>OY776117.1:102786308-103986308 GCA_963675035.1 Allygus modestus
TAACATAATGTTTCAAATCGTACATTTAAATATACTTTTTTTAGTTTGCAGGAATTGCAAAATCAGTTAACTTCTATAATGATCATTTAGTTTACTTTTACACTATGTTTTATAGACTTAACGAACAAAATTTCCTTCTAATATTCACTAGATATTGTTAGAATGTATTAAAAACAGTATTAATCAATACAGACAAATTACTTAAGTAACAAATTATTAAAATGATAGAACCAATTTATAATGTAAGATAGCAGAGAGATGCTATTATTAATGAGTAAAATATTTGTTACTAGTTCCAATAAAAACATAGGTATCAGAATAGTAGTGGGGGTTTGCCGGTGCTGGCTCACTTGATTAATTGCTTCCGGAAGCGCTGCGTCATTAAATACGTCATCTGAGGCTGAGCCAGTGACGTAGGCGGTTTTGTGACGTAATGAGTGAAAGGTTAAAGTTCAAGGTCACGGGGAGGTAATTTTAAAAAAGTACTACCTCGCACGCGTAAAATCCGATTGTGATTCGATAGTTAATCGATAATAAATATCGAATAAATATCGAATGAAACAATCGAATGATACGAGTGCGAGGTAGTACTATTACAAATATTACTTTATTTACAATAATTCATGTTTACAATAGTTCCCCGTTGTTCGTTGTCATCGATGTTGTTGATCCGGACGAGTTGCGGCCATCACTTCGCTTTCTGAAGAAAGACGGTAGATACTTCGATCCCTGCGCAGAGTCCATGTTGTTTTTTGATGCGTAAAGTTCCAAAGATAAATCGTAACCGGACGCAATAAGAAGTCTTAACTCTTCACTAAACACCTCGAGGTCTTGGTAAGTCGCAAGATGAATAGAGTCATAATGAATACACCTAATTTTAATGGACATTTTAATATAATGTTTTACGTTTGTGAAGAGCACTCGATGTTCACCAGTCGAGAGCCGGAGGTGTACTGACTATTCGCTAGCTAGCGTTTTGGTATCAAACAAAATGGTGGGGGTAAAAGTGTGGTGGGGCGGAGCAGATGGCGGGCGGCAGATGGCAGGCGGCAGGTGGCAGCTGGTGCGAGGCAGATGGTTGCTACTACATTCGCCGCCACAGTAATGCAATCCTTCGGCGTAATTCTTGTATTTTATCTTGTCGGTTCATTTGATACGTTTTACATCTACATATGCAATAGCTAAAACACTTGCACTTACGACAAGCTTTCCCGTCAACTTGATCGCCTGGTATTTTAAAACATTGTAACTCGCAACAATATGTCTTCAAATTGTTATCGAAAAATAAATTGTTCATAGGTGGCACCGACATGTTAGCTGCAGCGTGTGTTAGACAAGACTGAGACTAACTTCACTGCTCCCTCTCTTTTATACCTCTTCATAAGTTAACCCTGAATGAAAGTTCAAGGTCACCCATTCGAATTTAAAAAAAAAAGCAACACAGCAGTATATAAAATAATATACTGCTGTGTTGCTGTTTTCTTTATTTTTTTACATATTTTTTTATTTTTTTTATTTTTCTTTTCTTTATTAAACAAACATTTTACAATACAATAAACTTAAGTTTAACATTGATGACTAGAAATACAAACAATAAAATACAAACAGAGAAATACAAACAGAGACATTATGTACAAGGATGCATGATGTGCAGAGTGAGTTCCGTTGAGTTGTTGCCGCTTACACCGTGTGATACCAAATACAACGTCCCCGGTTGAATATCTCGCAAATCTTCATTCTGTAGCAGTTGAACAAATCGTTTTGGAAGAAATACTTGAAACTTCGGCTCATCTCCTGAAGTTAAAGGTGCTTCGCTCAATGAAACTAGAATTGCTTCTCCATGTGTGGTTTCCACTTTCTTGATGTTATGAATAATGTAGTGTTTTTGTTCTTTTAATTCTGAACACTTTTTAGTTAGCAGAAGGTCGGATTTTGAATGAGTGTTGAATTGATCAACCAGTGTTTGTAGAAACTGTTGTGATGCCATCTTCGTCAGTGGTGGTTGCGATGTCTTCTGTGATGTTGCCTCTTCGGAGTCTCGAATAATACTCGTGCCGGAGCGGTGTTGGATCCTCGTATTTATAGGCCCCGCTACCCCCACCACATTCCGGTTCTTTGCTACCCCCACCACATTTCTGCGTTTGTTCCAAGTAAGCAGCCAAACGATATGCGTTGTGCAATGCGCAGTTTGATTGTCCGTGTTTAGGATCTTTTGCAGCAACACAAATATTACCGAGATTAATGTTAAAGTCCTTACCGATAGTTATATCGAAAACATCACCGTGCGTGTACTTTTGTATCCAGTTCCTTTTTTCTAATCCTCTTGTGTATATATGTGAATATTGTTTGCAAAAGTTAAACATAATACTGTGCAGATTACTGTAGCTTATAAATCCTTCATACCAATGTATGTGATGAAAGTAGTTTGTTATCCATTTGTTTGTACTTTTTGCTTTGGCGTTAAGGTTGTTAAAAGAAAAAGGAGCTTCAAACGTGAATGGGTAAACTACAAATGTAAGCAAGTCTAAAATTACTAATTCCTTGATAATAAACCTATCATCATTATTTCGAAATGCTTGAAATTCTATTACACAAGGCTTTACACTCACTTCTTCATCCCCTCCGCTCATCATGACACCTAACGATCAACTAAACTGTTTTCCACACCACGGTAGGTTAAATACCAGGCCGTACAGTTGCAGGCGCGTTGGTGTATATTTAACGTGGGCACCGTCCCCAATAGGCCTACCCCACGTGTGTTCTTCTTTACTAAGTTAAACTTTAGTCTTTTTTAACTTCCTCTTCTCGTGTTTCGTTTTCTTCATCTTCTTTTTTCTCCGTTTCTTCTTCCTCTGTTGTTTCTTCTGTAGCTTCTGTAGCGATTTCTACAAGTGGTTCAAAATCCTTTAACTTTCTCCACATGCAAACTTCATGAGGTATTCTATTAAAAATAGATGTATCCACAGGTCCGTACACGATGGTGCTATCAGGTTGTTTTTCCAAAGTATCGACCAAATATTCTTTAATAATAGCGCTTGCAAATACCAACTGTCTCATGTACCTTGTAATAGGTTCTGTTGCGTAGTTTAAAACGTAGAATTCTTCACGTGACAGTAGAATCTTATTTTCATGTTGAGTCAAGTCTCTAATTCGCACTTGTAGTTGTCCGCGATGTTTAACAATATCGATTTCATTGTCACAATCCAAAAGTCGAATATGTGTTTTTCTTCCACACAAACTGTTAGTTAAATAACATTCTATTAAATGTACATGTTTCAAAAATGACTCCCAAGCATTTTGCGAAAATAAAACCTTTTTTGTTCCATGGTGTAAAATTACTGTAGGGGAATAATCCAATGACTTTATCAATCCAACTGATACACTTTTACTGATGCATGCTGAGATGGGGTAAAAGATTCGCAAAAACACTTCAGTTAAAATGTGAGGAGGAATATTTTCTTCAACTTTCTTCTTCCTTTTTGGTACTACCTTTGATGGGTCTGCATTACTTTCCTCCTCTCTATCTCTTTTACCAAACTTTAAAAATGCAGTTATTTCCTTGATAATTTCTGCTTCGCTGGTATTATCACGTTCCAATAACGGTGCTATTTCTGCATCACCTTGTACAACAGATGGAGAACTCATTTTGTAGAAGATGTTGCCCATGCGACGATAGACGATCAACTGAAGACCTGCATTGTTGCTCCGCTATTTATAGGTTAGCGACAGTGGCGGTGCCGGTGGTGGTACAACGTTTTACAATACCGTCTTTACGATACCAGTCAACGGTGTGTATGTAACAATTTTATCGTGCAAAATTAAACAATACGCAGATGTATTTGCAGGTACGTTTTCTTGAAATTCCATTTCTATCTTTATATCAACACTAGACGATTTTACAGATTCGTTTTGTTTGGAGCAATCAATTACAACAATCGGAGCTTTCGATTCAAACTGTACGGGAGATAGTAGAGGTGTGTTTGTTTTGCCGTAATATGAATTTTGGAACCTAGCGTACATATCGTATAAAACACTGTACCTTTTTTTATCAAAAGAGATATTAAAGTTGTCGTAGGGAAAGAATTGTGAATTCAGGAACACTTTACAGTTTGTTAATTTACAATGGTCAAATTCACCAGCATTTTCAGTTAATATACTTTTTGTCTTTGTTTGTAATCCAAAGATTACATATCTCGCTTTTTCCAAATGAGTAGAAGTTTTTACAGTCCATGTATGCCGTTGTGTTGAAGGTAAAACGGGGTATTCATGAAACTCCCAGCTTCTGAATGGCATTACAATGTCTCGATCTGATTTTAACTTTCTTAATAATGTAATCCTGTGTTCATCATTTAGTCGCACATGTGGTACTCTCCAAACAATCTTGTCTAATGTTAGTTTCCAGTCTAAATTGGCTTCAGTTGTTCCAGCAGATGCTTTAATAATATCATTATCGTTTGATGACCTTAATAAAACTAGTTCTTGTTTTACATTTATTATTATTCTTCTGTAATCTTCAGCAAATCCTAAAAGTAATCTTAAAGGTACGTAAAAATCAAAGTTTCCCGAAGCGTCAGGAGTAATTATACTTTTGTCTGGTGCAACCCATCCTGCAACAGCTAACAGATTCTTCTCATTTGGTGTTAAAGACGCTAATCCTTTTAATGTACTGGAAATTCCAACCTTTTTTGTTGAATCGACTGTAACTCCTGAAATTTCATATCTAATCTCGTCAAACAAAAATGCCATAGGATTATTTATGAACGGAACAGTGGTTCCAACAGTACCGTCAGCTTTTGTTACTTTTCCTTCAATATATAAATAACTTTCGCATGGAAGAGTATAAATGTCTTGTTGTTGTATAGGAATCCTAATTTCATCGTTATTGTTTAATTTGGACGAAGCGTAAGGGTTGTGCGTGTGATATTCCTTTTCCCATAAGGTCTCGTCGAATGTTGGGCCCTGCGCTATATCCAGTATATCCATTGTTAATGACCTTTAATCCAATTTCTTCTAGAAAACGAATGTTGTCACTTGTTAATCCTTCTACAGCTGATGAGCTACTGACCTCTTTGCTGGTTGGCTCTCTCTTTTTAAATGATAACCCCATTATCTAAGCGGATGATTTTATATGTATTCTTACAGTAATAGCTTCTCCTCGAAAGTCAATAAGGTTTCCGTCTTGATCCACTATGTTCAGCACGATGTCTGAAATGAAACTGGTGTTTAACGGTAGGTACACAAGGTTTTGAGGCTTTTCTACTATCTTGAAACCCGGTGCGACTGATGGGTAGAATGTGTGTAATATATGCCGATTTTCTCCATCTCTGTAGGATCCTTGTATAATGTTACATGTAATGTCTATGCTGTTTACTTTGATGATCGTCACAGTTCTATTCCCAGAATGAGTTGTATTAGGTTCTAATACCTTTGTTTCCTTAGAAAACCCCAATAAACTACCAATTGAACGTTCTTGGCCAAAATCAATATAATACTTAGAAGTAATTTCGGCTTTCATTGTATTGTTATTGCCTTTTATCGTTATATTTTCTTTTCCCATATGTTTTTGTATAACTTCATTTATATTATCAATTTCATAAGCTCCTGTTGGTAAACTGAATTCTTCCAAAGCTGAATATTTTCCTTTATTATCTTTTGTCTTGTAATAATGTATTTTGTTATTAATTCCTTCACTAACGTTTGGAATAGAGTTATATGTTGTTAAATCCAATAATGCGGCTTCCCATAGTCTTCCTTTTTGCAAACGTAGCGCTGGAAACAGAATACTGCGCAAAGTACATGAGTTACCGGTTAATGACACTGTATACGAAGACATCTTAAAGTTGACTAACACTTTTAGCTAAAAAGTCTAAACATAAATGACCGCAAATGGATGTATCATCAGGTTGTTTTCTTGTATAATTGTAAAAAACATTTTCTGCCGCACGAAAGTATTGTTGAAGTTCTTTCGGTGGTGGAAGGTTTCCAAAACTGTCGAAATAATAAATCGTTTCACCAAGTTTCTTGTAACACACCCAATGAGTGCCTAATCCTTCACTATTATCCAAATTTACTATACCAGTCTCATTTTTCCACATTTTAACCGGTAATTCATCTTTCATAAATACTCCTCTAAAAAATGGGATTTTCAAACAAGAAGCATATGTAATCAGTTCTTCATTGGTTAATTCTTTGTTTTTAATTATTAATTGCTCTTTCTTATTTAATACACACGATACGGTCTTAGGTATAGTCCTCCTCCCTTTTTTATCATTGACCATATTGTTGGTTTCTTTTTACCTTTACCACTAGTAGATCGACGTTTTCTTCTGATATTACCTCCTTGTTTCTTAGCGGGTCTTTTCCCACGCCTTCTTCTCTTTCCTCCTCCAAACGTAGTTTTTGCTTTCATTGCTGCTGTTACTGCTAAAGACGCTGCTTTTTCACCAATACTCGCGTCACTAGATTTTACTCTTTGCCAAGCTTTCTCAGAAAGTGCTCTATCCGCTATTGATCTATTTTTTGTATCACCAAATTTGGAATACGCTATATCGTGCTGTTTACAGGCCTGATCAAGCTTATTTATTCCAGGATCTCCTCTAGCAAGCCGTTTCTCTAATTTGGTTCCAGGACCACAATATTGATATCCTCCAGGTAAATGTAATTCCACAGGTAATAAATCAATCGCCTTGTTAACTATAGCTCCAACCGGTTTACTTAATAGAGAAAATGCTGTTGATGCTATTCCCCTTCCTCTCTGTAATCTCTCTCGATTATGACTGATGCGTTTAGCCCTCGGCATGACTATTTATAGCCAAACTTACAATCAGTAGGTGCACTCTATAAATGTTTTACAATGAATGTAATATTAGTCTTGGCTTCTTGTATTATATATACTGTTTAAAATCCATTTATTATATAGAAATGGATTAATTAATTAAATGTAGACATAATAAATAAAAGTAGTAAAAATAGAAATAAGGTGTAATTGAAGATGTTTTAAATGTTTCTCCGCTGGTGATGGTATCGTTGTTTTCGGTAAAATGAATAAAATCTAAATAGTTGTCATGTTCCCTTAGAAACTTGCCACTTAATCGTTGGTAATTAAATAACACATTCCAGTCTAGTTTATCTTTAAAATTGTCAATGTAATTTTCAGAGAGATTTTGATATTTACTTATTACTTCCCAACAGTTATTAAAATTTGATGTCATCTCTACAAGGAAGTCTTCTGAAAACTGTTGTCTTTGTAAAATATGAATCCAGTTAACTCTGTGAAAATAAATTCTTAACATAGTCATTGTGAAGAGGTAGTGTATGGAAAGTTGTTCCCAATCCATATATCTATCAAACCGTTGAACAAAACCATCTGTCAGCACTCCTTGGGGAAATCTCGACTCTTGAGATATTAAACTCCACGCAGTAATATTGGATTCCATCATCCTCTCTGTATTATCTCTCGAATATGACTGATGCTTTATCCCTTATCATGGGTATTTAAATTCTTTTTTCTCTTATATAATCTTCATCGTTTTCTGTTGGTTCATTAATCACATTCACTTTATCCCCCTTTCCTAATGTCTTGACTTTAGAAGGCTCAGACGGTTTATCTAATTGATTAGGTTTTTCTGGATTGTGTATCTTTTTCCAGTCTAAATAATTGTGGCTGTCAACATCTGAAGCTACAGCTCTTCCTGAAGCCCGATGGATATAATTAAATAAAGCTGCACCAAACCTTTCCATATGTTTTTCATATTCTGTAGTCCATTTCTTGTGTACTATATCAAATATTTTCTTATTTACAGCGTCTCCATCCTGCTCACAATCACCTACATTTGACAATTTTAATTTTTTTACATCATAGCTTGTATCAGTTTCATTCTTTTTGTAAATCGTTAACAATTTTAAAGTCGCTAAATTTACTGCTTCACCATCATAAATGGGATGTTTTATATTGCTTAACCTTTTACCGGAAAATCCCCAATGGTCTTCGTGTACAATCGGGGTTCTTTTATCCATATATTGTACCGTAACCGCATCAGAAGACAAAAGCGGATCACCAACATTTTGAATTACTTTTCCTTCAAAATTATAATTACCATCAGGTGTTAACGGAAACCCAGCTCTTTTTTCACTATATCCAGATTTTACTCCAAACTCGGAATACCGTCCAAACTTGTCCACACTCATGATGTAACTGAATCGCTATCGTTTAGGTTCTTACTATATATATATATATATATATATATACGTCTACTGAACAATTATTTCTCGTTTTCGCAGTTCATCAACCAAAGCTACCCATTCGTTTTCTAAACCAGTGTGCCCGGCTTCCATAGCTTCATGTAATAACCTCATTCGATCAACTAACTTATTTATATCGTTGTAATATATATTATATTGGTTTTATACAAATTTTTTAATAATCCCCTTCCAGATGTAGTAGGATCAGTTGTTTTTCTTTTTTTATGCAAAACATTTAATTCAGCAGAAGATAAAGCTCTTCTTTTAATTGGAGCTTTATTTGATTTCGAGGGGAAAAGACTAGATATAATGTTTGTGTATTTTATTGACCTGTTTCTATGAATAGATAGGTCTTTGGAATATTTTTTTCTATGTGCATTTGTATACTCTAGTATATTTTTAAACAATTGTAAATCCTTTTTAGTATATTTACCAGGATTATTTTTAAAGATGAGTTCAAACAAACCTGTTGTACCTTTATATTTCTTATCACCAATAACTATATCATCATTTTCGTTTATATCTAACTTTCTATCTCCAATCATTAATCCTTTATCCTCTATTCTAGCTCCATATGTATGATAATTTCGATTAGCATGTGTGCCATGTAACATTTTTAATGTATATTTTCTTCCAAGTGTTCCTTTAAACATAATATCTGTGCCTAATTTGCTTAAGTTGGATGGGTTGATATCCTCTTCTTCTGCTCTTGTATCTTCCGCACTTGTATCTTCTGTACTTGTATCTCCTGCAATGTTCTTTTCCCTTAAATCTCCTATATCTCCGCTTTCTTCATACTCGTCGCTTTCTTCAGATGTTTGTAACTGGTCAGAACTTTCATCATTTTGAAATTCTTCTTCATATTTGGAAATTGGTAGCATTTTGTCTCCTTCGAAGCTAATTGAAGGTTTTTCCATATTTTGTGCTAATCGTTTTAAAGGTTCAGTAACAGGTTTGAATGTTGTTTCTAAAAATTGCTCTCTTTCATTTATACCTGATTTTAAAGCTCGGTTTTTTTGTCTAATAGAATCACTAAGTGATTTTATTTCCTTTAATAGCTTTTCCTGGTTAACCATCTTCACACCTTGACGACTTGTACAGTAATACCGCTAATCAGTGTATTAAAACGAATTTATCAAAACCTATTCTATAACGACCATCTTTTATAGCTTGATCTTTCATAATAACCAAAAATCCATAATTTTCCGCCCATGCTTTTCCGCAAAGCTCTTTAAACTTTTCAAATGGCATATCCGCATTCACATGGTCGTTATATATATGTTTTAGGTTAGTATCATCTTGTTTGAATACAATTAGAATATTTGCATTATCTCTGATAAGTTGTTTTGGGATTTTGCTATAAGTTTGTCCTATATATATGCTGTCGATGTTATTATGTCTTCCCATGGCAAAGTAGTTTCTAATAGTATCCTGATTTTCACAAGATACATCGTCAAATATAAATACAGAATACGGTTTCGCTTCGTTTGGTTGCATAATGCTATCACTAGCGTTAAATTTGTAAAAATTAACATCAGACACATCAGATAGGATTTTATCCAGCAATTGATACTTTGGTTGATGTAGAGACTTTGAAAAAATATATAGGTTATTAAACCTTAATCCCTGCGGATTAGTGATCAAATTAAAGACAACATTGGTCTTTCCGCAGTTTGAGGGGCCACTTACTATACATCGAACAGTGTTTGGAAGTAAACTGCCGTGTTTACCATTGTTGATTTTAACGTTATCCACAGTTAAATCATCTATGTTATTAATATTGAATCGATATTTATGGTGAATAATCTCCATCCTGCTCAAAGGTTAACGATGAAATGAGTTGCTTGCATTAAACCAAGTCCTTTATAGGTATCCATGAATCCTCAGTTTTGTTAAACCCTAACCACCGCACTTTAACTGCGTCCTTTTTTTCTTTGTAACACTTTTTCAACAAGATATACATCACCTACTGTTGACTTTAACATTTCATGTCCATAAAATGCACCTTGCAACAAATCTCCTTTGTTATCTTTTAGAATATACGTTTCAGGTACAGTCGGTTGCACTTTATACACTGTAAAAACTTCATTCGTCCAATTGGGAAGGTATTTCTTGGTAAACACTCCCTTATATTTACTAATCCGTACTTTATCACTTACATTAAATTTTCTTGGCTGCATTTTTTCTACTTTAGGCTTTGTATTTTTCTTTATGCGTTTTAATACATCTTTTGCATTTCTTCTATTTACTTTGTTAGGTTTCATACCAATAGTTCTATGAAACCTGTTGTTATAATCATTTATTAATTGTGGTAAAACATCATACCATACGTAAGAACCTCTTTTTGAAAATTGTTTATACAGTGCTCCTTTCAAGGTTCTATTGAATCTTTCTACAATAGCTGCTTTTTTCTCTGAATTTGTAGAATAATGATTTATTTTATATTTATTCATTAACTGTGCAAAGTTTGTATTAAAGTATTCTGTTCCATCATCAGTTTGTAAATGTTTAATTTTGTTTTTATCTCTTTTTATGGCTATTTCCATGGCTTCTGTTACACTTTTACCAGTCTTGTCCTTTAGAGGCAAAGCGTCTGCAACTTTTGTAAAACAATTAATAATTGTGAGTATATATTTAAATCCTTTGTTTATTCTGCTATGCGGTCGCATTTCAATTAGATCCGCTTGATATAGATCATTTATCCCTTTTATAACAGTATTTCTTCTTGGAAACTTTATTCTTGCAGGTTTGTGTAGTTCATTAATAATCTTCTCCTTCAGGTCTGACATGATGGTTTCACGAAGGCAGCTGATATGGTATTAAATATTCGTTGGTATAAATCTCCTTATATATACATATAGTTCAAGGTCATTCAAAACTTGTGTAAAAAAGGGGAAACACAGCTTAACATTGCTGTGTTTCCCCTTTTTTACGGAAAGGAAAAGGATAAAGGATCTAGGACGATGAAAAGGTTACTCGTCAATAGGGTTGAGGGAGTAGTGGCCGAATGGTAAAGTGTGGATGTTGTCTGGAAGAATGTGTCGTTTATCATCATTGGAAGAAAGTGCTTTTTTAACTTCTGTTAGGCTGTATATCTGATGGTTAAAACTTCTAATTGTATTGAATTTAGCTGTAATGACTTTATCTTCAAATAAACATTGCTTGTATTGATCAAAAATAACTTTCTTTTCTAAATATAATTTCTTTACACCTTTAGCTTTCTTAATATAGCTATTCTTCTCGTCTTCTTTTTCATCATATAGTTTTAAGGAATACAGTTTTGACATAAGTGCAACAATCTCTTCAAGTAGAACTCCATTTGCTTCATCTTTAAATTTGCCCAGTACTTTTTTGTTTTTGTCTTGGTCGTAGTTAGGATGGGTCTTTGGGTAGTCAGAAAAATCGAATTCGTTTTTGTAAACAAATGTACGAAGATCTTGATACATATCATTTGTAATAATCCAATACACAAAAGCGTCTGTATCCATGTAGCTAATGCCAATGTTCTCTCTTCCATAGAAGGCAACCATTTTGTTATAATGAAAATCGTACATGTGTGTTTTTGAGATGTCCAAGATTGACATGCCTATATATAAAGGACGATCCATCTTCACACTCGTCTTCTTCATAGACACTGCTACAAGTCTTTCATTAATAATTATAGATGTTCCAAAGTTTGGCTGCTGTACGAGTTTCTGTAGCTTTTTTGCGTCAGTAACAAGTTTAACATTTTTGTGTCTTCTTTTGTTTTCCAATGTTTTTCCAAATATCGCATTATTCATTAATTTAAAAAAGTCTTTTTGAAATTCTGATGTAGCGGCTGCTCTTCTGGTGGTGTTTGAATCAATGTAAGGTTTTAACCAACATGACTGAGAAAATTCCAAAACTCTATTAATTTTTGTAATACGTAGTCCTAATTCGATGGCTTGTTGGACTACCCAAAAGTGAGCCACGTAGCGCTGTTTATTATTTAGAGTCATCATTAATTTAGGGTGTTTTCCAGTTGGAGAAACTTCTGTTTTAGCGAGGAGTGGGAGGTCGTAATGGAGATCGTGTAAATGTTCCGGGTATTCAAAATCGCAATCTAAAATATATCCAGTGTCACCATGTTTTGGAATTTGTGAAATATCGCCAATAGAGTCGGGGTTAACCCATTTGAAATTATCATATGGAAGTGGGTTTGACATAGCCCATCCGTATAAGTTGTTTGCATCGAAATATCCCAAATAGGTTGTTGGTTTAGTTTCGTCGTAATTAGGAAGGTATTTGTTGTTGGCCTTAACATGTCTGGTAACACTTTGAACCAATCCACCTCTTACACCTGCTTCAATCATTAAAACCATGTCAATATCTGTTAAAAGTTGGAGTTTGCATTTTGTTTCTTTTAACATAGCTTGCCAAGCTAATCCTGGAGAAGTATACGAATGTAAAGGGTCCAATCCATATGCGGCAAAACAGGTGTTTCGAAATTCTTCAATCACATCACAAAGAAGGGTCACATCTAGTTTGACATAAAAGTCTGAGTAATCCCCTAAGGTCTCCATATTCATCTCGTTCCATACTCGAAGTGCATGTTGATAATCTTCAGGTTCTATTTCTTCATCATTAAGTTTGTTTTTGAATTTATCTGGTGTAGGAAGTGATGTTTCATCAAATCTATTCAGTCCGTCAATGTAATCATAGGGGAAGACTCCTTTTCGAAGAGCTAAATCCATTTTATCATTAGGCACAATTTTACTTGTTTCAATCAAATCTTGTCTTCTTAAATTTTTAGTTAATTTTGCAAGGCTAAAAGGCATAAATCTGAATGAATCAACAAATCTTAGTTTTATTTTACCAACTTTTTTAGAGAAGCTTATAAATTTTTCCATGGTTGTTGCCAAGACATCTATTTCTCCATTATCTCTGCCCAATTCTGGGATTATAAAGTGGGAGTCGTATCCACTAAGATTATGTAAAACAACGGGGATAAAGTTTGGAAGTTTATAGTTTAAATTGCAAGAGTTACAGGCTGCACCTCTGTAAGCTCCTGTTAGATGGTCATGGTCTCGCACTTTACTGTTGGTCAGTGTAAAAGTGTTAATACACAAATAACATGTTGTTGCTGAGTCGTGTCGTTGAATTTCATCTTCATTCATAGGAATCATCGGTACCACATTTCTGTACATTTCTTCAACTTTCCCAGCTATGATATATAAGTCATCGACGAAGTTTCGAGCTGCTTCTTCACCGCGATATATCTTCGGTGTTGTTGTTAATTCATATCTTCGCAAATGTTCTTCAGACAGTGTTGATTTTATCATCAAACAGTAGCTGTTTGGTGTGTGCTGCTGGTATTTGCTTCTTCTTGTTACGTTTTCTTCTTGATGTTCGAGCGGAAGTAAAGACGCCTCAAAATCAGCATACACAACAACAGGTAAACGGTATTGTTGGATTACTTTGTCAAATTTTATCTGAGCTCTGCTAGGATGCGGCAATTTAATTCTTACTTCATAGTTTTCATTACATAGCCGTTGGTGTTCTACAAGCCAATCTGATCCTCCCCTTCTTAGTTCTTTGTTTACGTGACAAAAACATCTTTTGCAAATTGTCATCTTTTTTTCATGTTTGGATAATTGTTTAGAAACAAGACTTTCAAATTGTTTGATATACACAAAGTGTGAAATATCACCTTTAGTTATCAATAACAAATCGGTATGATCTCTGCGCTCATTTGGTGTTATACGCAAGGGGTACACATTGTTTGACGAATCCAATCCAAATAGGTTGATAGAAGCTGAAGGATTTTGTTTTTCAAATTTTAAAACGTCTGTTATAGCAACAGGGTAAGTCATCCCTTGAAAATTATATCTATGTTGTACTTCTTCATATTTGTGACTTGGTCTTATCGGATTGTCTGTTACATATTTGACCAACATGGCATATTTAAAACATTCAGTATCTTGATTTTGTACATTGATGCAGGATTTGGTATCACTAATCTTTTTTGGTAAAGGGATATAGCTACTGCCACGAATTCCATAACCGTGTTTGTGTACTCTTAAGTCTAGCCCTGTGATGCTTAACAAACTCCATCCTGAGCCTCTTCCTTCATGTTCTTGTATTTTTGTCATTAGCTCTTCAAAACATTCAGATACGATTGAATCAATATCTGACGAAAACATAATAGTTCGGTTTTTTGTTAAAAACCCTCTCGGTGAAGTTTCATTTTGAATGTTTGTAAATAAAGCATCCATTAATAGTCCAAATTTGATAAAATTTAATCTTTTTAATTCATTTTGCAAAGTGCTGATTACCAATCCTTTTGCGTTATTTAAAAATTCTTCGAGTTGTAATTTTGCGTTGTCAATTTTGAAGTGGGTTACTACATTACCCGGAAGTGCTCGGGCATGTAGTTTTACATTTACTGCTGTTGATGCTGAAGGACGGTGAAGTGTAGACAGAGCATGCGTAGAAGTCGATGCAGCTGATGATGTTGAAGGACGATGTAGTGTAGACAGAGCAGGCGTAGAAGTCGATGCAGATGATGATGTTGAAGGACGGTGAAGTGTAGACATAGCAGGCGTAGAAGTCGATGATGATGATGCATATTGAATAACACTTGGTCTGGAATGTTGGTGTTGAGCTAACATTCGATCTATTTCTTTCAATTCTTCTTCTTCATACTTTTCATCTTGGTTGTTGTTATGTTTTAATTCTTTATGAATCATTAAAATAAATTCATCCTTAAATGAAGACTTGCAAATATCGCAGCGATGCATAATGTAGGTGCGATCTCCACAAGGGTCAAGGCAATAATGAACAACACTGCAAATGCCCTTCTATTTATACCCTAGCAAAAGTGGTGGGGGTACGTTAAGTTTACTATTTGTTTTTGTTTTTGCATTTTATATTTACTATTGTAGCTGGAGGCTACAAATTTCTGTATTTAGGTCAAGGTCATTGAACAAATTTGCCAAAACGGGGAATAGAGCAGTAAGTGATTCTCACTATAACCACAAACTGATCTATTCCCCGCTTTGTATTTAAAGTAAACTATTTGAAGACAACAAAAATTTATTCAGATTCTTCCGATGAGCTCATATCACTAAATAACCGACGACGAACACAAAAGTTCCCTGTGACCGGATCTAAAACTACGTCATCGATATTAATACTGCTTGGAGGGGTTCCACTATCAACAAGGTCCATTTCCTCCAAACAGAGCAACTGATGATGACATTCTGGTTCATTATCATCATCGTCGTCGTCGTCAGTCAACAACTCCAACAGCTCCATCTCTCCAGCATATGGTTCACTGCTAGCAAACTCACTTAGTAGTTCAAGATCACTAAACAGTTCATCTTCCATCTCTGAATTGTCTTCGTCTTCATCTTCGTTTATATTTACTGGAATATTTTTAATCATTTCCAGTATAGTCTTCTTAGAAGGGAAAATGTTATCTCTGGGCGACATGATTCCAAGTAGCAGACTGATGTTACCACTAATACAAAACCACCTTTTATACCCCGATTCCGGTGGTGGTGGGGGTAAGTGATGAAAGTGCAAGTGGTAGGAAAAAGTAATAGGGAAGAGGTATTATTGTAACACAAATGATTAAGTCCTGTAAGTAGGTCAAGGTCGCCTTAACCTATTACCAGAACGGGGAATAGAGCAGTAAGTGATTCTTACTTTAACCACAAACTGATCTATTCCCCGTTCTGTCTTCCGCTGTTCAGTATTTCCAAAGTCTCTTAGTTAGTTGAAGAAAGTTGATCAATTTCCATCGTTAGCAATTCTTCAGGCAGTTGAAACGATGTATTTTGTGATAACATTTCCAACATATCAATATATTTTATGGCGTGTTTTATAGTAGAAAGTCTTGAAGCGTTCGGTTCGAGAAAAGGTAATTTTGTTCGTAATAAATTATAGGCTTCATTCAATATTGCAATCCTTTTTCTCTCTCTAGCACACCTTCTTTTCTCTCTATCATTCTCCTCCTTTCCTTTAACATCGAAGTTAGACGATCCTCCTGGGCTATCCATAGCTGAACAATAACTATACTCCGAAGCCGACTGCCTTATATATATATGTTTACCCCCACCCTTTTACAATGAATATAGCTGGTTCAATGTCTTGTTTGGGAAAAAGTCGCTAACCTAACGTGTAGTGTAATAAAGACACAAAACAAACCCCTCTTGTAATAATCGGTCTCTGCAACATCGCGCTTTAATACCCATCATGTAAGTGGGTCAAGGCCGTCTGATTATATTACCAAAACGGGGAATAGAGCAGTAGGCGATTCTCACTTTAACCGCAAACTAATCTATTCCCCGCTCTGTATTTAAATTTTTTCCTTTTTTTTGATTCAGTTAAAGGTTTGGTTTGATATAGAACGTTATGTTGATTATCCATCCCTTTTCGATTAACCTAACCATATTAGCAAAAATTTTAAATAACTTCTTACTATCGTTTGTTTTGTATGCTTCATTTTCATTACTATACACTTCACCTGTTGGCCTCCACATGTACAGTTCACAACCAACCTCTATGACAAGATACTTGTGCAGTAATCTTCTTACAGCAAGCAGCTGATCGATGTTTTCAACTCTTCTGCTAACTACTAGAGTTGCTACAGAGATAGAAGGAGCCGATGCAGTCATTTTCAGCAGAATGATCTTTACCGGCAATGGAGACCCCCTTTATACTCGCTGTAGGTGGTGGGAGTAATAGGGTTAGGGAAGGGATTTTGTTGTAAAGAAATAATAATGATTTTTAATATTTTTCTTTTTGTACCAATTGATTATTTTCTAAGTCCTCAAGGTCGTTTGATCCTGTTGCCAAAACGGGGAATAGAGCAGTAAGCGGATCTCACTTTGTCCGCAAACTGATCTATTCCCCGCTTTGTATTTTAAAAGTCTTTAATTTGTTAAGCTTACGCATCCTGATCTTCATCCATGAGGAAGATTTGTTTGTAGGCTGAAGGGTTTTCAGCGAAGAAATGTTCATCCGCCAACTCATCCTCTTTAAGGAAAACTGCTTCAAAAGGTAGAGGGGTATTCGAGATTTCTTCGCGAATTGAAAGCGGATCTTGGAGCTGCGATTGAAGGTTTGCAATGTACTTTATTGTATTTTTTATAGTGGATAATTTAGAATCATACGGATTGGAGGATGGTAATATGGTTTTTAATATTTTATATCAGTCAGCGATTCTCGCTCTCAATTTCCGAGAACTAGCATTGCTTCTTTTGGCTTTGAGAGATCTCGAGTTGGAGTTTGGTGACGTACTACCTGTTTCTGGAAGAATGTGAGATAAAATCATAGCCTGGACAAGTATCGATGGGACAGCAGAGGATGAAACAGTACAAGAAGAGGTGGCAGAAGTTGGTTTTCTGATGTGCTCCATGGTGTCTGAGGTGAACGAACACAAGCAGCAGACTGATTTTATCATCGATAAGGTGTCTCTTTTATACCCAATGGAAGTGGTGGGGAGTGCAAGTTTTAGGGAGGAGATATATATATATATATATATATATTTTAATGTTGTTTTTTACCAAACAAAAATTTTCTAAGTCCCAAGGTCATCTGAACAAATTACCAAAACGGGGAATAGAGCAGTAAGTGGTTCTCACTTGGACCGCAAACTGATCTATTCCCCGCTCTGTATTCTAAAGTAAACAATAAATCTTCTCACTATTGAGCAACCTTTGCTCTTTGAAGCTCAAGTTCTAAGTCTCCAACCAGGCGAAAGTCTGCATCGTGCTCCTCCCATTGTTCAGGAGAACGCGGTTGTGCACACCACTTTGTAAAGGCGTACCTCATTGCCTCATTATACTCCTCCAGGATAACATGATAGGGTCTTGGTTGCTGCGTTGTAGACTGCATCGATGATGTAGTTTGTTGCGGATGTGACTGAGCATCATTCTCCGCAACCTTATTAATCTTAAAAACTTCAGTCATTTCTGCAGCCTCAGCAATTGCGTACAACTCCTCTTCGTTAATTTCCTTTCCCCATGTGTTGCTGTTGACGCTCATGATGATACAACTAATAATTATATTCCGAATCGCTCGCTTAAATACCCGCTTACCCCCTCCCCTCTTTACTGTTGAATAATGACTTTAGTATAATATTTCTCCTTTTTCCTTTTAAGTTTATCTTTGACTTAGTGTAAATTATCCAAGTCCGTTATCTAGGTCAAGGTCGTTGTAACATTGCAAAAAAAAGTGTGGACAACTTATTTACACTCTGCAGCATATGCTACAAATTGTAAATAGGTTGTCCACACTTTTTTTTAATTTGGAAAAAATGCTTTATTTAATTTGGAATAAACTTTTGGTCTTTTTATTTATATTATTATTTTAATGATTTCCACACAGTGATACCTGTATCATTTCGAATTAAATAGTCCTTGTGGGTAGGTTTTTTGACGTGGAGGTCCATGGCTCTAGGTAACTCTACATAGTACAGTTTACCTTCACATTGAACCAACACCTTTGCAAAGTCCTTTATTTTAACAAAGAAGTAGCGTTTGTTTTTACAAAGCCTGTTAATTCGAATTTTAATTGGCACCACTGTTGCACGTGGTGAAGAAGGAGATGCGCCATGGTTTAATTTTAAATGAAGACTGCACGTTTCTTCATTTAAAATACAACGTTTAACACAGCGTTCACCTTTCTTAGCACCTTTTTTGAATATATAATTACATTGTTGTGCAGGAAGCATGCACATCCTTTGTACAGATTTAAGTTGTTTAAATTTCTCTGAAGGAGATGAAGTATATGTGCAGATTACTGAAGGTCTGGTTGGAGAAGATGATTGGGTGGCTGGTTGGCTTGGTCTCGAACTTGATGTTGATGAGGATGAAGAAGCAGACGATTTGGAAGACTTTGATGAACATGTAGAACAACTTGAAGATGTAGAAGGACTTGGAGAAACAGCACGAGACGTTGACAAAGGACTTGGAGAAACAGCACGAGAAGTTGACGGAAGAGGTGAAGGACTTGGAGAAACAGCACGAGAAGTTGACGGAAGAGGTGAAGGACTTGTGTAAGTCGTTGACGCAGCAGGTAGTGGTGGACAGTTCTCCGGGACGATGTTAGCTAACATCAGGGCTGTCCGAAGGATGGATGGAACCGCAGAAGACGGAGTGGTAGAGGCGGGCGAAGACGAAGCAGAAGGTTTCAATTTGAGAGGTTGTGTCTGCTTCCTAATGTGTGCCATGGTGTGAGGTATAACAGCACAAGAGGAAGAATGATTTTACTAGTGCTGGGGGACCCTCTTTTATACATACTGATAGTGGTGGGGAGTGCAAGTGTTATACGGTGGGGGGAGGGGGGGGGTAATAATGTTGTAACGAGTAAATATATATTACAATACGGGGATTTTCTAAGTCCCGAAGTGGGTCAAGGTCGTTTGATCATATTATTAAAACGGGAAATAGAGCAGTAAGTGATTCTCACTTGGACCACAAACCGATCTATTCCCCGCTTTGTACGTGAATTTTCTAAGTCCCAAGGTCATCTGAACATGAAGCCAAAGAGGGGAATAGAGACTGACAAGAGACTGATTTTAAACAAGAGACTGACTTTATATTTTACACAGTTTTCTCAGGCTAAGATGGGAAATGTCAACCGGTTTACGCGCCGTATTGACACAAGGTCGGTTTGCGCGCCATACCTTAGAGGGGTTAGGAAAAGGATGAGAAGCAAGATACATTACTTTGAAAATAAAGACTTTACCATCAACTATGTAAACAAAATTAATCAGTTAACGTTACTTTTACAAGAACAACCAAGGTCGGTTTTGCAAAGGTCAACAGTATCACTGAAACCCGGTGGGACGTAGACCCAAACACCCGGCGTCAGGCTGCTGCGAACCCAAGTTTTGACCAAGGTTGTTGAGGGACCTGTAGGGCCGGGAGTACATATTTCATTAGTAAATAAGACACTTCAAACCGATACCAAACACTAACATATATTAGACTAACTACATTATCTAGCAGCAAACTACAAGCGTTATCTAACATGCTTAACAAACTAACTAAACATGCAAGGGCGCGGATCTCTTAATTGCGCGTCGGGCCCAACGCACACTTAACAGACCTACGCTGCAGCAGAGTGCAACCCACTGGGACGTATACCCAAACAGCGGGCGGCAAGCTACTGCGACGAGACTGCGGACTGCTCCCGCTTATAAAGGCAAAGTGACGTCACCGAAGCGGAAGGGGGGATGTTACGTCACGGGGGGGATGTTACGTCACGGGGGGGGGATGTTACGTCACGGGGGGGGGTGACCTTGAACATGACCCAAAAAGGGGGGGGGGTGACCTTGAACATGACCCAAAAAAGGGGGGGGGGAGGTTGTGTCGTCACGGGGGAAGGGGAACCGGATGTAGACCGGTTTTTAGCTTTCTACCCGTATATGGAAATGTCACGGTTACACTTGGCGACCCGCTTTGCTCCGTCTGGTACCTCATTCCAGCTTTGCCTTGCGAACTGAATACACCTCTGCGCTATGTCTTCTCCCATTACACCCGAGAAACTGCAACGTTTGAAGGAGACTTTGAAGAAGTCTTCGGAAAAAAGGAGCGGATTCAAAAGACCTAGTTCTTTTAAATCTTGCATACGGAAGAATTTTCGAAACCACCCACTTTACTTCGACCAACGGCCTTCGACGTCCACTGCATCTTCACCATCGCTATCACCTCGCCCTTCATCGCTTCGACCTTCATCGCCGCCACCAACTGTTGAGGAGATAATGAAGAGGACGGCTACGGTGAAACTTACCGAGTTGGTAACGCCGCTGGAGTCTGTCGCCGTCAAGTTTGCGCAGTTGAAATTAAACGTGGAGTATCTACTTGTGGGGAAGATCAGCGATGATGAGTACCTACTCCAACACCTCTTTGGCGGCGGCCGTTACGTCAAGGTCCACCTTCCAAGGTCCACTCTGCCACCTCCTGAGACCAAGTGCGACTTGATTTTAGTACGGCAGAAGGGACAAGTAAAGTGGGTTACAAAGGAAAAATAAACACTGACTACCGCTCACCGCTCCTTATCCACCATCTCCTTCAAACACAAACGGTCCTTTTCAGGACCACCCTAAGCATTTCAAGTTAGGGACTTGGCCTGTACATAGGCAGGAGACTATTAGTCTTATGTTTGTGTGCAGCCCACTTTGTGAAAATTTCTAAGTCCCAAGGTCCTTGACCTTGACCTTGACCTTGAACATGACCCAAAAAAGGGGGGGGGTACACAGTTTGTGCAAAGTATGTCATGTGGGTACTCAAATTACGCGGATTGATCAGACGAACAAGTTGGCGCAAACAGAATTCAGATCCGACAAAGGGTATAGCAGCGACAGCGAAAAACAACTATTTTCAAGGGCAAGCCTAAATAACTTCTTTATTTACGGTTTAAAATATATTAAGTGGGTACTCAAATTACGCGGATTGATCAGACGAACAAGTTGGTGCAAACAGAATTCAGATCCAACAAAGGGTATAGCAGCAACAGCGAAAAAACAACTATTTTCAAGGATAGACCTAAATAACTTCTTTGTTTTTGGTTCAAGGTCTAACATGTGGGTACTTCAATTACGCAGCTTGACAAGGCGAACAAGTAGGTGCAATTTAAATTTAAATATAACCAACAGTATAGCATCCGTGGCGTAAAAACGATGGTTTGAAGGACAAGGTAACGTTGTGGTGGGGGTAGATGCCTATTATACACGATAACGCTACATCATTATTCTTCCAGCTCTTGTCGTATAAACATCTACCTAGACGGTCTGAAAAATGTCGCAGTTTTACAGGAACATGAGGAAGGTGACCTTCAGTAGTCCCCTTGACACTACTTTCTACTTCCCTGACGATGAAGACAGAAGGTCTACACTTTTAGTGGACAATGAGCGGTTTCGTCGAAGAATAATTGAGGTTGAAACACTTTTAACCAGTTGTTTGCTACGCAAAAAGAACCATATGAATACATGCACCGGTTTAGATCATAGTAGCTGTTATACTTATACAGCGTTGAAGCGCAAACATTATTGAGGTTTTTAGTTACGGAGGTAAGGTCTTGACAGTCTAAGAGCTAAACCCTAACTAACACATGTAAACTAGTTATTGTGCGATGTAAAACTTGGTGGGGAGACTGGTGTAGTGGGGGACTGGTGTAGTGGGGGACTACCATCTGCCGCACACTTGCCACCTGCCGCCTGCCACCTGCCGCCGCCCATCTGCTGTCCACCATCTGCTTCGTTCTACTACACTTTTACCCCCACCATTTTGTTTGATACTAAAAACGCTAGCTAGCGAATAGTCAGTACACCTCCGGCTCTCGACCGGTGAACATCGAGCTCTCCGAGACGCTCTTCACAAAATAACAATATCATTTCACTCAAGGTCTGATAGATGTTTCTATTTCATTGCCGTCACGTATTCTTTCCTCCTGACAGCAATGAAATCCAAACACCTAACAGAACAGATAGTTGTCAAAAACACAACATGGACTCTGCGCAGGGATCGAAGTATCTACCGTCTTTCTTCAGAAAGCGAAGTGATGGCCGCAACTCGTCCGGATCAACAACATCGATGACAACGAACAACGGGGAACTATTGTAAACATGAATTATTGTAAATAAAGTAATATTTGTAATAGTACTACCTCGCACTCGTATCATTCGATTGTTTCATTCGATATTTATTCGATATTTATTATCGATTAACTATCGAATCACAATCGGATTTTACGCGTGCGAGGTAGTACTTTTTTAAAATTACCTCCCCGTGACCTTGAACTTTAACCTTTCACTCATTACGTCACAAAACCGCCTACGTCACTGGCTCAGCCTCAGATGACGTATTTAATGACGCAGCGCTTCCGGAAGCAATTAATCAAGTGAGCCAGCACCGGCAAACCCCCACTACTCATACTTATTTAAGACCAGAACAATCATTGTTGTGACATAGTTAACGATTTTATAATCATAAGAAGACGAGATAAAATATGTCATGTTTAACACTGTTATTATAGAGGGATATATTCAAAATGGTCTCTAGTCAACGTCCTGTTAAAGATGAAGTCTAACAATAAAATGTGTAAGTAACAATATAATGTGTAAGTAACAATATAATGTATAAGTCTAACAATATAATATAACAAAACATAGTGTGGTGATATGATAAACTATGGACGATTTAAAACACGCTTTTTAGTTCATTTACATTTAGCTGTTACCCATCGCGGCTTCGCCCGCATCACTAAATAGCGTTAATAAGATATATGTTACTGATTAAATGTCGCATCTTATTCCAAGGCAGTATTTTCAAAGATGCCTCTCGTATGTCTGGTAAACCTTTGCCGCCGCTGGGCTGTCCTTATAGCTCATATATCTCGCCTGCGATCTTCAACTTCAACAGTGTCTTTAGATCACTGCTAGCTCTGCCATTTCAGTTTGTTCTCAAACTGGCCTGCCGCTGAGCGTGCTCATCACGTCGAAGTTGCTGTTCTTCAGGTGTTTCTTCTGCTCTGTGTGCTGCCTGCCGTAAAGCTTTCTGAAGCCATTCTAACTTCTATTTGTTCTGAAGTTTCCTGACTTATAGCCACGTTATTAAATCGGGGTTTTTTAACTTTGAGACAAATTTGATTTACGTTTCCCCGGCATTATTATGATACAGATGCCTTCGTGGCTAAACGCACAATAAGAGTGTAAACCAAAATATAAACAATAAATAAACTCAAAATATAGAAGAACAACTACTTTACTTATCATCTGATCCAGTAAATTTTAACATGGGAAGTTTAGTGGCCACTGGGGCAAAGCCCTATAGGAATTTCAAAACGTGAATGGTTTTACTATGTTATTTTACGGTATTAGCAATTGTCTACTAAATATCAGCTCAATCGGTAAGTAAAATATAATTGTTGAATATCAACCTACAATATCTAAATAATGTTTATATAAATTTAATTAATTAACGAGATCGCACGCAGCACGCTGACGTGAGGGAAGTGAATTTCCATTTACAAAACTTTTAAAACTCAAACCCAGTGTAAAAACATACATTTATGCCAATTTTATTGAAATCTGAAAATATTGATTTTTTGGCTGTTCTGATGCTCCTGGTTTAATTTACCTGCAATGTAAGGAATACAATTTTGCGCATTATAAGGTTAGGAGAAGGTCCATACAGGCTTAAAGTTAGGCGCGAGTTTGCTGGGGATGAAACAAATACACCAAATAATGAATAACATGCTTTTCTAATGTAAAAACCCCATAAAACAACGTAGGCCCTACTGTGTTTAGCCGATATACATTTTCTTTAATAACTCGGTAAATATTTATGCTAGAATGACGAGGGAGGGCTTAACACTTTCGCTTCACTAATTCCCATCTTAATACATGCATTAATTGTACGTCCGGGGCTTTTCTGACCCTTTTTGGGCCCAAAAACTCAAAATTTGAAAGAATAATCCCCAAAAAATGGGTTTAGAGTTTTCCGATTGTTTTTCCCAACAAACTTGTCCAACTGATTATAGAAAGGAACGTCCCTACCAAATTTGAAGTAAATCGGACAAAAAATGCGACCGCTAGAGTGCATACATACATATATATAATTTTGGACGACACCCCAAAACGTGTTCAGGGGGTCATGTTAGGAACTTCTATGGTGGTCCCGGGCTTAAGTTTCACCGTGCGGGTTATGCTAATAGTTTACTTTTCCATAGGAAATTCACTAATAATAACTAATGTCCTGTTTATACCCAACGAAAGGTTACTTCAGTTGTAAACAAATATAACAAAACATCTGATATTAAAACTTATGATAAAACGTGCTTTAAATCAACACGTAGTTTATACTTCCACCATCAGAAAGCGCCACTGTTCCGGAAATTCAGCCCTTTACTGTATTTAAATTATGCCCTTTCTTAAAATTCTGAACCTTTTTGTCAAATCTACGTAAAAATACCTTTAATTCGACACCTCAAACGTTCGCCAGCTGTTTACGTTATCGGGTTATGACTGTGAAGAAAAACCCCCTAGCGATATATAGATGTGATTCAAGTGTACGATTACAAAACAATAAGACAAAAGTATGAAGATTAAAATCTTTAATTAACATACTTTGTATCTGTTACCATTGATCTGATTTACTGTGACGTATAAATGAAGTTTGAGAATGAAATGCTTATATTTTAAATTAAAACTAGCTTATTATTTTGGGAATAACCCCAAAGAATTGTGTTTAACATGCATTACAGATCGCGATCAGGCGCACAGATTATACCTTTCATCTCGAGTGTTACTGGATATTCAGAAATGGGAGTGACTCGTCTGCAGTAAATGACAGAATATATTTTTCATCCATACTACGTTCTTTAGCCGTATTAGGTATAAGTACCTTGGGGGCCGAGCTTTGCTCGGGGGAAGGCCAGTCAGTTTGTTTAGATGACTCGGAGTAATATTTCACCACTTCCCCTTACTGATAATCAGATTTGTATTATTCATTTGCCTCTTTTCTACATTTTTAAGGGCTCTCCAGTTGTTATTTATAGCTCAATGTCCCTTTTATTTATTTTACTACTCTATATATGTAATCTTAACTCAAATCTTTTAATCTCTGCTCTCAGGAAACCACATGTTAATAATCATAAACAACATGAGTATTACTTTGACAGTTCCCTGGTTGATTATGAACAGCTGTTACAATTCTTTTGTTTTGATTTGAAACTCCATAAGCCCAATGTTAATTTTTTTAACTTTTCATTTTAGTTTTTTTACATTATTTTATTTTTCCTGGGGATGAGGCCTGTCTAGAACTTATTTTTATCCCAGAAATTAGTTATTTCGAACATTTGAAGGAAATCGTTGGAGCCGTTTTTGAGATCCGTATCGCAAGCAAGCACGCAAGCAAGCAAGCAAACCTTACTCATATTAGAGTATAGGATAGACTCATATTAACCAAAGAGTATGGTATTGTGCGGGTTTGCACAATTGCCGCTTAAGGTAATCTACCTCCCCCTCCCCCCCGGATAATTCTAACGTCGCCCAGGTTTAATCACGTATTGTATGGAAAGAAATGCCTTCAACGACTTAACAAATTCTTAGTGGTCATTCTTTGTTTAATTCAGTTTTCTTTTATACTGGAGCAGACTCTTTCCTTGATAGAGACTGGCGATACTTGAAATACTGGAACTATATTGGATTGTTTATTGTATACTGGAAGTACTGTATTAATACTGGAATTTCAAATTGTGTACTGGAGTTTTATTACAATAAGATTGCTCACCGATCCGCACAATATTAAGGTTTAAGGGTTGAGGTAAATTCCGAGTTCCAAGCATGAATTTAATTTTGTCTTCTTTTTAAATCTAAAATAAACAGTATATATTGCCTTACATATATTTTTGTGAGAATTTGGTTGTTGGAGAAATATGTTGTTCATATCGACAGTTTGTAAAATAATTACTGGATTTTATTCTTTGAATAATAGTAAAACATTACTGCAATGATATTAACATCATTCCCTTCCTATTTAAGAGTAATATTGCTGCATAATACTGGAATTTTGTAAACAATTGTACTGGAAATAATGGTAATATACTGGAATAAAAACAAATGTTGGTAGACACCCTGAGTAGGGTACTTTCTTTTGTTATCATACCACTGTCACCATTACGAAACCCCACAAACACTAACCTGTATAACCTTTATAACTTTGAAAAACGGCATACTCATAATTCATAGAAAAATATACAAAACCCAAACATATATTTGACTAAATAATGTTAGTGTTTTGTATTGTTATATGAAAATTAATATTGAAATAAAAACAGGAAAGTAAATTTTTTTAGGATGGTGTAATCATCCATTTTGTATTATAATTGCCTTATACAAGAAATATATATACAATTTAATTTTACCTAGCATAATCTGGTATTTAATCAATTCCAACAAATTACAAATAATGATCATGTATGCTAATTGAATGCCAACAAACGTTTATTTGGTATTATAGCTTTTGATAGTAAGTCTACGACGACTAAAATAACTTTCTTCATTATCTTGAGTTTAATCGACAATATTTTCATAGTCAAAATTCTGTAATTGACATCTTATAGATCCACGTCATTACAACTGATTTTAACCCTCTAATCTTGCATACTGTCGAATAATTATGAAAGTTATAAGTTGTCTGGGGAGATAACATATTCCCGTAAGAAATACCTCAGAAAATGACAACAAACTTTTGGCTTCGATTTATGGTTTTTAGGAAATTCGTGACAGCAATTCGTAGAAAATCAGTTTTAAGAATGCCCTGTTTACTTAAGTCTATTTTCGTTTTGTTTTAGCGAATTTCCCCTATAGGGAAGAAGCTATTACCGTAGGTGGCATGGTAAGACTTAAGCCCGAGACCATGATAACTTTTTGTTTTGAGGCCCCTAGATGCCAAGAACACTATTCGTTGAAATTTATATATATATATATATATATAAATAAACATAAATAAAATGCCCATTTTAAGACATTCTTCATCTTAAGATTTTCTTTATGGAGAATAAATAAAATGTTATATTTCGTTTATTAGTGAATTTCCTTTGGAAAGTGAACTATTAGCATGACCCGCACGGTGAAACTTAAGCCCGGGACCACCATAGAAGTTCCTAACGTGACCCCCTGAACACGTTTTGGGGGGTCGTTCAAAATTATATATATATATATATATATATATATATATATATATATATATATATATATGTGTTTGCACTCTAGCGGTCGCATTTTTTGTCCGATTTACTTAAAATTTGGTAGGGACGTTCCTTTCTGTAATCAGTTGGACAAGTTCGTTGGGCAAAACAATCGGACAACTCTAAACCCCTTTTTTGGGATTAATCTTTCAAATTTTGAGTTTTTGGGCCCTAAAAGGGTCAGAAAAGCCCCGTATGTAAAATTAATGCATGTAAAAGGATGGGAATTGGAGAGGCGAAAGTTTTAAGCCCTCTCTCGTCATTATAGCATAAATATTTACCGAGTTATTAAAGAAAATGTGTATCGACCAAACACAGTACGTTGTCTTATGGGGATTTTACATTAGAAAAGCCTGTTATTCATTTGTTCGTGTACTTTTATCATCCCAACAACCTCACGCCTACTTTAAAGCCTGACTGGACCTTCTCCTAACCTTATAATGTGCAAAATTGTATTCCCAGCATTTCAGGTAAATAGAACCAGGAGCATCAGAACAGCCAAAAAATCAATGTTTTCAGATTTGAATAAAAGTTGGAATAAATGTATGTTTTTAACTGATTTTGAGTTTTTATAGTTTTTTATATGGAAATTCACTTCCCTCACGTCAGCGTGCTGCGTGCGAACTCGTTTATGTATTTATATAGCTGAAACTTGGTATGTGGCTTCATATAGTTGTGGTATATATATTATATTAGCACAAAAAAAGTTTTTTCCTTTTAGCAGCAAACCTGCATACTCGGCCCCCATGTTATTCATATGGAGAATAAGTAAAGTTTTATATCTCCCTTAGTTGTGAACCTAAATTAATAAAACTTGGTATGTGGCTTCACCTGGTTGAGTTATATTGATAATTGAAAAAAAAAACATTTCTTATCTTCCTTGTTGCAGCAAACCTGCGTACTCATTTATATTATTCTTATGGATAATAAATAAAATGTTATATATCACTTATTAATAAATGTATTTTTATGAAACTTGGTAATTGGCTCTAGGTAGTAGTGATACCCATATATATGCATTGGAAATTCGCTGAGTACGCAGGTTTTTTGTGACGGGGGTATATTTAAGTTATAGGAAAAATACTTAAAACAAGCATCAAATTTTAAATAATTTTTTTAAAGTATAATCAGTGTAAGGAGTTTTTTTTTGTAATCTAGAATTCCCCTAAATTTTAATTCTCATCGCCTCATTGGAAATGGTTGCTGTGCAGATGGTAAAAGAATTACTAAATCTAGTTTATTTTAATAACTTGTGGGTAAAAACGTGAAATATTCTCCCAAAATAAGTACGATAAAATAATTTTAAACTGCATATTTATTGTAAACTTTTGGTGCAGTCATATTAGTTTTTCTTGGATATGAAAAATATCATTTAAATCTTTTTCAAAATATACGTAATGCCAGTGTAAGAGGTTCCTTTGAACGACCAAATATATAATTCTAGTGGACTAATTTTGTTATTCAACGTCATGTTAAAGATTGTGCATATGATCTACAAATCATGAAAAGTCAGACATTGTTAGCGAATTTCCCCTATAGGGAAGAAGCTATTACCGTAGGTCTCATGGTAAGACTTAAGCCCGAAACCATGATAACTTTTCATTTTGAGGTCCCCAGATGCCAAAAACACCATTCGTTCAAATTGTTATATATGTATATATATATATATATATATATATATATATATATGTGTGTCCGTAAGCACGATAACTCTCGTAAAAAAGGTCCGATCTTAATGAAATTTGGTACAAATGTGTAAAGTACCATTTATTTGAACGAGTTTGAAAACCAGATGAATCGCACCATCCGAAGGGGGGTTTTTGGGGGGTTTTGTACCCCAACAATGTGTTTTTTGGTGTTTTCACATTTAATTTTAATTTAAATCAAATTTTAATTTACACCATTGAATTCAGATTAAAAAAACAAACAATTTGGTATTTTTATCATTGCTCTACGTCAATTGGTTACCGAGATATTGAAAGTGCTAAACACAGTACGTTGTCTAATGCTATTCTTATGGAGAAAAAGAAAAATTGTATATCTCGCTTATTTATGAACATAAACTGGCGAAATTTGGTATATGGCTTGTCTAGTTGTGGTTTATTGTTGTTTGCACAAAAAACAATTTTTCACCTATGGTTCCCGTAGCAGCAAACCTAGGTACTCGGTCCCCATGTTACCCTTATGGAAAATAATTAAATTGTTATATATCGCTTATTTATGAATGTATATGGATGAAACTTGGTATGTGACTTCACTAAGATGAGTTCTATTGATATTTGCATAAAAACCCATTATTTTGTGTGCCTTGTTGCAGCAAACCTGCGTACTCATCCCCAATGTTATTCTTAAGGAGGATAATTAATATTTTAAATATCGCTTGTTTGTGAATACATTTCTCATGAATCCTGTTAAGTTTTTTAATGTGTTATGTTATATATTCATTGGAAATTCGCTGAGTATGCAGGTTTGCTGCGACGGGGGTATTTTAGAATTTTTAAGACAAGCTTAAATTATCCCCCTTTATGTATATTCGTAAAATTAATAAATATAAATAAATCTCTTCCAGTCAACCTTTACTCTGTTTTAGCAGGTTTCCTCAGATATGCCAAGTGGCAGTATAGACAATTTTATAATGATTAAGAATAATACTTTATTCAATATCCCCGCAGTTTGAAGCTATACGTCAAAACCTCTAATTGTACAAATTTGTAATACATCATTACAAACTTTAGTGATTGGATTCAATTAATAAACTGATCTCCCAAAATAAATTGAAGCAGTGGAAATTCGTCAATAATACCAATTAGAGTGTTTGAACTATTTTTTTAGAGTCCGTTGTATTTATTATAACCACAACGGGCTTTTTTGCTAGTGTTGTATACAGAACTAAATTTTAAATTTGTAAAATTCTGATATTTGTCCTCTACCAGCAAATACATTTTCGTTAGTCTTTGTAATATTAACATTAACTGTCTAATTTGAAAAGCGTAGATAATTTCAGGACCGGTCGAATTTGTCTGACCTCTCTCCTCCCATCCATCCTCGTCCCAATTTGACTTGGAGATACGGAGAGACCGTCACTCGATCATTCCTCTTTTATCTTCAGGACGTAGCTCATCTTAATGGTGCCGATGCTACTCAAATATTAAATGAAAGCTACTGTGCTACAACGTGGTGTTTATTCCTTCTGATTAAGTTCTGCTATGTACAGACTTAAATCTAAACTTTTTTTGTAGCCTAATATGCCTAATGTGCGGAACTTTTCTTATAATAGATTCTCAGAAATAATTAACAAAAGTTTATCAGGTGTATTTGATTATTTTTGAATGATTGTGTGTTATGTGTGATAACCAAAATATCCCATACAATTGATCTCCAGTGATGATAAATACGCCATATAAATATGCCACATTTTACCGGGTTATAACAGGTTAAACCATATTTTCCCATGTTTCTATAGAATTCAACTCTGTACTCTTAAGCCTATGATACACGGCCAGGCCTGTCTAGCGGGCCAGGCTATAAAAGTTATACCGAAAGTTAGTTGCTTAAGTTAAAAAGACCACAGGAACGGTGAGTGCAGCTTGAAGTATACAAACAGGAGTAGTTAGCGTTCGAAAAAATGACGTCCTTTCTGCAACTCTACCATCAGAAGAGAGCGACGACGACGCGACGGCGACGCGCCACCGATCACCTCGCACCCAGTGTTTCCACTAAGCGGTAAAAAATATCCCACGAGCTGATACAAAAAATCCCACTTTATCCCACACTTCACCCTATAATATCCCTCTAAATATCCCACACTTTCCCACTGATGTTTCAAACAGTGCAACACAGTGACACAGTTAATGTTAAATATTATGTGATAGAGATTATTTAAATCTACTAATTACGTATATTTACATTTTTTTACCTCAAAGGATTTTGAGTAATGCGATATTAATGGGCTGGCAAGTGAACTAACTTAGCTAAATAATTTAGTTCCGTGAGAGGTATTAATATTTGTAATTGTACTGTAGTACTAAAGAGTACGACATAGGTAATAATAATAGCAAATATTTTTCTTCTTAATTCCAACATGGCCAGGTCAGCGACATTCATTTTGGAGTGATTTAGTGTTCGTTCTTCGATCTGTGACGTTTATAAAATAATAATAGGTGCAATAAAATAGGCAAAATAATAACGTGGGAAATTGGAAACCCCGCAACTGCCAGTACGACGAGATAATCCACTAGACTAGATGTGCTGCTGCTACTGCTAAGGTGGTCTGGTCGTAAGCAAACTAGCCGACGTAATTCCGATTTCCAAAATATCCCACAATCCCATTTTATCCCACAAGCAGTCAAAATATCCCATATATGGGATAAAAATCCCTCAAGTGGAAACACTGCTCGCGCCGTGTATCAGGTTCGCCCGTGGTTGTCCTCATTTCAACGCGCCACTACGCGCCGCCTGGGCCTGAACAGACCCGCGCCGCCTCACGTACGGCTTTAATCGGCCAAACTGGGTTGCACTTTTCAGTCCTTAGTGAAAATTCGGGGCTATTTCTCTACTTGCGATGATTGCAAATATTGCAGCGGGAGGTGGCAATTTAACAAACACAAATATCTTACAACACTACTGTAACTTGGTAAAATTATCGAATTTATAGTATTAATGATGTTTATGCATATCATATGTTTGCATTTCAATCAGTCAATAAAACTTTAACCAATTTACTATGGATATTCTCAAAAATTCTTTAGAGACTGTTTAATAATTCAATTTATTTTGACCTTTGCGATATATATTAAGCAATCAGGAACTTTCAAGAAAACAAACACGCTTGATAAAGCTCTTGATGAGAAAATTATAGGAAATATATCAGTCTTTCAATATAACTCCTCTCTTAAAACACTTGTTAAATATGAAATTTGATCAGACGTCAAATCAGGGGATCCAAGCGACGTTGTGGGGAAAAGATGGTTAATCCAAATTGTGGCATTCACATCAAATATCGGAATAGGCAGTAGAACCGTACCTTTGATGAAAGTTAAAAGGGTTTACAGTAAAATAAGTCGCAAATGTACGTTGAAGATGGATAAATTGACGGTCAGTGCGTTAATGACGATAATCCACTCGGCTGGATAGCGAAGTGGGTAGAGAATCGATTCACAGTCTGAAATTCGCCAGAACCATCCTGAAAAACCTCAGGAAATTTGGAAAAGATTCGAAACTGCCGCGCTATCATTTTTCATTGGACTGTGAATTAACTATTCTGTCTAAGTTCAGGTCGAACTTCGATAGTAACAAGACCAGGGTTTGGACCATTTCCTTTCGAAACGTTTGAAAATACCAAAAACGTAAATACACTAACTAAAGACAAATCCTTTTTTATGTGTTTCAAGTTACGTTTCATTCTTTATAATATTTGTATTTATTTATTTGTTTATTAGGAAGATTACTAGCACAATATTGTTGCGGATTAGTTTGTTTGAATATATAGACTAAAATTTACATTTGATTCGCAAATTTGCAAATTATAGAATATCTGTGATTAAAATTGTATGCAATCGCAATCTAGTTGAATTTTATGTTCAATCGTAGGTGAGATAATAGTATATTACGTTACTAGCCCGGTAAGTGGTGTTTTACCGTGCGAGCACGACAGTTCCCGCGCGAGGCGTAGCCGAGTGTGGGATTTTCGTGCGAGCACGGTAAAGCTTACCGGGCGAGTAACCTACGATACTTTACATCATACTACATTTAGTTTCCTTTAGTATCAAATAGAATGGTTTGTTCTCTCAAAATGTGTTTACTATTCAACACTCGTAATTACTCATGTGGTTTAACGTTGTATTGTTGCAATCAGCTGTTTATTTCATCAGCTGACTAAGTGCACGGTAAAAAGATTTTACCGTGCAGTGCACGGTAAAGTAATTTTCCGTGTGTAGGCACGGCAAAGGGCAACTTTCCAGCCTATCAATACGGATGGAAAAGTACCTGTTTCTGTGTAGTATGATGTAAAGTAAATAAATCGGTAAATTAATGCGTGCGAATATTTTTGATTTCCTCCCGCTATTTTGTTTGCCTCCCTATTTCGCACTACTTTTCTAATTTAACCTAATCTGTCTTTCAAATAGTTTTCAATAATCCAATTGGTACGAAAAATTAAACACACTGTATATTTTAATGAATCTATGTATATAAATAATAACAAATAATTATTATAATAGCTTATCATAATTAGTAACTCAACAAAGTTTATACAGTGCTTCAGGCTATGCTAATAGAATCATAGTATATCGTGTTGTACTCCTTATTCCACAAGAATTATTGATTTTTTTAGCGAATTTCCCCTGTAGGGAAGAAGCTATTACCGTAGTCGGCATGGTAAGACCTAGGCCCGGGACCATGATAACTTTTCGTTTTGAGGTCCCCAGATGCCAAAAACACCATTCGTTCAAAATTGTATATATATATATAAAAAATATACTAGGCTTATCGCCGTTGGGGGCTTCGCACCCAAACCCCCTTTTGGAGTTCGCTTCGCTCACTTACATTCAACTCAAGTTTAAATCAAACTCAACTATTTTAGTTCATTAACCAAAGAAAAACTACACAAAAATTACCTTTGGTGAGCACATTAACACCTACATACACAGGCGGTCCCATATCGGTTCGATATCGAAACATTTGACCAACCGGCTGCTTGTTAGTTTTATCGAACGAACTCTCGACTACGATGGTTGTTTCGAGGTGAATAAAAGCGAAAAATAAAGTGCTCACTCAATCGAAGTCAATCAGATATAAATAATAAGTTGTGGTTACAATGTTAAATTGGAGTTCTACAAATGGATTTACGTGTAAAAAAACAACAAATTAGACTTCAGTTCACGACAAAATTATAGTAACCTAACTCCGCAGAGCGATGTATAGTGGCTTTTCGTTGTGCAACATAATTACAAATAAATTAATTTGTAAAAACAAGAAAGTCAAATTAAACAAAAATAAATTGCAGCCACAAAAAGTAAGCATCAAAAGTAGGATTCAAACCAGTGACCACATGATCTTGAATCATCTGACAACATATCCACTGGGCTACTGGGCTAAATTCATTCGATAGAACAAACAATCGGTTGATTACATTTTCCAATATCGTAACAAACGATATTCGCGATATTGGACATCCAGTGTAGGCGATAATGTGCTCACCTTCTTAAATCTGACGATAAATCGTCAGTTGGAAATTACATTTTCTACAACTTTTTGTATTTAATATTTTTTGCCATCTCTTACCGTTTCCGTACCAAACGCGCTCAAAGTGGAAAAATTGAAAAAGTGGAATTTTCCCCGCCCCAAAAATGCCCCAAAAACTCAAAAATGTTAACTTTGGGTAATTTTTCTGGGAGTTTCTCGTCAAGAGCTTTAATTAAAGATTGGGGTCGAGGGGGGTTCGATTACGGGAAGTGCCTCATAGTTTATGTCAGTGAGTGAGTGAGTGAGTGAGTGAACCCGTCTAGCTTTATATAAGTGAAGTAAGAAGATACATATGTGTGTGTGTGTGTGTGTGTGTGTGTCCGTGTGAACTCACATTCACACGCCTTAAACAGATGTGGTACCAACTTATATCGATATTTTCCTTTTTTAGGAGTTTACAAAAAGTCAATGAGTAGGCTACACTATTTATTTTTGTATTTAATTTCCCAACGGCAATGCCATTACATGCATACATAAAAAGAAAAATGTCGATATAAGTTGATACCATGTGTTTAAAGGCGCGTGAATGCGAGTTTGAATTGGTATATGTTTTATTTATATAATAGTAAGCCACCATTTTGTGGTGGTGGTTTAGTGATAGCTTGCATGGATCAGCGCGCTATTGCACATATCGTAGTGGCTCCAGTCTACCCTACGGAAAGGTGTAGTATCATCCAATATTATTTCGTCCAACAGCAAAATTCTTAGAAAAACTCTATATCTCGTCCAGTTCTATTTTACAGTTGATTAAACACGCTAATGGAGTATCATATCGTCCAGACAACAAATTGACGAGAGTAGAGGAACGCAATTCCGGAAGTTATAGGGGTAACCGACACCTGCGAATGTGCAACGTCCTGGGGGTGGAATGTCACCCGACCTTCACCATTCACGGAGATTCCATCTGGATTCCTTGGCGGTGAATTCCCCCCCGCCCCCGACCCTTACTCATTTTTTTACGTCGGAGACTTTGCAGATTTTAATGTTTAAGAGTCTTCATCACCGGAAGTTGCCGGACGTCATTTTGGTGTTTTGTTCCATAAGGCCAATGTTAACTTTGTGCCTCAGTTACTCCTCACCTGATCGTCACAAACAATTAATTTTGGTGTCAAATTAAAAGTTTTTCGTCCTCTGGGGAAATAAAATAGTCAAATTTGGATTTTGTTACAAATTAATGAGAACATATACAATGTTTCAGTTCAAAATCAAACTATTTATTATGAAACTATGATACCCAAATTAACGAATTAGACATTGTATTTCCCTAGAGGACGACGAAACCTTGAATTTGACACCAAAATTAATTGTATGTGACGATCAGGTGAGGAGTAATGGAGGCACAAAGTTAACATTGGCCTTATGGAACAAAACTCCAAGATGGCTTCTTGCAACTTCCGGTGATGAAGACTCTAAGTCTGATTTCTAGCAGTTTACATCTATAGAGCAAAATATAGAGTTTTCCACGACTATTAGAGGGCAACCAAGTTTACTATTTAACGGTTACCGTTGCGCAAAGAAGAATGAAAATATGTCAAACCTTTCTAGTAATGTGGAAATTGGCTAAAAATGTTGAAAATGTTCTTTATCGCTGTCTTGCGCATCGCAGCGTTGGGTGAGTAAAGTTATCGTGACATATAATTTGTCCTTATGGCCTGTTGAAATGCGGTTTAGAATGAGCAAAACTGTAAATTGTTAATCAAAACATTTTCTCCTCTATTGTCAAACATTCATGAATTTGGACGAGATGATACTAGTGGGCAGGTAGAGAGGTGAACCCCAAGCCTCCGGTTGTGGAATTTGGACAAGATAATACCTGGACGAGATGATACTTGGACGAAATGATGCGACACGTACGGAAATATCTGCGCAAAAAGATCCTGCAAACGTTTTTATAGCGCTGCGCGGAATGGGTGGACCGGATCCATAAGTGCAGGACTACATAGAACTGGTGAGTCTTTTGGTCGAATTTTGCCAATGTATATTCATTGATTTTGCCCATAAGGACCTTCTTACTGTTTGTGTATTCACTGAAAATATTAATCCCAAAGATCGGTCTCATAGACATTAAATTTAGAATTTTAAATGTCCTATATAAGTTGATACCAAGTGTTTAAAGGCGCGTGAATGCGAGTTTGAATTGGTATATGTTTTATTTATATAATAGTAAGCCACCATTTTGTGGTTTTAAAGTTGAATTTAGCGTGTCAAATAGTGCACTAGGGATCATCTGTACAGGAAATCCTACAATGTTTAACTTATTTTGATGTTTTTGGTGTGCTTGGATAGAGCAAAGTTAACAAAGTTTGAATGTAAGAGAAATCTATAGCCACCCTCAAAGTTCTTACTTTGGCTTAAATATTTGACACAGGAAATAATTTTAACTGAGTGGCATACTCATAAACCTAATTTGAGTGTGTTGATTTGTGAGGGGGGGAGAGAAAAATTATCGTGATCATATATATCGTGAATTTTTAAGTGTTACAATAATATTCCCTCCAAATTATAGGGAAAAAGACAACCGCCACCTCCTTGCCACCCCCGAATCACGCCTAATCGTGCTAAAACAGCATAGAAAATAACTCTTTGAACTGTTTACTTTATGCGGATGACATTTGTTTAAATTTAACGTCTGGGTCTCTTGATAAGGATGTATGTGTTTCCTCGTTTTTCAGAACTGATTTGTTACCTGATTGGTGCAATGCCAATAGCTTGTCCTTACATTCAGAAACACGTACAATAGCACAAGCGTAATGAGTGGACCTGTGCAATTTGTTGGAAATACGTTTAGGACAATTTGAATTGGCCAGCCACACGTAAATTATATCCACCAACAATTTATAAGGGTACTTGTATGGTACATAAGAAAGGTTCAATCCACTGAAAGTGAGGATATTTAAATTTCTATTTATTCTGGATATATTTACTCCTATTTGACATATGGGGTAACATTACGGGGTAACAATTGTATTCTCATTGGTGGTTTATTGCTCAAAATAAGGCATTTAGGCTTATATTATGCAAAGTTTCTTCGAGAATTCATTATGAGAGTTAATCATCAGACTTAATATTATTTCTCTTTTGTCAGAAAAAAAACATATCAATTTTTATTAAATTTAAATGTTTATAACCATAATACAAGGTGACTCATGGGAACCGGACGTTTTTTAAAATACCCCCGTAGCAGCAAACCTGCGTACTTAGCGAATTTCCAATGCATATATATTAATCTTAATGCCACATAAAGCTACATACCAATTTTCATCAATATACATTCATAAATAAACAATTTATGACATTTTAATTATTCTCCATAAGAATAACATGGCGGCTGAGTATGCAGGTTTGCTGAAGCAAGGAACACGAAAAAATGGGGTTTTATGCTAATATCAATATAACTCAACTAGGTGAAATTACTTACCAAATTTCATTAATTTATTTTCATAATTAAGGGAGATAACACGTTACTTATTCTCCATAAGAATAACATGGGGCTGAGTACGCAGGTTTGCTGCTACGGGAGCCTTTGTCAACAAATTGTTTTTTTGAGCAAATATCAATGGTTCACAACCAGATGAAGCCGTATACGTATACGTATTTTTTGAAAATGACGTCACGCATATGGTTGCCATGTACTTCTCTACAAATGTTCATTCTGGTCAATCAGCTGAAACTCTGGTCAGGAGGTCTTGTCCAATGCCATTGATCTCTTCTGTGATTGCCAACTTCAAATCTTCTAGAGTGCGTGGTTTGTGAGCATAGACACGCTCCTTTAGAAACCCCCAAAGGAAGTAATCACAGCTGGACAAATCAGGTGACCTTGCCGGCCACGGTATGTCACCAAAGCGAGAAATCACCTTATTAGGAAACATTTGTGCCAACTTCAAATCTTCTAGAGTGCGTGGTTTGTGAGCATAGACACGCTCCTTTAGAAACCCCCAAAGGAAGTAATCACAGCTGGACAAGTCAGGTGACCTTGCCGGCCACGGTATGCCACCAAAGCGAGAAATCACCTTATTAGGAAACATTTGCCTCAAGACTCTCATTGATTGGTCTGCGGTGTGGGCTGTAGCACCGTCCTGTTGAAAATAAACCCTTTCCCGGTTTATTCTAAGTCTGCGAAGTTCTGGACGGAGAAATGTGTTCAACATGTGAACATAGCGTTGGGAGTTCACTGTCACTGTTACACCATTTTCCTCGAAAAAGTACGGCCCAATAACACCCGAATGATATACCGCACACCAAACCGTAACCTTGGGAGAGTGGAGAGGTTTTTCGTGAATATTGCGGGGATTCTGACTGGCCCAGTAACGAAAGTTTTGTTTGTTTACCGAGCCATTGAGGTGGAAGTGGGCTTCATCACTCATTAACAATATCACGTTCGGCTCGTGGTTAAACAATCTTTGCATTCGCGATGCAAAGTTCACTCGTTTATTATAGTCAGTCACTTTAAGTTCCTGGACTACCTGTATTTTATAAGGATGAAACTTAAGATCTTTCTGAAGAACACTCTCCTTACTGATTCGCGGGTCATGTTCAACTCTTGAGCATATTTTCGTGCAGACCTGCTTGGACTCCTTATCAATGCTGCTCTCACTCTGGCGATGTTTTCGGGTGTTCTTGCAGTTCTAACAGGGCCTGGTGGTTTCTTTCTTGTTATATTCCCTGTTGTTCGGAACCCTGAAACCCATCTTAACAGCGTATTTCGGCTTGGAACAGTTCCATGGCGTTCAATATTAAAATGTCGTCGAAATTCCCGCTGGGTTTTGACGACGGATTCACCATTTTTGACAAAAGACTCGTATGCGAAAACGCGATGGCCTAAGGCCCACTGATCCATTGCAACAAAAATGGCAAGCCTTACTGAAGGTAATGACATAACCTCAATCTTCCTACCACGTGCAACAACAATGCAACAGCTGTTTAAAAAACGTCCGGTTCCCGTGAGTCACCTTGTACTAGGAATTTTAATAAGATAAAGACAGAATTTTGATAATTTATTAAAACTCAAATAAGGTGTAAATTTACTTCTGTGCAATTACTTAAAGACTACCTCATTCAATTAAAGGCCTATAAAACTGAACACATTTCGGGAAACAGTAAAACGTATATTGATATAAACATGTTTTTATTCTAAAGATGAATATTTTTAATATAAGTTTTAGAGTTTATGGCATATTGTATTGTTAGTGAATTTACTTTGGAAAGTGAACTATTAGCATGACCCGCACGGTGAAACTTAAGCCCGGGACCACCATAGAAGTTCCTAACGTGACCCCCTGAACACGTTTTGGGGGGTCGTTCAAAATTGTATATATATATATGTATATATAGACATATGTATATATAGACATATGTATGTATAGACATATGTATATATATATATATATATATATATATATGTGTGTGTGTGTGTGTGTGTTTGCACTCTAGCGGTCACATTTTTTGTCCGATTTACTTCAAATTTGGTAGGGACGTTCCTTTCTGTAATCGGTTGGACAAGTTCGTTGGGCAAAACAATCTGAAAACTCTAAACCCCTTTTTTTGGGGATTAATCTTTCAAATTTTGAGTTTTTGGGCCCAAAAAGGGTCAGAAAAGCCCCGTATGTAAAATTAATGCCTGTAAAAAGATGGGAATTAGAAAGGCGAAAGTTTTAAGCTCTCTATCTACATTCTAGCATAAATATTTACCGAGTTATTAAGGAAAATGTGTATCGACCAAACAGTACGTTGTCTTATGGGGATTTTACATTAGAAAAGCCTGTTATTCATTTGTTGTTGTACTTTTATCATCCCCAACAACCTCACGCCTACTTTAAAGCCTGACTGGACCTTCTCATAACCTTATAATGCGCAAAATTGTATTCCCAGCATTGCAGGTAAATAGAACCAGGAGCATCAGAACAGCCAAAAAAATCAATGTTTTCAGATTTGAATAAAAGTTGAAATAAATGTATGTTTTTAACTGATTTTGAGTTTTTGTAGTTTTTTATGTGGAAATTCACTTCCCTCACGTCAGCGTGCTGCGTGCGAACTCGTTCTTGAATTAATTCTGTAATATTATAATAGCATTTTTTTATGGAGCATTGGTCGTTGTGATCTTAATTGTATATTGTTTATATTGCCTGTGATTATGTGGTATGCTAACATTACCTCAGTAATTGTATTATTCTTTGGAGAAATACAAAATTTGTATTTGAATTTGACCTGTTTAAACAGTAGAATAAAGTAAAAACATATTTTAAAAGATGAATACATTTTTACATATTGAAATTATAACATAATTTGTATGATGATATGGTATGAGGGCGAGAGAGTGGTTTTAAAGGCCAAAGACATAAATGAGCAAAGTATTTCTAATGTAAACATATGTAGAGAGGTTGAAGAAATGAAGACCGAGGAAATATTCGACAGGATCGTAAGCTGAGCCTTTAGATAAGCATTTATAAAGTCTATATGATAGCTAAGAAAATTCACCCATACAGCTTATTAACAGGGGTGTATATACCAAGTTTTGCACGATTTCGAGCACCATATTTTCTAGTTGGAATTAACGTACATTAAATTACTATATTTCTCAAAACAAATAATTGTAAACGTGATTCCCTCATAGATAACGACTTTAACATTTAATGAAACAAGTGAATTAGTTTTAGCTTTAGTAATCGGTGATGCTGAGTCCACTTAATCACTTTATAAGACGCCGACGCAACTAGGGCGTATAGACGAATTGAATTAATAATGGGTGTAGAATGGGTGAGATGCCTTATGTAGCCTTGTTACTAAGAGCGACTGATTCTTTTAAAGTAATATTAATTACTAACCATGCCATGTAGCTGTTTGTAACTATAATCGGTTATTTAATCTCGTCTCCTCAACATTGCTACGGCGCGCCTGCCAGTGACGCTGCGCTGGCGGTAGTGTGTAGGTGGTGGACCACCGCGCCGGCTGCTGTTTACCGCCGCGCCGCGCATGTATACAAACATGCGCGACACGATCCAGCCGCCACTCCGCGCCGTGGCCGCCACTGGGGTTGCGCTACGATGAGATTAGCATCGCGCCATCATGCCACCATCTGTAAAGGCTTTGTAGGTGGTACGGAGTCTACAATGATTGAATCCCCTAAATTGCGGTTGGGCAGAGTGTGGTAAAATACTCCTTCAGCTAGAGAAACAGTTGCCAAGTATACTGATAATTCTAGATACCGAGACTGACTAGGCCAAAGATTTGTACTTAATTGATTGTGATATTTAATACGTATTAGTTTGAGCATCTTGGCAACTAAACTATCGAATTTGACAACATAATAATTTGACAACGAATAGGTGATTCAAGAACGTAATTAAAGAAGTTTTAACTAAGGGTTATATTCAGTGGAAGCGTAGCCTGAATGAAAACCATCACTTAATTGTGAATGGAATGAAAAGAATGCAGCTAAAGTGAGGGTTAAACATTGCAATATTCTTCTACTTATATAAAGCTAGACGGGTTCACTCACTCATTCATTGGCATAAACTGTGAGGCACTTCCCGTAATCGAACCCCCCTCGACCCCATACTTTAATTAAAGCTCTTGACGATAAACCCTCAGATAAATTACCAAAAGTTAGCAAAAGTTAGAGTTTTTAAGGCACCTTTTTGGGCGGGGAAAATTCCACTTTATTAATTTTTCCACTTTGTGCGCGTTTTGTGCGGAAACGGTAAGAGATGGCAATGAATGTTAAGTACAAAAGTTGCAGAAAATTTAATTCCTAACTAACGATTTTTCGTCAGATTTAAGATCCGATCATCCGTTTAGCCGCTGTTCATCAGATAAGGAGTAATTTTGGTGTTTTGCCCATTTAAATGTGTGCAAAGTTTTGGAAAGCTGTTTTATGAAAGCACACTATCTTTGACCAATGTATCAGCTGATTTAAATAAACCTCACGTGTAGGCGATAATTTGCTCCCCATGAGATTGATATAAATCAGCTGTTACAAAACACTGAGAGCACATTATCGCCTGCGCTAGAGGTTCAATATCGCGAATATCGTTTGTTATGATATCGGAAAATGACAGCAACCGATTGTTTGTTCAATCGAATGAATTTAGCCCAGTGGATATGTTGTTGTCAGATTCACGATCTCGGGTTCGAGTCCTACTTTTAATGTTTACTTTTTGGGGTCTGCAATTTTTTTAGTTTTATTTTATTTTATTTTTACAAATCCATTTGTTTGTAATTATGTTGCACAACGAACAGCCACCATACAGCGCTCTACGGAGTTAGGTTAGGTTAGGTTACTATAATTTTTTCGTGAACTGAAGCATAATTTGTTTCTTATTTTTTACACGTACATTTATTAGTATAACTCCAATTTAACATTGTAACTACAACTTTTTGATTAACTTATATCTGATTGACTTTGAAATGAGTGAGCACTTTTTGCCTGTACAGCAAAACAATCTCGAAACAACTATCGTAGTTGGGAGTTCATTCGATAAAACGAACAAGCAGCCAGTTAGTAAAATGTTTCGATATCGAACCGATATTGGACCGCATGTGTAGGTATTTATGTGCTCACCAAAGTCATTGTTTTGTAGTTTTTCTTTGGTTAACGGACTACAAAGAGTTTGATTTAAACTTGTGTTAACTGAGGAGTGCAAGTGAGCGAAGCGAACCCCAGTGGGGGTTTGAGGGCGAAGCCTCCAACGGCGACAAGCCTAGTTTATTTATAAAGTATAAGTAACTTTAGCTAATCCTTCATAGTACACCATGATGTAAATGTTAAAAAGCATATCTGCACTGTTGCTTTACTTATTCTGTAAATAAATAAAGTATTTCTAGGTTTAGTCTGTTATTTTACGTATAAATGATAAAGCCGGATCATAGAGAAATTTGAACTATCAACCAGTAAACGATTTAAATAATTTATTAAATAAACAACTATTTTTAAATACCACGTTTTTAAAACGGACTAAAAAGTATAAAATAATTTATCCTATCCCCATATAGTTTGCCATGAAAATTTGTGATTGTGAATATTTAATAGTTATGAAAATACTTGTAAGATTTAAAACGATATTATATTGTAGCTATATAATATGTCGGTTATCTTCACCCACCGGTATTGAATTATGAGATTTGTTATCTCAATTAGGAATTATTGCTGTAAATGATAGGAACTGATGTATTCTTGTGAAGCTGTCGTTCTCCTACCGACAGGTACTCCCTCAAGTTGCATGCGCCCCACATTTTTCGTTTTAAACCTTACAAGTATTTTCATAGCTACTAACCACAATCAGCAATTAGCAATTAACAACTGCAATTAGCAATTGGCAACTAGCGGTTATTCACAATCAGCTTTGTGTATAGTTTGTCCTAATGGTATTCTTATGGAGAATAAATAAAATAGTATATATATATATATCACTAACTAATGAATATATTGTTATGAAACTTTATGCAAAGGGCTTCATGTGGTAATGAGACACGAGTTTTATGCATTGAAAATTCGCTGAGTACGCAGATTTGCTGCAAAGGGAGTATTAATTGATTGCATACAAACGTGCGTTACCGTACATGGTACTCGAGAATTACCGTTATCAATCGTCGACAATAAACATCGAGTAAACATTAACGTCGTAACTTTTATATTTCTGCCGGCCGTTATGTACTCTATGGACTATATGTCATACCCACTCGCTATAAACCTCTAAGTACTCAGAACTCACGACCTGGCTAGCTTCCTATTCCATTCTCTTATAAATATTTCAACATTTCAATATGAGTTATGTTTCAGTTTAATTCTTATTAGACGCAATAATGAGGGCGGTCACAATACTAGACTCCGCCCATTTCAATTATTGCTGTGCTAGATGCACTGTGATTGGTCAGATATGCCACGCCCCCTTGCCACTAACACGAGCTCGCACTCAGTTTGGTATCGCACCTTGCCTCGAAGACTTGTAACATCCGATTTCTCGCTCAGTGCGTCTGTGATTGTGCCGATTTAGTTGTTTTTACATTTGTGCTGATTCTATTTATTTTTTATTTTAGTATATTACTCGATTTGTTTCGTACATAATTTTGCTTTTTTCTATTCTATTTATTGTTAATGGAATTGTTACTATATTTTTACGAGTTTTAAGTAAGTATTTCACACCTTTGTATTTTTATAAACGTTCTGATTACTCTTTGAAATACTTCATAAGAAAACTCTCTACTTAAGAAAAGTTTACCAATAAAATACTTAAGTGATTCGTGTCATTGATTTTGGGAGAAGATGTTTCTCTAAACTTTGAAATACAAACATGTACCTTTAAAATATTACAGAAAACGTATCATTTGCAAAAAATGTTCATAGGGTCAAATTATTGTTGTTTCGCGTGACAAAAAAGTGCGGTGTTTAAAATGGACAACCAAGGAGGTTCAGAGCCCCAAAGACATTTTTTGAACAAAGTGACAGACAGACTTGTCAACAGCCCGAGTCCTCAGCCTTCCAGCTCAAGGACTTTAAAGTTCGGGATGGATAGGATCCTCTCGGACGACATCGCCCCTTCGAGGAGATCCTCCCCAGCGACAGCGAGTCCTTCAGGTACAACTTGCATATTTCATCTTAATCAGTCAACTTTTCATTTTAGATTCAATGTAACTTATACCTACTGCAAAAATGTATTTATCACGAGTATGTTAACATCACATGCTAGGTCTCGTTCTTCATCAGTAACCACATGCTTACTATAAGCCAACATTTGAATACGATCTTCATGTATTATATTGAAAAGGCTATTACATATCACCGCATTCATAATACTTGATGACGTGTTGTCTGCAGTAAATTATCATACCTTAGTTTAATGCCTCAAACAATATATGCAGCACAGACAATGTATTATAAAGGTTCCAAGTGATTTTAGAAAACCTCTAAGTGTCTTTCCACTGCACTTTTTACATCTGCTGGGCATTTTTGAAGGAGATAAGTCCAGTAAAAGATATGATCCTTTCAGAAAGTGTCAGGAGGTGCCTGGGAGTGCGTATAGACCAGTACCAGGACTGGTCGGATATATGTGACTTTCACTTCAGATGGAAGAACTTTAAAATGATTCATGGTTTACTCTGAAAAATGAATGAAAAATGAAATAAAAAGTAAATGATTACTCTGAAAATGAAAATGGACGGCAAGCTAACGATATTTGGTGATCGGGAAACTCCTAAGCACGAATGCAAAGGAAGTACGCCTTTGATTGTACAGGCAGCTCTTTTCTGTAATGAAAAGACTTCCGAGGCATGTGGAGACCCACCTCAACCCTCAGTCCCATACGTCACGACAGAGGAGAAACACCCGAAATGTATCATAAGTATAAAATTGGAACCTAGTTTTAGGGCTCCGCACCGCAGATCTTTATATTCCCATGTTAACTATCGCACACCCAACTACTGGACTGATAAAACTTAGAATCAAATGTTATGCTACTCCTGTTCCAAAAATCATATGGGGCTCCGCCCAACTGACTTTGAAAATCTAGCTTATCATCTCACACCTACTACTGGATTTATGGATCTTAAGTTCTTGTGGAAGGTAGCTAATATACTCAAAGCAGACATAGGCCTACTCCTGACCAAAATATGATTTAGTGCTCCACCCCGCAGGCCTTTATTACTCCCATGTTAACTATCACAACCAACTACAGACAAATGATCCTGAAATTCCACTCAAACCATGTCCTTCTCCCGTTCCGAAAGTTCTATGAGGCTCCACCGCACTGGAATTTATACGTAATAAATGTATAATTCTGGAATGATGGTGCTGAAACTTGGTAGGAAGATAGGTACTTGAGAATATAACCTGCAGACCCATACTGAAAATCTGTTGGGGCTCTACCCTACTGGAATTCAACATGTGCATGCTTACAAATCGTCAGAGTTAAATTTACGGGGTAATGTTTTAGGTTATTTTCCCAGGTAACAATATTTTTACCAGCAGGAAAATAAACGGAAATCAACGGTAATAAAGAAACGTCACGTGAACAACGTCACACCGGGTACCAGCTAGTGTAATTTATTAAAAAACAATTATAATAATAATAATAATACTTCCTTGAAAATGAACTACACTGCTATTAAGTTTGATTAAAATTAAAAATACCGTGTTTTAAAAAGGATTTTAGTATTATTAAAAGTAAAATGTGATTTTTTGAATAATTCAGCCTTAAGAATATATTGATTAATATTTAATATGAAGTTTCATGTGCTGCACTCTGGGATAAACGTTATAAACTCACTTTCATAATCAAAATTATGTACTTATTGCGTTACCTTTCCAGTAGTAAACATGTGTTCTTGCTGACAAACTGTGTTTACTCTATTCAGCTGTTTTATCATACAGTTAATTCAAAACAATTGATTCTCAATGTTAATCTTATGGACAAATTGCGATCTTTGAGGGCGTCTAGTGCCCTTCCTTTAGGTCCGTTCTTTATGAACTTTGGGCACGAACAACTTCAGATCAAGATCCATCCAACGACACCATAAATATCAAAATCTGTTGAAAACTGTAGGAGTTCCAGTCACAAAAAACCCTAGCGTATTAAATAAGTATAGATTTCAACGAATTTTTGTTGCATCTGGGGCCCTCAAAACAAAAATTTATCATGGTCTCGGGCTTGAGTCTTACCATACCACCTACGGTAATAGCGTATTATTCCCTATAGGGGAAATTCGCTAAAAACGTCTTACAGCACTTCAAAATATGTTTACACTTAAACTTTATTTTTAAACTATCTCAAGTCTGTTAATAGTCAGTGTAACCGGTCGAAATCGATTGTCTTATGATATGTATATTTACGTATTTTATGTGAGTGTAATATAAGTTTAAATAAATATAGAAGTGTTGCACGACTTTTTAATCACATCCCGTGTTAGCAATACATCAACATCGGTGAAGATTAACATTTATTTATTAGGATTACATTAATTATTTGAGAAGAATGCGTGTTTCAAATTTGTCGCTAGGATCCAGCTGACATCCAGGTTACACGAGATGATTATTGTTGACCCCTCTAGGCCTCGATTGAGAAATAGTAATCGCCGCTTCGTTCTGTGGTAAACCAGTAGAACTTCACGGCTAACAAAAATATGTTTGTATGTATTTTTTGAATCCTCATTTCCATTATGAAGGCCACTAGAATAAAGCTCTAGGGAATTTCTATTATTTTCTGAATTTTGGTACACATCATCAAATAGATGTTCAAATAGATAAAACCCCCAAATTTAGAACCGCGGATTCCCGATCTGATATAATAAAAAGAAGTAAGATAATTATTTAAACAAATATTATTTACTTACCGCAGCTGCTCCATTTACACTTTCATATCGGGAAACGTACTAAGGGCCGGACCATTCTAAAAAGACCCTGGTCATTGTAAAATCCATCTCAATACGAAATTCCATAGATTTTTCTTAATCAAGAAATTCTATAAACATTATCGATGAATGAACCAGTCAGCACATTCAACTAATCTTTATATATAATTCTGTAAGCGAAATTTTTAAGTCAAAATTGTGAGAGTTTGGCAAATCGCAGGATGATGGGAGATGGCTCAAATCAAAAGTCTTGATCTCAGGGAGTCGGGAAAAATAGTAGTATTTCTAAAACGTTACCAGCAAAGGAGAAATAACGTAAAACATCTCCCATAAGAAAAGCATGGGGATTTAAAAACGTCTGCTTTGTTTACATTAAAACATGTGATTAAGCGTCTACTTTGTTTACGAACTGACGTGTTAAAATCAGATTAGGCGGAGTATTAGAGCCAGGTTAGGGGCTTTAGCCCCTTCAAGCCACTAGTTCAACTATATATTTATAGCGGTTTCTTCTTACTGATGAGGCACGTGTTTTATTTCCTCCTAAAACTGTGTAGGAAAACCTATAATAATTTTAAAAACGTTAAAAACTATTTACTTTCGGTGACTTAATCTTGACGGTGTTGTACAGCACGATCTGCAACCACAATGGTTGTTTAGGTATTAAGAGCGTAAAGTAGTTCTTTATCGCTTGAGATAAAACGTAATCGCGCGACGCGTATAGCGCGGTTAATTTCTTTACATACACAATCTGTCCTACAACTGCAATTTTATATACCGATACCAGACAACATACAATAATTGATTTTCAGCCATTTTAGCTGAACTGACGAGACTGACGTCATAAACGAGTCCGAGTGAACCAAAGCAACAATCAGCTGCTTATTACTTCAGCAAGCATGAAAATAAGGCGCAGCAAGAAAAAACTACATTTTCGCTCGCTAAACAGAAAACAGCAGTAAAGAAGCACTTTAGGCGTGGTTGTAGGAAAAATAAATTCCTTTATTTACTACTGCGACTGCTACCTTGTCTGGCAAACTTGACAACGAGTATGTTTATGTTTATAAAATTATGAGCTGAGAATAACTCGATGGTTATGGCTGTGGCGGTATAACGGCGACAATATCCCACCCAGGGAATATCAGTGCCACCCATCGAGAGAAGAGGCGCTGGCGGGATTTATTACCTCGGGATTTATGCCTAAGCCCGAGAGTCCACCTCCCCCGCTGGACCTTTATGCCTCGATGACTGGATTCGGTACTAAATCTATCAATGCATTTTTGCCGAATGAGGGTAACTGTCCAAGGATGTCAATCTTTGAATAGTTTATTTATTTTTAATGTATGGATTTCAATGAATCGATAAACTTTAAATTGCTTTCTTTTAACAACATTTGTTAATAGACCAGTCAAATTAGAGTAAGAATATAGGGTGACAATGGGAAAAATTCCGAACAAGCTGATTTTTGGTATACACGTTAGTATGACCCTTGTGAACAAAACTACAAAAGTCCCAAAAAGTCCAAGTCTGGCAACGGCCGCCATCTTGAAAATAGCATTTCCGGTCCATGTTTTTCTTCTCATTTACTTAATTTACGGCAAAACCATGCAAGATACGGAAAAGGTGCACAAAACCTTTTTTGTAGAGAATAAAATTTCAAATAACATAAGTATATAATAGCAGTATAATAGAACCAACCAGCGTTATTTAGTTTTCCCGAATTTCTCATTTAGCAGTTTTGTTAATTTTTCAATGTTATCTTTGTTTTTGACAAGTCTCTTACTCTTATTTCGGCGATCTCTAGAGCTATTTTGCTTAATGTAATAAGTTAATATTTGTAGTGCAAGTTTAGATACTTTTAGGTTTTAAAATATGAGTTCTAGACTTTTAAAAGACAGTCTCAGTAGAATGGGAAATCATTGGCTTTTAGCCTCGCCCAAACAAATCAACCTCAGCCTGCACATTGCATTGCGCAAACCTTCATTTAGGCGGCAGTAACAGCTCTTGCTAATGATGCTTTGGCGTACAAATTATATACAGAGTGAATCAGATCAACCATCGAGCAAGTATACTAGGAGAACGGTTTAGTCCAAAATCACCCGGTAAAATTCCTTTCCCCGAAATCGTATATTGCAGATAAATTAAAAATATTCTTATCATAATCTACGTTCAGGCTGTTCTAAAACTAAAGGTCGCATGTGCTAAAATTTCAAAATTTTCTTACTTTAATGCATTGGAAAATCATATGTAATTTAAAGTCCTCGTCAAGAAAAATAATCAAGTTGTCGATTTGTATTTTCTTATCTGTTTAAAAATGACATGATTTTCATGTTTTTATGGCAATTTTGCTGACACCATTTACATTTGCGGAATACCCTTTATTTTCTGAATCACTACACGTATATTTGCTCCTATTTTAATTTCTTACTCGAACACCTCATACCTCGTGGTTTTAACTTTTAATATGTCCGATTTCGATTATTGTAACAATAAAAGGAATTTTCTGATCAACTGGGCTTGAGACGTATACGATTTATCTATCGAAGGTACATAGATAAAGATGTTCTTAATTCTGTTGTTTCAAGTTAGGAATTCGTTTAATGGCTATGGTTTCACTCCTGTTTGATTAATCCAACTATATTTAAAATGTAACAAAAAAACAGTTTTTTTGAACTACGATCAATAAGATTTTTAAGGATATGTTCCTAAAGGGGGATATGATATGACCACCGAATCGTAAGATAAAACATTCATATACATAACCATTGCAAAAGAATCAATGTAATGTGATGAGGTAAAATTAAAATAACAGGCTACTCATAGCTAATATTCTAATAATGATAAGAACAACAGCAACAACCATAGTGGTGACAACAATAATAATCATTTGTAATAATAACAATAATAATACTACTAATGACAATGTAATAATACAAATAATAATATTATTGATGATGATAACATTAATGATAATAACGTCAATGTTATTTAATTTTTAAAGACTAAATTTCAAAAACTCAAATAGTAGTATATATTCGGGACCTACCTCCACAAGATGGGAAAGTCAGCGAGCCCGGAATGTCAGTATGGTGACTCCGACTGGGGTAAACACCAGACCCTGACGGTGCATATAGCATTTTCCTATCGTAAAAAAAATAAATAAAAAATAGTAGTATATGTCAGAAAGCATAACATCGGAAAGGTCTTGTAAATCCTATAAACGTCTTTATTTACACCAACTAAGTATCCTTCTTCGTTATTTGCATTGAGCAATAAACGTAATTTTCCCAAATAAAGTGAATGTCATTGAGGTCAAATAATACGAGAAGGTTTTATGCACAAGTAGGATGCATTTCATATGGAAAAGCGACGCTTTTACTCTTAGGAAAAAACAACAACAAAAATGATAAGAGATACAGTACAAGGTTGGTGTAAATAATAAAGTTCCTAGGATTTACACGACCTTTACAATCAACGAAACACATCTCGAGCTCTCGTCTAAGGCAAAAAGTGAAGCCTCCACTGGAGGATATTTTTTTAAATAAACCACAGAGAACAATGATTCCAGCAATCATATAATCGCACATATGTTTGACGTAAGAGTTAAATTTAGAAAAAAATACATATTTTTCTTTTTTAGCGAATTTCCCCTATAGGGAAGGAGCTATTACCGTAGGTCTCATGGTAAGACTTAAGCCCGAGACCATGACACTTTTTTGTTTTGAGGTCCCCAGACGACAGAAACACTGTTCGTTCAAATCCGTGTGTCCGTGAATGCGATAACTTGGGTAAAAAAGTCCGATTTCGATGAAATTTGGCTCATATGTGTAAAATGACATTCATGACTTTAAGTTTGAAAACCAGAAAAATCGGACCATGGGAAATTACCCCCCATGGTAATATTTGTACCCCCCCCCATCGGTTTATGGGGGTTTTAAATTTTCCAAAAATCAGTTTTTTGCATTTTTCACCCTAAAATTTTGTAAAAGCTTCATTTTGGTTTTGACCATGTTGTAGAGCTTAAAAAAACAAATAATATAGTATTTTGGATTATTAACCTAGGTTAAGTGGTTGCGGATAAAATCCAAAAAACCTACTCCTAAAATCTTCCATGTTAATCTTATGGGAAAAAGGTTTTTGGCTTTTCCTAAGGTTATTTTAATGTAAACTTCACATTTGTTTTTACCAATCTGTTCAGTTCCACAAAACAATCATTTTGGTTTTTAAATTGTGATTCTACGCCCAACCGTTGCTGAATTATTCAAAGTGCTAAACACAGTACGTTGTCCAATGTTATCCTTATGGAGAATAAATAAAATTTGATATCTCGATTATTTATGAATCTATGTTGATGAAACTTGGTATGTGGCTTCACGTAGTATTGGTATATTCATATTTGCACAGCAAATTGATATTTGCACAGCAAATTGATTTTTGTTGATTATTCCCGTATCAGCAAACCTGCGTACTCAGCCCCCATGTTATTCTTATGGAGAATAAGTGAAATGTAATGACTCCCTTAATTATGAACATAAATTAATAAAACTTGGTATGTAGCTTCACTTGGTTGAGTTATATTGATAATTGCATAAAAACACATTTTTTCCCTTGTTTCAGCAAACCTGCTTACTCAGCCCCCATGTTATTCTTATGGAGGATAACTAAAATGTTATACAGTGCTTATTTATGACTGAATATTGATGAAACTTGGTATGTGGCTTCGCCTAGTTAAAGTATATTTATATTTGCATAAAAACCAATTGTTTGGGTTCCTTGTTTCACCAAACCTACGTACTCATTACCAATGTTATTCTTATGGAGAATAATTAAAATCGCTTATATGTGAATATATTGTTATGAAACTTGGTATGTGGCTTTATGTGGTATTAAGACAAATATTATGTATTGGAAATTCACTGAGTACGCAGGTTTGCTGCGACGGGGGTATTTGTGTTTTATATTCACTACCGATTAAAATTAACAAATACGTGGTGTTCAGGAAACTTGTATTGTTTTCTCTATGGAAAAACAGTTGGATTGATTACTTCATTTTATAGCTTATGGTTAGTTGTGATGCCATGAGAACGGTGAGGCAGGGGGGGAAAATGGCGACACCATGTCGGCTTCCCTTTTTCATGGAGATTAACATACGTATGTGACCTATAAATGTAGTAAGCATATAGTTTACAGTGGTATGTTACAATAATAATATTTTACTTTTTAAAATGTAAAGCATATATATAAGACTTAAACAACAAATCTTTTTTCGTTACAAAAAGCTGTCAAGTATTATATTATATTAAAGCTGAATTTATTAGCAGTAAGAAATTTAATCTGAGAAGATATACAACTATCGGTTTAGAAAATATAGGATATTCCGTAAATGTAAATATTTTCAACATAAACGGCCATTATTTGTAAACGGATTAAACTAACGTATCAGGGAGACTGAGCCATGCTCGTTGATCTTTGATTAGTTTCGTGGGTGAATATGCCTTTATGTGATCTTTATTCAAGGGTTCTAGTTACTGTTTTCAATAAATCATGTGTTGATACTTTACCTTAGTGGTTGAAAAATTGGAGAATAAAAGTTAATGCAACAAAGTCGTCACATGTCACATTCACACTAAGGAAAGGTGTATGCCCTCCTGTACACATTGACAACAACAGAATCCCTCAAAGTAACGAAACACGTTATCTTGGTCTCCATCTAGACAAGCGATTAACATGGAAGACACACGTAACAAAAAAGATAACTGCTCTCAAATCAAGAGCTAAGCAACTTTATCGACTACTCAATTTCAATTCAAAATTACCTACTAAATCAAAATTACTATTGTACAAAACTCTTCTAAAACCAATATGGGCTTATGGTATCCAAATTTTTGGTTCAGCAACATTTTGTCACTTAAAGAAAATTCAAACCTTTCAATCTAAAATGCTTCGCTTAATTTCTGGCGTTCCCTACTATGTAAGTAACAAGACACTTCATACAGACTTTAAATTGAAATTTGTTCACGAAACAGCAAAAGAATGCTATCAACTATTCTTCAACAAACTTGATGGTCACTCAAATCCTTTGATTCAAGAACTCCACACACCGACACTTCCTGGCATCCTTCAGAGAAGATTAAAAAGAAACTGGAGCCGAGATCTTCTAAGATGACTGTAGGCACAGAAGAGCAAAACAACACGTGTCAGAAGAAACCTTTGAAAATCAGTTCAAAAAAGGAAGACTACTGAGCCTACTTTTTAATATTATTTGTTCATGTTTTTGTTAGAATAATTATTAGCATATTTGCTCGATGTATGTAATTTTACAGTTGCAAATAAAGAATGAAAGACAAAAAAAAATAAGTGCTACTTTGACAGTTTACTGGTATTACTGGACTGGTTTACTGGACAGTTTACTTATGTATTCACATCTTTTATGATTCTTTTGTTTTGATTTGAAACTCCATAAGCCCAATGTTAAAATTTTCAAATTTCAAATGATATTTTCATCAAAATATGAATTTTTCTGGGTTAAGGATTTTACCAATCGTATTTTTGGTCCCAAAGCACATAATTGCCAAGTTTTAATTAAATCGATCAGCTGGATTCAGAGATGAATTTTGCAGACAGACAATGCTCGTATAACCACAAAACTCGTGTGATCGTGACGTTTTTTTTGTGACGATCGTGTGTGATCGTGTGATGCTCGTGTGATTTGTTATTATATAGGATTCGGATTTCGACAAAATGTTTTTTTAACGAGGACTTTAAAATTATATTTGATTTTTCCTTGGGTTTAAATAAGAAAATTTGGAAATTTGACCCTACGACCTTTAGTTTTAGAACAGCCTGAACGTAGATTATGATAGGAATATTTTTTATTTATCTCCAATATGCGATTTCGGGGAAAGGAATTTTACCAGGTGATTTGAGACTAAACCGTTCTCCTGTTATACTTGCTCGATGGTTGATCTGCCTCACTATGTATATAACTTGTATTCTTTACATAGTTATATAGTTCACATTACAAAAGAATCCGCCAAAGCATCATTAAAAAGAGCTGTTCCTGCCGCCTAAATGAATGCAACGTGCAGGCTGAGGTTGATTTGTTTGGTCGAGGCTAAAAGCCAATGATTTCCCATTTTCCAGAGACTGTCTTTTAAAAGTCTAGAACTCATATTTTAAAACCTAAAAGTATCTAAACTTGCACTACGAATAGTAAATTATTACATTAGGCAAAATAGCTCTTGAGATCACCGAAAATAGAGTACAGTAAGAGACTTCTAAAAACCAAAGATAACATTGAAAAATTACCAAAACTGCAAAATGAGAAATTCGGGAAAGACTATATAACGCTGGTTGGTTCTATTATACTGCTATTGTATTAATACTTATTTCATTTGAAATTTTATTCTCTACATAAAAGGTTCTGTGCATCTTTTTCGTACCTTGCATGGTTTTGCCGTAAATTAAGTAAATGTGAGGAAAAACATGGACCGGAAATGCTATTTTCAAGATGGCGGCCGTTGCCAGGCCTGGACTTTTTGGGACTTTTGTAGTTTTTTTTACAAGGGTCATACTAACGTGTATACCAAAAATCAGCTTGTTCGGAATTTTTTCCATTGCTCAAGCTAATTTGCCTGGTCTATAATAACTTATTTCAAAGCAACATGTATACAAACAAACAAGACTGTTACTAATAATATAAACAACAAAATAAACTATCTCAGGTAAAACGTTACAAGTTTAATTTATATCTAATACAGATACAAAACCACTGAAAAAATTAAAAATGTGGGTGGTATTGTGCAATACTGTATCAAGTCATGATTTTACACTAAAACAACATAAAACAAAACAATACACAACTTACTCAAATCACGTTATGTATTTATTTTTAGTTTAACTGTTATTAAAATAGTATGAAGGAAGTATTTTTTATATAACTAACTGTAACCTTGATTTATATGACAATTTAATTGTTTTTAATTTTGAAAGATTTATAACAGTATCAATAGATACGGGAGTGCTCTTAGGGTTAATGTGTTAGTTACGTAACGTTGATCCAAACCCCCCCTTCCCCACGTAACGCAGCATAACGCTCTGCCATACCCCCTCCCGCCCTTAAGTGCGTTACGTAATATGTGTATGGCCCCTAACAATAGATATGTTGTAAATCTATCTATAATATTATAAAGAAGAGGTGGTTTCTGTCTGTCTGTCTATCTGTCTGTTCGATGTTCCGGGTGAACGCAAAAACTACTTAACCGACTGGGCTGAAACTTTACACAAAGGTAGATCTTGAACCCATGCAACACATAGGCCTATTCACTTCCTTAAAATCCCCTCGGGCTACGCCCCGTGAACGTTCTAAGTTTCAATGTTTACATTTCATAAGAAAGTAAACATTCAGAAACTGTAATCCGAACAGTTGAGGTCACTTACATTTGACAGCTTAAAGAGCAGAAGCAAGAACAACAGCTGTTTCAAGCTAACTAAAATGAAATTTGCATTGATTATAGAACGGGTAAGGAAAACCCCTGTGCGAAGAACGTGTACATCAAGTATATATATATATATATATATATATATATATATATATATATATATATATATATATATATATAATATATTTATTTATTTCAATATACCGTTTAATTAATCTATATAAATAAAATTAGAGTTTTGTCTGTACATTGCTTGGAATTATGAAATTTTTTCATATTTTCACGTTTTACACCCTAGGGAAACCAAAACAAATCTTATCTCAATTTATGTCTGTCTGTCTACCGGTAACGCTCAAGGACGGGTTTTTGTTCGCTTTTCACTGGAAAACGGGTGCAGTGACATTAATGAAACTTTGTTTCTTTGTTCTATATATGCGTGAGAAGGTTTTAGGGCACTATAAACTGGCATACGCCTTTTAAAAAAATAATGGCGGCCGCTCAAAAACGTGATTTTGTGCGGTTTTGGTCATGTTTTGTTCGCTTTTCACAGGAAAACGGGTGCACCGATTTGTATGCAACTTTTTTCTATGTTCTATATGTGCGTTAGAAGGTTTTAGGCTAATTGGATTGTTTTAAATTACCTTAGGACACTGCCCCATAGGATTTTTAAGATCCTATGCTATTCTTATGGACAAAGCATTTATTTATATTGAACCAGATGATGGCATAGTTATTCTATAAATAGGGTTTTTAATCTTTTTTAAAACGTTGAGTGAAGATTGGTAATAAATAACATAAGTGGATATATGATCTAAATCTATATTTGTCAGACTCATGCACTCACTGACATAGTGATCACTTTATCTAAGAAACGACAATGTCTATTGAAGATGAAATTTTGGATGGTGGTTCCCCTTATGCTGCAGATTCACAATAAGAATACATTTTAAAAAGTCCTATAGGGTTCTTCGCTAATTTACTTTTATGGCAATTGTATGAGTATTAGTACTTTCTGGACCTTTGTAAATTACATTTCGGTAGGAACGTAACTAATTCATCAGAAAAAATTGCAGCCTATTCCTGTTACGAAAATGTTTATGTGCTTCGCTCCCCGGAATTTCAAAATACAATATTTTAACAATCTTGCACATACTCTTGGACTTATGGATCTGAAATTCGGTAGGAATGTATAGCTGATAGCTCAGTGCAGACATTTACCTACTCCAGATACAAATATACTCAAGGACTCTGGCCCACTGGCCTTTAATATAAGCGTGTTAGTCATAACACACCAACTTCTCAACCAGGAGAGTTGAAATTTGATGCTTTAAAGGGAATAAGAAACAACATCATGGGGAGTCGCGGTGTTGTTCTCTGGAGATTGTACACAGACCCTTTGTCGTAAGTGTCATGAGTGGACGAGTCTACGCCTCTCTAAAAATATATTTGATGTAGCCGACCACTGAGCGTCTGAACTTAACAGTAAATATGAAAATGTATTTTTGAGAAGATTAAGGGGTTGATCAGTTTTCTTATGCGCTTTTAAAAGTTGAGATTGGGACATTGAAAAACAAATTAAGGTCTCAGAAACATCTATTCTTCACTCGGCACTATCGATGAATCACAGGATTTATTGATTAACAGTTTGTTACACCGAGGTTCATAAACAGTTTAATGTGGAAAGTGCCTGGCTCTGTGATTGTGCCATCCTCACGTCCACCAATGAACAAGCAACGGAGATCAACACAAATGTAGGTCTATTCCAAAGGGAGGAACGAACATATACAATATTTAACACCGTTCATTTAACCATGACCACTGTTAGAACAGTTCGTATATATTGAGATTTTTCCAAGTTTAAATTGTTTATTCACAATTATATTGAAAACAGGACCTGGCAAGAATGGTGATTTTAAAAGTGGTTTGTCAATGTTTTTAAAGTTTAATGTTTCGTTACATTGCTATTAATTTATTGGAATGTAAAGATTAATGTATCAAAGTATTTAAAATGTTAAATTAAACAGGGTTAATATTTTGTTGTACTTGAGTTCTTTTATTTCTAAAATCGAATCCAAAGTGTTACGTGTTCCGATTTGGAGTAGCAAAAACCACACCGTTCACTACCCGACAGAGTTCCTCGACTTGGCAGCAGTACCCGAACTATCTGCCATAGTATATTTCGTTAACTTCAATTTAATTCTATTTTAAAAGTGTAAAATGTAATTTTAATATTGTAAAATTATGTGGGTTGTTAATATTTTTAGTTAATCTGTCATTTATGTACAACCCATACGAAGGACGGGTACATCAGCTAGTAAAGCATAAAACAAAGAATGTGGTTTTCTGTAACTTTGTTGATTATGTCTTCTAAGAATAAATCAACAGAAAAGTGTTATCTCTCGCAATTGCCCACACAACCTTTCCGCTCTTTAAATTTGTATAGATGCAATACTATTCAATCTTTGAGTTGCTAAACTCGTATTTCATTATCTTCAACCGCCGCAGTCACTGATATTATCCAGGCTCCATGTTCGATTCCTTTGATCATGAGGAGTGCTAACCTGTTAACGCTTGCTTTGTGCCTCCTCCGAGGAAGGAGACAGATTCTATTGACTGAAGTGAGTTTGTGCTGCAGCCAGGTAAAGGGATCTAAACAAAAACACGTATACAGTCTTCAGAGGGGCCCGCCGTATAAAAACAGCCCGAATTGAGACCTCTTTGAGCACTCGACTAATTAGTTCGATCGAAGCGGTTATCGACTGGAATGTTTGTCGATCTTTGATCAGCCAACACTTGTACCTTCGTTAGCTCGGTCAACATTTACGTATAATGCCGCTCTCGGAATGCTCTGGTTATTTGGACTAGTTTTCTTTCACGATTGACTTATCTTAACCAATAAACTCTCGATTATTTTATTCGCTATACGGCATTTGTAAAGTTTAAGTGGTGTCACAGATTTAACCCACTGATTAAATTGAATAGTAATTGATTATAAAACAATCAGGTTAAATAGGATTTTTAGACCTATCTACGGCGTTTAATTATGTCAACCAAAAGATTATTTAAGGTAATTAGTTTTCTTTAGGTATAAGAGGAGTTACATATGAATGGCTTGACTCTTATATCAAAAACAAGTTTATGTTTCTGGAGAAACATTAAATATTACATTTACAAAGTCGGGTGTCACACAGGATTCAAGTCTAGCCCCCCTTTTATTTATTTATTTTTTATATATGCTAACAAATGTGAACAATTACTGTATTACAATTTAGTATAGCCTTATACAATCCGCAGATGATACTACTCTAGGTATTTGTTAAAAATTTAAATCAAAATTAGAAACAGATATGTTTCAGGATGTAAACTCATGTGTTCAATTATTTCCTGAAAATGATTTAAAAATTAATTTTTTAAACTCAAAATACACGAGTTTTAGTTGTTGTGAATCAACAGTTGAGTGTGGTGCGGTAAGTTATGATTGGAAATATTAAAATTGAAGAAGTTGTAAATATGAAATTCCTTGGAAGATTCTTGGATAAAGAATTGACGTGGAGTATTCACATGGAGTTTGCTTAAAAATATCATGCATCACATGTGTTGGGGCATTTGAAAAAAATATTGCCCTATAAACCTCTTATTACGGATCAATTTGCAGTAATTTATCTTACGAGATATTAATTTGGAGTACATGTTCAAACAAAATGTCAAAAGATGGTTTGATTTACGAAAGAAAAGTCACATGAATCATTTAAAATATTACAGAACCATGTAAAGACGCTTTCAAGAGCATGAATTTACTCACCCTACCATTTATTTACACATTGAAAACAATTGTTCATTGTCATTCCAAAAGTGAATTAATATGTGGTAGGGATATTCACAATTTTGGTAAAAAATCCAGTAATAAGTTCCGCTTCCAACAACACAGATTACATTTATTTAGCAAATCTTTCATCCCAAACCGGATAGATATTAATAATTTACCACTTGAATTTTTTATTATTTTTAATGTCATCTTTTAAAATAAATTTAAAATAATCTCATTGAAAATCGTTTTTTTAGTGTTGGTTATTTTATGGAGTATTCTCAACATTTAAATAACCATGTAATTGACTAAAAACTAACGTTATTTAATTTTGTAAATTTAACTAACAATTTTAATATGAGATTTTAAACTAGACTGTGAAATTTTATTTTAAAGAGAATCGTAAGTAATAAGCTTTTGTAATTAACTTCCAAATTACTTGTCAACTTTATCATTGATTGCTATGATACATATATTGCTGCAATAGCAATACAAATAAGGTTACATTACTTATCAGTGCTGGTATTTTAGGTTAACATGATCAGTCGTTTAAATATGAACGAATACAGAGACCTAACTAGCCTACAATCAATAGTAATAACAACAACAATGCGATATAACAATACAGTGGTAGGACAGAAGGATTGGTCGTTTTATTGAAAATAGTAGGTTTTTTAAAGCGTAAAAACATGTTTTGAAATACGTAGTAATAAAGTGTTAAGAGTGAATGAGAGCAGTAATGTTCGATTTATCCTTAAGGATTTATTCTGAATATTAGTATCAAACTGAGAATCCTCAAAAAGCAATAAATTGTTTATTTATTTACAAGCATAATGTTAAATCCGCGTCCGCCTTCACTACAGTATATTTTTTATTGCTAGAAAACAATTGAAATTGTTTTAAATTTTGGTGAATTTTCATAATCTTGATAAAATAAATTTTTAGGCCCGACATAATAATCTTGGCCATATTTATAAATAAAGGTTTATGCAATATTTTCTAATTTTTGTAAGTGTATTTATTTTACCGAAATAATTCTTTTTGAATCACACCTTCAATATACCATTAATAGACATATTTGATGATTTTATGGTCATACATAAATTATATATTATGGTTTAACATTAATCTTAGAGAGAGGTAAGTCCAACTGCTCCTTTAGATCAGAGAGCAAACATGTCGATTTTCTTTAACTTAGGTTCTTATATATTTTCAGTCTGCACTTAATCAATATTTAAAATTAGCCTGTCATTATATTCGATATAATAAAAATGTTAACAAAAATGTTATAACAAACTTGAATTTTTTGAAGTTTCGTGATGCTATCTCCAGATCTTACTCTGAAATATCTGTTGGACATCTGTTGAAATATGTTTTGATGACATTGTAAAATGGAAGATGAAGTTTGAGTTTATAAAGCAGACCAGTATCCCAAACTTTGTCAAATGCTTGACTCATGTCAATAAATACAGCTGAGCAGTACTTCTTGGTCTCAAGATCCTCCTTGATAACATTTACAACTCTATGAACCTGTTATACTGTCGGATGTTCTTGCCGGAAACCAAACTGGTGATTTGGAATTAAATTTGTTTCTTCTATTACGGTTCGAAGACGATTCAAAAGGAGTTTTTCAAATACTTTTGAGGTAATAGGGAGAAGGCTGATTGGTCGGTAAGAACACACTTGATTCGGGGATTTTCCTGGCTTGGCAATAATTATGATTTCAGATATTTTCCACCGGACTGGAAAATGCTCAGTTCGCAAAATTGAGTTAAAAATTAGAGTCAAAATAAAAAAAGAGGAGGTTATAGATTCGATCCGTCTGTATGTTCTTTCGTGTATGTTCAATGTTCGCGCATATTTTTGTTGTTTTTCAAAGAATTTTGATGATTTTGGTATTGTTTTATAGGTCTTGTTTTCAGGGTGATACCACATTAATTTCAATCAAATCCAACGTAAGGACTCTGAGAGTCGGCCTTGGCTCTGCCCTACAGACCTTTATAGTTTCAATATATATCTTATGAAGGAATGATGATCAATTGAAATGTGCATATTAATCAGCTGTACTCTAAAATCAGATGTAACTCACGATGTAAAAAAAAGAATACCCCCGTTTCAACAAACCTGCGACCTCAGCGAATTTCCAATGCATCTATATGTTTCTCACTACCACATAAAACCACTCACCAAGTTTCATAAAAATACACGAATAAATAAGTGATACATAGCATTTGATTTATTCTCCATAAGGATAACATTGAAAGTTGAGTACGCAGGTTTGCTGCAACAGGGAACATAAAATATGTGTTTTTTGCAATTATCAAAACTCAACCAGCCGAAGCTGCAGACTAAGTTTTATTATTTGATGCTCATAATTAAAGGATATATAAAACTTTACTTACCCTCCAAAATAATAAGATTATGGTTGAGTATGCAGGTTTGCTGCTACAGCTTAAATCAACAAACAATGTTTGTTGTGCAAATATCAATGTACCGGTGGACGCTCTTTATTTACAATTGATGAGCTTATAGTGTCAGTAATTGGAGAATGATCTGATGACAGATCCAGACTCGATTTAATATCAATGTAATTTTGCCCAATTTCTGTTGTCACAAAGAAATTTACTAGGTCTGGAATCTTTTGAGGATCTGTGGGCCAATACGTAGGTCCACCAGTAGATAAATATTAGAAATTGTTATTATTAATCGATGTTACAAGCTGTCGACCTCTTGGATTAGCGAGTCTCGATCCCCACATCGGGTGTTTTGCATTACAATCACCTCCTGCCACGAACCCAGGGCCAAGAGTGCTGAACAAATCAGTGAAGTTTTGATGAGTAACATTGTGTCGAGGAGGGCTATAAATTGCAGATACAGTAAACGGCCCAGCCCAGTCCTCTACAACTATACTGTAGCTTGAATGTGATTAAAATGATGCTTTGACAATTCATAATGTTTAATTTGGTTTTTAATCAAAATAGCACTTCCACCACATGCAGTTTCTGAAAGATGTTAAGATTCTTTTGTTTTTATTTACAAATCTTAACCCTAACCCCAATTTTTTCTGAACAACTTTTTATACACAACTATATTTTTTCGAGGATGAGGCCTAATTAGAACTTATTTCTTTACCCACAAATTGGATAGCTTCAACATTTGGAAGGCCCTAAACCAGTTTTGGAACAGGGGTAGGCAAAAGACGTGGTTTTACTCTGATGTCTTAACTATCTTCCTAAAAAATGCTTGTTCAAGTGTTGTTTAAATTAAAATGTTAAAGGCCAACGGACAAAGGACATAAGGGACGGAAAGTGTAGGCCTATTTCTGCTTGTGATACATTTCCATTGACTGCTGTCTTTCTACCAATTATTTGTTCAATCGGTGAATCGGTCTAGGAAGTATATGATTAATATGGAAATTTTTAAGGAAATTAATAGGCCGAGCCTCATTGGAACGGGAATAACTGTGTTGGAGCCCATAACTGTTTTTTGGGGGTAGACCTATCTTCTTCCAAATAAGGTATCTGCTCAATAACTCATGATGCGCTCAAAAACACATAACAAATTCAGCATTATAATCACAATGACTACCTAGACAAACTGAGCTTTAAATACTGTACCATGTTGCAAGGGCTTATGTGTTCTGTAGCCAATGATGTTCCGTTATTTTATATTATTTCATATACCGTTTTGGAGTAGTTAGTAAAGCACGTGTTTCCTCCGTTCTGTGATAAAAGATAAATTATTATAGCTGACTAAATGCTCATTAGAACAAATGTGCTGCATTCTACAGTGAAAGGTTGAGTAACCTTTACCCATAAGATCTTCTTTGGAGCAGTGGCGGACCAATGAGCATAAAACCCTAATGACGTACGCAATGACTTGCAGAAGCCTAAAAGTTTCCTGCCCCACTCGAAAATGGGTATAACGTTAGTTTCCCATTTTAAATGTTAATTTACCATTTTAGTTCTGTTTAATATTTTTGTGTGAAATGTGGAACAAACATGGTTCATAAACAAACAGGCAGATAAACAAAATTTAAATATAAGGATAAGCTGAATCCTCCAAAGAAAAATTAGTCAGTGTGTGGCAATAATAGTGGGGATAAAGTAATAGAAACTTGCCTACATATTCACATGAAATCAGAGCGTACCAAATCAAACCTCGTCTAATTGCCGCTTACACAACTGCCTGAACCATTGTGTAACCATTTAACCGAGGTTAATAATTCAAGATACTAAATTATTTGTTTTTTTAAGCTTTACAAAATGGTCAAAACTAAAATTGTGTTTTCAAAATTTTATGATGAAAAATAAGATAATATTAAGACACAAGCAGGGGGTTTTTAAGGGCGATATCTAAGACACTATAGGCCTCACGGCCTCAGATTTCATGTAAGCGGTGAGATACGCGAGAAGGGAGTATGAGAAACTGGAGAGGGGATAGGTGGGGCGTGCGGCGGCGGAGGGGAAGTTGCGCGGCGCTATATGGAAGTTTCGGCCCTGGCTCGCGCTCGCGCCGTGTGTCGCATCCGTCTAGTGCGCATCCTAGACCCACCGCTCTCACGAAATCTGACGGCCTGTACCCATTACCGAGCCGTTTTGAATGCTTGCTTTTTCAGCTAAACGAGGGCGAGGTGCACTAAAGTAAGAGTACTGATTCCATATTAACGTAAGATTACTTATTGTTACAGTTCACACATAACAAGTAGAAAATGTTGAATATTTTGAATAATTATTATTTGTGAATAATGTGTCTCATTTAAATCTCTAAGTATTTTTTCCCATCTTTAAAATGAGCCATAAATACACTTTATCGGATTATCCGTTGAGGAGGAACGGGCTTTGAAAGTTAACATTGGCCGTATGGGAGAAGCGGGTAGAAACTGAAATGTTTCATGACTGGAGCCCACTCTTGATTATAATTTTCCTTCCAGAAGAGAGCCCAGCGGCTTCGCTGCCACCTTGCTCGGAGTGTGTGAGTTCACTGCTACGGTGCTGCCGCCTGGGTGGAGACTCCCAGAACTACTTGAGACCCTTCTACCCCCACCCTGCCACACTGCTGCACACCCCCCGCCCCATCAGGCCTTACACCAACTGTGAGTAAAACTTTCTTATATGTTATGAAATCAACGGCAAAAAAATCAAAACCTAATGGCCTACAACTGAAAATTGCATCTCTAAGTAAAGATGAATGGGATAAGACACAGAGAAATTGGAGAAAAACGTAATAGCATTGACTATACACCTGTCAAGTGTATAGTCAATGGTAATAGACTTTTAAAGTTCAGTCAGGGCCCTTGGGGATTTTTGAAATTTTGGAAAATACATATTGTTGATTACGTATCAAATTGTTTGCAATGATAAGGAAATAAGTACTAATGCTCTAAGATAGATAGGTTTAGGAATTAATTTGACTTCCTACAACATAAGTTGGAAATCTCAGGTTGATACAGTTTGTTCTACTGTGAGAAAACAAACTACTTTATGTAAATGAACCATTACAAAAATATAAATTTATTATAATTAGCATCAACCTACACATAAACCTACTTTTAGATATGACTTTGTGCTGTGGGATGGTAAGATAGGTTAGACAGATAGACATCGGCTTTGGAGTTGATATCGCCTGCATCAAAATATTGGATCAAAATTCATTAATAGTATACTGTACCAAGAAAAAGACCAAAACTGAGATGGTAGGATCAAGTGGAATAGGACCTCAGGAGACTGGGAAGAGGGACGTAGGATTCAGAAGCCAAGATGGAGAAATTTCTGGCAAGATTCAGAAACGTATGGAGGCAGTGTGTTGGGGAAGCCAAGTACCATTTAGGGTACCAGTGGTCACGTGGCCACAGCAGTAAGTATACCAAGGGAAATAAGAAGTTTGGAAATAAAGTTAAAATGTAAAACATTCCTTTTTCACTACTTGGTAACTGGAAGTTTCTATTCTACACATATGAATTTTGAATGACAAGTCGATTTATCTTCAAAAACTTATTATAGTACATTAGTATGAATCAGTACCATAAATTTTACAAACTTCTCAATATGCTATTGTATCTTCTGTATTTTCTTCTTTAACTTGAAAAAAATCAAGTCAAATGATTAAGGATTAAGTTTTACTAGTAGCCTGTCAGGCTTCGCTCGCGATCACAACGTAATATCATACTGACATTCCCTTATAAATATTGTGTTACCGTTCCAAAGCCATCATGGCGTGCGTGCTGATCAACTGTGTTAACTCTATCCAGCTGATTGCTTAAAACAAAGTTATTTCTCAATGTTAAGCTTATGGGAAAAACTCAACTTTAGGGGCCCCAGGGCCTCACTCACAAATTATTTCTCTATAAAAAAAGTTTCCTGCACAATTTACATTAGGCTCTTTAAAGTCCAGTGACACCAAAAACATGAAAATCGGTTCAGTAGTTTAAGAGGAGTGATTATCACAAAAAACCTGCTCGCCTATTAAATAAGTATAGATAATTCTTCTAGTGCTACATAATTAATTTCTCTATGTATTAACATACTTTATTTAGAACTCAATTTGATGAACAAATTAAAACCATACAATTTTTCATTGCGTACCGTAAGCAGACTCTTGGGAAATTGACATTCCACAACCTGGAACAATTCAAGTCTATATTGTACTCGTATCTATACAGTAGTTGTGAGATCTGCTGTAGCTGGTGTCCTGATCTCTACAATATAGTCCGTGGAACAAGCGTACAAATATTTCACTTCCGTACACCAGCACCAAACTTTGGGGATCGAATAATTACATGTAAAGGAGTAAAAATCATCCGGGAGCCAAGCTCAGAAATGATGACGTCACGATCTATGACGTCATCAAAATGGCCGCACGGCGAATTTTTTAAAGTCCCATATCTTGGTAAACGCTTATCCGATTTTGATGAATGAGGTTTTATTTTAAAGATCTTTTTATTTCCTAAAATAAGTGATATTAGATGTTTTGCCGTAAACATATGAGTTTTTGAGTAAATTTAAAAATAGTGATTTTATTCAACAATTCTGCATTTTTAGCGAATTTCTACGTAGGAACTTCGTTATTACCGCAATTAGTATGACAATAGGCTTGAGAATGTTATAAATTGTCATTTTCAGGCCCAAACATGTTAAAAATTCAGCAATTAACAAAATTTGTAAAATGTATGTTTTTTTGATCACAACTTTTAAGACGAAGATTAATCTTGATAATGTTCGTTTGAAGATAATCTATTTAGAAAGATAAAAACAAGATTTGATACGCGTTGTATACGTTGGTACGCATTGTAATATCAACAAAATAAAAAAATAATTATTAATAATAGATACAATTTATTTATATATATTTATATATTTAATAAAACCAAATATATAGATATTTATATAACAAAAATAATGTATTTCCTACGAATAAATTCACTAAAAATGCAGAATTATTTAATAAAATCACTATTTTTAAATATACTCAAAAACTTTTAAATTTACGGCAAAACTTGTTATACCATTTCTTTTAGGAAATAAAAATAGCTTTAAAATGAAACCTCATTAATCAAAATCGAATAAGCGGTTACCGAGATATGGGACTTTAAAAGATTCACTGAGCGGCCATTTTCTGAGCTTGGCTCCCGGCTAATTTTTACTCCCCTACATGTATTTATTCCATCCCCAAGTTTGGTGCTGGTGTCCGGAAGTGAAATATTGTTATGATTTAAGACACTTGTTCCACGGACTAATGGGCTTTGGCTGGCGTAGAACTAGTTGTTTTGAAAATTATTGTATATTAAAATCAGATGACCCCATAAATAAAATAACTCCATGATATTAAACTTTAAAAGCTTATGGATTGGATAACTAAAAATATTCTATTTTCAAAACCTCAAAAGGCACAAATATAGAGAGAAAAACAAAACAAGTTTATAAAATAATATTTTTAAGAGATCGAAAAACGCTGAACTACTATCAAGAAATTATTTCAATACTGCAGGTAGATATTCTCTTTCTTAAGCTCTATATAAGACGCTGATGAAACTAGGGTGTATTTTAAAGAGCAAGAGAGTTAAGTAGGGAAGACTGATGAATAAAAAAGAGTTTTCGATCAAATAAATAAATTGATCAAGCGTATACAGTTGCTTTAATTCATGCTTTATTTTTTCATTACCCAGTTCATATACAGTGTTATAGTTTATATTGTGACGCTATTCCAGAAGTTATATTGTAATAGCTGGTCTTGCTTTTTTACTGTGTTTTGTTAGAATCAACAGCTTGTTCAGTTAAATTAATTTCTATTCCACCATAAGATTGATATTGAAACGCTGAAAGCCCAGGGGGTGAAGCCCTGAAGGTGAATGTTTTCCATCGCCCCAAAAGGCACATTCAGACATTAAGAGCTTTTCAATAACACATAAAAACTCATTTAATGCATAATGGTTTTACCTGTAGGCTTACTGTATTAATTTAATAAATAGATGGATTAAAATTAAAGACTAATCAACGCTCAATTCTGCAGTGATCTTGGAGAGTGAGGTGCCGGAGAGGAGTCCGCTGGCCGCCAACACAGGGGGCAAGAGGAAGCGGTCGTGGTCGCGGGCGGTGTTCTCCAACCTGCAGAGGAAGGGGCTGGAGAAGAGGTTCCAGCTGCAGAAGTACATCACCAAGCCGGACAGGCGACAACTGGCCGCCACGCTCGGACTGACGGACGCGCAGGTCAGATTGGAGGGCTTCTAATCAAATATCCTTTATAATATAATGTTTCAATTCGTTAAGCACCAAACAAATGGAGTAGCTGAATCTGTATTTTTTGTTGATTTTTAAAATGCATTGAATGTGGGAATGTTTAATGTTTTGAAAAACGTTCCGGTGGACCAACACACTCAGAAAATCCTGATCAGATGTGCAGCTCACGAAGAACAGACCCATCCTGTCAGCTTTGACATGAGCCGTCCACCGTTTGCTTAAGGTCTGCCCTCCCCTCAACTTTGCTACACCACTAGTGACACAAGTGACTAGATTAGTGAACTCTCTATAAGTTGTATATAAGAGTCACTAACCGAGGCAGGATTCGATCCATGGATCCAAGCAATACTCTCTGGCCGGGGGTATAGCACATTCATCGGTATAGAAGTTGAATCGGACTGAGCGGTATTACTGCGTATATGCTGGATGAGTTCTTCCATTTGCTTCTATCATGTGTAGTAGTGTTAGTTATAAAATTATACTGGATAGTCAATGGGGCCAGGATACAAAACTTTATGGATAGCAAGGAGGGATTTCATACACTTTTTAGCATAAAATCATTGCACTCGGATCGTACGTCTATATTATATTATATTTATATTTATATTGTGACGAGCAAAACTTTATACTTAAAATAAACATGAAATCGTATTTGGCATAGGCTCTTCGTTCAAATCTATTGTTTTGTAACCACAAAATGCTTAAGAAATGAAAATAAGGAGCTTTCTCCCAGGACCAATTGGGATCTTGCACAGGAACCCGTATTTATATGATAGAAAACTTAAACTAAAACAAACCACTGCGGCACTTAAAATCTACACCTTGCATATATAGCGGGCACTATCTCGACACGTTATTCTATAACGGCATTTATTACACAGGTTAACGAAGAGAATTTATTATTATTATAACTTTTGACCGAAAACAGATTCCGAGTGATTCCTAGCTCGTTCGAGAAACACAGGAATGCTCATGTTCAAATTAGTATTTATCCAATTTATAGTTTATTTTTTAAAGGGATTAACGTTATACCAGAGCAATTCCCAGGTTGACTAAGAAATACAGGAATGCTCAGATCAATCCTATTCGATTTAAAGTTAAGAGCCGGTCCCAGCTCGTTTACAAGACACAGGATCGCTCCAAAATACTAATAAATTTGTTTAGGCGATTAACAGGTTGAGTAATTCCAAGCTCCATTATGGACACACAGGAATGCTCAGTTACTATTTTTAAACTATACAAACTTTATAATTAATTAAAGAAAATTTTGGTGAGCAGTTCCAAGCTCGGAAGCCAAGACACAGGAACAGCAAAGTTATATTTTAATTAGGAATGAGTCGATTCTCGATACCACCGATTCTTGGACATTGGTATCGGTATCGAGATTCATTCGTTCAATGTCGATACCGATACTATTGATACCCCGCCGTTTATCCGCGCTACGAAGTGCACGGGAAGCGAAGCTCCCGCCGCTTACCCGCGCTCCAAAAGGCACAGGGAGTGTTCGGGTCGGCGGCAAGATAACTTTTCCCCATTATGATTTTATAATAAATAGTTTTATTTTTCTATATTACTATAGCATACTAGTGAAATTAACATTAAATTATGTAAAAAATTGCATTAAACAATTTGTTTAATAATTAACTACAAAATACTACTAAATAATTTAAAATGGTAACATACATTTGTAACGGTTTTTAACAATAGTTTTAACAGCTATAGGTACTGAAAAATTGTAGGTATTGATAGTATCGGTATCGAGAATCGATTTTTCTGGTATCGGTATCGAGAATCGATCAATTTTGGTATCGACTCATCCCTAATCTTAATTTATATTACCCTTATTTAATTTGATATTCACAAATTTACATTGGGTAATCGCACTATTATTTTTCCCTAAAACTCAATAAGGAATTCTTTATGGCGTCGCGGGATGGGTGGTTAGACCAAAGTTATATGATTGAAGGTAACTTATGGAAGTGATGAGTCCTGAAATGCACCTGACCGATAACTGCCTAGATCGATGGCGTAATTTGAAATATTAGGAATTCCGAAATGTTCTGAGGATCGGCGGACACGCCCGAATTAATGTAATTAGCCGGAGTCTTATCAGTGACCGGTCCAAGGTCAAGCAAGGCATCTACACATGTTATCCACATATCGCAGACCTTGGCCTTAAACAGAGCTCATATCTGTTGCAATTGCTTGTACAGTAATTATAACATAATAATAATTTAGGAGACGGATTCAAAAGCTGATCATAACATCCTTTGGGACGCAAAGGGGTAATACTGATACTAAACTTTACTTTTCAAACTGCTGCAAGCTTTGTAACTGGGACTCCTGAGACATCGCCATGTTAAACTCAAAATACAATACATTAATGAGTGGAAATTCTGCAAGATGCTGTGGGAGTTGGCAAGTGACACAAGAAGTGGGACGTACTTCTTGGTTTATCCATGGAGTTAGTATTACTGGAGAGGACATGCCAATGCTTTAACATTAGTAGGCCCGCCCAGAGCGGAGGCAAGGGGGGCAATTTCCCAGGGGTCCAGACTGCTTGGGGGCCTGAGCCCACTGGGTGGGGGGCCCCAGGAAAAATCTGTTGTCTAAAAAAAGTCACCGGTCACCAACTTCACCACCAACTTGGATTCGGATGGGGCCCGGGCAAAACCTGTTGTCTAAAAAAAGGTCACCAACTTGGATCCGGACGCAACGAGGGCCCGTGAAAAAGGGCCCATACTCTAATTTGCCTAGGGGCCCAATATTTCTCTGGGCAGGCCTGAACATTAGGGCCGATGAAGCCAGGCACGCCCCCTCGCAACTCGCAACTGGCGATAAGATGGCAAGCGACTCAATAAGATGGCAAAAGCACTCCAGTTTAGTATGGGGAAGATGGGGAAAAACGTGTCTCACGCTTAGTTGAATTAGAATTTCCGCCAAGATAATTGGTTTTCGACCAAATGGCTTTTTGATTTGTATTCCTGATTACATTCTCGAGACGTTGATACCAAATGTAACCACATATATAATGTGAATATTTAGTAAATGGAATAGAAACTTATAAGAATTATTGAAAGTACTTGACATGCGCTGACTTTAATTTCGTTCTTGGACAATCTCTGATTTTTGTATCCTAATAACCAATTTATTCGTGTTTCTAATAAGCTGATCAAATTTGTAATACCAATGTTAAGCATATTAGACTGTTATTCTTTAAGTAAAAACTATAATAATACAAATTTTTCTTTGAAAACTCTCAACCCGCCCTCACTTTAATTAGGTTCCTGCCCAATATAAAGTGTTTATGGCTAAAAACACCTCTGATTTATGTTACTCACCAAGTACTTAAACTTGTAATACCAATTTTAACGATGTTTGAGTGTTATCTGCTTTGTAAAATGAATAAAAAACTTAGAATAGTTATATAAATCTTTGGACCCGAACTCACTTTAAATTAGCTCCTGGCCTTTATAATAGATTGTTAACCAAACAAACTAAAGGGTTATTTTCCTTGTTAAATGCTGAAACTCTTAATACCAAATTTAACCATGTTTGAGTGGTATATGTTTTCTAAAAGTCATAATACACTTCGAATAATTATAGAAATCTTTCAACACACGCTTACTTTAATTAGTTTCCTTGCCACTAAAATGTGTTTATACAGAAATATACTATTTACTCATGTTACTAAAGGCTACGGCCACGCTAGGCGACCTCGATGCCACGACCTGGTCGCCGCGACTATTTTATTCGTGACCAGGTTGCGGGGAGGTGCCACACTACGGCGACAGCTATAGAGTCGCAGTTATTGAGATATCTCCCATGAATGAGGAGGATTTTATGGTAATGATTGCAGCAACAGCTTAGTTAAGAAAAAAAAGAGGGAAAAAGTTGATGCGGAGTTCATCCGATGAATGCAATTCGTTTAAAACATGGACAGTTTTACACTATAATGACATTTCTCATAGATGATAAAGACAATTTTTTTTATTTTTTATTTTCGTATGAGCGTGGTGTTGTTTGACGAACTCGTGTCATACACTAATGACGATACAGTTAAAAATTAAACTAAGTTTCACCTTCCAATCTCACCTGTAGAATGTCTAGCCATTACTTGAAGGGTAAGTCTGTAATCTGTATATTACAAATCAGTGTTTGTCTGTCTGTTTGTCCTTTATGCAGGTTTGCTGCTACGGGGGTATTTTGCCAAAAGAATGGGTTTACACCCAAATAAAGTATTTATTTATTGTGCTCGAGCAGGTAATCAGATATTGCGGGGCACGGCCCCGGTGGCATGGCGGCTGCCTCCCCTCCCCTGCAATAGTGCAGTACGGCGCGACTTCAGTAACCGTCCTCCATGATATATTCTAACCTCCATGGGTTTATCATAATGAAATACTGTCGAAAAGAGTACATTCCAAAAGCTTAATCCTCTAACAATCCTTCTTGATAGGAATTATCCTTCCTCCAGTAAGACAGATTAGGAAACGATGCTATATAATAGCAGATTGTGGGCTTAAGAGGGGGCTCCGGTCCTCTGCGTCTACCTGCTTCTCCCTTAAGACCAATGTTAACTTTCAAAGTCCGTCCCTCCTCAACGGGTTGTCCGAAATGGATTATTTATGGTTCGTTTTAAAGATCAAAAATATATCTAGCGATTTCAGTAAGCAGAATTTCGTTACCATAAATAGTTTGCGCATAAAAAAAACGTAAATATTAAATATTTTGGAATTTTATTCATCGATTAGTATATGCGATATCGAAATTCTGCTTACTGAAATCGCTAGGTATATTTTTGCTCTTAAAAATGAGCCATAAATCAATGAAATCGAATAATCCGTTGAGGAGGAACGGGCTTTGAAAGTTAACATTGGCCTCATGGGCGAAGCAGGTAGAAACGCAAAAAGTTTTGTGACTGGAGCGCCCTCGTAATGTGTTTTCATAGCCTAATTAGACCAGGAAATATGACTATGAAAAATAAATCACAAAATTGTTGGTTGCAAAACGTGTAAATTGTAAGCATCTTCTTCAGGATTGAATAAATAAATAAATATAAGGACTTCATTGAATGATTTTCAAACAATAAGGATTGTTTTACAAAATAGCTCAAAGTTAAAAATAATAGGGAGATTTTTATTGTTGTTATATCGAGTTTTCTTTATAGGAAAATAAAGAGCAAAATGTTAAGCTCTTATAAAACACGTTAATCTTCAAAATTTTAAGATTTGTTTAAAGTGAATCAGATATGTTAAATACTAAAGATTTAACTTTTTACAATTTTATTTCCATAAATAGAGTAAGAACACAAGCTGAGGTAGTGAAAAATTTCAGTAAAAAACTTGTTAAAGTAAATGAAGTACTCCAGTTGTGATTGAAACCAAATGGCTAATGTTTAAATTGTTAATTATTTTAATCAGCTGTTTTTATATTTTTGTTTATTTTTTTTAAGGAAGAACTAGATTTTCTATGGAAGCAATTTTGTAATTGAAAGTTAACTATGTTAATAAAGAGTAAAGATCAGTTTTGATTTTAAATCATTTTAATTTAATTTAAATAGTAGAAATGATATAAATGGCGACCACGATGACAGGACCTGAAAACAAAGCTGAATTGAATGTAATAAAGAAACAAGCACAAAGGATTGCTTTCACACATTTATTGAACAAGATTACAGACAAATTGGATTATGAAGTCAAAGATATAAATGAAATAGAAGGAAATTTGAGACTTTTACAAAAGAAGAATGACCAACTAGATATATTGAACGGACAAATAATGGACAAACTACTGGAAGCAGACTGTGATGAAGCCCAGCTTAGCGAAGAACTTGTAGGATGTGATGAGTATTCGACTAATTTTTATGTAGTTATGGCTAAATTTGACAATCTGTTAAAATTAAATTATGAAGTAGTTAGCCTTAGTACTAAAGGTTCAACAGTTTCAAAATATAGTACTGACAATGACTGTAAAGCTAGAATTAGGCTCCCTACCATTGAGTTTGTAAAATTTAACGGTGATTTGAAAAATTGGCTGCAGTTTTAGAGTCAATTTAAGAAGATTCATGAAGATATGGGCATAAGTAATGTAGACAAATTTCAGTATCTAGTTCAAGCAACTGAGGCTAAATCTAGGGCTAGAGAAATTGTGACTAGTTTTCCTCCAACAGGTGAAAACTACCTAAAAAACAGACTGAAGTTTATGTTCGAGAACTTTTAAACATTACATTTAGAAATTTTTCCGAGAGATTTTCAATTTCAACCTTGTATGATAAAATTGAAACACAGCTTAGGGCATTAGATACTCTAGGAGTAACCAGTGATAAGTGTGCTGCCCTTCTGTACCCGCTAGTTGAATCATGCCTTTCTGAAGGACTACTTAGAGCTTGGCAAAGATCAATCAACAGTTCTGGAGACAGGTCCATTGATCTAAAGAGTAAGTTAGATTCTCGTATACAGTTTTTGAAAAATGAGGTAGAATCCGAGGAGAGAATCAAAATAGCTGTTAGAGGTTTTGAGTCATGCAACCTTTTTAGTCAGAACAACGCAAAACCAGGTAAGGGTTTTATGAATCGTAAACAGTGTGATGATAGTAAACTATTCAAACCTAATATGAATCTGTCTAAACATGATCATTCTACAAATAACGAGTCAATTAGGGTCCCATCAGCTTCAGAACTGGTAGATGTACAATCTAATAACTCCCAACTTTGTGTGTTTTGCGAGGGATTACATAGTAGTGAGAACTGTTACAGTGCTAGGAAAATGCCCCATGATGAAAAATTAAACATGCTTAAGAAAAAGGGATTTTGTTATTTGTGTTTAAAACCTAAACACTTAGCCAAAAATTGTAAGGCAAAATTAAACTGTATCATTTGTAGCAAGAGACATGTTCCTCTGATGTGTAATAAAATAAATTGTGGTAAATCAATGGAAAGTAGTAACAGTATTCCTGAACCGCAGATAGAAAATTCGTTGTCAGCCAATACAAGGTCAGAAGTTTTGTTACAAACTTTAAATGTTTGCGTTAGGGGTAGTGATGGAGTAAAGCATGTGCGAGCACTGATTGACACAGGATCTCAGAGATCCTACATTTCTCAAAATCTTGCTCAAGAAATAAAATACAAGCCCATTAGGAAAGAAAGACTACAGCACTCACTTTTTGGGGGATTTAACTCTAATGTAGAAGAGCATACTTGCTATCGTGCCAGGCTTCAGAACCCAGATACTGATTATGCTTGCAATTTTGAGGTTTTGAACAAAGAGAAGATATGTAATACTATACCTGTTGCGGGAATTGGGGACTGGGTGAACGTTTTGAAGCGGTTAGGGGTCAAAATCTCTGACAATGTAGCAGGTCCCATTGAGATCCTAATTGGAGCTGATGTAGCTGGGCAACTTCTAATGGATCAACAAATTGTTTTGGATTCCGGACTTGATGCTGTGCAAACTTTGCTTGGTCGGACTATTTCAGGAAATATTCCATCAAAAACAGCCACAACAAAAAACAATACCTTTTTTAATATTACGACTACACACACAATGCTGTTGAAGGATAAGCCAGTTTCACAGTTGTTGGAATTGGACGTAATCGGAATTGAGGATCCCAAGAACAGAGTTGAAGAGGAAACGGAAGTTACAGACTTCTTTAAAAAAACTATCAAGATAAATAGTGAAGGTTGCTATGAAGTGCCTTTGCTTTGGAAAGAAGGTCATCCACCATTACCATCTAGTGTGAATATCACAATCAAAATACTAGAATCAACAGTAAAGAAACTCAAGGAAAACAAGACGTATGAAGCTTATGACAGTGTATTCAAGGAATGGGAACAAGAAGATATAGAAGAAGTTCCGCAGACTATTGATTTTCGTAAATGTGGTGACTATTTACCTCATCGTCCTGTTTACAAGGAAAACAGTACCACTAAGGTAAGACCTGTGTTTGATGCTTCAGCTAGAGAATATAATCAGCCTTCTTTAAATGATTGTTTGACCAAAGGTGTAAATTTAATTGAGTTGATTCCTTCAATTTTGTTGCGATTCAGACTGAATGCAATAGGAGTCATTTCTGACATTAAGAAAGCCTTTTTACAAATCAGTTTATCTGAATCTGATAGGGATTTCCGGAGATTCTTATGGTTGGATGGTGACGGAAACATCAAAGTTTATCGCCATAAAAGAGTAGTTTTTGGTGTGTCTTGTAGCCCTTTTTAATTGGCAGCCGCTATTAACTATCATTTACAATCAACAATGAATGTAACTAATTATGCAAAGGCATATGTAGAACAGCTCATGCTTAGTTTTATGTAGATAACTGTGTGACTAGTTTACCTTCGGAAAGTGAGTTACATGAATTTATTTCCCAAGTTACTAAGCTATTTTCAGATGGGAAATTTGAACTTCGAGGGTGGGAGTTTTCGAGGGTGGGAGTTTACTGACGAGAAACTCCCTATGTCTACTCCACTTGTCGCTGTATTAGGCTTGCTGTGGGATAAAAGGGTAGACGTGCTACAACTCAAATCTGTTGTAGACTCCCTTAAATCTGTTGATTTAGAAGTAGTAACAAAGCGAAAAATACTTTCTATTACTCATAAAGTTTATGTTGTTATTGGAATATCTTCCCCAGTGACACTTGTTCCCAAGATTCTATTACAGCAAACTTGGTGTTTGAAATTGAAGTGGGATGAAGAGGTCCCAGCAGATATAAAACGTAAGTTCTTAAAATAGGCCAGAGAGATAGAATATCTGGCTGAGATCTACGTTCCTCGGTGGTTGTCCGGAGATAGAAGCTCTTGGTAGTTTACACATCTTTTGTGATGCTAGTAAAAACGCTTATGCCACTGTAGTGTTTTTGCGAACTGGATTAGGTGATCTTGTCGAACTTCATTTTATAGCTGCTAAATCACGAGTATCACCTTTGAAAGACTTATCAATTCCTCGCTTAGAACTGCTTGCAGCAACGATTGGAGCCAGACTTGGAAGATCAGTTCTAGAGAACATCAACATAACTGATACAGAGACACACTTTTGGAGCGATTCAACCACTGTTATATCTTGGATTCAACAAGAAGATATTTGGGCTACTTTTGTTTGGAATAGATGCCAGAAAATTCGATCATTAACTTCCAAAGAATCTTGGAGGTATGTGCCTGGTAACCTTAACCCAGCTGATTTGGCGAGTAGGGGATGTTATGCAAAAAATAAACTGGTTTGATTCGCCTAAGATCAAAGCTAACTGACAGGAAAGACCATGAAAATTTTGGAACACCGATAGTACTTCCACCTAAGCATCCTGTTGTAAAGATGTTAATCTACTTTAAACATGTCAAGGCTTGCCATGCAGGAGTTCAGTGCTTGTTAAGTATTATTAGAGAAGATTTTTGGATTTTAAATGGAAGAAAAACATTAAAATCAGTGATTTCGACATGTGTAAAATGCCAAAGATACCAAAAGAATAACTTAGAAACTGGACCTGTAAGCCTTCCGGAAGATGGAGTAAAAGATGCTGCAGCTTTTCAAGTTAGTGGTGTCGATTTTGCAGGACCGATTTATCTACGAGATGGACAGAAAGCCTGGATATGTTTGTTTACAAGTGCAGTTTATCGAGCGGTACATTTAGAACTAGTTTCAAGCTTATCAACTAATGAGTTTTTACAGGCTCTGAGGCGCTTCATAGCAAGAAGAGGTAGGCCTAAGTAAGGTAGGTAAGGTAGGTAGAGGTAAGTGATGTACAGTGATAATGCCAATAATTTTGTAAGAGCGAACAATGCTTTCTTACAACTGGATTGGGAACAAATTCGTGAGTACAGCACAGTTCAAAGGATTAAATGGAAATTTAATCCACCTGGTGGGGTGGTTGGGGGGAGAGATTAATAGGAATAATGAAACAACTTCTTCGTAAAACTCTTGGTAATTCAAGTCTATCTTATGAAGAATTTTATACCATATTGTGTGATTGTGAATCAGTTTTAAATTATCGCCCACTTACTTATATTTCAAACGATGCGAATGACTTAATCCCGCTGACACCTTCAATGTTCTTAACTGACATCAAGGAATCTAAAACACCTGATCTGGACAAAATTGATCACAGTGAGTTAGATCAAAGAGTACGTTATCGCCAGAAGTTAAAAGAAGATCTTAGAAAGAGATTCCGCAGTGAGTATTTGGGACTACTAATGATGAAGTCAAAAATGTCATCCAGAAAGTTAAACACTGGAGAGGTAGTTATCATTGGAACGGATGACAAGAGACGCCTGAATTGGCCTTTGGCAATTGTAAAAGAACTCATTCCTGGTAAGGATGGACAGGTTCGAATTGCAAGGCTGAAAACAAATTCTGGGATAATTTTAAGACCTATCAAAAAATATATCCACTTGAAATCCAAAGTAGTGAAGAAAAAGAAATTCTAAAACCTAAAACTGAAACAAAAGGAGACACTAAAGAAGATAAAAGTGGAACTGAAGATAAACTACCTGTGTCAAGAAGTGGTAGATTAATCAAAAAACCGTCAAGATTTACTTAAAAAGCATTGGAAGAAAAAGTTTTGATGCACACGTGATCTTTGTGCCTCAAGGTGGGAGGATGTTAAAGTAAATGAAGTACTCCAGTTGTGATTGAAACCAAATGGCTAATGTTTAAATTGTCAATTATTTTAATCAGCTGTTTTTATATTTTTGTTTATTTTTTTCAAGGAAGAACTAGATTTTCTATGGAAGAAATTTTGTAATTGAAAGTTAACTATGTTAATAAAGAGTAAAGATCAGTTTTGATTTTAAACTATTTTAATTTAATTTAAATGGTAGAAATGATAAAACTAAAACTTGCAGTAAATCTGTGTCAATATTAATGTAAACATCCATTAGGGAAAAAACAGATAAACGTCCAGCATTCTGTGGTGTACAAAATAACTCTATTGGTTAGTGAAAGTATTTACTAATGTAAAGAGCTCTATAGGCCTCGGTTAATGAAAGTATGTCAAAGTATCATCATGCATCTGATCAATTAAATTCTTCCACATTATAACATGGAAGCTTTGAAGGCCAAAGGGCAAAGCCCAAAAGAGAAAATATTATAGTCTAACATAACAGTTAAGCATATCACATTTTGAGTCTGAGTACTTGGTATATGAAATGAAAATATTGATCAAACCCATTGTGTTATTAGATTTCTAAAGTAAAAAATATAGCTTAGTAAACCATTGTTGATATGTCCTTGGAAACAAGGAATAATAGTTCATTTAAATTTCAAAATTGAATAGTCACAAAGGCACAATGGAAACCGACGGGAAAGTAATAAGTTCAAAACCACTCACCAAAACCTTGGTGCCCAAGCCCACTCGAATGCCATACATAAACTTTGTGCAAGCCTTCCGCAACACATACCAAGGGGCTGCGAAACCAGCGAAGGAGATGGTCCGAATGGCGGCAAAGGCTTGGAACAAACTCTCTGACAATGAGAAAAAGCCATTTGTAGAACTCGCTGAAGTAGAGAAGGCCAAACCACGACGCCCGAGGAAAGTCAAGCGACTGTCGAGGAGAAGGTCCGACAGCGAATACTCATTCTACTAGTGTCCTTCTGGCGTGCATGTCTAAATCCTTCCTTATTATTATTTATCTTGTCTACTTTCAGGATTATGTTTCCATTTAAACAAATTTTATTTAAATTAACTGACTATATTTGTTTTGTGTTGTGATATTTTTTATGTTTTTTATTGTTTATTTGAATTAGCTATGAATATCAATAATATGTCACTATTATATTACATTCTATACGTTTACATAATTTATGATCAATTAAATTTATGAGAGGAGACTTTAAAAAGGTGTATTTAGGAGTATCCTTAAAAAAATGAACAAATATATTGCTAAAAAATGTTATGTAGTTTCAAAAGTGTGTAATCGGGAATCTTCATAAATCTGAAAGAGCGACTTTTAAATTTCCGAGGGTAATAGTGGAGGTGGAGATATAAGGGAGTAGAATGGAGTGCAATTGAGAATGTAATTGAGTGCAACTCCAAACAAAACAAGCTCTTTGGATTGCACTGGGTTCAAGGTAACGGAGAGTGTTGTGCTGGAACCAAAATATAAAAACCTCATGGAAAACCCCCAACAAGATCAAACCTAAATGAAGAGTGCTAATCAATATATATTATTTCGCTAAAAATTAAAACAAACGAACATTTTGTTCAATTTTACATGAGTGATCAACCCAAAAACACTTATGGTTTATATTTTTAAGCCTCGTTCTCATGACGCATGGATTGTTGAGTTGCAGACGGCCTTGATCTGCCGCTCGTCGAGTAACGCGTCGTGAGAACAGTCCATCTGTGGCTTTTCCAGCTAGCTTGAGGTAAGGTGAGGTGAGGTGTGGCTAGCTCGAGGTGAGGTGAGGTAAGCTGTGGCTAGTTCGAGGTGAGGTGAGGTAAGCTGTGGCTAGCTCAAGGTGAGGTGAGGTGAGGTGTGGCTCGAGGTGGCGTGTCAAGCCTCGAGCCGTTCCCACCCGAAGTCGGTAAACTCACGAAACATCAAAAGCCTGAGGATCGTCAAGCCGCAATCCTTGGTTTTGCTCGTGCGCTGTTCTCACGAGCTGTCAGTTGTCGAGCCGAGCGCTGTTGGAGTACATGAGTCAGTTGTGTTGTTGTTGAGTGAACTGTTTCGAAAATGGAGTGGACCAATGAAGCAATAATAGAGTTTTTGGATTTGTATGAACAGGAACCTATAATTTGGAATCCACTACATGAAGACCATAAAGAAAGAAACAAAGTTTACGATGCGTGGAAATGAATTCAGAGGCGTTTCCATAGCCGCCTATAAAGAAGACGCGGTGTAGTAGAATTGGCAACACTGCAAGAGGAGTTACCATGTGCCTCGCCGCCCGTATACTAAGTAAGAAAATACCGTTTAAGTGATGTTTATCATTTCGCTAATGAGTGTCTTAGCCTGTTGTGAGCCCAAGAAGGTTCATATTTAAACTGAGAGTAAAGTTAAACGTGTTTAAACAGTGTTGCTGGGTTTTACACGTAGGCATAGTAAAACTAAAATGCCTTGCACCGTTAATTCAAGAATGTGCTAGGAATTTAATAATTTAATCAATTTTTAAAATGCCCTAGTAGCAAAAAATCCACCCACTTATTGAATTTAAAGTCAAGTTATTTAACACGTTCAATATTTGTTTACTAAAGAGTTGTATACATTCTTTTTGCCGTAATTTCACTTTTTTAAAGTTGTTAATCCAAAGCACAGGCAATGTTTTATACAGAACTTTTAATAAAATAATAAGTTTCAAAAAGACAAGTAATCATGTATTTTAACTAAGTAAAATCATAACACAACTGAGAACCTTGTTTACAAACATCACCTACAGTCATCTTATTACATCTGAATTATTAATAACATTGTTGCCAAGTTATATATAATACATCTTCCTCCATTGGAAATAAAAATTAAACTAAAAAAAAATAATTATTTACAACAGTCACCTTCCTGCTCACAAGAATCTGGCTGGTGTCTTAATTTTCCTTTTTGGTCTCCGTTGCTTTAGGTCTTCTTGTCCGTGAACCCCTGGGACTTCATTAGACGTTGTTATTGATGGTTTCAGGTGACGGCGATTCCTTCTTAATTCTGCACCATTGTCACCTTTCACCCAATAACTCCTTGGGGTAGGGCCTGAATCAATGATCTTGCCTGGTTCCCACCTTCCATCTTTTCTATGTACCACCCTTTCACTATTAATGATATCCCGCAGGTCTTTGGCTGATATGTCATAATATTTTTTCTGAATTTGTTGCCTTGTCTTTAACCTTTCTTGTACATTTTCATTTATCAAAGGCTTCAGAAGTTCTTCTGTGATTGGGATCGTAGTTTTACATCTGCGTTGGAACAACAGCTGTGCTGGGGAATATCCCAGATGCTTAACTGGCATGTTCCTAAGTTCCAACAAAGCCATTTTGAAATCCTTGCCATCAGATTCAGTTTTTCGAAGTAACTCCTTTGCCATCCCCACTGCTTTTTCAGCAAGTCCGTTTGACTGAGCATAGTTCGGGCTTTGCGTCACAATATCAAAATTCTATTCACGAGCGAAATCCTCCAACTGTGCACTGTTATATGGGACATTATCTGCAACTATAACATCTGGAGGTCCAAATCTGCTGAAAATTTCTTTGCTTGCAGAGATTACCAATGCAGTCGATTTGTCTTGCATTCTTATAACCTCCAACCAGTTAGAATAAGCATCCATCATACGTTTTAGCCATAGATAAATCTGTGGAACTTCTCAACAGTGAAGATGATTGCCAGTGTTTCTTTCTCAAGTTGAGAATACCCTTGCTCAGTGCCAGTCAACGAGCATGACATGAAGGCCACAGGTTGCCCATTCTGGAACAAGCAGCAGCCTAGTCCATCCTGGGAAGCATCAGGTTGAATCTCAAGAGGTTTACGTGAGTCAAAGTATGTAAGAACTTGTTCACTAGAAATAATAGCCTTTATTACCTTGAAACCAGTTTCCTGTTCGGTTGTCCAGGAAAATCTACATCCTTTCTTGTCAAGTGTCTGAGTGGTGCTGTGATTTTCGCTAGATTTGGTATAAACTTCGATAGGTACTTGAGCATTCCCAATAACCGCATCACAGCTTTCTTGTCAGTCGGAGGATACATCTCCACTATTGCCTTCACATAATCTGGGTCAGGTCGAATTCCAGTAGCAGACACGATGTGGCCCAAATACTTCACTTCGTTCTTCTTAAATTGCATCTTGGCTGGGTTAAATTTAATACTATACTTAACTGCTGTGTCCAACACTGCCCTCAAATTTTCATCGTGCTCTTCTGCTGTCACTCCTCCAATAATTATGTCATCATGAACTATGTTCACTCCCTTCAGATCTCCAAAGCACTTAAAATTGTTCTTCTGACATAGTTCCGGACCTGAACATATTCCAAAAGTAAATCGACAAAACTGGTATCTACCAAACGGGGTGCTGACTGTGCAAAGTTCCCGGCTCTCTTCATCCAAAACTATTTGGAAAAACCCATCCTTAAGGTCCAACACTGTGAAAAACTTGTAACCGCTCAATGTTACAAGCATATCGTCAGGATGCGGTATTAAAAAGTGTTCTCTCATTACCACTTTGTTCAGTGGCATCGGATCTATACAGACTCTTAAAGATTTGTCAGGCTTTTCCACTATTACCAGGGGATTAACCCACGCTGTCGGCTTGTCGACTTTCCGAATCACCCCAGACTCCTCAAGCTGATCCAATTTCTCTTTTGTAAACTATAAGGTACTCTTCGCGACTGCTGAACTTGTGGTACAGCGCCCTCTTGAATCTGGATATGATGTGTGTTAGGAAAAGCTCCCATACCTTCAAAAACAGTTTTATAGTTCTCTAAAATCTCATCCTTATCCCTGAAAACAGACCGCAACGATGACACTTTTTTGATCCAAGTTCACGCAGTCATTCAATCCTAAAATTGGAAGTTCGTGTTCGACACTAACCACTGCAAAGTCCACATCAGCAGTTGTTCCAGCTACAGTTTTACATGGTAATACAACATGACCAGTTGGTTTTACCTTAAAACCTTTATCTCCCCAAGCAGAGAGAATTAAGTTACTGCATTTCACATGTGTTATGTTCATTTTCTTGACATAACTAAGTGGTAAAATACTGATCTCTGCACCTGTATCTAGTTTGAATTTTATTTCTTCTTCACAGACTGTCAGGTTTTCTATCCACGACCTTTCCTTCTGGTTGTTTACTCCACCAATACTCAAGCTAACTGACCCTAGACTAAATTCACTTCCATCAGAGTCACTCTTATTTTGATTTTCGTTTGCAACAACATAAGCATTTCTGGTTTTACTTCGACACACATTGGCAAAATGATTTTTGCCCTTGCATTTTGCACAAGTCTTGCCATATGCAGGACATTTTCCTCGGGTATGCTTATAACCACAAAAGTTACATAGATTTTTCTGGTCTTCTTATCACTAGCTCCTTGAGAATTGTTTTTGTGTCTATTGGTTACTGCACTAACGCTACAAGGCTCCTTAACGACCGAATAATTCTTGGCCTGTTCTTGCTCTTCAATTGCTTTACTTTGGTTCTTGCTGTTCTTTACAATTGTGCAAAAGTCAATGACTTTTTTCAAATCAAGCTTTGTATCCCTAAGTAGAAGTTCCTGGGTAGCTTTGTCATGTAACCCCAGTACTATTCTATCCCTTATCATATTGTCAGATTCAAGAAATTCACAAGATTTAGCTGCTAATTTCAGCTGCTTAACAGACTATCCAAAATCTTGTCCCTCTTCTTGCTTTATTTTATAAAACTTAAACCTCTCAAAGACGGCATTTTTCTTTGGGCAACAGTATGAATCAAACTCTTCCAGGACACAGTCAAAATTATTCTTCTCATGCTCTTCAAAATCAAAAGTATTGAACACATCTAGGCCTTCATCGCCTTACAAATTCAGTAATTGTGCTATTTTAACATCATGTTTCAATTTCTTTCCATGACACGTGGCCACTAAATACAGTTCAAACTTCTGTCGAAACCTTTTACAATTGTCAATAACGTTTTCTTCAAAACTCATTGGCTCAGGCAACCTAAACGCTCCAGATCCTTCCATTTTCCTTCTAGGTTGATATAATTACACCTGACACCATGTTTTATACAGAACTTTTAATAAAATAATAAGTTTCAAAAATACAGGTAATCATGTATTTTAACTAAGTAAAATCATAACACAACTGAGAACCTTGTTTACAAACATCACATACAGTCATTTACTTACATCTGAATTATTAATAACATTGATGCCAACTTATATATAATACAGGCAAGTTATGATTTTTATTAGTTTAGTTAAATATTAATTACAATTACCATTTATCATTAGTTTTGTTTTATAAATATCAATAGATAAGACTGCATTTACCATTTACAGTATTCTTCAAAACAACATATTAAACAAGCTTGAAAACAACGACATACAACCTTTTATTTAAAGACAAAGCGTACTTAATCTAGCAACAAGTATAAATACAACTCATGGGCAACTGTCTGTACAAAGTATTACAATTTGTTCTGCACTTATCTTGCAAAGAAAAATAATTATGTGCCTCGTATTGCATTTGTCACTCTTTATTTTTACTTCAAGCAGTTTATTAGTAGCATTTGTTGAACATAGTAATTTTAAAATATATTCATAGGGACATCTAAAACAATAAGTTACTCTGACCATGGTTTTTTCAAAGCAATAATCTTTAACACCTAACAGAAGGACATGATTCATATAGCTTGTCGTTTTAGTTTACTGCGAATTTGTATGTTCAATATTAATTTTTGGTTATTGTATACTTTATCAACAATCCCTGATGCCCATTCTATTTATTCCCTCCAACAAAACAAAATAATATAGCTAAAATGATTTTAAAAGACGCATAATTCAACTGGCGGCTATGGGCTATGTGCCGGCAGTGACTCCTCTGCTCAGTGAGATGGCAGCGTTGCCAGTTCGAACGCCGCGGTCTTGTTTAAAGGCGGCTATGGTGTTTTACCATTCAATGTTCCCTTAAAGATTAAAAGAAAAAGAAAACCTAATGGTGACCTAAAGGAGACTGTCTTTAGAGATGAAAAAGACTGGTCAGGCTGGAAGTGTAACATTTCAAGTATACAAGCCCGAATGGTTCTCCACTAAAGGCCACATAGTATGCTGTAGCACAAGCATCTAATTATTCTTCATCATCGCACAAGTTATTAAACTAAAAAGCTTCAGCTCAAAACACCAGCTGTGTTGCAAAGTCGAGCACCAGTCCCTCATTGGCTTGGCCTTTTTCTCCAAGCCCGTCGGTGGCTTGTCAAACCAACGGGGCCCCATGCCATGAGGACAGTAAGGCTCGCAAATACTGCTCAGATGACTCGTCGTTCGTTGAAAGATCATCTGTGTCTCGACCTCGACAAACCACGCGTCTTGAAAACAAGGCTTTATCAAGAGTTCTACTATCATGTTTGTTTTTTTGTTGAATCGCTTCAAAACTTCCCCCCCCCCACCACTCACACCCCCCCTTCATACTTTTCTTCAAATCACTTGTATGATTGAGTGATTTGAGAGGATGGTTTTTAAAGAGGGTATTTTTATGGATGGGAGCCATGTTTATGAGGGGGCTCCAGTTCTATACAACTACCTGCTTCTCCCATGAGGCCAATCTAAACTTTCAAAGCCTGTTCCTCCTCATCGGATTATCATTAATCAGTGATTTATGGTTAATTTTAAAGAGCAAAAAAAACTAGCGATTCTATTGAGTATAGTTTTGACATCACAAATAATTCACCCATAAAAACTGTAAATATTGGATATTTTTGATCCTTAAAATTAGCCATAAATCAACAATATCAGATAATCCGTTGAGGTAGGACGGGCTTTGAAAGTGAACATAGACCTTATGGGGAAAACTGAGAGACAGGCGAAAAGTTTTGCGACCTAAGATGGTCTGAGATGACCGTTCTCATTCACTACACAGTAAGACTGCTCCTGATTCCAGATAAAAATATTTAACACTGCTTTTACCAAAATCAGCATCTTTTTATGAATAACTAGGGCTTATTGTAGGAGGAAAATAGGTATCTTTTTATAGTTTAAGATCACTTATAATTCACAAAGAAAACCTAATGGCGACCTAAAGGAGACTGTCTTTAGAGATGAAAAAGACTGGTCAGACAAACAGTCAACATATGCAGCACCACAAACAACCATCCTTCATCTGTACCCATGATGTGTGTTATGAAAAGCTCCCATACCTTCAAAAACAGTTTGAAAGCCACAGGTTGCCCATTCTGGTACTTGAGCATTCCCAATAACCGCATCACATCTTTCTTGTAAGTCGGAGGATACATCTCCACCATATACGATATGTTCATGGTTTTCTAATTGGTGTATTTAAGAACAGTAAAGAAAATAAACGAGAAACCAATCTATATTCCTTGTCTTATATTAAATATTGAATTTTAACTCCTTTTAAAATTAATATCAAATTGCTTAACCTTATAAAATATTTTGCTGACTGGCTATGCTGTAAGGTAAAAGAGGTTTTGAGGCATACCTAAGGTGAAAAAGGAAGGAAAGAATGATAGGTCTGAAATTTTGGGTACATGAATGGGTGGTACCATTGACTATACACACTACGTAGTATGTATAGTCAATGGTGGTGCAGATATTTCCAATAGCACCAAAGTGAGTTAAAATGACAGGCGCCATAAACCATTTGAAGATAGGCTATTGGCCTTACCTCAAATCTACCCATGGAAGCAACATGGTATGGCCACAGAAAACTAAAAAACACGAAAGAAGGCTGACTGAAATAGGAGAAGGGTTGCGCTCCCATGGCAGCACCACTATAGTTGGGTCTCCACGAGGAGTGGCAGCGGGGGTGGGTTAAACACAACTGCCGTACTATACCATAATACCTTGGTATATAATGTCATGGTAGTCAGCCTTCTGTAGTGTTATAGTTTTCTGTGACATGGTTTTACTATAACATTATCATTTTGCATACTATTACAGTTTAGAAAGTAATGCAATACCAAAAAACAAAGGCTTGGTCTTAATTGTGTAATATCCAGTTTCAGAACTTAATCTCTCATAATCGAGTCAGGTCAATTCTCTTCATCCCTTATGTTGGTCTTGTATAAAGCTTCTATTTATAATGCCTAATACGCATCATGTTAACATAAATTTACATTATAATGTCAATGTAATGCAGGCAATAGCCAGACAAGCCTTTTTTTTAAATAACTTGCAAACAGTTTATGTGGAATATAGTTATCAATGCACAGATACATTTTTGTAATTGAAGTTATATTTAGTGATGAACAAAAGCCCTTGAAGCTTCAAACAAAAAACAAGATATATTGCTGCTGAAATTGTCTTAAACAATTAAAAAGTACTTCAATGTGATTTTAGATAATATCTGAGTTTTAAAGTGCAGCTTTTGATGAATTAATTTAGGAATCTCTTTTGTTACAGGTGAAAGTGTGGTTTCAGAATCGAAGAATGAAATGGAGGCACAGCAAAGAGCTCAAGTTCCACTCTGGAAATTTCCCATCTTCCGATTCACAAGTAGAGACTTATCCATCTCCTTCCTTCACTTCCAATGTACATGAACGAAACAATTAAATGTATATTACTTGTCTTATATTAAATATTGATCTCACTGTTTATTAAAAATCATTATTAGTACCCAGAAATACACAGCACGCTATTTAATAATTTGCTTGCTTTCAAGACTAGTATTTTATCATTGCTTTAATCCATGTTATTATAAAATGAAGGTGGTTCTAACCCAAAAACTCCTTAACCAGCTAAGATGAAATTTTGTGAAATTTCAGCTCAATTTGTATATGTATATGTATATGCTCCATAAGCCTACTCATGTTTAAAAAATCCCATATGGCTCCGCCAGACGGGTGACCATAATTCCATGTTATTCTTATATGTATATTGATTTGCATATAGTTACCATCGTAATATTTTCATAACTTCTGGGATTATGTAACTTTAAGATCCCCGGGTGGAGAACGGGACAACATCTACTTGAAAATAAAATATCTAATTTAATCTGTGAATTAATTTATAAGGCACACCTACCAGTATAGTATTTTTGAAATTAGTATATTATAACAACTTTGAGTTTGTCTCAAAGTTAATTCACGTTGAGAGCCAGATATTCTGCGTTATCTGTGTGGTTGATGGTTGATTCCCCGTGCAATAATTATTTCTGTAGCCTAATTATGCATGGCTCCTTAAGGAAAACCAGACTTGTTTCAAAAAACGAGTTTTGCATAGCATTAAAATTATCACCTTTCTGTTTTACTAGCAGCCAAAAAAATACTTGTTTAAAAGTTTGTGAAGTTAAACTTAAATCAATTACGTCGCAAACATTAACAACAGACTAACAATAGATCGTTGGTTTTTGTACAAGGGTTGGTGAAAGTTAACATTGCTCTTATGGGGCACACAACTACAAACTACAAGATGTATTTTAGTAGCATATAACAGTTAACTTCAATAAAAATACATTCACATCTAATAATCATCAAGGATTTGTCTTCAATTGGTATTCTTTCAGAAAATTAGGTGACGTAATGTTGTGGCACATCGACATGCAAACCTATCTTCAACAGAACCCATCTCATGTAATCTATATTCACTGCCTCATTACCTTGTCCTTTTACATCTGCATGTTTGTTTGTATTATGAACAAGTTGAAATAGGTGATTCACAATGTAATGCATGTATATTTATTCAACCGTATGAATTGTTACACATTTATGTGAGTAATTTTTACTTTAAATCTACAGCATACAAACTATACTATAAAATATTGATTTTAACCAGAAGAAATATTCTATTTTCCTGGTATGATGATAAATACTCTAAGACTTCTTGACTTCTTGTACTTCAACCATGAAGAGGTACAGAGAAACCAGGGTTTTAATCACCTGAAAACAAATTTAAGAACAGTAAAGAAAATAAACAAGAAACCAATGTATATTCCTTGTCTTATTGATATTGATCTCACTGATTATTAAAAATCATCATTAGTACCCAGAAATACACAGCACACTATTTAATAATTTGCATGCTTTCAATTAGTCATAATTCACCCATAAAAAACTGTAAATATTGAATATTTTTTATTCTTTTACTCCTTAAAATTATTTACTAAACCAGAGGCTATGTTTAGTAGTTATTCAGCTAGTTAGAGATTATCTATATATTTAGTTCCATAAGCGAATCGGACCCCACGAAAAATCTCAAGCTAGGAAGAAGTTAAGTTAGGTTATGACGATTCATTTTAAAGCTTGAGGGCCAAGGACGGTGGGAAAAATATCAGAAATGTCCAAAATTACGATGAGGGCCTACTGCTGGACTTCAAATATCCAATGATTTTCTAATGGAAATATCACTACAGTGGTTTTATTAATAAGCAAACTGAACTAATGATCTGCTGTGATTATCCACTTGCACAAAAACCATAATATGTTAGGGGCTATAGCTCCTGTAAGCCACTAGTTATTATGAAAGGTGCATGAAACATCTAGAAAACACAGATACGTTTTCGATTTGCCTCCAATAAACTTAACTGTTACATAAATTTAATACTCCAAATGGGGAGGCAAAATTATTGTGATAGTGATCAATTTGTGATTTTTCACATATCAATAATATGTTCAACTCGCCACCTCTGAATTATGTCTTTGCACTTAACATTTGTGGATGTAGTCCAGTACTACGGTAGTCAGGGACAGTATTAGATACTCCTAGTTTAACAGCCTGCACGTATTTCGGCCAGATATGTTCATCGAGGGAGTTGTAGAGAGAGCCAAGTCTCGACCTTGCTTTTAATGCTTATCATGCTTATCTTCATCCTAGTAAATATAACAGAGGCTTGTATCTAACCACCATTAATGTAAAGGACAACTTAAATTTCAACCTGTTGGAAAACTAACCACTTTAAACGTTTGATAAATTTATATAAAATAAATAATGTACTTTTAACTAACAGGAAAAAAGGCTTCGAGTCTAAAATTAATTTAAGTTATCTTAAATCTTGGCTATCACCAAAATCGTAAAACAAATTTTAGTATAATCCTCTCCAAATTCTATTGGCACTACAATACCATGGGGTTGTTAAAACTCAAGCATAAAAAATGTACTTACACAAATTTAGTAAATATTTAAGTATGATTCGGAATTTAGGCTTAAGTGAAGTCAGTATAGGGCGAGTGTTTTGGCCTTGCATGGTGTTATGGAGGCTTCTTGCTCGTTTAATCACGTTAAGAAGCAGTATTCTCACCCAAGTGAATGTGGTGCAGCTGAGAGGCATGCTGGGCACGCCGATGACACTCGCCTGCACTCTGGTGTTGACTCGCTGAACCACCAGGACCAGACTGGAGCGGAACTGACGAGAACACTGGTACCAAGGTCCATGGACCAAAGGCAAGGCTACACCTCCACTCTGTCAACAGCAACAGTAATACAGCCTCGCCAAACGTTCGTGGAACACATTGCAGGTAGCCCCTTTGTTCTAATTAGCTGTTGGATCACTGAAAACTTTACCTTTTGGATAATGATGTGTCACTCCAATGCATCTTGATTACAAAACATCTTAGAGTCATGATTCAAGTTTATTGTATACATCAACCAAGACCACAAAAATAACTTAATGAGAGTGTGACGGTCAGATTATTTGTTATGCTTCAGATACAGGGAAAACCTTTAAAAATCTCAGGGCAGTGAGGGTTGCTCCCAGCGGTTGAAGGTATTTCAGTGGAAGGTTTAAAGAGGAGCCCCCTAGTAATAAAAACACTCTAAACCATGGCATCGGCCCTGTCGTGGGAATCTCAGCCCTGGCAAGTAAGTTTTATCAGTACTGTTCAACTCGTACTCTAACGGCTTACTCCTTGCTTTGCTGGATACGTTCCATGCACAGATATATAGTCTATATGGACGGGCAAAGTATGGCTAAAAAAAGGCTGCCAATATAAAAAAAAACATTACAAACTTATGAACCACCACGGAAATACTCGTTTAGACACCTTACATTATAAGATATGTTCATCCAATTAATGAAGTTCCAGGAACTGTGGATTATTCTATAATGGTTGGAATTATTTTTTATTAAACTGGTTGGGTCAATAGTTTGTGTTGTTTTGGCATTGCTCCTGTACACTATACACTGTATATGCTATAACTGGAGTGGAATATAGTTGATATTCATTTCTAGTTATTATATGCTTTGATATTTTTAAGGAAGCAATTCAAGGAGGAATCATGTTATTGTCTTTAGAATGAACGAGCTGCTGAAGCACATGTACTCAGTTTCACCCAAGGAATAAAACAGTTTTGCATGTGCATCATTCTGTTGTCAACCTTTGAACTATTTCTAATAAGTAACATCTGCTTAAGCAATAATCTTGTAAAATAAGTTGACTGTCCATAAACACAACACTAGAACTTTGATGACTCTTGGGCATAGGCATAATTGGGGGGATGCAACGGGGACAGTTACTATTCAAAAATTACAGTGTGTTAGGAACGTAAAGAAGCGGCTTGCGCAGGAGGAGAGGCGAAGCGGGGTTAGGGGTAGCAGGCGATGGAGGGGTACATTCTGCCGGCTACTACTCTAGTTGCGAAATTTTGGTCAGTTGACTCGCTGGCCGAAATTAGTGTTCAGAAGGTTTTACAGTTGTAGAACAGTCAAAGCTGCACATCCATATTAAACTGACATGCCATAGGTAAAACCACAAAAGTAAAATAAACCAAGTGGCAGTGGTTAAAAGTACTACTAATGCCGAATGTTTTAGATAGCAGCCTGCTCTCACGAGATACTGGCAGCGAATGAAAAGGGAAGATCGGCTGCTCCCTGGATGCGCATGCGCAATATCGCTGCCTCTGTCCTATGCATCCACTCTGCCGCTTCTTTACATATCTAACGCACTGTACACTTATGCCCTTGGGCAGAACCCAACAGTAAAATTGGTATATAAACCCTTTACTTTTTTATTTTTATACTTAAAGAATCAGTGTTATGTCCCGAATTTCACCTCTCCAGTAGCGTAACGAGATGTGGGATGTCAGAAAATCGTTTATGAACACCCAATGCATAAGTCCAATATCGTTCCAAGGCGGTCAAAGGGCTAATGGCTAACAGAGTGCATAGTCATAGTCACAAATCTTTATTTACATTATGCACAAGCTGTACAATAAATAGCGTCAAGATATGCATCATCAAAAGAATACATTTCATTATTAAACTAAACAAGAATACATTTACTCACTAAGATTAGAGAGGGGTGGAAAGCTCATCAAAAGAATATAATGCCCTGTTTATAAAATATTTTTTAAACTTTAAGCCATTTTCCTTTGATATACTTTCTGAAATTTGCTTTAGATAAATATTTCTTACATATGTTGGTTTTTTTCAAAAAATTGCAATTTGTGTCTCTGGGAAAACTGATTTTTTCCTCTGGTGTTGTAGGAATGAGTCCTCATTGAGTTAATATCTATACTGAGTTTTTCATTTCTTGCAGCAAGAATAGTTTCAAAAATATATTGACCGTAGACCGTAAGAATTTTTAAAGTTTTAAAATGGTCCTTTGCTGAATCATCATATTTCAGTTTTAGCATGATTCTAATAGCTTTTTTTGTTGTTTTAGAATACTCTCTAAATTGATTTTTTTTGTGGACCCAATGCAAAAAGAGATGTGTGAATGAACGTGCGGAAAATATAAATTTTTCAAGGTTTTTACATCACAGTAATAACTCATTTGGGACAAGGCATAAACTCCGGAGTTAATTTTACCTAATATCTTATGTATATGTTCATCCCAATTTAGATGTTGGTCAATCGTTAAGCCCAAAAAGTTTATGCTATCCTTCTTTTCAATTAGGTTTGACTCATAGCTTTTCAATAAGTCTTCATTTTTTCGATTTTGTGGGGTTTTAAAATTTACAAAATTAGTTTTCTCTGTATTTAGAAGTAGATTGTGGTTTTTAAGAAAATTCCCAATGTTTCCCAATTCACTAAAAACAACCCTTTTTGTTTCCTGTGAGGTTGCTTATGATACTACCAGATTAGCATCATCAGCATATAAACAGAGATTGCTCTTAAAATTTATAGTATCAAGATAAAGTATAACATGATTTACCTGCAGTGCTAGTTGGTCTCCTGCCTCAGACATGAAGAACATACACAACAAGTTGACAATGCTGAAGAGAACAACTGCCGCAGATTGCACTCCTTCAAAACCGTTTGTCTGACAACCAAATTAGAATTAGTTTCTGGCTATCTACTTTCAGAACTTTTTTGAACTAACAACTTTATTATTTTGATACCATCACACATAAAAACACAACAGTTATCCCCATAAATACTTACATTTATGACTCCAAATGCTCCAACACTCAGAAAGCCAATCAAGCTGAGAAGATATAGCATCATCACCGGGCCATAGACTTGACAGGTGTGTATGGCACATCTATAATACACAGTTCAAAATAATTTAAAGGAAAAACAGAGATTGATTTTTCAATAAAACAATAATTAAATAATGGATTAAATTGTAAGGCAAAATGCTAGGTACCAAGGCTGAGTTAAAATATGAAAAACAAATTATCACGTCATTATGTATAACTTAGACTGAATCTCAGCTACAGGGCCCCTCATTTGTTATAATTATTTTAGTATTAGTCAAACTAAAAAATATAACACGTTAGTTTTACAATTTAATTTTAAATAAGAAACTATCATACCTCAAAATTATTTGGTGTTGCTTTATGAAGACGTTTAATTTTTCACTAGCCAATTTGTTTGATTTTTCATCAAACTCCAATAAGTTGTTTTGGATGCAAGGAAATGTGTGACAGATTTCCTCTTTCTCGTCGATAGGTTGTAACAGTTTCAGTGTTCCTCCATTCCTGGGAAACGTTTTGTGTCCTTGCTCAGTTTTAACTAGTGACTGGTGATTTAAATCATGACTAAACACATCTTCTGCAAGACTTGTCAAAAGCTTAAAATACTGTATATTCAGTTTGATTGCTAACATGTAGAATGAGTCATTTGCGAAAAATCTTACTGCGACCCAAAATACAGTAACAAACTGCACAACTACTGTAATCTCAAATGCGATCGGTGCATGGCAGTTGTATGGGCACCAAGAATCGATCTGCAGTACTTTCTGGCCATCCTTTCCAAAAATGCCTAAACTTCGAAGTAAAGGTTGGATTGAAAACAATATTGCTGACATGAAGGCTGTGAATATCCCCAATACGATATAGACTTTGTTGAACCGAACGTCGTGTTGAATCGACTTGATAACAGCTCTTTCAGTTATCACCTCGGATAGAGAAACCGCCACATCTTCCAGCAAACTCTTCATCTCAACAATCTTCTGATATTGCAGCCGAAAACAGAGAGAGTAGTAAAGAGCCAAAGAGTAAGCAATGGTAACGACAAGACTGACCGAGAACGATTCCTTCTGTTGGGACGGACAGGTCAGCATCCGGTAAACAGTAGCCAGAAGTATATAAGAGATGAGGAAATCAGACAGCCAACAATAAACTTGGCGTGACGTAGATGCACTCTGCCCAGCATAGAAACCAGCCAAGCTGTACACTATGTTACAAATTTTCATTTCTTGAAAATTGATTAATTTGTAAACAGACATTTTGACTTTACCGGACAACTGACGTTTGTTTTCTGAAGGGTTGCATGTCTGCAATGCTTACGTATGCACAGCACATTTGCTTGGAGGGAGACAGTGGTTATTAGGGCATAATGAGACTGTTGTCACTGATAGAATATCAAACTTGGCTCTAGAGGAAAATTAGCTATGAAATATGTAGTGGTTTGACCTTATATTTCAGAGAAATGATGAAAAGGAAAGAGAAAAATACAAAAAATTAGGACTACTAATAACATGTAAATTGCTATTAATGGAATTCTAAAATATCTTGGAGATAAATAATTTTAGTTTTATTTTATAGTCTAAGTCTTTAAATTAAAATCTTAGCCGTTACACCTGGTTTCACCTGTAAATAACAGTTGTTGTGTACTTCAATCTGTGGCTAAACCTTTGAATAAGTAAGATCTGTTATGCTTTCAACTGGTTAACTACGATTGAGTTACTAACACATTGATGGGAGGGGGGTATGGTCAAGCGTTATGGTGCGTTACATGGGGGAGGGGATCTGAAATGACGAAAAAATGTGTTACGTAATATGTGTATGGCCCCTAAAAACAAAATAATCGAGTTCTGACAAACAATCTCGATCTAGAAAAAAAACATCAAACACTGTTTGCCACACATAAAAATGTTTGTTAAATGTTTGCTTAGTATGGTCAAGGCTTTCCCCACCACATTTAAGCATGCCTTTGTATTTTTGCAAGAAACAGATTTACTAAGCTAGGGAAACAGGTTAGAGGTACTAAATGAAGCAATTGAGAAAAATCAATCCAAAACCAAATCTTTCAAAATAAAGAACTTTGAAAAGTCAAAAGCAAGCAAAGTTCAAAATAAATCACAGATAATCCTTAAAGAAGAGAGTAATATTGCGAGACAATAATCGCTTTTTTAAATTTGCCTGAGACTGAGGGAAAATAAATGTTCTTGTATGAATGGTTAAAATATCCTTCTTCTCTTTTCAAAGATGGTGGAAATGTAAAGGAAGGTATAACTATGAGAAAGGGAGACAAGAGAGACTTTGTAAAATACCTCCATACAGTGAGTTTTTAAGTTTAACAACATCCGAGGATCCTATCGTTTTCATAATTGACGCTATGTATTTTGTTCAAGTTTTCCAGGACATGAAGGCAAAAACATTTGTAGAGCTTGAAGAGGCTTACTTAAAACGTATTTTAAAACTAAAACCAAACAAATGTTTCAACGTTTACTTTGTAGGAGATCAATACGATTTTCCACCAAACAAAAGTCTGAAACAAACTTAGAGACAGACGTTATGGGTCCTCAGAATCTCCTACGCTTCAAATAGCATCAGATTGTGCCATTCCCTCATGGCAGGTTTTTACAAAAAAATATATTGCTGTAAATAAATGTTTATTTCAAAAAAAGGTTTAACTGGGATAGTAACAATGCCTTTTAAAGACTCAATGGTTTACATTTTCTACGTATCTCTTGTAAAATAGAGTATTATTAAACAATTTGTTAACACATATAAAGCGCATTATTTATTTATTTTAAAATTTGTACTTCCATGTGTCTTGAAATTCAATTTTTCATAAAAACTTTATAATATAATTTATGGTTTTAAACGAAACAAATACTTTTGAAATAGGTTTACGCCTGCGCATGTGTATGTGTACAGATAAGTAAACAATTATTTGTCTCCTCTACTTATACTTGAATATCCTACGCACACATTGTAAAGTATTAAGATGGGAGAAAAAAAACATTCAAAATACCTGCCAAAATAAAGAAAAATTCACACTTTCCGTCAAGTGTATCAGTTTAGTAATGGTGGTAAATGTTCTGGTTTTGCTTGGTAAATATTCTATGTTGTAAATAAATTAGCCGACTCATAATACAGACCATTTAAATCTACTCACATGCATGTTGATTCGGAAATAGAGCTGACTGTGGTGGAGCGGTGGTGCGGCGCAGCGGTGCAGCGTACTGGTCCGCCAACAGAGATGAGCGTGGTGGAGCGGTGGTGCGGCGCGGCGGCGTACTGGTCCGCCAGCAGAGGTGAGGAATCGCTACGCGTTCAACAGTGCATTCGAAATATGTCTATGGTGGGGTTGGTGAATGACGTCATCGTCCAAACTTCTGTCCATAGAATCTAGAATGCGCCGCTAGTCGCTAGTCTTCCAGTTTTCCTCACGAAATGCATAAATATTCTTATTATTAACAATAAAGTTAAATTAAACAGTTTACATTTTACTGTTAACGAAATGTAAGAATAGTTAGTTAATAAGTAGAGGTTTAAAGTAATAATAGCAAACAAACAATAATTAATATAATGTGAAGGAATGTGTAAGAAGTTTCAGTTTTGGCTCTTACAGTTTGGAAGAATTCTTTGAGACCAAATTAGCCTAATGTTAGCCCAACAAAACAACCATCTAACCAGCTTAAGGAGATTTGGGCCAATGGCCGCTCCCAAAGTTAAGAGTCAGCGGGAAATAAGAAAAAGTACAGTGTGACATATGATAGTTGTTTTGCAATATTCGCCAGTTGAAATTTAAAATATAGTAATACCACAAACTCGAATTTTTAATTATAGAGTAATAATATTAGTATATATATATACATATTAATTCCACAAGCTTAGAAACGGTGTAGTTGAGCTTCATTTTTTAGTTTTGTTTCCATTGGTTTATTGGACTAGTGAAGAAACAAAGTTAGAGAAAATGTAGGCATTCTCATCAGTATTTACTACGCTGGAACTTTAAATTGAATTATGCATTTATTATAAGAATTGTACAGTACAAAGATAGCACTATCTTCAAATTTCAATTCCCGCGTTAAATAGTCGTCAGCTGGTAAGACATGACGTCACAAGACTAGGGGAGGAAAGACCCCTTCCATTTCCCCCACCATAGACATATTTCGGATGCACTGTTGAGCGCGTAGCGATTCCTGCAGAGGTGAGCGTGGTGGAGCGGTGGTGCGGCGCGACGGCGGCGGCGCGGCGCGTACTGGTCCGCTAGCAGAGGTGAGCGCGAGCTCACAACAATGTACTAAATGACATATTACTCAAAAACGGTACTTTCTAGGTAAAATGTGCATGAGAAAAAAATGTTTCAAATTAGAATTTTCTTTAATCTTATATGGTATTTAGTGGCGTTAATTTTGGTTTAACTTTATAGACTTAATTAAATAAAAGTCAATCTTAAATATTTTATTTTGTACTGTAAAATAAATAGCTTTAGACTATCGAAAAAATTAATTTGGTGGACATAAATGTATTCTAAACGTATGGAGCTTGATTTTTAAGGTATTTTACAAAGTCTCTCTTGTCTCCCTTTCTCATAGTTATACCTTCATTTACATTTCCACCACCTTTGAAAAGAGAAGAAGGATATTTTAACCATTCATATGAGAACATTTATTTTCCCTCCGTCTCAAGCAAATTTAAAAAAGCAGTAATTGTCTCGCAATATTACTCTCTTCTAATCTGGATAATCTGTGATTTATTTTGAAATTTGCTTGCTTTTGAATTTTCAATGTTCTTTATTTTGAAAGATTTGATTTTGGATTGATTTTTCTCAATTGCTTCATTTAGTACCTCTAACCTGTTTCCCTAGCGGTTAGTGAATCTTTTTCTTGCAAAAATTCAAAGGCATGCTTAAATGTGGTGGGGAAAGCCTTGACCACACTAAGCAAACATTTAACAAACATTTTTACGTGTGGCAAACAGTGTTTGATGTTTTTTCTAGAACGAGATTGTTTGTCAAAACTCGATTATTTTGTTTTTAGAGGCCATACACATATTATGTAACACTTTTTTATCATTTCAGATCTCCTCCCCCATGTAACGCACCATAACGCTTGACCATACCCCCCTCCCATCAATGTGTTTAGGAACTCAATCGTAGTAGGCATTAAAACAGCTTAAACCTTTTAAACTTAGTTTTATTAGCAATTTGGAATATGGATTTCAATTAATCATTAAACTTTTAATGTATTTCTTTTAACAACATTTGTTAATAACTTATTTCAACGCAACATGCACAAACAAACAAGACTGTTACTAATAATATAAACAACAAAATAAACTATCTAAGCTAAAAAGGAAAATATTATTTAATTTATAACTAATACAAATACAAAACAACTTCAAAAACTAAAGATGTGGGTGGCATTGCTGTATCACGTCATGATTTTACACTCTAAAACATCGCTAAACATAGGTGTAAAGCAATTCAGAACTTTCTCAAAACACGTTATGTATTTATTTTTAGTTTAACTGTTATTAAAATTGTATGACGGAAGTAATTTTTAATATCTAACTGTAACCTTGATTTAGATATCAATTTGATTATTTTTTAAATGTTTAAATATATATAACACTATCAAGAGATACGGGATTGCGACAGATCTTAGGGTTAGTATGTGTAAGTTACGTAACGTAGATCCAAACCCCCCCTCAAAATAACGCATCATAATGCTACGCCATATCCCCTCCCCAACTTAAGTGTGTTACATAATATGTGTTTTGCCCCTTAAAGCAAAATTGTACAAACTTTTAACAATTTTTGTTCTGTTTTATTCTCAACAAACATGTTTGCTCGGTGTGGACAAGGCTTAAGAGACTATTGATTTGATTTATATCTAAAATCAGAATAAATGCGGAATGGCGTTATTTATTTAAATAAAAATGATTTAAATAACATAATATATGAAGATAATAAGTAAATGCGAAGCTAGCAGGTGGTGGGAAAAATCACGAGGCCGGATCGGGATCAGTGTGGAGGCACCGTCCGATCTAGTACGTACGATCACCCATACGACAGCCGGACCGGAAAACGTATAGTGTGTAGGGGCCTTTAAGCACTCCAGCGGTATTTAATTAGGCTACATACTAATGTAAGATTTTATACATTTCCTAAATCCAAGATGGGGATTGTGGTTGCAGAAAATACGTGTAGCCACTTAAAACTACACCAACACATGAATAACAGCCACAAGGAATGTCTCTATCAAATTTGAAGTAAATTGGACAACAAATGTGACCGTTAGAGTGTAAATACATATCTAATTTTTAACGACCCACCAAAACGTGTTCAGAGATCCCCGAAAGTGGGACCCCTCGGGTCACTAAGAGGGACCTCGCGAGGCAGGGTTTTAATTTTGTTCTGAAAAAGTTGTTTATCTCTAAACTGACAATAATACAAATAATTTCAAGTTGTAAAGAGTGTACGTTCAAACTAAGTCTCAAACCCAAAGTCATTCACTAATAATTATAATTTTGAATACCGTGTGCGGATTTGATAAATTTGCCCTAAACCAGTAGCAGGAATAGGCCAGGTAAGATTTGAAATGGAACTACTGACGCTATTGTAGAGCATCTTATTTTGCTGAGTATAAGTTGTAGATATTGTATACATTTGCAATAGATTATCTTGTTCATGAGCAATAATTTTTGAGCCTCTCCTCTAACTCCATAAGTTGTTTAATATCCGCCATGCTTTGCCGTCCTTAGAAGCTGCAGATTCCGTTCAAGCCAATGTACGTTAATTTTGCTGATCTTGTTGCACCAGAACTCAATGTGATATAGTATAAAATATTAGGAACAAACAGCCAAACAAAAATTAATTAAATAATAGTAGGCCTATCAAAATTATAATTGGTTACGCAAATCAGTTTACGTGTAGAACACAGAGTAGTCTTCAAGTGTTTGAGGTTATCGTAGATATGATAATACAATTATTAATAAAGATGATAATAATAATCCTTATTGGATAACTTGTAGCCTCTTTGTTGTTATTTTGTTTTTCCGTATTACATTTTTGGATTTTATAATAGTTTGAAGGTAAAGATGTTTGTTTTGAACCAATTTATACTCAATACGATCAGCACTGCCGCGGTCTCGGTGAGGGACGAGGGTTAGGCCTTGGCTACGATACAAGCGGCAAGCGACATGAGGGATTTCGGCCGAAATCGCTGAGCGATCTGGCTGGCTACGATACCAGCGAAATACTGAGCGACACCCCGTACTGAACGCGTGGTAGGAACGCAGTTTCAAAGATGATGTCCGACGAAGAGGTTATTTTCTATACACCCTGCCTTACTGTATATTCTATATTTATTCAATATTTAGTAATTTACTGATTACAACAATAATTGGGCTAAAAGGGAGGAATTATATGTCAGTTTCCTCTGATCCTACAACTTATTTTATCTGAAATTTATCTTGTTACTTCCGTTTCTAAATACCACATTCATTATAGCATTGTCTGTAGTAGGATTCTGGATAATTTAGAAGGGAATAATCTAGACCGAACAGTTTTGTCACACAAAATAATTAAAACAATATGGCTGGTTACCTGACACGTCAACAGTGGCTCCAACTTCATCCCAAAGCTTCTTTGATATTGCAGAATTTTTGTATTTATTGTGGAGTTCACTCCACAAACATGGTCTCACCTTTATCTCGCTAATTAAAATTGCAGTTAGAGTATCCGTTAATTTGCGCTCTCCTCGTGGTTTCTCCACTTTTGTAACAGTATAACCATCCGCCTCACTAGACATATTGCACTAAACTGAAAGGGGAGTCGTGAGCGACTTCAGCGACAATAAACAATTTACTGGCGGGGTTCTGCGATTAGAGCGACGCAGAGCGATAATAAAAAAGTCGCTTATCGCATATTGCTTGTCGCTTACACTGTAGCCACCTGCTCTCAATTTACATGGTATCTTATGCAGCTAGAAAAGTGACCGACGTCGCTCACATCGCTCGTCGCTCTTCGCTCATATCGTAGCCGAGGCCTTACGCGATACGCGATGTATGCTTATCATTGTTGTTGCCAACACTGAATTCCCCGATTACCCCCCACAACCTGTTTAAAATAACGTAGCAAGAGACGAGAGCCAATGATTAAGATACCATTTTATTGTGTCATCATCACGTAAACTTTAAATGAAAATAATGTACAAATGTCTACAATTTAATTTACCTTTTACTATATTTTCAAATATTTAAATGAAATTAAGAACATTTTTGTGTGTGATAGCATCAAATGTATCCGCAAAAATAAGATTTAAAAATAGTTTAAACGTAAAAAGTTACCTTTTGAATTCAAGCATTAAACCAGAGTGATTAAAAGCTTTAGCATAGAAAATGATACTCTGAGTTGCCTTGACTTTGAACATATAATTAATGATTTGCCAGCCAAAAAGTGCATAAAGAATGAGTTTTTACTGTCTATATTGCATGAAATATTATTTAATAAAGTTTATCTAGCAATATGTTGATAATAAACGGTATCAGGAAACTGACACATACTTTCTCCCTTTTAGCCAAATTTCAATGAAAATTTTTTTATTTACTAAATATAGAATATGAAGTACAGATAAATGTACAGAAAATTGTCTAAAATAGTTGTTTTCAGAAATATCCACCCAAATCCCTTTTTGGGAGGCACTATAGAGTCCGTTGCCACACACAGTGGTTTTGAGAGGGGAAATGCCCCCTTGCCCCCCCCAGGGTTAAATAGCAACACATTTCGAACATCATCTGTTGGTCAATGCTAACTTGACCTGCATATCAAATTTTAATGAAATTGATCAGTAAATAAGAGAGAAATAGTTATATTTGTATTCCCCATAAGAATAACATTGGACAACGTACTGTGTTTACCGCTAAATGAAAATTTCAATTTTCTCCGTAACTAGCTATCGTAGAATAGTAATTTAAAATACTAATTTATTTAGTTTTTTGAGCTCTTTTTAATGGTGAATAGTAATCTTTTTAAACATTTATGATTTTTTTATGAAAAATGCAAAAAATTGAATTTTGGATGTTTTAAGTCCTGTAATTTCTGAACCCGAATTTTTACAGAAATGCGGGTGGTGTCATTTTGTTGCAAACCTAAAGTTCTACAAACCACGAAAGTTTAATCAAAATCGTTAGAGCCGTTTTTGAGAAATTTGGATTTTTCATGTTTTTTGGCGGTTTTTGGGGGATAATTACCCTTAAAAATCAAAAATCCAAAAAAATTAAAAAAACGCCTGGAGATATCGTGGATTAGTACCTACATACCAAATTTCATAAAATTCGGCCTATAGGTTAGGGCTCTAGCTCTGTACACATCCACACAGACACACACACACACACACACGGACACACACACACACACACACACACACAGACAGACATCACGTAAAAACCACTTTTTTGGGTTCAGGGAGCACCAAAACGAATATTTCCACTAACAACTCAAATTCGAAAATTTTTACGAAAACAATACTTTCTCCATATACTATGTATAGGGGGAGAAAGTAAAAAAACATTCAAAGAGTTCCTAATCAATGTGTATCGAATTTAAACATATTTCTTTTATATATGCTATGTTTTGTTTCTTTTTAGTTATCTTACTACAATAAAGTAATTACACGAGATTTTTTATCTGTAAATTTGTGTTGTTAACTAGTCATAATGCTTTTTATTGTATGTTATCTGAATATATTATTAAGTTACTGGATACAGAGAGCTAAAAACCATACTAAATCTTGCATCAAGGAAAATTAAATACTGTCCAACATTCTTATTTTGTGAGTTTTTGACATTTTGATAATAAATTAAAACTTGTTATTTATTTGTATATTTGGTGTATTTATTTATTTATTTAAATAATAGAGTTATATTACGGAATAGAAAAATAACTTTCGTATGTACATATACATACACACAAGCTTGTATTTATGTTAGGGGGCCCCATTTTCCGAAACGCCCGGGGCCCAGAGGTCCTAAATACGGCCCTGGTCCTGGGCTTAAGTTTCACTGTGTGGGTCATGCTAATAGTTCACTTTTCCATAGGAAATTCCCTAATCCTAATTCCTGGGTTGGTTGCCAGTTGCATCAGAATTGCTGAAACATGTAATATATTGTACCAGAAACCTTTTTTATCTAGATCAGAATGTCTGCTAGTATTATTTATTTGTCAATCAGTGAATCAGTTCTGTGCTCAGAGGAAGCCCTTTTATTTATAGACAGAAAGGCAGGTGATGAAAACAAATTCTCCTCCTTAGGAGGAATAGAATAAAATACTATACAGAGGTGCAGAAGTTCCGTACCTTTATCTCAGGCTTTTGGGGGCATTATCTCTACGAAAATATTATAAACAAATAATAATAGTGGTTTAAATAAATGCTTATTGGTAATCCAAATTGTTGCAATGGCAACTAGTTTCGACTTCCTACGAAGTCATCATCAGGCCGTCCAAGCATGTGGTTATCTTCATAAGAAGAACGTCAAATCATAGAATAAATAATACATGTATGTATTATTTATCCTATGGTCGAATTAATAAAAAAACGGGAACATTAAAGTACATGACATGGACATGACGGACACGAACATTACACTAACACGGAAAATATACGGCCAAAAACTGAAAAAATAACTTCGAAGCATATTTTAAAAATAGAGGCCATTAGCTTAATGTTGATGGTTTGTGTCTATTTTGAAATGTTCTTAAAACACAAGTAGGTTTTGAACAAATTCAGTTTTTAACAGATCTAATTTTGGAATAAAGAAACTACAGGACAGGTAGAACTGTCAAGTTAAAAAAAACTGATTGAATTTTTGCTGAAGCTGTACGACCACAGGGAGAATAATTTAAAACAACATGATGGTGTTCATTTACAAATTTTGTGGACTGAAAATTTAACCAATTATACAAATTACAACATTTAAAATTGATGCCCGTTTAATTCTCTAAAATAAGTTACAAGACGTAGGGAGTTTTCCATCCAAAAAGAAATGACAGGGAAATTTTTGCACGAGTATTGGTTAAGTTGGCAACATGTTGATTGTTGCGGCGGCTGATGCCTTCGGTTCCTAATGTTAGTTTGAGAACTCCGCCCGTAGATGGCGTTCACATCGCTTCGCTCCCACCGCTACCTGGTTAGTATAAATTACAGTAGAAGTATTATTTCTCTTACCTAAGGCTTGTATCTTTTATTTGCATTACAATACGCTCATTTGAGACATCTGTCTACCAAATATACGGAAAATATTTTGTTTGAAAGACTCGTGTCTTCGTTCTTCAATATTTTCGCGGGTTGAAATGACAGCCTATTAGGAGCTTCTGTTTGCCGACGACTGTACATCGACTCTAGAGAGTTAGTCAAATGACACAAAATAAAGCATCAATCCTACGTTTTCTGACACATTACATATTTTATAACAATGATAATTTATGCACTAACTGGACTGACTAGTGTGTCTGCTCTTCACACGGAGATCTCGCCAACGACGCGACGGTAGAGCTATAGATATTTTGATAAATTTAGATTCCTTTGCAAGATTTGAACGGTGAAAGCCCGTGGTCCTTATGGTGAATATTTTTCAAACCCGTAAATCGTGAATGTAGATGGAAAGAGCTTTAGTTTTATAAAAATCCTCAACATTCAAAATAATAGTTTCAAAGGTCGAAAATCAATAAATTCTTTTAATAATGTAGATGGATGAAAACTTCGTGTTTCGAATAATTCAACTTTGAAAACAATATTTTTTAGTTTATTTTTACAACATTAATTGCGGGGCATTGGGGTTTACATTCCTATTTTAATGTTCTAAAAACACTTCTTTATCCTCGTCGGGATTCAATTACAAGTTTTCAGTCTCCCCAAAATAGTTTATACAAACTGAGACTGACGCAACCCAGTTTATAAGTACCGAAAGTCCCTAATTCAGTTTGATACAAGATCATATGTTGGCATTCTTAGTTCCTTTAATTAATTCTCTATCATTATGGTGGTTTGCATTGTTCCAGTGATGTGTATTTTATTTTATGCTAGTATGGTGTACCTAAGGTTATGCAACAGTAAGTAAGTAAGTAATGGTTAATTGTTGCATACACTATTAAGGTAGTACGATTATGCACTAAGTAGTGTAAATAAATAAAAAAATTCTAAACTAGCTGTAAGGATTATCTAGAAGGAAATAAACCATTTTGATTGATACCAAACATTAACACAAAATAATAGTTTAGAGGTAAAACATTTCGGAAAAATCCATAAATTATTTTATTAATATAGATGGATATGAAGCTGTAGGAATGAGTTCTAGCAAGTGTCAAAAACTATGAAACATATTTTTGATTTTTCAGATATTAGTTTTTAATTGCAATCCTGGGTTTCGTTAAAAAAAACATCACGTATTACCACTTAATACCAAGGTTATGTGAGGTGGGATCAAACTTAAATAAAATATGTCTTAGGAATAGCTTTTTATTATACTCCTACACAATTTCAGGGGCAGGTGCTTCATTAAAATTTTGCATATTTGATGTTATACTGTCAAAAAAATTACGTGAAATCACGTTAAAATATGTTAATGTTCCCTTATTATTTTGGTTTTATATGCAACGCTATATAATCGTAATCAATTATGGATCCACGATGAATGGTTATAATATGCCATTAGAAACTATACGGATCGAATTATTCAGCCGAGTGTTTTATCAAATACTCGCAGATTTGTTTCACAGCATACGCGTGGGAAGAAACTATGTCAAGATGCGGATACACGTTCGTTAATATGAACAAAAATGACTTACATGCAACACATACTTAATTACATCTAGAACTAGGCTAAGTCTTTAGTAGTGTAATACCAACGTAGATTGAAAAATTACTAATTTCTTTTGTCACTCTCCCCCCAAAACAGAACGATCATTTTTATTTTGGGGCACTTCTATAATTCTATAATCTCTTTCTCTTAATTTATGCACAGTGGTTAAATTAAATGCGTATGAATAGTCTGCTCAACCATACAAACAAATTTAAACTTAAACCCGTGACCACATTCCCGTATAATTCAAATATCTATGTTAGAAGTGCCTGTGTTACAGCGATATTGCCGTCATAACAATCTTAGCTGTCAGTGACCTAGATGTCGATGATGTAATAACAACTGACTTGGGAACCTCTCATCTCCTATCTTTACCCACCGCACTCGCACGGACTCTTTGTGATTATTAACCTATTAAAATAGTTTTGGCGCGCTCTTTCTTCTGTTATCTATCTTCGTTATTACCGTTCTCTCATTATTCATGTTTCTTCTAACAAGTGTGGGTTCAAACTACGTGTGGCTTGGAGTTTAGTTCCGCGATAACACATTTGATTCCAACTATTGTTAAGAGTCGTATTATGCATACAAAAACCATTTGGGAAGTCTCGAAATTCCGGTAAATATCACACAAACAATTTTACAAATCAATCTACCACTTGAAGTGTGAAATATTCTAAGGGCGATTCAACTTATGTTCGCTCTAAAATGTTAACAAATACTTTACTAGTTGGTATGAAAGCCTTCCAAAAGAAACTGGAATAGAAAACTACTAGCTACGTTTCACTGTCAAAAACATTTCTGATCTAACAGTTTGTTTTTGTTTTTTATCCTATTTCGCATATTAGGTCATCAAGTATCTCAAAATCAAACTGCTCTTTCAAAATTGCCGCCTCCGCACTGCAACCCAACTAGACGAGTGATTTACGCGAGCTCCTCGGCAAATCAGTTCTAAAATGTAATCTGCTGGTAAAACATGAGCTACGGCAAACGATTAACAGACAATAGTCTTTTGATTCGACCAAAGTGTGAAGAGGCGGGTTAGCAGTGCCCAACAAATGTTTTAAATGCCACTCGTACTCTACTGTTTAGTTTATCATTTTACAAAACGACTTTTACATTTATATTGTGCCCAAAAGTGTCAACTTTCGTGCCTCGTGTATCGCCCTGCGCTCAGAGCTCGGTTCTCAGAAGCTTGTTAATCTCGCAACAATGGTTGACCTTGAGGTCACACAGCTCCACCCTCCCCTCCCCCGCCCTCATCAGCTGATCCATGTTCGAGGTATCCATGCGTGACCTCTGGGTCCAGCCCCACAGCCGACGACATTCTTACGATATGCCTCCGTCTCATTGCGGTCGATGACATCTTGCGAGTGAACGCATGAATCTAATGGAGGATAATCGACTCACTTGCTCATGAATTTCCCATTGGTTACATTTTTACCATGGCAAACTTGCTAGTGGTTTACGAGTTTTAAATTGTTGAGGGATACAATTTGATTTTTGTAAATAAATTAGTAGTTAACGGTTTGATTGCGATAAGGAAAATTTGAATTGTATTTGAATTAATTTGGATTTTGAGTATTTGTGTTTAAACAAGATTTGCACTCGGAAACCTCTAGATACAGTTAGCAGTTAGGCGTGCATTTAATGACGCGTTAATGTTGCATTTAACTGTAGAACATTACACGATTTACAGTCACAGCAACTACTGTAGTTACTTCAGGAATGGTAGATAATACGTCCACACAAAACTGTTTGTAAACTATACAACAGTTGGGGAACTATGCTATTTCAATACACGTAATCAAGGAATTGCTAAGAATGAAGTGAATGTTTTTGCAAAAGAAACAGAAATCCTACTTTTTAAGGGAGTTTCTTTTGAAAGGTTATACGTGTGGTAGTGGTTGGGTTACGGTCTGGGTGGCCCGAACACCACCGCCGCGCCGACAGTGGCCGTATATGGATAAAACATGGACCAGCTGTGCAATCACATGCATGAATCAGCTGCGAGCACAGCCAGTGGGGCTGCGATCGTCGTACACATCACGACCGAATTCAAACTTCTCGCAGAAAAGCTTCTAAGGGCTATAATAAGCAACTTTTTGTGTGTCTCTTGTAGATAAAACAATGGTATAGTTTATTTATTGAGGAAAGGAGTAAGACAAAACTTGATCAAATCCAATGAGAAACATTTATTTTGTTCACGTTAAAAAATTCGACAAAATTGGATTCTTCATCGTGTTTTTTTGCAACAAAAATTAGGCGTTCATGCCATTTTTAACCCTTTTACTGCTGACCATTTTTTTCTGACGTCACCAAAAATTCCAAACCACTATTAAGATTTACTTGCCAAGACTGCCAGGTTCAATTAGACCAAATTTCACGCTCACATTAAAAAATTTGTAACTTTTTTATTTTTGATCAGAAATTTATAAGTTAGGTCTTGTTTTATTTGTATTGAGTTGTTTGTTTCAAATAAAATATATATTTTGGTGTATGTAATAGTTGTTTAGTTAAAATATATATATACATATATACAAATAAAAAATATATATATTTTTTAATTTGGACTATAAAAATTACCTCTAAAATTTATACCTCAACCAATTTTATTTATACATGTTGTAAAACAGGCATTAGTAAACACATACCCAAATCTTCATGCCATTACCTTGATAAATGCAGGAATTCTTATGTTTTTTTTTCAATATTTATTCATATTTTCAAAATTGAACATAGTTGCATATACAATTGACAATTTTTTTATAAAAACATGCACATTTGGCTTCTAAATTGAAAAATGTTGTAAAGAACAAAAAATAACATTAAAAACATACTAAAATAATTAAACTAACAACGACAAAAATATTTAGAATATTTGAGAAAATTTCACAAAAAAACCTTTAAACACCTGTGCTCACCGAAACAGGTAGGGTGAACTCCTATCTACGATGGTATTTTCACTTACTGGCGATCTACTCCGCTTGTCCATTTTCGTAATGACATCAAAACTTTCTGAAGAAAATTATTTGCCCCCCCCGCCACTCTTAAACAGTTTTACAAAAGTGTATTACTAAAAGTCTGGTGAAGAGTACTAGAATTAGTCCGGTGCAATTAGCATTTGAGAAAGGAAATTCAAAAAAGGTGAAACCTGTTGGAAATCATTTATTAAGGTCTCCTGAACCCACAGAAGAAAGTCCCGGAAAATCCCATGGGGACTTTTCCGCCATTTTGAAAAATAAGTCGGCCATAATGGATTTGTGCAAGGATTTACGGAAATTTGTATTACTAGTAGAGTAATGGACTTAAAAACCTCCCGTTTGATGAAAAATGTCTTGTAAAAACCAGGCTAGCTATTATAACAAAATATATGTATTCATTTAGTTAGTAATTTAAAACATATTTATTTTTACCTAATGTAACTGATGGTTAGCATTTTTCACCAAGTATCCATATAGTTTGCATATATAAGAAAAACTGTTAATACAAATTGTAGAGCATAAAATCCCCTTTAAAATACACTTTAACAAGTTTTACCTGATTATTTCAAGAATCCTACTCAGGAATTCAATGAAAGCGCGTTCGCTACATTTTCACTCAGGCGCTTGGTCCGGCGTTCGGCCACCAAGCCCAGTCAATGAAGGTAAATCACGAGCAAATGTCGGAAGAAATTAGTAACAGGCCGAAATACATAACTTACCAGTTAATAGCACCCACCTAGAGGAACAAATCTTCCAAAAAACACCAAAATTTCCTCTAGTGCATATCTCGTAGCCCCCTTTAAACCCCCTAGCCCCCCTTCTTGCAAGCATTTACAAAAATAGTCATATCTCCATTATTATTGATTGTAGCTTCATATATATATATATTTTTTGTTTGATTGCGGTCCTAACAATAAATTATCTCAGAACAACGGTTAAATAGATATTTGCATTATAATAATTAATATTTTAAAAATGTAAAATATTTAAAATACTATTTAACGTTATTCTTCTCTAAAATACAAACACGCAAGTTTTCGAGAAAATGCTTTGAACAAAAGTTGTAGTAAATTGTATTCCAATTAACACGATACATACATTGCTGTACTTTCAACAATGGGAACGTAACTTAAGAGGCTCACACGGCGCGTGCACTTTAGGCCGCGACACCACAGCGGCTGCGGAATGTCGGCCATTGCGCCGCGCCACCGACGTTTTAAGACTCAGTATCACGGACAATAAGCATATATCCTATATTAATATTGTGAAAATACTGTTTAAATTAAGATAGTATCCAAACATTTATTATGTAGAATATTGATTTCGGTTGATATCTGTTTTTATAATTAAAATATTTTCCAGAATCAACCATTGTATATTGAATAGTGTATGCATATAATAGAACAGTGAAGTTATAAAGTAAATAAACAATTAAATTTTAGAAAGAAAAATTACAAAGGTTTATGTAACAACAAGTTTGAAATTATAAGTATATATTAAGTGTGTGCAACAGCAAAATGCAATGCGTGCACCTTAGGTGCTCGATATACAGCAGCTACCGTACCAGCCGTGTCCTCTCAAACCCGTACCACACCCGGTGCGGCACACGGGAGACATTTCAGGAGCCGTGTGACGTCACCGATGAACACAAAAACAGAAGCCCTATGACATCACACGTACTATAGCTAGAGTCTGCTGCTCATCCGTCAGTTGAAGAGTCGTCCGCTCTGTTATGTTAACAACTTTACGTCTATACATCGACTTAAAGGAATGTTTATGTATTTATTGTATCATAAATTAACCTGAACAATATCCCAGTAACTGGCCTTACATACGAATTTACAAACTAATAATAATTTTGTCCGCCAAATAAATGAGAACAAAAAGTGTTTGTTTCTTTGGGCTTTGAAAACAAATTAATATAGGCCTACCTATATTTAAAAAAATTAAGCTACTGCACATTTACATAATGTTTCAACCTACTCGGAAACAGTTATTTTTCTTCTACTTACAATTAATTGGAAACATTATAATTCTATTTTTACTCAATGTGTGTTGTGTAGGTTCACACATTTTATTTGTTGTGTGTAATTACACAAATTGTAAAGCATTTTAAGTAGATAGGCCAAACATAGTATAGCCTATGTGAATAAAGCATGTTCCTCTTCAGTTTGGCGTAATGAGTCAAAACATTTGGTTATTCTCTTAATAAGCTAATTGTTGTTGGTTTTGCTTGTAGCTATAAATAAGAGATATCAAATTGGAAAATTTAAATTTTACTACTAAGAAGATTCAATAAACTTTCTCCTTAATTGGACACCAAAGTTGTCCTCGATTGGTTGACTTAATAATAAAAGACGAATAAATAGTGAAACATATCACGCAATATGTTAATAACTATGGAAAACCTGCCGAACTAGGCTATATTAATTAAGTTGTTTATGGTTCCTGGCCAGGTTGGATTATTGCCCATTAGATTGGATAGCGTTGAGGATGAAAGTAACGTGATTGACTCTGCAAACAGCAAACGTGGTACCAAGTTAACATGTTAATGATAAAGGGTTGACTTCAGTAATGAGTAGCTGTTGTTTTGATTGTAAAATCAGTGAAAAAACAGTATCTAACTGCTGCCCCGCAGAGCGCTGACAATCGGGTGAGGGAATACTTAGGACAGCAATAAGAATGTGGTTACAAGTACAAAAATTGAACTTATGATGAGATGATGATGATGATCCTGGATCTTGAATAACTTAGATGTCGGCAAAAGCGTTCTGGCGCTAGCGGCGGGCGTTGAGGGGAACCTCACCGATGACGCGTTTTAGTGACGTCACACGGCTCCTGAAATGTCTCCCGTGTGCCGCACCGGTACCACACCACCCTAAATCACTGGTCCGTACTAACAATGACTACATAAACTACAATTGTAGTTTATGTAGTAATGAGGGTCTGCTGATGACACACCGCTGGTTACTGCCGCCCGATCCGATCCTACTGGAACTAGTTCGTATGAAAGGATCCTGAACTGAATCGCTACACTCTAAACGAGTTCGCACGCAGCACGCTGACGTGAGCGAAGTGAATTTCCACATAAAAAACTATAAAAACTCAAAATCAGTTAAAACATACAATTATTCCAATTTTTATTCAAATCTGAAAATATTGATATTTTAGCTGTTTTGATGCTCCTGGTTCTATTTACCTGCAATGATGGTAATACAATTTTGTGCATTATAAGGTTAGGATAAGGTCCAGTCAGGCTTTAAAGTAGGCGTGAGGTTGTTGGGGATGATAAAAGTACACCAACAAATTAATAACAGGCTTTTCTGAAGTAAAATCCCCATAAGACAACGTACTGTGTTTGGTCAATACACATTTTCTTTAATAACTCGGTAAATATCTATGCTAGAATGACGAGAGAGGGCTTAAAAGTTTCGTTACACAAATTCCCACCGTTTTTCATTCGTTAATTTTACATCCGGGGCTTTTCTGACCCTTTTTGGGCCCAAAAACCCAAATTTCTAAATTTAAAATCCCCAAAAAAGGGGGTTAGAGTTTTCCGATTGTTTTGCCCAACGAACTTGTCCAACTGATTACAAAAAGGAATGTCCCTACCAAATTTGAAGTAAATCGGACCAAAAATGCGACCGCTAGAGTGCATACACATATATATATATATGTCTATATATATATATATATATATATATATATATATATATATATATATATATATATATACATATATATATAAAATTTTGAACGACCCCCCAAAACGTGTTCAGGGGGTCACGTTAGGAACTTCTATGGTGGTCCCGGGCTTAAGTTTCACCGTGCGGGTCATGCTAATAGTTCACTTTCCAAAGGAAATTCACTAACAACAGTAGTGTTTAACAGTAGTGTTTAATAAAAAAATATGTAAAGTTAGCTTAGATTTGTTATTTAGGAATTATTGTGAAAATTTTCCTCACTGATTGTAAAAACAAGTTTCACAATATTTCCGGATTTGGAAACTGATCCCGTCTTCAGGTCAGAAAATACCTAGAACATTCACAAGATACTAAGGGCACAATCCAGGTAAGGCTGGATTGGGCTGAAAAAGCTTAAAGGTCTCTATTTTAGCTTTTCATGTTTATTCCAGCCCTGCATGGATTGTGGACTCGTCTACTCATCACGTTATTTCTTCATCTGACGAGCTAATAAAGAAACACTCTCAGAGCTTTCAAAACCCTACGATGACGTCACCAAGATAGCGCTCTAGAAACATTACAATGTATGCTTTAAACGTTAATAACTTCTATACCTGTTGCTTTATTTCGAAAGCCTTAAAAGTCAAACATGAACCTTTGTAATTTTTCTTTCTGAAATGAAAAACTTTACATTACAATTATGCTGATCTATATTATGCATAAAATATACAATACTTGTTTCTGGAAAAAATATTTTCATGTAAAATTCATCTATCAGCGAAAATCCATGTAACATAACAAATAATTAGATAATATCTTAATTTAAACAGTATTTTCACAATATTAATATAGGATATATTATTACTGTCCGTGATACTGAGTCTTAAAACGTGGGTGGCGCGGCGCAATGGCCGACATTCCGCAGCCGCTGTGGCATCGCGGCCTAACGTGCACGCGCCGTGTGAGCCTCTTAATTTACGTTCTTATTGTTGAAAGTACAGCAATGTATGTATCGTTTTAATTGGAATACAATTTACTGCAACTTTTGTTCAAAGCATTTTCTCTAAAACTTGCGTGTTTGTATTTTAGAGAAGATTAACGTTGAATAGTATTTTAAATATTTTACATTTTTCAAATATTTATTATTATAATGCAAATATCTATTTCACCGTTGTTCTGAGCGAATTTATTGACAGGACCTTTGTTGTAAAGCGTAATCTCGGAAATCAAACAAAAAAATAATATGAAGCTACAATCAATAATAATGGAGATATGACTATTTATGTAAATGCTTGCAAGAAGGGGGCTAGGGGGGTTTAAAGGGGGGCTACGAGATAAGCTCTAGGAGAAATTTTTGTTTAAGGAATTGTTCCTCTAGATGGGTATGTGTTTCGGCCTGTTACTAATTTCTTCCGACATTTGCTCGTGATTTACCTTCATTGTCTGGGCTAGGTGGCCGAGCGCCTGAGTGAAAATGTAGCGAACGCTTCTATTGATTCCTGAGTAGGATGATTAAAATAATCAGGTAAAACTTGTTGGAGTGTATTTGAAAGGGGATTTTATGTTCTACAATTTGTATTAACAGTTTTTCTTATATATGCAAACTATATGGATACTTGGTGAAAAATGCTAACTATCAGTTACAATAGGTAAAAATAAATATGTATTAAATTATTAACCAAATGAATACATATCTTTTTGTATAATAGCTAGCCTGGTCTTTACAAGACATTTTTTAGCAAACGGGAGTCAGTTAGTTTACTAGTAATAGCCATTTCCGTAAACACTTGCACAAGTCCAACATGGCCGACTTATTTTACAAAATGGCGGAAAAGCCCCCATGGGATTTTCTGGGACTTTCTTCTGTGGGTTCAGGAGACCCTAATAAATAATTTCCAACAGCTTTCTTTTTTTTTAATTTCACACTTGTTGCCATTTTGGAGCTAGTTGCACTAGACTAAATATCCTCCCCCAAACGTTAATTATTTCGTAGTTAATCCTTCAAAAAGCGGTTGTAGTAGGTTAGTAGGTTCACCTAAGGTGAATGAAAATTAGCATACGCTCCATCCCTTATTAAAAAAATGTATCTGTATGACCGAAATAAACACTTTATTTGCATAGAACACTCTTTTCTGTCAACAAGAGATGGATTAGTTAAAACAGTAATTTTTATCGATATTTTAAAAAATACAATTTTCTTTGGCGTACAATATAGCCTGTATTTGTATACGACCTGTAAACATTTATTATACTAGTTCCCGATCGCTAATCCACAACACCCTCAGCAAAAGTAAAATTATTAGTTCTCTTTGTTCGGATCGCAGTTTTCAACTCCGTAAATAATATCAACACTCTTATCAGTTAAATCTGAGTCTTCACAAGGCTTCTCTGCCAGTTCCGTGTCTTCTCGTCATATCAGATCTGTGGTTAGGCTACAGTGTAGAGTTCTTTTCACTTTGTACCCGGCGTGGCAACGGCAGTAGTACGCAGGAAAGGCGCAAGGTGAGGTCAATTCCACTATAGAGTGGCGAGTGGCTGTGTTAGACTGAGATGGGAGGAGCAAGTTGTAACAGACCGCAGGGAAGTTTCAACACTTGGTGATTTACATAGATATAGCAGAGTGGCCAGGCCCACGCTAGCCGCCGCGTCCGACAACTGAAAACGGATCACCGCACTTACAGGAGAAGGAACAATCAATACAACGATGTTTTACGATGAAATTTCGCTCTGGTATGAACGGTTTTAATGGTTAGTGGGTTTGGTAACATAAATAAATAAGGTTTTTATAAAGAGATTTTCAAACATACATATGCACACAATTTTATTTAAAAAATAGATACATTGGTAGGATTACATATTTTTCTTATAATAAGTCAAAGTATATTTGAAGATATTCTTAATTTATAATAATTATTATTTGTAATAATTTTGTTAGACCTACTATCTTATTTTACATTAATGAATATGCCCACATGGGCTTAAGCCTGTGCGTGGGCATGAGTCGGCAAAATCACTTTGTTTTATTTGTTATTACATTTAATATATATTATTTGAACAATTTTTAATTACTATGAAGACATTTATTTCAAGCACTGACACACTGAAGGTGCGGAATAATCATAAGACCAAGGGGATATGAACTATTTTATTTATGTCCTGTATGAGTGTTAGTGAAGTAAGAAATAGTTAATTGTACAATAATTAGTCGTGTATTGAATCATCTATATCCTAATGTGGTAATATGTTCTGTCATATCTCTTTCAATTTCAAAAAGCCATTGTTTAACAATTTTTTTATTGTAAAAATAGAGTATATTTGCATATTTCTCAAATAATCAGGGAGATTTATGTATAATATATGTGATATATAATGTGAATTTGTTGCTGAAAAATGTTTATTTAATCTAATTGTTTGTATACCAACAGTTTGAACATTTCTAGTAAAATAATTATGGTTGTAATTTTTAAAAAATCTTCAGTATGGTTAAAAAATATATATGAATAAGTGTATCAATATTTCTTTTAAATATAATGGTGTTTTACAAAATAACTGAAATTGTTACTACTCTGCATTGAAAAATCTCGCGAGATTTTCTTCTTACTGTTTAATTACTAAACATTTCAGTCCTTTCGGGAGAGCATTGTACTCATTTGGCCCAAAGTACTCAAAGCCCCTTCTTCCTACTTATAGCTTGATGCGATAAGTAATCATTTAGTGAAGAAAATGTTAGTTGGTTTAATAAGTTTTAATCTTCTTTTAGCATTTTGGGAGTGAATTCTTGTTCAGTTATTTAAAATTTTATTAGAAAGATCTGATATTGGTTTTTTTAAATGCTTTATCGGTTTTATCGGTGGCCCGGTCGGCGATGACCAAGGGCCCCCGGGCCCTCAAACATAACAAGGCCCAAAAGATACCATAGGGAAGTTTTAAAATTTAATAAATTAAAACAAAAAATGTTTTAGAAGGCATACGTACGAATTTGAAAATGGCCACTGAGGGAAATAATCTTTTAGGTGGATTTTGATCGAGATAATCAAAGTTACTATTGGTTTTCAATGAACGGAGTACCATTCGAACCTTATTCAAAAAGTAATTACAGTAATAATTAAGTACCAACCTTGCAGGTAGGTGTACGCACGTTCAAATGTATAAGGAGTTGCTGATTGTTGTTTTACAAAATGTTTCCACTGGTGACAGCGTAACGGTATTTGGCATTGTTATAATATTGAATAAAGACCATTTAACGAGCTGAGTTTATTGAAGGGGGGAGCTTCGTGCTTTATGGTGATCTAATGTTGGTTTATTGAAGGGGGGAGCTTCGTGCTTTATGGTGATCTAATGTTGGTTTATTGAAGGGGGGAGCTTCGTGCTTTATGGTGATCTAATGTTGGTTTATTGAAGGGGGGAGCTTCGTGCTTTATGGTGATCTAATGTTGGTTTATTGAAGGGGGGAGCTTCGTGCTTTATGGTGATCTAATGTTGGTTTATTGAGTTGTATGACTTAACGCCGCGTCATAAACCAGCTGATATACAACTGTGATTCACCGGCGGTCTTGCCTCGTAGCAAATCCTCCTACAACCTACCGGCTCTCTCTTTCCCTTCTAAAACCGGAAAGTTAAGACGAGACGTAAAACGCTTTCTTACAACGTTGTTATTTAATTTCCCAAAAGTAGTTTTAAAGATTTATTTTTAGATTAAAACTAATAAAGTTATATTTCATATGCAAATTTTAAATCAGATCTAATCAAAGTTACCTGATCAGAATTGGACCCAGTTACGAGATGAGTCCAGATCCGGTTTTGACAAAGTGTGATCAGAATCTAGTCACATTTTAATTCAAAAGAAAAACGTTTTTAAAATACTACGTTTTTAAAACGGAATAAAAAGAATAAAATAATTTATCCTATCCTCATATAGTTTGCCACATTTGTGACTGTGAATATTTAATAGCTATGAAAATACTTGTAAGATTTAAAACGATATTATATTGTAGCTATATAATATGACGGTTATCTTCACCTACCGGTATTGAATTATAAGCTTTTTTTATCTCAATTAGGAATTATAGCTGTAAATGATAGGAACTGATGTATTCTTGTGAAGCTGTTGTTCTCCTACCGACAGGTACTCCTTCACGTTGCGCCCCACGTTTTTCGTTTGAAATCTTACAATTATTTTCATAGCTACTAAATATTCACAATAACAAATGTTCAAGGCAATATATATGGGGATACATTATTTTATACTTGTTAGTCCGTTTTAAAAACGTGGTATTTTAAAAAGTCTTTATTTAATAAATTATTTTCTACTTTTTTAATATTTTTTATGTAAACATTTTTAATCGATTTTAATCGTCTATATCAGATTATGACAGAGGCATGTGGGACATTTAAGGTTTAGGCCCTACTTGAGTTTGTTCTTTTACTCATGTCTCAAATTTATATATGTTAATATACAACCAAAGTAAATAATTGTTGTATATGTTATCAGATGTTCTATATACACATTGCGATGTTATTTATGTTTACATTTAAAGGAGTTAAAACTTAAATAAAATTAATTTGATTGCAATAAAATTATTTAATATTGCATTGTGATCCATTTCTGAGCTGTGTTTCAAGTTTAAAGTCTCTATCTCATCGGGAAGTTAGTTTAAAATCGATTGCAAAATTTGTACCGAACAGACAAGAAAGCGAGCTAATAAAAACTTGTTAAAATACAAAATACGTTTAAAATTTGATTTATAGTTTCAAAATAATACATCAATATATGTTTAGTGACACAAACAAATATAAAATATCCAGCAATCATCGCGTTCTATCGTCTCATACCATACCGTCATCATAAAATATTGAATTTCATTATTACTAAATAACGATAGATAACTATGTATTTCAAACACGAATACGTTTTAGCATGTAAAGCTCTAATTATCTTTTGAACAAATATATTCTTTAAATAAAGAAATTCTTAAAAATCCAAATATTTTTGTTTTCGTAATAAAAACTACAAGAGGGAGTTTTTGCACCACACGTTAAATAAACACGGTAAACGCTATACGTTATTTTTTCACGTTTAATACACGAGAAAAAGTAACGAATAGCGTCTACCGTGATTAATTATATTTTATAATTATAAATTAACTATCAAGATACTCTACTCTTGCTCGTAGAGATTTTGAAGTTTTCATAATTTTCGAATTGATTACATAGTGCATACGTAAGTTTCCGTTCAATCAAAAGAGTTTTCTTGTTGAGATATAGTTTTGCACTATACGATATTAGACCTAAGTAAATTTTGTTTTCATCCAGAAAAATTTATACATTAAGAACGTGTATATTTGCTATGGGGGGATAAATGTGATTATAAATGGGTTCATAACATAGGCGTTATAAGTACATAAAGTGAATCTAAGCTGCAATAAAGAACACTAACGCAGAGAAAATATATATTTGAATTTTTTACATCAATTCGTTACACAGGATAAAATAAATTTCGTCTCACAACACTACAAAATATATTGACACCTAAATACAAGACTTGTACTGTACCTACATAAGAGACGGTCTACGTATACATAAAGGGTAATATAAGGCGATGATGACCGGTGAAAGTGTTTGATACATAAAGGGTAATATAAGGCGATGATGACCGGTGAAAGTGTTTGAAATCGATCGCCTTGATTCATTTATGTATATTTTAGTCTTGTATCCAAGTACTGTACAGTAAAAGTGTAAATGTATTTTGTAGTGTAGTGTTGTGAGACGTAGTTTATTATGTCCTGTCCTGTGTAATTGTGGCAACACGTATCATACTACTCAAGAAGTTATTTGTTAATTAGTTATACACGGGTTTAAAATTTGCCTATTACAGTAGTAGCAACTACTACAACTATAGTACAACTGTTCCAAGGGTACGGACATGTGACGGCGCGGCACTGCACACACGCTCGGCGGATGTGGTCGTGGTGTTCATTACTCAGCTCGCTCTTTCTCCTAACCGGTCCTTGTTGGCGATGTGATCAATTACTCTAACGTGCTGCATCTGGCACTGAGACGGTTCGTGCCGGTGACTAAAGATGCAGTCAAGGCCGTCCGCGTCTGTTGCACCTCTTCCCATCTGTCTGTCATACTCACCAGTAAACTCGTATTTAGGTTTTGTTTTGCACAAGTAAAAAATATGTAAAATATGAAATTTTAATTACAGTACAGTTAAATTGTAAATTGACCTACTAATAGTTTAAATCGTTTTCAATCTAAAATGACTTTATTTTTATAGTCAGGGCTACATATTATCATTGATTCTGCTTTATTGTTTATTTAATTATTACTGTATCTGGGTTTTCAATGTACCAAAGCTCTTTAGGTTTAAATAACATAGGTACCACACTCTTGGCAAGTCATAAATACTCTGAAAACTAATGGGAGGAATTAAATATTATGAATTCTATCAAAAATAAAGATTAATTTTTTGGCTTGCTGAAAAAATGGACTGCTGATGTAATGATGTAACTTTTTTATAAATTTCCAATTATTTAGATGCAAAACTGAGAGTCGCGTTGACTAATCTATATTAATAAAATTTAATTTTTGTCTGTCCATAGCCTTAGAATCTTTAAATTTTGAGTTATTTTAACGTATTAACATCAGAAAAGCCAAAATCGGCATTTAAAGATTGTCTGTCTGACTGTTATACTTCATACTTAAAATTTTGTTTGTATATCAAAGGAAAATGGCTTTACCAAACAGGACCAAACCTTTTTAACTTTGATTTGTGTAGTTGTGCGAAAGATTTATTAGGCTATTTAAAATCATTGTACATCATTAGGGCTCTGCTCCAAAGTTGGCCATAGCTCCAATGTTATTCTTATGGGAATTGATTTAGTTTGATCACCTATAAGTAACCGTAAGTAAAATGTAAATTGTTTAAACATTGGCTTTATAACTGAAAGAACTCCGTGCAGTGAGTGGGTTACCAGCTAGCAGTTTATAATATTTGAACATATATACACATATACACACACACGTAGTGTGTGTATATATATACACATATACACACACTATACACCATTTTAACCTAACCCTGGGACACACAATAAGCTTCGGTTGACATGTGAGGATCTTTGAATCTTTGGATCTCTGAATCCGTCCCTTCAACAACACATAAAACATAAACATAAATCCTGGGAACCCTGGTTGTCTAACAATAAGAGGGTCCTGGAGGGGGTCGGGGTGATCATGGGGTGCCTCCCAGATTTTATTTTTTTATTTTTTGGTGTAATACAATGTTATACATCCTATTTTTTTTCATTATGCCCATGGGATTTTTTAACTTTTGAAAGGGAAGGTCCACAAACCCTGGCCAGTTACTCTCAACATTTTTCTTAGAAAGTATAAAATGAATTGATTTATTAATTAATATCCCATTCCCCAGTAATCATCACAAAAGGTAACTGGGTTTAGTGTTGCACCTTCACATTATTAGTGGATTTCCTATGGAAAAGTGAACTATTAGCATGACCCGCTCGGTGAAACTTAAGCCCGGGACCACCATAGAAGTTCATAACATGACACCCTGAAAACGTTTTGGGGGGGGTGATCGTTCAAGAGTGTGTGTGTGTGTGTGTGTGTGTGTGTGTGTGTGTGTTTGTGTGTGTGTGTGTGTGTGTGTGTGTGTGTAAATGTATGAATTTTTCCGTATGAGGTCTGTTGTGTTTTGATTTTCCTATTACTGTACAATACTCATACAAACCGATATACTGTACAATTTTGGTATTACCAATTCAACTTACCAGTTGGAAATATTATTATAGTAGTATTAGTGTAATGACCAAATTACATAAGAGATAAGCTTTCTAAAAATATATTGTAATTTGTACCTGATATTGGACCTGGCTGTCAATGGAGCTGTGATTTGACTTTGTCAATGATCTGTGATTTGTATGACAATAAATGATTTGATTTGTGTGTTTGCACTCTAGCGGTCACATTTTTGCCTGATTTACTTAAACTTTGGTAGGGACATTCCTTTCTATAATCCACTGGACAAGTTCGTTGGGCAAAACAATCGGAAAAGTTGGAAAACCCCCTTTTTAGGAATTAATCTTTCAAGTTTTTATTTGGGCCCAAAAAGGGTCGGAAAAGGCCCGGGTGTAAAATTATACATGTAAAAAGATGGATATTAATGTGGCAACAGTTTTAAGTGCTCTCTCATCATACTATCATACATATTTACCGAGTTATTAAAGAAAATGTATATCGACTAAACACAGTACGTTGTCTTGTCTTATGGGGGTTTTACATTAGCAAAGCCTCATTTGTTGTTGTATTTTTATCATCCCCAGCAACCTCGCGCTTACTTTCAATCCTGACTGGTTCTCCTAGCTAACCTTATGATGCGCAATATTGTATCCCCAGCATTGCAGGTAAACAGAACCAGGAGCATCGGAACAACCAAAAAATAAATGTTTCAGATTTCGATAAAAATTTGAATATATGTATGTTTTAACACTGATTGGGATTTTTAAAAGTTTTTTATATGGAAATTCACTTCCCTTACGACAGCGTGCAAACTCGTTTTTAGCTCTTTTGTTTATGATCGTTCTGACAAACCTTAAATTATGAGGCAAGAACTCTATAACCATTACACTATCCAGCCAGTATTAATTTTTTTAAATTTTATCCAAATGTTATGGCCAACACAATTTTTTCCATTTATCTCCTTTAGTTTATGAAATTTGTATTCTATAGCTACATTTCCAGTCTGTCAAGGAAGTAAGCTCTATCACATTTTAGGTTTAAGTTAAGGCAAAAATTACAACGCTCCTTCCCCTATATAATGTTCTTCTACAGATATTCTTTGAGATAATAAGCTCAATATAATCAAGGGGTATAAATATACCTTAATTATAATTTTGTTAATTAAATATCTGAACACCAAGCAGCTTGAGCTGAATTTAGGTTTGAAGGGCTCTATACAGATACAGAAAGCTTTATTTGTACAATCAATTGAGATTAAAAATTGTGTCAATATAATATAAGTGTAAAATAAACAAAATTCGCCTTGGTTTCATTTTATAATTCATAAGCCTATTTTAAAAATGGTTACATGGATGCTATCACACATTGGACACCAGTCCAACTGCTCCTGAACAGATTTCAAACTGATGTGGGTAGATGCAACCTTAGGAATTCAGGGTGTGGGGTCTTCAACTAATCCTGTGATTGTGGGGCCGACTACCAGGCTATCAATCACTTAGTCAATCGTTACCATTGATTTTGAATACAGAATAGATATCCCAAGACTGGTTAATTTTGGAAGCAAGAAAAACGGATCAGCTGTTCCACTAATCAGCCCATTCTAATAGCTGCTGGAAAAAACAATAATAACAATCCCGTTCTTCAGATAAAATATATCCCGTTTTACCCCATTAAATCTTCTTCAAAAATCCTTTTTCATCCCGCTTTTGATCAGAAAACATTATGTTTCCTGCTTGCAGCATCAAATAGTTTTCTATTTACTTTTACCATATTTAAAAACTTTACATTTTATAGTTGTATACGATCGTATAAAACAATAATGTTCTTTTTAACCTGCAAATATTGTTATGTTGCGGGAAAAATAATAACTAGGCAGAGCAAAAAAAGAAAGGGTTTTGATGAGATAAATATATAGAATTAAATATTAATATACTCTAATTTATAAATTTTTAGTAAATAACAATAATTAACACTGTGTAAACAACCTGAATTAAACATTTATACCTCAAACAGGTCAATTTTCACATTATGATCGGCGATATCAGTAATATTGATGTTTTTATCCCGCATCCCGTGGAAGTTTCGAAAATCCCGTAAATGCTAATTGAAACCCTGGTTGCCAGCGCCTTCTCTTGAGATAGTGTAGCACTAGTTTTATGGTGTATTTTTCTGGTTACAGATGGGCCATAAGCTCGGTTCATCTATTCTGCACTCAAAATCAATGTCGTTACCCTCTACGTCCTTTCTCAGGTGGTTTGGTAGATGTCAGTGTGGCATCTACCACACTGTCTACTTACTACAAGGGCGGATCCAGAGGTCATGTTTGGGGGGGGCACCGAAAGTTACCCCCCCCCCCCAAGGGGTTCACTGGCACCCCTCATTATTTATTTTAAAACTATATGAAATTATTCAACGAATGAAACTAAAGTTAAAATAATATATCAATAACCTTGTACTTAATTAAAAAAATCATAACTTTATAAACTTACTAAACAAAAAATTACTTTATTTCTGCTTCGCCCGACTGTAAATAAAAATAAAAATATTTAGGCGTTAAACTTATATCTATGACATCTGTAGGCGTTAAAGAACAAGTAAGATGCCTAAATTAAATAAACTATTCATTTCAGTTATTACACATGCGGAAAACTACTATTTACACAACTTATTTGAAATCTGCATTACTGATCTGCGGCAACGCGGAGATACAGTGAGGATTGAGGAATGAGGCTGACGGCCAAGGTCAACGACTTGAACAATGAAAATGTACCACATATTTACAAAATGAAATAATTGGCGTGTGAGCTTCAGTTTGCAAGCAATTTAATCTTTGTTTCCTCTTAATTCATTGCGTATAACTCGAGGCAATTTTTGCTTCTAAACAAGCCACTGGATGTTTATTACCTTACAACGGATTAGGTTTACATAAAAATATAACCTAACCTACAGCTGAAGCAAACGGCGCGGCGGTCGACTGGTGACCGGTGGAATCCAGTAAAAATAACCATCGAATAAAATGGGACCGACCTTTTCTGTTTGCGGTTAAAATTTACCTCCAAGACCATGTTGAAAACGCTGAATTTTTGGCCTGTCACCTACAGGCAAAACTGCAACAACTTCGCAATACTCGGGAATATAAATGTTTTTGTAAGATGCCTTTAGGTGAAAGAAAGGATATGAGTAATGTGTTATATATTAAAATGAAAGTTTAGAATCTCATCTATCTAATACATGGCATATCTTTTATTCCATTTATTGAACAATTAGTTTTAATTTGAATTTAACAATATAGACGGGAGCGGCAAAATTTGACTCTCGCAACCGAAAAACGGGATTTAATGAGACTTTTTCTACTTCGATTTTAATTCGGATGTATTCAAACTTTCTACTTGGGCCTAAATAATAAAATAAAAAGCAATAATTGTTAGGTTTGGGGGGGCGACCGCCCCTACCGCTCCCCCCCCCTTGGATCCACCCCTGGTCTACTATGGTCCAAACAGTCAGTTGAGGGGCTCTTGTGAGAGATATTTTATGAATTTGTTTAACTTATGACACTATCTTTGTTTTATTTTAATATAGTATACAATTGATACATTTACAGTAAGTATTCAACATTAAAAGGTTATAATGTGGTTGCTGTTGATATGTCATAGAACCTTCATATTTAAATCCGTTAGTGAATCGGTCCCCACAAAATATCTCGAGCTAGGAAGAAGTTAAGGTAGGTTATGACGATTCATTTTAAAGCTTTAGGGCCAAGGACGGTAGGAAAAATATCATAAATGTCAAAAATTAGTGGGTTACGCCCCACTGGACTTCAAAGATCCAATGATTTTCTTATGGAAATATCACTACAGTGTTTTTATTAATAAGCAAAATGAACTAATGATCGGCTGTGATTATCAAATTACACAGAAACCATAAATGTCAATGTATAATATACTTATGTAAAAATGATCATTTTTGAACTATAAGCCTCTGCTACTAAGAGGCTAAACTGGCATACCAACTGATACTAGTTTATTTAGCTGAATTTTACAGGCTCTCCAATTTATAAATTTTATAGAGACAGTGTTTACATATGTCTGTCACTGTCATGGGTTAACTAAAAAACCCTACTAGTATATCTCCTTCCAATGAACTCATTTGTCATATATAACACTGTTGTTTTATCTCTTCCAGATATTATGGATGTTACTGAACACCGCCATCTTCTTGGTAACTTACCAAAAGTACCTGAGGCCACAGTATTCACATCTACACTCTATGCTTGGGGTAACTCAGTATTAATTACCGTAGTTTAAATTGTCATGAGTATATAGTTGTGTTAGGAAGCCACATACCTTCCAGCAGTCACTAATTGGAGATCTCCTCTTGGTAATTTTGTTTTTAAATATAAAAAAAATTCCATTGATCAACTTGTGTTGGTGAGTTTGTTAGTACCTTTGTAGCATCATTCAAAGTCTTATTTTATGACACCTAGCAGGAAATAATAGGTTGATAAGATTCCACAGCCGGTTACATAACTTTCCCTGGAGGAAGACTCTGTGAGCGTCCGGTGATGTTCCGGCTAAGCTGGAGATAACATTCATGTCAGTCTTGTCCCGTTGAAAGTAATAGTTTAAAAACAGATTGAAATTTTTGCTAAAAAAACAAAAAGCAACTAAAAACATATTTTTTTTAGCAAACTCCATGATCGTCAGATTGTGTTGAAAACATTTAAGCGACTTTAAAAGATTAACTTAAAATTTGTTATGGATATAAATTTTGCTGTTTAGCAAAAATTGGTTTTAGTTTAATTATTTTCATACTGCTATATGTTATTTACAGTTAAAGATACACACCTTTTACCAATAGTCAGTCCTCCAATTGTCTGTAGTAAATTATTTAGTGGTACCAACACTTTTGTATAGATTTAAGTTTATTTTCAATAATAACATCCTCCTCTCAAGTGGTTTTGTTACTGTGAACTCAACACCGAGAATAAAGCACTGAGGGTAGTAGAGCTGAGCCGGAGAGCTCCTACCACACTTCCCCTCCACTATTCTGGCCGAGCACAGTCGGGGCGAACGTGGACACACTCCTGTGGGAGACACTCTCCGACCCACATGCACTCCTCGCTTCACTTTGTCCCGGTCACCTCGATCTGTACCAACCTTTAAACCATGGCAGTTGTCCATTTCCTCTGTCAGACTTTAAAAATACTAAGCCTGATAATCCTAGTTACACCAGGAAGACTCATGGAAAGCGAAAAAACACATTTGTTTGTGATGCATTCATTGAAGAAACTGATGGTCTTTTAGGACTAACTTACACAAGCTTCGGTTGACCTGGAGGATCTCTGAATCCGTCCCTTCAACACCTAAGATCATAACATACACATGTTTATACAACTGACTAAATAAAATCATTTGCTATGGAAAAACATTAAAAATTTTCAATTGGGCCAAATCCTGAGGATTTTGTTGACATTTTCTAAATATCTGCATATATAGGGATCCTAGCGAACATGTTATTGATATGCAATATCTAAGGTTTAGTCACGATAACACCTTCAATTTTGGTACAGCAGATTTCCTATAAGATTACTTGTAATTCAATACTAGGAGTACAGAATTGTGATTCTAGGGTTACACTTCGGTTCACGGTGCTTGGCACCTGGGAAAGGCAAGAAACTACTGAAATTTCTCGTAAATAAAAGTGGACATTAACAAAAACAACCGAAACAAATGTTTTAAACTTAAATAAGTAATTTTTGCTTTCTGTTGACAAAAGTAGACTAAAACTAACGGTACTAAGCCAAATAGAGGCGAAAAGTCATTCCAGAGCATATGCTAACCAGAACCCTGTGACCCGAACTGTATGTATAGATTCTTAACTGCTGCAATCAACACATAAATTTCAATTTGTCCGTAGAGAGGCCTCTGCATATCCCGAGCCTCGGCAGGTGTAATCAATGTGAACACAGCACTGGTGCTGCTCCCTGTGTGTCGAGGGCTGAACTCGCTGGTTTACAGAGGCCTGAGTCGAGTTTCTCGGTCGCTTCTCTCGCTGTGGCTCGCTCGACTCAAACACATCCATGTCACGCTGGCCCTTACCATTGTGATTGCTGCAGGTAACAGTGTTAACTCTGGTTTTTGGAAAATCATTGTTATTGCCTTTCCTCAACCACTTTACTATCCTTGGAGGTTATCAAATGAGCTTTGTTGTATTATTATTATTATTTCTCAAATTAGTGAAGAAATACGTTGTTCCTCTTAATATTGAATTAAGGAATAGTAAAAAAAAGAGTTTGTTCAAACAAAAATGTATGTGTCCTGACTTGTTTTCTATATAAGCGTAAATGTATAGCCCAATTAAAATTCTATCGTAAGTAGATCAAAATAATGAGCGGCTAGCACGGACTATTGCTCTCCCGACTCTAGAAGCACAGGTAATGATGAAACATAGCAGAAGTTTTCAGTAGACATGTGTTTCTTTCAAGGAAGTTTTAATTTGATTACTACCTTGAATGTCAATTTTAAAACCAAATTAAATTTAGCTCTTTCCTATTACCCTTATAATAATTAATGCTGTAAAGTAATTGACTCACTTCATTATAAATTTACCGAATTTACAATAGGCATTGAAAATTAATCATCTGAAAACAATCATTGTAACATTGTTCAAATAAAAAAATAAATTTTGAAATTGGCTAAATGTCCACAATTTATCCTTAAAAATATATACTTTACATAAGGACTTTAAAAGGCGTAATGATTCATAATCATTTCAAACTATTTTACAATGGTGTGAACCTAACAAGTCTTTCAAATCTGTTTCAGTAATTCACTCAGCAGCACACATCGTAAATTCTGTGAGCTTTTCACAGAATTATGATGACCGTCACCCAGAAATAAACTGGGCAAAGTACAAAGGACAAGTGAGTAGTAGAAACCTCTCTTAGTACCACAGTCCTTCTAGCATTCTGCTCTAAATGGTTCTATTTTATTAACATCACATATAAATGTTTTAAAACTAATAATTCCAAGCTAAAATACTGCCACAGAGGTTGCAAATTGTCACTGCAGCTCAGTCTTAACCAACATTTGGGGACAGAGGTTCCTTCCTGTTCGATTTATTAGTCTCTTTGTTATTAGATTATGTATCTCCCTGAAGGATTTTGAAAGAAAAGAAAAACTTGGCTTAAATTATTTTTGTTTCCTGTTAGATCTAATAACATTTTAAAGTGTTATGATCAACAACTGTTTAGACCCTGGTTACAGTATTATCTAAGGTGAACATTTTCTTCAAAAGCATCAATATGGAGAGCCAAATTACAAATTATAGCTGGGGACAGTTTAGAACATTAAACAAAATGTTGCTTACGGATCAATCAGTTCATCATCAAATTAGCTTTCTCACCCATTAAAAGAGATTTACAAAACTGAAAAGTTGTGATATTTGTTCACATTGCCTGTGGACTGCCTTGCAACCTCACATCACTCAGCAGAACTTTTGGAGGTACAAAGCTATTTGTTCCTTCATTGGAAATAAGGAACTTGGAAATAAATAATTTTAAAAGACAGGAAGAACAATAAAATCATTAAAAACTTGACTTTACGAGAACCTAAGCTTGGTTTTATTTCCTAGAAGTATTCAATAGCATTTTAATAAATTAACAGTAAAATTTACAATTAATTAATTTTGATCACTACCCAATACATTTCAAGACTTTTCCACTGTGTGCTCCAGAGTCCTATTCTCATGGTTCTAAGTTCCACCGTGGGTCTGACAGGAGTTGCCATGTTGCTCATCCTCTTTCTCCTGCTACTCATGTCTCTCAAGTGTGTTAGAGAGAGATACTACGATCTCTTCTGGGCCACTCACTTTCTGTTCCTGCCATTCATGATCTGTCTCATCCTCCACCCCCTCAGGTTGGTATGTATCTCACCTCTTTGTTCTTTTTATTGCCCGCTTCTAATATTAAAATAATTCAAAAGCTTTGAATACGGTATGTAAATTATATCAGTAATTAATTACCTTACTATCTTACTCAAATGTTCACACACACTTTGCTAATTTTAAAATGATGTGATCATAGGTGAATGAGATAATTTTCTAAATAAAGATCTAATAATAACAAGCAATCAAGGGGCCTTTAATTCATTGGGAATTTAAATCATTAGTGATTCTGATCTAAATGTGAATGTATTTTTGGAATCCAAACCACATTTCCCTATTAATACACAATACTTACCTCACATATGCCTATGGCAAGGACTTAATCATGGGAACAAAATTTTACCCATTACAATTTGTAGGTCAAAGTTTTAATACCGCTACTTTAACATGATTGGTTACAATTTTTCAATTATCATATTCTTATCGAAGAAAGAGGTCTCTTGTCATGAGGTAACGTTAGTCTAATATATAAAAATCAATGTTTGTTCGTCTGTCCGTTCGTACTTTATGCGCTGCCAAACCGTTCATCCGATTAATTTGAAATTTTGCATAGTAACACAGGTTAACCCTGGGAAGGTTATAGGCCATTAACCGAAGTCCTGGGTCATTAGGGCTGTGCCCCACTGGACTTCAAAGTTTCAACGTTAATCTTATGGAAGAAAGATTTTTTTTATCAGATGATATCTATAACTTAAAATATTGTAAACAACTGTTTATCATTATGTAAATAAAAAACCTACTTGAATGAAAACTCTCATAATGGAAACAAAACAACTACTTGAATGGCAACTCAAACTTTTTTTCGATAGGCGAGTGAGCGTAGCGAAAGAGCTCATATTGAAAATGAACGAGTATTTGACATAAAACAAATTCAATGCCTCTTTTGCGGCAGCAACGCGCCGGGTACCAGCTAGTTAATTGAAATTCATCAGTTACTGCACTTTAAAGCAGGTTGTATTTCATCACTCATACAAATTGTCTCATTCTTCTACGTATTTTCACAATACGTACTCATTCTTTTGTACAAACCATTAAATAATTGAAAGTTTTAGTTTTATACTTTAAATTATTCATGACTTAACCAACCGATGCCACTTTCATATGTTTTAGTGGTGTTCTAAAGGAACAGGGCAACTACCCACTCCATTTACCCGAGTGTAACAATTCATTCAATGGGACAAATAAGGAGTATTGCTTTGCTGACCCCACCTTCATCCCCATGGAATGCCAGGTATTGCATGTTGAAAATTTGTATCAGTGTGCACAAGTTTGTTGAAAAGCATTCTTTAAATGTTAAACTGTATGATAGCATGTAGTATTACATTGTATCTCATTCATAATTCAAATTAATTTCCTCTTAATTTTGTCTGTTTTCCCCTATATATATATATGCCATTATTTCCCATAACATAATCATAGTTAAGTTACTATCATACCCTAGTTCATGCTGAATAATTAATATTTTATCTATTTGCCCTCATAATGTTTGTCCTTGCCTCAAAGTAATGTGTTACCTTTCATTTAATTTGTTCCCCTTCTTATTATGTGTCAATTAATTTGTTATTTTATGTTATTTCATTTCATTTATTGAATATTAAATAATTATCCCCTCACCCCGCAGAAAAATCATCTCCCCTTGCTTTACAATATAATATCTAGTTATTTATTTCAATTTTCACCATATTTACCTTGTACCAATCGATAATTAACCATTTTCCACAGTTGACTCATAATTTGATACATTAATTGATTTTATAATAATTTAACCATAGCCTACCTTAGATATATAATATTTGTAAGAAAATTGCAATATAATAATATTTTACATAGTACTACTTTTCAAAATTAGTCCTTAGAAAATCAAAATTATTGTGTCAAGTGCTTTTACAACATGTGGTTTCTCCACCTGTACTACTCAACAATGGAACTATGATCTTCAAAACCTCCAACCCTCTCCTCTTTTTGTTGCTGCCAACTCCCCAATGTGTTAACTTCATTCTTTTTATAGGACAAAGTTCCTGTTAATATTTTCCCAAGTATGGCCTAAGAATTGCCTTGCTTAGTGCCTAAAAGTAGAGGCTTTTATTGCCCAATGTCGTACCAAGTTAAATTCAACCTCATTTGCATAAACTCCCTTTATTTCTGGTACTCAGGTTGAAGAATTTTGATTCTTGTGAGGTAACCATCATCCATTTTTTATATACTCATTAGGGAGATTTTAAGAGATATCATGTACATTTCTGAACAAGCCTAGTGTTCATTTAATTCAAGTTAATTAATTAAGTTAATTAACAATTAATTGAAATTGAACTATTATTCTAAATTTAATATTGAAAACCATGTAATAATTCATTAAGTCTGTGAAAACCATTTGGCATCTTTTTTTGGACTTTTCAAACTGCATTGTTGCAAACCATCAACTATCACAAATCATCAAAATAAATGAACTTATCTCTTTTAAATATATCATTCGAGCCGGCAACACCACCCCTTCCTGAGAGTAGAAAAGTTTCTAGTAAATAAGAATCAAATATTAGATATGAACTATTAAGAAGACTTTTACCTAAAATATAGGCCTAGATTAGCTAGATAGCTTTTGAAGACCCCCCATATTGTACCATTGCTGTTAGTCCCAGTTAAATCCATTTGATATCATCATATTTGTATTTAAATAATAAATATTATGTTGTGAATCCATATAAAACAAATTTGTCATTAGCTAGTTAAAAAGGTAAAAGGTATATAACTTAAAACTAAGACTTACCTTGAAGGTAGCATTAGAGACCAGGTGATACATTTATTTAATACAAAACAACATACAAATCAGGAAAGAAACAGATAAAAAAAGGTATTTATTCATTCTGTAATTGTTAAATGTGGGCTAACATTTTAGCCAAGGTAATTTTATTGGTATTATGTTCACCCTTTTCACCAAGAAGCTTCATCTGTGTGTGTGGAAGCCATGTTGCCTGATGCTTTAAGAAGGCGTCACTTCAATCACCGAAGGAAGGCGTACCCTCAGTCAAAAAGTGTATGTAACCAACTTTATACGATATTTATGTACATTCCCCATTTAAGTATCCCCACCACTTGCTAGTATTTATAATTTTTGGCGCCCAGCGTTTCGGCATTCGAATGATATATTATTACTAATATATTGCAATTTTCGACCTAGCCTAAGATGTGTTAGATTGTAAGAGTACCATATTTAACTGTACGGCCCGTAATTGCACCTCCTACAACAATAATACCTATCATATAAATTAATAAAGCGTAACCCGTTAATATCAATCTAATAATTAATCATGGCCGATAATAAATACAACTTGAGAACTAAACTTAATCCCCAAAAGTAGATTCGGAAGACAGTACTAGCGAACCCGAAACAAACGATGAACATAGTTCTTGAATCCACGAACATAGCAGCAGTAGATGACCCATCAACCGCGTCAGAACGCATAGAGAAAGGAAGCGTTGAGCCCATGGACCAATGAGGAGCCGAGATTGCCTTTTCTCCCGACCTGTCGATAGATATTACTCCCGTACTCCCAACAGACGCGAGAAACACAGATGTTCCCAGCCGTATCCAGCCGATTCTATCGCCCGCAAGCCACACGACCCGACCACCGACGAGTACAACCGATCAAAGCCGATCGACCTACAGTTGTTCCTCTGACTCGCATTCAACATATTCTCCAACCGGTACCGATGATGAGTCATCACAGCCACTACTGATGACTACAATTCCCACAACCTCTACTGCTAAACCGGCGACACTGACCCTTGTCCCGACGACCACACAACCACACCATCGGACATAAATACATTAATAGCACTTATGACAAATTTAAACAATAAATTAAGCAATAAAATTGGTGAGTCAAATGCTAAACTAAATCATTTAAATGATAAAATTAGTGAGTCAAATGCTGAAATTAACATTAAAATCAATGAGTCAAATGCTGATCTTAAAGCGGAAATTAACAACAAAATCGAACAAACAAGTGTCAAACTTAAATCTAATCTAGATGCCAACCTCAGCCACAAAATAAATGAATTAAAACTAGAATTGACACACAGTTTTAATGACAAAATTGCCAGGCGAGGATACAAAATGTAGTAGGTAGTCGTAAATAACAAGATTACGTTATCTTACTTATAGGTTATGATTTCTACTTCTCAGTAGTCAATGCTTTTATCTTATGTAATCTAATCTGGTTGTTGCATATTGCATCAGTTGAACTGTGTTCATGCGAACTAAATCAGTTCGTTAATATTTTACTGTTCATTCAATTTTTCAATCAGGAAATAACAGTAGCTTTTCAAAAATGTGTATAATTCAGTAAATATATAATTTCTATAAATACAGCCTTATGGGTGTACACAGTATACCCCTACGCCCAAAAACTTAAAAACCCCTACTCAAAACCATTTATTCTTGTCCCGTTGGGAGGTTTTTCGTTAACTCCAAACCCCCTCAGAAAACACGTAATCAATACTACATATTTTTCACTACAATGATATCCGCCCCTGTCTTTCGCTTAAGAGACCTTTATTACTTCTACACTTTTTTCAAATATTTTCAGATAAAAAATGTTTAAAAATATACTCTCTCAGTGTTACATTGCTGTAATATTATTATATTAATATAAATATAGAAAAAATACGTAATAAATAAAAAATACATAAAGGTTTTCATTATCAATCCTCGTCTTATTTAATGTAATCTAGTATTAGTGCAGCACAAGTTGGTAGTAGAGAGGAATAGACTATTTAAAATTAGATCCTAGTCCTATTGCTTTTATTCATTAGTCATTATATTTTATAAAATCTAATTTTTTTATCAATACAAAATATAATGAAGATTCAGTTTTATTATATCACTTCCATTTTATTCAAAGACTTTGTTTTCAGGGTTGGCTGTGGGTAGTGGCAGCGTTGGCGGTATTCTCTACTGATTTCCTGCTGCGCCTGTGTTGGCGAAACCACTCGGTTTATAGAGTGATGAAAGCAGTGAATTTGCCCGGAGGAGTTACCCATCTCACTCTTCAAACCAACCATTTTAGAATTCATATCAACCCCGGACAGGTAGTTTTATTTGAGATTTACATGAACTATGGTAAAAATCTACTGGCACTTTTCTTTGAACAGTTTACATGTTTGAAATTAATTATTTATACGCGGATCCCAAAACAATATTTGGTTTTAGGTAATTTTCTATGTCCTGCTATTTTTCCATATAAAATCAATGGTAAATACGACCACATTGTTTTGATCTTCATCTCCAACATTAGTTGAGACTGAAAAATGTTTAATGCATTTTTCAAAAAACCGAAGTTTGCCAGATCTTGAGCAAAATATGAAAATATTGTGGAGGTTTGATGATTGGATCCAGCAGTAATTTGTCTAATCATTAGAGATACTTTGTAAGAAGAAGTCAACATTAAATGGCACCAGTACTAGGGCTTAGACCTTCCTTTTCAAAACGTCATCTTTAAAAAGTTGTTTTCTATTGTTTTTCGGTTTTCAGTACATTTTGCTTCAATGTCCCAGACTATCTTCTCTGGAGTGGCATCCCTTCACAGTAACCTCCGTAAGTTCAATCAAATTACTTCTTTACTGTCTGCTAGTTAGATATGATTGAGAGTACCGTATCCAAATGTGTTTTTGGATACTATATGGCTTAATGTGAATTCAAATTAAATGATACTATATGTCTTATATAATAAAACTCTGATATGAAATTAGAGGCGTCTGTTAAAGTTATGAAATGTGTTGGAAAATTGTTGCAACACCTCCTTAATTTTTAGTTGAGGAATATATCATTGAATCCTATGATTAGATCTATATAATTTTCCATAATGACTTTGTACAGATGCCAGTACTGTTAGAACTGGTCGAGCGATTATGACCATTTGTTTAAAAAAATCTCATCAGACAGAATAGTCCTGTTATTAATGATAATTTGATATCGTATTGTGACAAAGATATGTCAAAGGATCCATTGTTGATTGTCGTTTCACATTATTATTCCAAGTATTAATACATTTACGTTGATATGTATATTTTCTGTGTAGGTTTCCTGCTCATCCAGCCACACAAACATTACACTACTCATAAGAAGAAGAGGAGATTGGACAAGTGAGTTGAATAATTCATTCACAGCTCTAATTTATTTCTTACTAGATGTTACCCGCAGGCTTTGCGCCCAGAATGATTTATAAAAACTATGACAGTTGTGTGTGCTGCATTCTGTGGTTAGCCCGTGGGACTAATACGAATCAAAATCAGCTGGTTGTATTTGTATCAGCTCAAACAAAAATGAATGTCCATAAGGAATACATGGGAACTTTGAACCCCCTTGGGGCAAAGCCCTATAGGATTTTCACAACTTTATATGTAGCTCAGGACTATCATTATTATTATATGTCATGGAATAAATATTATTATTATTATCAAGTACCTCTCTGCCAAATTTCAGCTCAAACTGTCCAGTGTTTAGAGCATTAGAGATTAGAGGTTAGTGAATGAGCCACAAGTATCTAATCAAACAAACTTACAAACTTTAAATTTTTTATAAAATTAGTAGGATTATTAAATGAGCATAAATAAGCTTACATTCATCAAATTGATGTAAATATTACTTTTACATAATTAAAACTTTGAGTACCGGTATCGAAGATTTGACTTTAAAAAATATTATTTGTATGGTTGGCAGAGACTGTATGCAGAATGCTGAACAATAGAGGAAGTGAGAGAATCCTCCCTCAGTCCTACATCCCCATCAGGTCAGTGTTTGCCGTTTATTGACAGCCAAACTTCTTAAGTATTACAAAAGTACTCCAATCTGCATTTGTTATATGGTGATTTCTGGCTCGAGCCGACTCGAGCTTTGTTGATGGAAATTTGTTCTAGGGGTGTGCAATATACTGGCAGTGATTTCCATGCTCGAGCCAAGCCGGGCACAATTTTTTCAAAGTTCTCGAGCTTTGAGCATTTTTGATTAGGCCTATATGTACCTATTCTGTATTTTTATTAGGCTTCCCGGTATGTTTAACATTTTATTTATCATGGTAATGTAAAATATTTTATAACTTTCAATATTTGTCATCTTTCATTCACTTCTTCTACATTCATTATTCCTACCTTCAATAAATAAAGGCCTACAGTGTGGAAATAACAAAATAAGTCGGCTACTAAAAAGTAAAATTTATTGAGACCACTTGTTGGTACACGAATAATTTTTTCAATATAAAGTAGGTCGCCTCCATAGAAAAAAATAACGAAAAGGAAGAGAACTACAAATTTTTAACTTGACTGATAAGCCCACAGGTTAACTAATGCAGTAATTACCGTATTTATTAATAGAGATAATAATAATAATTGACCAAATGTCAATATGTACTTTCCAAGTAACCAAAGAATTAGGCCCTAGCCTTGGGAATTGCCAAAACCCAGTATCCTATCTCTCATTCAACTTTGTAAATAGTAAATTTTAGGTTATCATTTTAGAAATATAAGTTACAGTGCCCGGCAGCAAAGAAGTCCGTTGGGCTGCAGCCAATAGGACGAGAGCGCGGCGTTGACAAGTGTACAGTAGCCTCGCACAGTCCCGGCACCCTGCTAAAAGCCGCTCGAGGCTACAGACACAACTAAACTCTGTAGCAGCTCCGGTGTGGCATGAACTGTTAATACTGAGGGTGATTTAATTTATTCTCTTTAAATGATTAATGAGAATACATATAAATAATGAGTATAATATTAGTATAATTTGCAAATTGCTGTACTATTAAATAATATAAATATTATTAGTATATATATGAATGAACAATGTACAAAAATACCTTAAAAGGTTCCGATATCCTCCTGTGTGATTTATTGTAATAGTTTTGTTTTACACAAATCAAACAAACAATAAACATTGTACACAATTTTGCGCTCACGACTATGCACCGTTTCCCTTTTTTTACCACTTGTAGACGGTTGTTCCATGGTAATAACACAAATAATAAGAAATAAAAAACAAAAACACAACTACCATATAACACTCAATATTAACTAAAACGTAGAACTGATCTTAAAGCATTATATGACTATTGTAACACAGTTTGTACAAATGCAAATTAAATTAAAATCGACGTCCACAACATGAACTGTCATCTGACTTATTCCCGTGACGATCGGCAGATTTCTTGGAAACCGAGAGCCGGATATAAGTACAATACCCCTCCGCCCTACTTTTATTCATTGTTCAGAGATTTATAGGGAAAGTAATTGCCTCAATGGTTTAAATTTGGATTATAACGAGAAATAGTACTTTTATATCGCTGTTTATTTGAACTTTACTAGAACATTACTAGATTTGTAGATATTTTAGAGTTCAGACGTTTAGTACATCAAACAAAATCAAAATAACATCCAAGAACTCAATTTGCTAGCCTTACAATCAAAGAATCTAATCAAATTAGTTTTTAATATAAAAGGAAAAAAGCTATCGCCCTAAACTTTTTTTTTTAAATGTTCGTAATTTATTGTTCTTTAACACAGTGCTACAAGATTTGTTGCAGTTTTACATGTTTTACCCGAGCGCCTTGATTTAATGTAACTAGTACAATGATTCGGCGTCAAGCGCTGTTAGAGCGGGGAAACAGCTTGGCAACCACGCGTGATGCGTATTGGTTTATTCAAGGTCACGTCGACTGCAGGCTCCGCCTCCAACGGACTTCTCTGCTGCCGGGCACTGTAGTTAAACCAGTCTTTATATCTTGTTATACTCACAGAAATAAGTTATCCAGCAGTTAATAATCCTAGCAGTTCTATCTAACCTTATTACCTAATAGACTTAACCTATTATATCTGCTTCTGAAACGGAAGGTTTCAGAAGCAGAAGGTGGAAGAGGATCGTCAATGCATTTTTCTTCCATCACTGCTTTAACAATTTGACAATTACAAAATTATATGCTTTCTGCTGACATTTATTCACAAATTCAAAAATCCTGCGGAGTTAACAATTTGATTTTAATCGCACAGCTGTTGCGTAACAAAACACTGCGCCATTTTAATCGCGACTTGCTCTTGGTTAGGACCTTCGGTATACATAGAATATAATCAACCTTTTCAATAATTTGACCACCGGTATTATAAACATGCGTTACGTAACCATTCAGAATTTTTATAAAATCTTTAGATTTTGTGAACCTTGAGATTAGTTGATTTTTTAACAATCCAATTTTTGGAGGGTACCATTTCGGCTCCACATTAAAACGCCGTCGTGATTATTAAGCGTTCATCACCTACAACCTTGTCCCTAGCTATTGGTCAAGCTAAATAATTAATACATTATAACCACCTTCACTCAACGTCTTAAGGCAGTTCGCTAAGTGGTTGGGTAAACAACAGTGTTGCCAAACGTAATTTCACACTCCAGGGAATATAATTATTGTGTACTGTACGAAGTTGTAAGTACCGATGCAACAGCTAGAAAAAGTGTTTTCATGGATTTTAGTTTTTGCTGTGGTACTTTTTCGGCAGCAGTACAATAGTTGTATTAGTTAATTATTAATCGTGAAATATTGCACAACTCAACTGGGTAACGGCAACACTGCACTACAAACAGAATAGTGTGATATGTCCAGGTCCACTTGATGTGATTGAGCGTAGTGAAAGTAGCTCCATTGCGTTGGTTGATCAAGTCGGCAGTTAAGAATATTACAATACTTTTACTTTAATATTTGGTTATTTTTTAAACAAAGGACCGAAAGCATTAGCATTGCTGAATTATATTTGTTATGGAGCTCTACCAATACAAAATACGAGAATTATAACATTGATTCTAGAAAGATTTTGCTTTAAATTTACTTTAGTAGGCAACTCTTTTCACTAGTCGGCGTTTTAAATATTTGGCTCAAACTTCAAACTTTTTTGCATATCTCGAAAAAACTTGAAGTTCGAATACTCCCACACCCCTAATGTGCGATTTGTAGCACGGATTGATAATGACAAACAATCCGTCATTAATTTACATCGTCAATCCAATTTTGTTCGTGATGAACCCGTTTCGGCGCTAGGCCATCATCAGCATCCATACACTGTATACTAGATTATTCATGAGATTTGCGTTGCGTAGGTCTAGTAGCAAACTGAGTCATGTTGTTAAAAAACAAATATTTACACACATTACGAACATACACATGACTAACAAAAATATTAAGTTATATTAAGTTTTTTTAATAAAATGACAGTTTGCTGCTAGACCTACGCAATGCATACCTCATGAATAATCTAGTGTATAGTGTATGGATGCTGATGATGGCCTAGCGCCGAAACGCGTTCATCATGAAAAAAATTGGATTGACGACGTCAGTAAAATAACAACTAGTTTGCACTTGTTACACTGGATGTATTTTTCTACACGCCTGATCATTACAGTGGATTGTTAAAACACAGAGTGGACAAATTTAGCTAATCATAAGTTCAATAATAATATAATTTACAAGCTTTGTTTTCTTCACAGTTATTGGATGCATTTTTTATATACATGTAATTGGTTTCCCTCCAGTTATATTTGTTGATGAGTTGTATTTGGTGATTATATCACTAAAAAATTAAAAGCTTTAACAACACATCTTGTATTGTTTACTACAGGCTTCTAGTGGACGGCCCGTTCTGTAGCCCTCTCGAGAATATTCTCCATACCCGCCTTGCGATCTGTATTGCGGCTGGCATTGGGATCACTCCATTTATTGCTGTCTTGCACCATTTGTAGTAAGTGTGACTGAACATTTCCTCTTCCAATAATAATTCAGGTTAAATTGTGAGGAATTAATAAGGATCAGCAGCCTTGAAGGATTTTTTATTTGATAAATATAAGTTAACTAGTTGTTACCACTTGTCACTTAGTTGTTACCTTTAACAAACTATGGTTCTCTGTCACTAAAATTGCATGGCAATTTGAAGCGCATTTCATGATTATAGTAAACCTGAAATTGTATTGGTTAAAAAGCGTCTTTGCAATTTTGTAATGAAACAGTTCAAGTAAATATACAACAAATAGTATTCAAAAACGCTATAACTATTAAGTATTTAACATACTATTTAATTAACTTGATAACTCTAGGTGCAACCTACAAATGAAGGACTTTAAACTGTGACATTTGAATGAACCAATTCGCTATAACTTTTTCAATAGCCTGTACATAAACCTACCCCTCTACTTTTAATGCAAACACTTTTGATTTGTCCTCAGCACTTTTGTTACCTAGCCATTTTCAAATAAACCTGTCACAGGACAATTTGACGTGTTTTAATTGAAATTCTGAGATAACTTGATTATAAAACTATGTGAGTCTTATCACAGGCAAGATAATATATACACTAACTATATTGTGCTTTACCTGCTAAGCCCAATGGGTGCGCTATAATCTTTCCAAGTTCACATTAGAGACATATGCTGATGAACAGATGAGAAACTTTTCACCCTGTAACGCTATGTCAAAGTCCTTACTATGGTTTGTCACTCAGCAGCAAGAGCGACAGTGTGAGATGGGGGCAGGGGAAGCCTCAACGTTTACACCTAGTGTGGGTTGTGAGGAGTCACGATCAGCTGACTTGGGCAGCGGATTTGATGACTCAACTGCATCACAAGGTAAAGTTTGGCCAAATATTACATAAAGGTAAACTGTATCAGGTCATTAAAACTTCCTAAGAACATTAATTAAAACATTTTCAGGGTAATTTTTGACTTGGAACTAATTATAGTATGAATTAGGGCATCAACATGCTGTTTTCTGTTATACCTTTTAGACCCATTTTAATTCACAGTATATAAACACATGGCTCTTGTTAGAAAAAGTTTTTTTTTTATATACCAACTATGACGTTTATTTATAAAAGAATACCGATATCACTGCAATACAGATTTTGATAATTTTGAGTATGTAATATGCCCAATATGTGTATTAAAAAAAATATTAATTTTTAAGATTGAGGTTACAGTAATATTATGAGGCCACACACCAAGTCTTTACTACTAGGTTGAATACCGTACTAATTATTGATTGTGTTGACAGGTTACGAGTTGATTTTAAGTAGATACTAGTGGCTTACAGGGGCTGTAGTATAACATATAGTGTACATATAGTATTTATAGTATAACTAATAGGGATGTGTCGGTTGTTAAAGTCGATTGTCGGTTTTACCGGTTTTTTACAAAAAAACCGAACTGATGGTCTAATGTCGGTTTAGGTTTTTCACTGTCAATTAGTGCTTGTATTGGAAATAAGCATTATAATGTTGTACAAATATATAATGACAAGCTAAACAACATTTAACAAAATAAGTGGTTGAAATAAGACTCCTCCCGACAACTAATCATTTCCTGTCCAGTCCTGAAATAACTGTCAACTAACAAGAAAGGAGAATTGACAGGAGTTCTATTTATGGAGGTACATGAATGGAGACAAAAGATAAGGAAGCAAGGTGAGGGGAGTGGGGAGGGTTTGGTTGTGACAAAACATTTGACCTTGACAGGTCCAGAGCGCAATTATTAGTCACTGCTAAACATCTTTCTCTCTGAATACAGAAATGTATATTGTTTTATAATCGTGCTTTTTTCCCATTATAAATTTGAATTAAACTGATTTTGTTTATTTTGATTGTAGGATACTGGTGAAATCAATATTAAATTGCAGTTGACAAGATTGTAAATTAGGTTAAAAATTAACCATAAAATACCTACTAAATAATTGTAAAATGGCTACATATGATTTAAAATTGTATACGTTATTTAAAATAAAATCACTTAAAACACCATAGAGCCAATTATGAATTTAGCATTCTTCTGCTTCAACGGGATTCAATGTTTTCATAAACTCTCAGAGGCATTGAATGACAGGTACAGATAAGTGATTTATTGCTCTCTATTCATGAAAGGTGCTAATGGAAGACTGAAAGTGAGCAAAAAACTACCTGGAGCCTAGACACAACAAAATGCAGGTCTGTCTGTCTAGGAGTATTATTTATCAATTCCTTGTTTAAAATTTTTTGTTTATAAACTAATATATAATCTATAAACTGTATTTACAATTAGATTCTGGGTTTCCAAAGTCTCAGCAAAAACAGGTAAACTTATTTTGTTTTTAAGGTTAGGCATAGGCAGAGTAGGTGTAGCGTAGGCTAAACTTAAACCTTAACATCTTAACAAAGTTTAAGTTAGATTATTTAGACTACGTTATTGCCCTAGGCTCACTTGTTATTATTTGGCTAAACAAGGTTTTAAGCCTAAGTGATTAATTAATTTTTTAATGACCCATAATATTTAATTTAAATTTATTTTATTTGTCTTTGATTGATTACTTGTGACTTTTAACCAACTCTCCTGCATAGTGCCTCTGCAGCAGTATTTATGTAAACCAGTGAAACAAAGAATGAAATAGGGATTTATAGGTACCGGTATATAATCAATTAAAGTTATTTAGACAGAATTTCAGAATCTAGGTAGAAACTTAAAAGTATGGACCAGACAGTTATTAGGTAAGTTCTTAGAAAAATATCCGAAACCGACAACCGTTTTTTGCAAAAAACCAAACCGAAACCGAACCGATAAAAAATGAAACTGACCCATCCCTAATAACTAACAACATAGACCTAAGATGTAAATATTTAGAGTTGAAAAGTCGATATAAAAAATGTATTAATGATGAAAAGTTTATAAATAATGTTAAATACTTAGAAAATAGCAACAACAAATGCAAAGCTGCCTAGGATATGATAAAAAATAACTGTGAATATAAAAAGTCAAATGAATCCAAAATTGAGGCCTGCATATTTAACAATTATTTTGCCGTTAATAATACTAAACAAAGAACTAAGGGACTACTTGTGGGCACTTCCTGCACTGATTTTATAAATAAAAGTAAAATCAATGTTTATACCAAGTTTGATTGGTCAGTAATCACACCCAGAGATGTCTTGACTGCAGTTAAAAACATGAATAGATCTGGTAGTGCTGATGTTTACTACATGTCAAATAATCTACTTAAAGCCATTAGTGACTGTTTAGCTGATCCCTTGGCAATTTGTATAAACCATCTGCTAAGGGATGGAGTTTTACCAGACCAACTCAAAATCTCTCAGGTCTGTCCCATTTATAAAAATGGTTCTAAGGACCAACCGCAAAGTTACCGCCCATTTTCAGTGATTCCTGTAATGGGGAAGCTGATTGAAGTACTAGTCTATGATCAGGTAAGAATCTATTTAGAAACTAAAAACTTCTTGAATGAGAAACAGTATGGATTTAGAAACGGAAAATCTACTGCGCTAAAATTAATGCGCTGGATGATTTAGTTAGACAAGTTCATCTTTCTTTTGAAAACAATACTTGTACTCAGGCCATCTTCTGTGACCTGAAAAAGGCTTTCGATTGTGTTGAAAGCCACAACCTCATAAAAAAACTACAATATTACGGTTTCTATGGCTCCCCTTTAAAATTCTTTGAGTCTTACCTCCAGAACCGGAAGGAAGTAGTTTCCGTTAATGGTAGGCAGTCGGATGATATGGTGGTGGAGTGGGAGTGCCACAGGGTTCGGTCCTGAGACCTCTTCTATTTTTAATTTACATTAGTGATTTACATGATTTACCTTTTGCTGTTGATTCAAAATCTATACTTTAAGCACTAGACTGTCACACGTCTTATATATTTTAAGTTGTCTAAAACATGTTATTCCAGTAAGTTATGTCAAAGCAGCATATTTTGCATACTTCCAATGGGTTTTCAGATATAGGCTGATTTTATGGGGTAAATGTACTAGAGTACGGGAAATCCTAATTCGTCAAAAAAGAGTGATGAGAGGTCATATCTATTAAAGACCTGAGAGAACATTGTAAACCGCTATTTCAAAAACTTGAAATCCCTACCATAATAAACATATAAATTTTTGGATTGGCTACGTACATTTTAGAAAATCCAAATTTATTAAAATTGAAGAATAGTATCCATTCCCATAACACCAGAGAAAAAAAATCATGCCTCAATAAAGTTCTGCCGATTAAGTAAAACATTAAATAGCCATCTTATTTGTATATTATTTCTCTAGCCAGTTTTTCTGTCGGTCCGTGAGGTCTTCCTTATTCTTTTATCAAATTCCTCGATTTACCCCTCATTTTAAAGCTTATCGTGCTGGCTATTGACGAAAAATAGACCCATGGTCTAAAAATGTACCGCTTCTCGGAAATTTGAATAATATGAAAGACAAATAAAGGGAATAGTTTGTTTTGACAGGAGCGTAAATGTAAACAAAAGAACATCTGATCAGCTGACAAGATTTGGTTCACAGTGAGGAATCCCGCACGAGTCGACTAGTATAGTATTATCACTCAAAATTATTTACAATATTCTAGAATCCCTGATACAACTTTACTCCTTAAAAGAATTCAAAAATAAATTTTACTGTTGGCTTTCCAATAATCCATTCTATAATTTAGATGAGTTTTTTAATGAAAAATATTCAATTCTGACAATAAAAATATATTCTCTTTTTTATATAATGATTGTCTGGTTTATATCCAGAAAATATCCCATTTTGTTGTTTTTGATTTCATGCAGGTATAAGTTCCATAGTCATAATGTGCATGTAATCTAATATGTATTACAAATGTTATTGCCTGTGAATGTATTGTGGATGTTGACCTGGTAGTGTCTGCTGTAATATGATGTTAATAATGATTTGTACAAAATTTGAATGACAATAAAGAATATTTGATTTGATAGCCCCTAACACCCCATCAGCACAAATTGTTGGGCCAATGTTGGAAAATAGTCGGCGGAAATGGTAGGCCAACGGTTGGGCATGTCGCGAGGCGCGAGGTTGGCCCATTGACCAACCATTATCCAACAATGCCAACCTGTACCCAACAAAATGCCAACAGTTCAAATTTGTTTATTTTAATGCTTATTTTAATTTTAATAAACGGTATCAGGAAACTGACACATACTTTCTCCCTTTTAGCCCAACTTTAATGAATAAATTACTTTTTATTTACTAAATATATAATACAAAGCACGGTTGAATGTACAGAAAATCTTGTAAACAAGTTGTTTAAAAAAACATCCACCCAAATCCCTGCTTTGGAGGCACTACAGAATCCATTGCTACACTCGTGGTTTTAAGAGGGGAAATGCCCCCTATTCCCCCCAGGGTTATTAAGGGCAACATATTTCGAATTTCCTCTGTTGGTCAATGCTAACTTGAAAAGCATATCAAGTTTGAATGAAATCTACCAGTAAATAAGAGAGAAATAGTATTATTTATTCCCCATAAGAATAACATTGGACAACGTACTGCGTTTACCGCAAAATGAAAATTTCAATTTTCTCCGAAACCAGCTATCGTAGAATAGTAATTCAAAATACTAAATTATTTACTTTTTTGAGCTCTTTTTAATGGTGAATAGTAATATTTGTTTACATTTATGTATTTTTATGAAAAATCCAAAAAACTGAATTTTGGGTGTTTTAAGTCCTGTAATTTCTGAACCCGAATTTTTACAGGAATGCGGGTGGTGCCATTTTGTTGGAAAACTAAAGTTCTACAAACTACTAAAGTTTAATGAAAATCGTTAGAGCCGTTTTTGAGAAATTTGGATTTTTCATGTTTTTTGGCGGTTTTGGGGGGATAATTACCCTTAAAAATCAAAAATTAAAAAAAATTAAAAAAACGCCTGGAGATATCGTGGATTAGTACCTACATGCCAAATTTCATAAAAATCGGCCCATTGGTTAAGGCTGTAGCTCTGTACACATCCACACAGACACACACACACACACACACACACACACACACGGACACACACACACACACACACAGACAGACATCACGTAAAAACCACTTTTTTGGGTTCAGGGAGCAACAAAACGAATATTTCCACTTACAACTCAAATTCGAAAATTTTTACGAAAACAATACTTTCTCCATATACTATGTATAAGGGGAGAAAGTAAAAAGCATGATTATTCCAATTGAATTGTTCGGTAAACCAATAATAAAAATTAAGAAAAAGGAATTTAGTTGCAAAAACATAAGTCTAGGTCGGGTCTCAAACCTACGATCTTTGAGTTACTGAACATACACCTTAACCCCCACGGCCATTCTGACTCATGAGAATTGAAAGTTTTAAAAATACTCAAAAGTTCGAGCTAGTATTTCCCGCCAATTTCCGGACGATCGCTAACGATTACGATTGGCAAAAATACGTAGTAACGGCTGCAAAAGGCGATCACATTACATAAAATCGGCCGAAGATGACGATCGCCAACGATTGCAACCGGCCAAAACGCGTAATTAGGCCGCAAAAGGCGATCATGTAAAATCGGCCGAAAACTACGACTTAAAACATAATATCGGCCAAAAATTACGACTGCGTAATTAAGGCTGAAAATGACGACGGAATACTTAATATCAGCAAATAAGGCGACCGGGCCACTTAATATCGGCCGTAACTAACGATTTCGTCATCTAATATTGATTATAAGCGATGTATGGACCAGGTGATATTGGCCAAGTGACAACCAGACCGTGTTTTATCGGCCGGAAACAAATGTCAAACCGTCACGTATTTGTCAGTATGTAATCCAGTTTGATTGTACTGGCCAAAACTTTGTATTGCTACTCAATGTCAAACCGTCACGTATTTGTCAATACGTAATCCAGTTTGATTGTGTATTGCTACTCGTGTATTAGTTAGAAACCATATTTAGATTCTTATCAAATCCAGGGTGGGTTCCAAATTCCATTACACTATTTTAAACTACCAACCTTTGGCAAATACTCGTTCGAAAATACTCAAAACTCAAAAATAATTGGCACTACTCGACTCGATTTAAAAAATCACTACTCGCACACCCCTAACGACTTGTATTATATCCTTTTTTTTCTTCTGAGATTAGATAATACTTTTGTTTTATTCTTCTAAGTGAATTTACTTGTGCAAATCACTGTAATAAAAGTAGGACAAATTCATTTGGTTTGTGTATCTATGAAATATGAAAACGACGAGGGAATTAATATATATTTAATACAATTATTATAATAAAAATATAAAGTTAATATATATATATATATATATATATATATATAAATGTATAATATGGTAGGATTTTCCAACAATAGCTTATGATGGCCCAAAATCTGTTATGGTTGGATTTGCCAACGTGGACTACCCAACGATTGGTTCGTTGGCCCAACCGCAGTAATGCCAACCGACCATTATCCAACCACTTCTAACCATTCCAACCATTCCCCATCGTTAGCCCAACGATTTGTGCTGATGGGGCATATGGTTGTAGTGTAAGTGGATAATCACAGCTGATCATTAGTTCATTTTGCTTATTAATAAAAACACTGTGTGAATATTTCCATGAGAAAATCATTGGATCATAGTAGCCCATCTAATTTTTGACATTTCTGATATTTTTCCCGTCTTTGGCCCTCAAGCTTTAAAATGAATCGTCATAACCTAACTTAACTTCTTCCTAGCTCGAGATATTTCGTATGGACCGATTCGCTTACGGAATTAAATATATAGATTAGTTGGCGTCTCGTTTTCTCCATATAAAAATCTCCCATACATAGAGCTAGATGTTTTGAAATTTTTGATTCTAATAAGATAATTAATAAAAGCAACTCCCTAAGATTAACTGTTAGAATTTTTTAAATCCATGGCGTGAAGCCCTAAAGGTGGTTGTTTTATTTTAAGCCTATAAAGGCACATCTAGAGAGTAAGAGCCGTTGATTAATACCTAACGTCTAAGCAAATGAATAGATTCAAAGTCCTTAACTCACTGAACAGAAATCAAGAAATTATTTTAATAAGTATAGATTAGCTTAATTTTAAGTAACGGTCCCCTTGTATCCACATATCGCTTGGACATTTTAGTTACCTATTAGGTGTTTTTTTTTATTTTTGGGCTAATCTTGATGGTCGGTGTACTGACAGAAATTCCTTGATTTGTGTAGTTATGGGTTTCAACTGAATATATTTTTATTTGTAAGGCAGTCTGTTCTTCAATTTTTTATACCTTATACACAGCATAGAACAAAACCAAAATTGCGATGAAAAAGCAATACAATCTGTACAATCTTGAGAACGAAGCCTAACATATTTGTGTAGCTCCCCACTTACTTTTATAATTACTTTGTATTTAATTTCTATACTTAATTTCTTGTAAGTATGGTTGTTTGTTGTAAGTATACTTGTTTCTTGTAAGTAGTTAACTATTAATAAATCTTTAACTATTCATCATTCTACTTAACCTGTCTCGAATGTTTACAAAATCCATCTCAGGTGTTCTTTGCTCGGCTTCTAGTTTGTGCAAGGGCTTATGGGTAATATCAAACTAACTGACTCTGGTTTCTTCTTCACTTTCTACAACGAAACTAAATAATGGCGTCCCAGCCTAACAAAAAAATACTCAGGGATACAGGAACAAACTTGCATTTATTTTAAAACTTATAATATTGGTGAACAGTGAAATAAAAAGAAGTGACTAACGAAGTGTTGTACAAAACCGGGGAAACTATATTGTTTAATTTGATATTAAAATTATTATACAATAGCCTTTAATGTCTCAGGGTTCACAAGGGCTCTTTTAACTTGTGCGGCTTGATAGAATGTATTCTTATGATCTTTTATACACTTTAATAAATTCTTGGTAATCAAACATAATGTGAAATAATGTTATTGATAGATTATGACTTGGAATCTGAATAGTTAAATATTGCTCAATAGCAGGTGAAAAAGTTACTGTTCACTGGAAAGCTTCTAAAGTCCGGATGTCAGATGAAGCTCTCAATAAATAGTTAGTAGGCTATCAATTTAAACTTGATATTAAATGTTTTAAAATTAAACGTGATATTAAAATTAATTTAGAATTTTTCTTCTTGATAAGTTACTGAAAGTCTTTGATTAATGATCTGTTTGGTTTTGACTTTAATTTCTTTGATAGTTCTTTAAAAGTTGATGGCCTAAAACTGAAATTCGAATTGGTTCCATTGACAAGAAAAGGGTAGATCTCACCAAAACTTCAAACCCTTCGCTTCAGGTTTTAAAACTTCTAGGCCTTTACTACGGGTAAAATAAGGCCTGTAGCTCTTCTCTTTATCTAAAATATGGGCTGTTATTGCAAAATACTAAATTAAGGATATTTTACGTTGGGAAAATGTCCCACTTATTTAATATGTCTTAACACCAAGCCATTGCTCAGGAGAAGAAAGATGCTGGTACCGGTATTGTCGCAATAATTCACGCATGTCGTGGTTCACTGAATTACTTTTGCCTCTTGATGCCCACTGTCACATATACACTCCTATATGAAAACTGCTAAATAGTTAAATCTTTTAGTTAGGGGATTTTCAGTTATTGCTGATATTTAAAATTACATATAAATTACATATCGCTTATAGGAAACATGAAATTAGAATTATCAGTTTTGGGACAAAAATATCAGGGTAAATATAAGAGTTGTTGCGTTTGTTGTGTATTGTCAGCATTTATTATTCATCATAATATAACTAATTAACACTTTATTTATACTTTTACAGTGTTGGTTCTCAAATCAGCCTGACAAGTTTGACTTTTCCTTGTATGTTACAAGGGGAATCGCCGCTGAAGGAAACCAGGTAATATAGAAAATATTAAGTTCATAAAATGCACAGTAAAGTTGGTCCTTTCTCAAGTCATATTTTTATATTTTTCTATGTTTTCAACTATAAATAAACTATTTCCTCTTTACTCCTTTTAACTATTATTTTTTAGTTTTGTTTGGAATACAGTAACATGACAAATTACATAAGAAATATGCTAAGAAATAAGATAATTCTATTTTTTTTTTGGGGGGGGCAGTTAATTATAATTTTAGTTTAGTAGAAAACTACCAATGCTAACTAAAATTTAACAGTGTCAGCTTTTAAATTAGTTTTATTTAGAAAAAACATTCAGAGATATTTTAGAGAAATTTGTTTTTGTGAGAACTTTAAATTTAAAGTTTTCTTTATTATATTGATTTAATTACTTGCCAACAGATATCTGCCAAACTTTCAAATTTGATCCAAAAAAGGACTTACATTGGTCGACCAGACTGGACTGCCCTTTTCTCGGAGTGGGCACTTTTTTATCACAAGTAAGTGCTAATATCACAATTTAATTAACTTGTCTTCTTTATATAAGTTAAATGATTTATGTTAAAATAACTACAAACTGAGATATCAAAGTGCTTCAATTTAGCGTTTTTATATGAGTGTTGTAAAAGTTAAGGGGAAAAAAGGAAGAATTACTTGCTTTCAAAATAAAGAGCAGGATTATTAAAGCCTAGCTCAATTTACTATCCATCGTAACAAATTGAAAAATATATTTATCAATTTAATTAGGTACCAAAATGTATCATGGTCATCTTGAAGTAACTAAAAAGAGTGTAGTAACTAAAGAGTGTAGGGTGAAGTAACTAAATTTCCCTAACCAACTATCATCCACCTGACTGTAGAAATCCTGCACTCGATACAAGGCAAAGGGAAGTGAGGAAAGGGAGCTTGTGGTGGAGGTAAGAGAGGGCTGCGGCCAATGGCAACAATGAGTTCACTCCCGTCTCACCCACCTTGTAAAGCCAACAAAAACAAACAGCTTCCTTTTATTACTTTCCCTCACTGAGCACTTTCTAAAATAAATTTATTATAATTATAATCACAATATACCTCAACCCTTGCAACATATACCTCATTCGCTAAAACCATTTTTGTTCCTTGATATTTAGTAATATTTGTTCTTTCACTAAAACAACATTCTTATTTGCTTAGGAAAGAAGCAACCGTTTTTACATGCGGTCCCCCATCTCTCCACAAGCAAGTCAAGACCACCGCCCTCACATTCAACACAAAAGGCAGCTGCTTCCATTGTGTTCAAGAAACATTTTCCTAATAGTTTAGCATAATTTATTTATAAACAGCCAGTGTTATTTAATTATATGTAAATACATTTTGTATCATACTTTTTAAGGTTTTCATCCTAGATGTGTTCATTAGATTTCTGTGATAAGTACCTAGTCTTACAAAATATGGAATATAAATTTTATATTGAACTTATTGTTTTATGTGCCAAGTACTAAGTTCTCAGATTTTTGTATTAATTAAGTACTACGTTATATAAGAAAATGATTCTAGGTAATCATAATCACAAAAGCACTGTATTAATATGCAGTAATTAATATGTTGAGAATAAACCCCCTAAAATTATAACATATTATCCAACAGTTGAACAAGCAAATGTCTCTATAAAAGACTTTGGCATGTATTGTATGTATTTAAATGTGACAATAAATATTTATAAAAATAAATGTCTGAGTTATTAACAAAGTATCGGTTCAGAATCAATAGCAGAATGACAAAGATCGGCCACAAGATCAATAGTTCAACGTGGAATCCAAACATAGGCAAAACTTGGGTCTCATGAGATAAATTTAGGATTTGGATAAAACAAAGGAACCACATGAGAAAATCTGCATAACTTAGTAAGCCATACATGTACTTTACCACCCTGGAAAAAAACAATTGTCAACATTATGCAGTAAAACTTACGAACATATGTTTTAGTTTTCATGTGACTAAAATAAAATACTCTCTATACGATAACATGGGAACTTGAACAAGACACTTGAGTGCTTCATGCAATTCACTACATCTAAATTGACTTCGGTTTAAAATATTGAAAACCTTTATAAAAAAGACACTTTATTGCTTAAATAATATATAAACAAAATAAAAACCTCACGAATATTCAATGGTCAATGATAATAAGCTCGTCGATGCCCCAGTCCTCGAAGCTGTTGTCAGGGAGGTATCGCCGGATGATGATGGGGATCTTCCGTTGTTTGAGCTCCTTCATAGCGATCTGCAGCGGATCTGTCTCCCCCTCCAGCTCCACCATCACGGGAGCGCACATCGCGATCTGGAGCGCTCTAGTTCCCAGGACCCGGGCCCTCTCGTACCTGAGCGACAAGGAAACTAGGATGAGAAAATACCCAGGTGTGTTTCCACAGTAGTTTATTTAATAATTTTTGATTTACTAGACCCTCGAAACCTTTAGTGTGGATTTACACATGCAACATGATTCCGCAACTTATTCTCCAAGCAATGCTAATGTATCTTTAAAAAAATCTATTGAAATAACTACACAAACAACCACAGAGAAAATTGAAACCCCAGAGTTAAGAATAAGAAGAATTTGTATACAGGGTGTTAAAAAACCTTTCAGGACTTTGGGATATGGTTCTTCAAACAAAAAGAAAGAAATTGTTCACATGAAGGAATTTCCTAAAACGCTTAATTTTCCGTCTGTATGTGTTGAACTTAATACATAATATATTAGGAACATCCAAAGATATTGACTTCAAACTTAGTACATGTATTACATTTAATAAGGCTCATTTCGGTATAGAATATAAAGTTTCTACTTTGTACCATTCCAAAAAGGCGGCCATTTAAAAAAATCTAAATAAATCAATAAAAAAATGGGCGCCATTTTGGAATAGTACTAAGTCGAAACTTGATATTCCATACCAAAATAAGTCTTATTAGAGGTAATGCATGTACCAAGTTTGAAGTTCATAACTTCATATGATCTTAAGGTAAAAAACACATTCAGTCAGACGAAAAAATCAGCGTTTTAGGACATATTGTCACAAGGGCCGATTTCGGGAGTTAAATAATAACGAGCCGGTTGGGAAACAAATTGTTATTTACTAATTCTGGTAATTTGCACAATCAACTTTACAACAACTGAACTAAAACCGACTAATACGTCATTTCACAATAGGTAAAACCGCGGTCAATTACAAAATAAGATTACATTAAATTTGGAAAAATTATGAATTTAGAGTTAACTTAAGAAACGATGAGATGCGTAACTACACTACTCGGGGTTCAGCTCGCAACTCTCTTGCTGAAGCGGCTGCCCCGGCTGAGGCGATGGGCCTCAGCCAATCATAGCGCATGGCCTGAAGGAGGCTAGCACTGACGCTCGCATTCTTACACTAGGGCGAGGCTTCGATGTCTCTTTCCAGTTAGAAAACTCTGGACTCAATTTATTATGAAAATATTTTGCCAGTGTAGCCTCGCCCTAGTGTAAGAATGTGGGCGTCAGCGCTAGCCTCCATCTGGCCATGCGCTGTGATTGGCTGAGGCCTGTCGCCTCCAATTTAAGGTAACCTTATTTTGTAATTTACCACGGTTGTACCTATTGTGAAACAATGTATTGATTGGTTTTAGTTCAGTTGTTGTAAAGTTTAAAAGTTGACTGTGCGAATTACCAGAATTAACAACTAATCATTTGTTTCCCAACCGGCTCATTATTTTAACTCCCGAAATCGGCGCTTGTGGCAATATAATTTGTTTTCCATATGAATTTGATTCTTTCTTTTTGTATGAGGAATCATATTCCAAAGTCCTGAGAGATTTTGTTTAACACCCTGTATATGCAAACGGCAATGTCACTTTCCTAAATTCAAACATTGCTGAGAGTCATATAATTTATACAGGAATGTCGTATGAAATATTGCGAGAGCTCTGTTGCAACTTGTGAGTGACATCATCGTAAGTCCAAGTTCCATTGGATATTGCTATATTTTTCTTACTGAATAGTGCTTTAGACTCCTCAGCAAAACTGGTCAGAGAAGTGAGGTTCACATTTAGATCATAGCATTAGATAAAACTGAAATAAAATCTTAAGCAAACAATAATTTGTGCACACCTCATACAAAACTGACATAGCAAAATTAATTTGTTATGCCCAAGTAAATTGCTAGTTTTATAGGCTACATTTTCTCAGAAATATGTCATCCTATTGTAAACTATGAAAATATATTTTTTCTTTAGACCTGAATTAAAAATGATGTTATCATATATCTTATTAAGTAAATATGTTTTATAGTTATGCTCACTTTGTCATGTACTTTGTCGTGATCCTGTTGGATTTCTGCACCCCTCCTCTTGCATCTTGGGCATTTAAAAGTTCTATGTTCTCGCCATCTTCCTGAAAGATAGAAAACAAATTTACTATCTCTCAAATGTACACATTTTAACTTTGGGATGATTTATTTAAATTCATTTTTCATGAGATGATAACACAAAACTATATCCTTTAAAAATTTTCACTATCGTAACGCTGTGGAGATATTTTTTCTAGCAAACAGGCTAAATAATGTGTTAAGTCTAAAATGTTTTGATTAGCCTACTTACTTCTTGCTGATCTATTTCGTCAATGTCTGCATCATCTTCTACTTCATCAAAATCTTCACCAACACTGTAACAATAGGCAAAAATGAAATATTGCAAATAGGCTAATTTATAACATTACAAGATAGCTCAACTATAGAAACAATCCATTCAAAGTAAACTTATTCAGCACTAATAATGAAGACTTTGTTTTTTAAAGCATAGGTGCCCACACATGGAGGGGGTTATGACACACACACACACACACTGAGTCAGCACCTGTAAGAATAACATATACTCTTTTTATTTCAGAGGAGGAAAGAGATAGAACACAGCTAACTCACCTTGTAAAATAATGATGAATTGAATAGAACACAAAAAAACAGTAATATTTCAGCTAGTGGTGAAGCCTTTTTCAAACTTCAGAAGAAAGTGAAAGTATCTCTTTCCTCCTCTGAAATTTCTAAGCCCAGTGCTTTTTACATAAAATCCTAACCATATAATCTTTTTAGAAAATCAAAAGGCTTTTTTTCTAAATTAAAAAATAATTTTTAGTCTTTATTGGATAAATGTTGTATTTTTTTAAATGGTTATGTTGTATATCAAAATAAAGACCAGAATAACTGAAAAATATGACACCTTTCCCAGCTTTCCATCACCAGTAGTATTCAATATGTAAAGTTTTTGGCTTTTAATTTTTAAAAAATTGTAACGGTAGGTAGTCAAAAACCACAAGTCCAAAAAATCTGAAATTTTGATTTTTTTCTTTATATTTATACATGAAACAAATAACCCAAAATCTATGACCACCCCTGGTTGATTTAATATGGAATGACTTGTAAACAACTTAAAATAATAGTTTTACCATTTTGTTTTAATAAAATGTCTTACTACGAGACTGTAGTAGCTTACTTATACCACAGTCAATATAACTAATAGGGTATACAGTCATGAAATTCATGCGAGAGTAAATGTGTGCCCGGAATTCACTAGCGATCCACACCAGTTGGCGCAACTAATGTAAAAACACTAGTGATTCACATGGCTGGTGGCACAACTAATGTAAAAACACTAGCGAACCTGGCGGATGGAAGCGAAAACTATTGTAATACACCAACGATCCTCATGGTTGGTGGCTTAAACATGCCTGATTCCGGGCCACCATTTTGGATAGATGAGTTTTTGGCGGTGAATACAAGACTGTACTGTCTTCTGTCACTGAGCAAGTAGACATGGCTCTGGTTGTAGTCGCACCACGATCCACGAGCGCTTGTGAGGCGCTCCACTTCTGGGCGACAACTTAGACAGCTGAGTTTCTAGACTGTAGGCCTATAGTTATTAGACTGTGCTTATACGATGTAAAGTGCCAGTAGGAGAATTCAAACTTGACTGGTTGGCCAGTGCTGGTGTTCCAAATTCATACCATGCAATTCAGAGGCTTCAGGAATAAATTGTGTGCTTTTTTTGGTCTACACAATTGCTATGGGTAAATGTTTCAGTGCATAGTATTTTTTAGCATCGCTTAAAGTTTACATATAAGAATCTTTAAATATAATTCTGTATCCAAGCGAAGTTTTTAATTCAAAACTGTGGGAGATTGGCAAATTGGAGGATGATGGGAGTCGGCTCAAATTTAAGGTCTTGATCCCAGGGAGCCGGGAAAAATAGCAGTATTTCTAAAAAGTTACCATCAAACAAGAAATAAGTAAAACATCTCACATTAGAAAAGTCTGGGGATTTAAAAACGTCTGCTTTGTTTACACTAAAACATATGATTACCCTTTGCACTCGGGTATGGCCTTTTAAAATGTTCCTTTGGGGTTGTAAAGCCACTTTCAGTGGCCAGACCACCATTTCCTAATCAGCTAGTTTTTTTATGCTGAATTATGCCTAACAGCTCGTATGGCCACTCTCGGTGGTCAGAAGGAAATTCCATAAACACTCGCATGGATACTGTGAGTGGCCACAGTAACACGACTTAAAATCTATTTTACCTTGCCTGTATGCCTGTAATCTGGTGGTGAACTAAACAAACTTATTGAATGTCCCAGCATGCAATTTAGAATTAAGTTTGCGGTACTTTTTTACTCTGTGAAAGCTAACAAATAACCTCGTTTGTTCTGATATGTTCTAATGTTACAGCACAATTAATTCATCACGAATGGCCTACAAAAAGTTTCATCGAAATACAACAGAAAATAACTCGGCCCTATGTAAAAAACAAAATAGACATGAGCCTCTTCATAGGCTCGCTCAAGGCTCCCATGGTCAAAGGGTTAAGCGTTGATAGTGTAAACTTATTCTGTAATTGAATGCCATTTTACTGTACACCCTAGTGTGAGTTTGATATAAAATCAATTTTATGCTCAACACGTTCGCTGCAGGTAGGTCAGTATGGACCCATGGCAATCGCAGCGCTCACGGCATGGTCACTATTGACCCACGCTACAGTGCATCAGTCCATCGCTCAGTGTGAGCCTAGCCTGTTGGAGGCGGACCTATACAGCGTTAACTTAGCATTTAGTATACGATCTGCTCTTTATTTTGGTGCAAGTTGTTGGTAAATTTCCCCCAATATCCCGGCCGTCATGGGACTTCCCCACATTCATTTTCGTCCAACTTAGTCCCTCTAGATAGCAACCTGGTTGACTACTGTCATAAGGGTTATGATTCTACCTGTTAGCGTTTGGTAGAACTACTTCCAGTTGTGTTGTAACGCAGTACAGCACTGAAAGTACTTTTGTGATTCGTTAGCCAGGAATTCAAAATGTGACCGCACCTGTCGGAACAGTTGCCGTGTGGCGGGAACACGCCCCCGGGCTTGCCCGCAGTGAACATGTTAAGGTAAGTACCTGGGGGCCGAGCTAGCTTGTCAGTTTGTTTAGATGGCTTGGAGTAATATTTCACCACTTCCCCCAACTGATTATCAGATTTTTATAGCTCTTTTGCCTCTTTTCTGCAGTTTTAAGGCCACTCCAGATGTTATTTATACAGCTCAAAGTCCCTTTCATTTATTTCATCCTAGCTGATTATACCGGTTTCACCCAGGTATAAAATGTAGTTAAAAAAGTAAATTACTTTTCAGATGTAATTCAGATGTTTATTTGAATAACACAAACAGCAGAAAACTCATTTGATTAACATTGGAATTTTGGATGCCTCACGGGGAGTAGCCCTAGAGGATTTAGAGGAAACTGAGAGCCAGGTACAACACCTGTAACCTAAAGGAACCTACCCTGAACATGTCATGCCTTAAATCCTTGTAGTTTAGCCGTACGGCGATCCATATACAGACAAGAACTTTATTTATGTAGACGATTTGACCACTCTATATATGCAATCTCCACTCAACAGTTGTAGTCACTGCTCTCAGGAAACCACTTGTTAACAATTATTATTATAAACAACACGATTATTACTTTGAAAGTTCCCTGGTTGATTATGAACAGCTGATACAATTCTTTTGTTTTTATTTTAAACTCCATAAGCCCAATGTTATTTGTTTAATTTGTTTTTTTATATTATTTTATTTTCCCTGGGGATGAGACCTGTCTAGAACTTTTTAACCCGGAAATTAGTTATTTCCAACACTTGAAGGAAATCGTTGGTGTCGTTTTGAGATCAGAGTTACAGGCAAGCAAGCACGAACGGACGTAAGCAAGTAAACATTACTCATACTTGGTACACGCTCCTATGTCCCGTAATAGGATGAAGCGAGGATTTGTAATACCACCATAATAGGCAGTATAGGTGCCGGATTAATTAATTAACCCATTGGCTCACAACCCCGAGTATACTCGTGGCCGCCGAAAGTAGCCCGGACGTACCAACCCCGAGTATACTTGGGATTGTACTTTTTTTTTAATTAAAAAAAAAATTGTTATTCTTTATATATTTATTGTTTTGTTTTCATTTTTTTGTTTGTATGTATTTTTTATGCATATGCCCATACTTGGGGAAACTTAGTCAAATTTAGGAAAAATATGATTTTGGAAAATATGTTATATCTAGGTCAAATATAAATGTACCACTAACATTTTTTATTTTCATGTAAAAAAACAAATAACCTACAAGTACATAATAGTTGTTGGGCTGAAACTTTTTTGTTTTTTTACATGTAACTCCTTTTAAAATTAATGTTTTTTATAAACTATATATATATATATATATATGATATATATAATATTTACCATATATAAATGCTGTCAAAAGTATTTTCTTCTTGTAGATAATTTATTTCTCTAAATATTAGTGCAAAAATTAAGTAAATTGAGCAATAATTGTTGCTATAGTGACAGTTTAAGTAAAAGTCTACATTTATATAATTTTTCTTAGGAAACTGAACAGTTTATAACGTGGAAAATTTCAGGTAAGCCAATGGGTTAAATGTACTTACCTAACCTCACCTAGGCCCACATTAATAATTCGACCAGACTACCACATTTCAGTTTATTGTTGAATCTAGTAGGCCTATATTAGTTGAAGAACCAAAATTTATTCGTCCTGAAAAAGAACTACTTACCACATAAACATTCCTCTCAGAATACTCATTGTGTAAACAATTTGTCTTGGAATTCTGTATTGTTAATTTGAAGTAGATATAAATAGGCTAAAGGCAATAGGCATATATTTGAACAAGTCTTTAAAGCCCTCTTACTTTTGATCTACCAATGCACAACTTCAGTCAATGCCACTATTGAGAATCTATACCTATAATACCCCCGTCGCAGCAAACCTGCGTACTCAGCGATTTCCAATGCAAATATGTGGGTATCACTACTACCTAGAGCCACTTACCAAGTTTCACAAAAATACATTCATTAATACGTATAGCATTTATATATAGCATATAAATGCATATATAGATATATAGCATTTTAGCGAATTTCCCCTATAGGGAAGAAGCTATTACCGTAGGTCTTATGGTAAGACTTAAGCCCGAGACCATAACAAATATTTTTTTAGGTCCCCTGATGACTAAAACACTATTCGTTCAAATTTATATATATGTATGTATATATATATATGTCCGTGAATGCGATAACTAGAATAAAAAACGTCCGATTTCGATGAAATTTGGCTCAAATGTGTAAAGTGACATTTATGACTTTAAGATCGAAAACCAGAAAAATCGGGCTATGGGAAGGGGGGTTTATCGGGGTTTTAAATTTTCCAAAAATCAGTTTTTTGCCTTTTTTACCCTAACATTTTTAAAACACTTAATATTGGTTTAGACCATGTTATAGAGCTTAAAAAACAAATAATATGGTATTTTGAATTATTAAGCTAGGTTAAGTGGTTGCGGAGATCATCAAAAAAAAAACCTGCTCATAAAATCTCCTATGTTAATCTTATGGGAAAAAGGTTTTTGGCTTTTCATAAGTTAATTTTAATGTAAACTTCACATTTGCTTTTACCAATCAACTCAGCTCCACAAAAAAATCATTTTGGTGTTTAAATTGTGATTCTACGTCCAACCGTTGTAGAGATATTCAAAGTGCTAAACACAGTACGTTGTCCAATGTTATCCTTATGGGGAATAAATAAAATTTGATATCTCCATTATTAATGAATGTATATTGATGAAACTTGGCACGTGGGGTCACGTAGTACTGGTATATTGATATTTGCACAAAAAATTGGTTTTTTGTTGATTATCCCCGTAGCAGCGAACCTGCGTACTCAGCCCCCATGTTATTCTTATGGAGAATAAGTAAAATGTAATGACTCCCTTAATTATGAACATAATTTAATAAAACTTGGTATGTGGCTTCACCTTGTTGAGTTATATTGATATTTGCATAAAAACCCATTTTTTTAGTTCCTTGTTGCAGCAAACCTGCTTACTCAGCTCCCATGTTATTCTTATAGAGAATAATTAAAATGTTATATAGTGCTTACTTATGATTGAAAATTGATTAAACTTGGTATGTGGCTTCACCTAGTTAAATTATATTTATATTTGCATAAAAACCAATTGTTTGTGTTCCTTGTTTCAGCAAACCTATGTACTCATCACCAATGCTATTCTTATAGAGAATAATTAAAATTGTATATATCGCTTATATATGAATATATTTTTGTGAAACTTGGTATGCGGCTTTATATGGTATTAACACATATATTATGCATTGGAAATTCGCTGAGTACGCAGGTTTGCTGCGACGGGGGTATTATTTATTCTCCATAAGAATAACATTATAAATGAGTACGCAGGTTTGCTGCAACAAGGAAGATAAGATACGTGTTTGTTTTGCAATTATCAATATAACTCAACCAGGTGAAGCTACATACCAAGTTTTATTAATTTAGGTTCATAACTAAGGGAGATATAAAACTTTATTTATTCTCCATATGAATAACATGGGGGCCGAGTATGCAGGTTTGCTGCTACCGGGAAAAATCAACAAAAAACTTTTTTGTGCTATTATCAATATACCACAACTAGTTGAAGCCACATACCAGGTTTCATCAATATACATACATAAATAATCAAAATATAACATTTTATTTATTCTCCATAAGGATAACATTGGACAACGTACTGTGTTTAGCACTTTGAATATCACTGCAACGGTTGGACGTAAAACAACAATTAAAACGCCAAAATGATGTTTTGTAGAGCTAAACTGATTGATAGAAAGAAGTGTGGAGTTTTTAGTGAAATTAACTGAGAAAAATCCAAAAACCGCATTCCCATAAGATTAACATGGGAAATTTGTTGGACACATTATTTGACTTTTCTCCACAACCACTAAACCTAGCTTAATGATTCAAAATACTAAATTGTTTTTTTTTTAAGCTCTACAAAATGGGTATAACCAAAATCTAGTGTTTTTAAAATTTTAGGGTAAAAAGATCAAAAAACTGATTTTTGGAAAATTTGAAGCCCCCATAAAACCCCTTTCCCATAAACCGATCGATCTGGTTTTCGAACTTAAAGTCCTAAATGTTACTCTCCACATTTGTGCCAAATTTCATAAAAATCGGGCGCTTCTTTCAAAAGTCATCACGGTAACGGACACACACATATATATATATATATGGATATATATATACATATATATAAATTTGAACGAATAGTGTTTTTGGCATCTGGGGACCTCAAAACAAAAAGTTATCATGGTCTCGGGCTTAATTCTTACGATGCCACCTACGGTAATAGCTTCTTCCCTATAGGGGAAATTCGCTAAAAGGCAAAGCCCTCACTGACTCACTCATCAAGAATTCTCCACCTTCCCATGTAGGTAGAGAGCTGAAATTTTGTACACTGATTCTTTAGGTCTTAAGAGGGGGCCGGACCTAGCTCCGCCAGCCGCCGGCTCCAGTCGTCTTTTAACATGGGGCGCTACTATAAATGTTTTATTTTATTGAATGCCCGCCTTTAAATGCAAAAATGATCGCAGGCCAAACAATCTGATAGTTGTTAGCCGTATGACCTTAGAATAAAAATGTATTATTTAAAAAAAATAACACCTAAAACATGTAAACTAAGTTTCTTTTTTCCCATAAGGAGTTGTGTACTTTTGAAACAATTTATAAAATGACACGTTTTATATAAATTAAATTTCAAAACGTCATAATAGCAGTCATGTTATTGTTAATGTTTGGCCTGAGTATTTTTTCGGTTTTAAAATGTGAAACTGTTCCAAAATAAGACTTTTTTGAAGTCTTACAAAACGAGTAGGCCCACAGACTGCAAATGGTTCACCGTCACCCCGATAGATGGCAGCAACGTCGCTTACCGACCAAAGATCCCGTTTCCGCAACCGATTTTGCGCGGCAGATTTGATTCTCCTCTTGAAACCATTATCACCTACTGCTCGAAATCCAGTATATTTTTCCTCATATTTTTGAATTTACATGGCTCCTCATGACATACTGTCTGTCATTTCAGTAATCATTTATTATTTAATGTCTGTAACATCTGTTCTTACTGCTATGCTGTGTTTTGTTTTACAAAACGATAATGACACCTTAGTACATGGTGTTCGTTTTGCCATGTTGGTACTGTAGAGGGGAGATATTGTGCTTCCAGCTGCTTTTCAATCACGGCACGGTTTTTGTCATAAACTGCAAGGCATTAGTCTCTCCAGATTGTATACAGCTCACTGAGCAACGCGCCGGAAACCCCTAGTACTACTATTCATAAAATATAAAAAATATTTCAATTAGAAATGTCTGTCAGTCATTTAGCTAGTCCAAACCTGGGAAAAGTGTGGGAAATCAGTATGTCACAGGAAGTGTTGCCCTCTTAGGTGCAGATAAAATTCCTTGATGGTCGCTTATTTCGCTGGTCACTAACTTCACTGAAGTGTTGACCTCACAGGTCGCTTATTTCGCTGGCCGCTTTTTCCCCGACAACAGACTTCATCAGAAGAGAGTAATATATAATTTCGAGTCCGTGTAAATGTTCCGGAATAATGCACTGACCGATTCTAAGACGTGAAATGATTTGGAATTTTTGAAGTTGATGTCTTGAATTTTGAAAACCAAGTCGGAGTCGTAATTTGAGGTTTCAGTCCAAAAACTCTGCTGACTCAAACTTAGGCTTTGTAGGCCTAACTGAAGCAGCCTCCCAATCCTATTCCCATTGTACATTAGCTTTCTTGGTGACAAACGAATCTGTGTAATTGAAACAAGGTAGAAACGAGTTATTAATATTGTTTAAATGTAAAGCATCTTTATCAAAGGAATCCGGTAACTCGTTCCCTTTTATGCCAATGCGAGAAGGTATCCTAAACAAAATTACTTCGTACTTCAAATTTAATAATTTTGTAAACTGTAGTCTGATTTCATATTCGATGTGTGCAGATTTGGCATGAATAACACTTTTGGAATCAGATAGAATTATTATTATTCTACTTTGTGGTAACGTTTCTATGTACTTCATGGCAGTAAAAATAGCTACAACATAATAACTCGAATAGTGTTAATTTAATCTGAATGATATAAGCTTATAGTTGGTTTTATCATACACACAACAACTTACAAGTCTTCGTTCGTCAGCTTTAGAGCCGTCAGTGTAGAGTTGGATGTTAAGAAAACCATTGTGATCGGATTTCAGACTCGATGGAATTTTTAAATAACCATAAAAGGATCTGTAATTTTTAGAAGACTTAGAAAATACGAAAAATATACTGGGAAAGTTGTAAATAAACTATTAAAACGTATGTAACAAAATGGACATAAATATAAATATTTAATATCAATTCCCATTTACACGTGTTGTGTGTATAACTGGAAATTAGCAATTGAGTATTATTTTTTGTCCAATAAAGACTTAATTGATTAACATTGTACACATTTTCAAGGCTTGTTTTTTGTTAATGTTTCAACAGCTGTTAAATCGTACACTCTAAATATGAGTAAGATTTACTTGTTATATAAGTTTGTTGGTTGCTTGCTTGCAACTCTGATCTCAAGAACGGCTGCACAATTATCTTCAAAAGTTGTAATTTCTGGGTTAAAAATAATTTATAGACAGGTCTTCTCGAGGGGAAATATCTAATTAAGTAAAAGAAAATTGACTGTCATGAATTCGAAAACCAACGAGAATAAATCATGGGAATAGGGTTTGACGCAATTAACCTCAAGTGACCTTATTCAAATGTTTTTACAATTTCGAATTTTGGCTTTGACTGTTCATTAGATCATTAAAATACTACGCTAAGCTGATTTTAGTTAAGAAAATTCCTCTGTTATTTCTCATCCGATTTTTAGGCCTGAGCGCACCATTGTGGACAGGGCTTACAGCAGTAACGTTATGAGATAAATATAGATACACAAACCACTGAAATGATAACAAGATTATTGTCTGATTATCAAAAGAAAGTGACTGGCGGAGCGACCGAACATTCTATTTCATAACCTCGTGGAAAGTAAAACACATGGGTAGAAATCTCCGATAAACGTTATTAAAATAGTCAGTTAAACATGTTTAGAGCAATTTTTTCAAATATTTGTTATTTCATTCCGATGAGTTTATATGGATAGTTATATTTTAAAAAGCATGAATTTAAATTTAAAATTTCTCAATTAGGGGTTTTAAAAATAAAACTATCAATATAAACTCATCGGAATAAGGTGCGAAATCTTTGGCAAATTTACTACAAAGGTGTTTAACTGGCTATTTAAATAACGTTTATTGGAATGTTATCTTTTCTCGAGGTTATGAGGTTGCCGCACGGCCGCTCTGCCAGTCACTTTCTTTCGATAATCGTAGAGCTTATTAGCAATAACTTAGCTCGGTTTGTAGCTAAAGGAGTCATTATTAATTAATTTTCCAGTAAACCGTAGATAAAATGCAGGCTAAACAGAAGGTTAGAAGTTATAACCTCTAAAAGTTACTAGTGTTTTTATCCTGACTATAGCAACAACGTCCGTTGGAACAAAAAATACAACGGTCTATAGAAAATAGATCACAAATTGTGTTAATGAAAATTGCTAAACTCGACTATAATAGTGAAAAGTGATATTCTTAAAGCTTATGAAATTTTCTTACGGGATATAATAAAAGACGTCTTACAACACTTAAGAATATATTTACACTTTCTTTAAAAAAATTTCTTTAAATCGATATAACGCGGTGGCTACAAAACTGACACTACAAAAACAAATTTGAACCAGAGAAATTAATAAATAAATGTCTAATTTATTTCTTATAACTTAATATTGTTACTAGTAATTATTATCAGACATAAGATTTAGACGAAGTTGCAACATATTTGATCAGACTTCACACCAAACAGTCTTGACAAGAATTTTGGGTTTAGTCCCTTGTATGCGGGGCGTGCGAGAAGCCGCCAGTGACAGTGAACCCGTCATTCTAGGTGTTGTAAATCACACTAGACAATACCGATCCGTTGACTGAAGGCCGAGCCTTCGCACGCTGCCGGTCGGTAAGGAAGAATTATTTGAAAAACTGCTAGCGTTCTAGTGGCCAAACACCAAACGAAAAGGCGGAATTCTATCTGACTCCTGCCCCCTTTTAAATAGGACAACTAAGCAGTTTACACGCCGGTATCTCCATAGGGCTCCGCCCCACAGACCTTCAAAGTTACCATGTTATTCTTATGGAAGAAAGATTTGTTTTGATGATATCAGATGACTAATTTAAAATATTGTACACAGCTGTTGATATTCTACACAAACAGTAAAACCACGGTAGAACGTTGATTTATAATTCTTTTGAACTGGAGTAAGCCAATAATGTTAAAAATGGGCGAGTGTCTTGCAAACTCTACATTACCACCTGTTTCTTTAAAATTTTGTACAAACAGCTGTTATTATTCATTGGTTTGTTTATGTTTATGATTTTTATTTTGTGTTGTGGTGTGACAGGTTAAAAGCTAATTTATTGAATTTTATGATATTTTAGTTTTTTTGTTTTTGTCATGAATACACAATTTTAGAAATATTTTTACTTTTATTGGTTTCTTTTATATATATATATTTTTTTTTTGAATTTTTGATATGGATACAAAATTAACACTATTTGGACAAACAGACTCACAGTTTAGAGTTATTCACATGCCTCCAGATGGTTCGTGCCTCTTTCATTCTATATGCTATTCAGTTTACGGAAATAATTTCTACAGCGATCAAGTAAGAGAGGAAATTAGTTCACTATGTTTCGACTAATTGGGCAAAATTCCAAATTTTAACTCATGATGTTAAAGGGGATAATTACATCTCCCCTGAACACTACCGTCGCGAGATGTTGAAACCATCAACTTATGGATCAGCATGTGAGTTGATTGCCGCATCTCTTCCACTGCATATTCAGAGTGTACCATGATGGTCATTTACTCCAGAGCTTTGGTGTAGAGGGAACAGCATCTGATCGTATAAATTCAAACGGGGCGAAGCCCGCGGGTAACTGCTAGTCAGGCAATAATTATGGGTCAAATTATTACCAGGGAAAAAGCTAGTACAGTATCCGATAAGACCTAGGCCAAATGTGAAAGTATTCTCGTTGGTTGAAATTTAAACAAACATTATAATATTTGTAACGTGTCGCAGATTAATTGACTACAAGTAACTTACCAAACCTCACCTAGGCACATTAATACTTTAACTGGCCTACACATCCCAGTTCGTTGTAGAGTCTAGTAAATTAGGTGAATAACCAAAATTTATACACCCTGAAAAATAACTACTTACAACATATAAACATACCTCTCAGAATAACCACTGTTTAAAATTTGTCTTTGAATAGAGTTAAGTTTAAGAGAATACAATAGGGGTAACCCCAGGGCTCTGAGGGGTGGGATATTTCCGGCTCAGAGCCCTGGGGTTACCAAAGTAGGCTATGGGCAAAGATTTTAGTAAGTCTTTAAAGCCCACTTACTTCGAACCTACTAAGGTATGACTGTAGACAATGTTACTTTCAAGAATCTGCCATTGCCTTCCTTATTATCAAACATTAATGTAATGAAAATATCACAAATTAATATAGCTATGAAACAATGTCAGGATAACACTAACCTATGACTGTTTTTAAGACTCTATACAATATACGAGTTGAAAAACAAAATTTGAGTTTTGCCAAAAGCCAAAACGTTAGCCTATTTGAACACATGACATCTGATTTAAAAAAAATTATTGTTACGAAAAACAAGAACAACTAATGGCGTTTTTCCAATGGCACGAAACATTTCCGATTTAACCAAAATTACTGACACTACGATTTTTGAAGACAAAATATCAGCACTTACATGTCTCACACACATAATTGTGTTAAAATTATAACTACAATTAGGCTATATTGATCCGCTACTGCTACCTACGAGGTAATTTTTTATATAAAAATGAAAGTTAAGAATCTCCTCTAAATATGAAACTATGTTTACTATAACTAATCTATAAATAACCTACCTGGGCGCTTAAACAAATTTAAATGTAGTAGGTTAGAAATTTATCTCTTACTGAAATAGGCCCTATAAAGTTTTAAGTAACAATTTTAACCCACAGCGTAGGCATAGAACAACGATACATTAGCCTCAGGCTGTTTGGTGACTTAAGTATTGTTGTTGGCTAGGATTGATTTTTGTACGTTTCACAGTTTATTTTAGTGTCAAGTCACGACCTAAGTTATTCAAACAATAAGAAAGTCATAATAATTAGATATGTATAACATTAGACTACGCCTAGGCTCATAAACAATAACCAACATGTAACAGGGGCGAATCCAGGGGGGATATCCCCTGAAATTTCAAAAATACATGTGAAAAACGGGAGAAAGAGTGAAATGTAGGTAAGGCCAAATCCTATCCACTGCAAAAAAAGAATCCTAAATAAATACGCCACTGACTAGTAATAGAGCTAACGCAAACTTACTGTACTACTTACTGAAAATGATATCTTAAAAATCAACCCATTCTATTGTAAAAGGAGACAGTTTGGAATTTTTGTATGATAGGCTATCAGAATTTTTCAAAGCTGTTGATCTATTGAACCACAGTTTACATCGTACCGTACCTTACATAGGTTAAAATTATAACCGAGTAGACACAGACTGTGTAGCCTTTCCATATGGTCTTCAACTTCCATTACATCGTATAAGTACTTTCACTATAATACTGAACACATAATTTTGATTGTTTTAAAACGAATAAATGTGGAATGATTCTATTACAAATTCTTGATTCAAAACTCATTTATTCGCAAACGCCATTAACTGAACCACTGAACACTGAACTGACCGGCCACTGCCGGCCAGGAGACCACAGACTACAGACCATATATCAGTTGTTTTGTTTTGGTTAACTGCTATTGTCAACATTTGGCTGTAGTCTGACTGCAAAATCAGTTGAGCGACTGTTTGCTTACCACCTACTACCCAACCCAAGACACATCTGAATATTTCCAGAAAATGAAAAAATATAAATATACCAAAATAATAATCCAATTATAGTTTATTACCAACCATTTTACAATTAAGAGCAACCCTGAACATTTCAAAGCAATTCATTAAACCGTTAAAAATGAGTTAGCGTAACAAGAGAGTGACTAAACACGAGTATGAAGGATTCTACTCGTTTCATCCAATTGGAATATAGGATGAATGATTGGTGGACACTTATCAAACTGTAATTTTACAGCTGAATATGGAACCATATTAAGTCAATATTTCTTTTTAGCAAATTTTTCCTATAGGGAAGAAGCTATTACCGTAGTCGGCATGGTAAGACCTAGGCCCGGGCCTATGATAACTTTTAGTTTTGAGGTCCCTAGACCCCAAAAACACCTTCTGTTCAAAACTGTATATATATATATAGATATATATAGGCCCTATATATGTCCGTAGGTGCGATAACTCGTAAAAAAGGTCCGATTTTTATAAAATTTAGTACAAACGTGTAAAGCAATATTTATGACTAAGTTCGTAAACCAGACAGATCAACCCATCCAAAATGGTATTTTGGGGGGGTTTTGTACCCCAAAATTGTTTTTTAGCAAATTTCCCCTATAGGGAAGAAGCTAATACCTATTAACACTGAAGTAGACTTCTCATTTCCATTGCAAAATCTGTCCCTAGTTTTGTGTGTGCTAGGATTCAAAGAGGACATAGCTCTCACTAATCACCAACAGAGTGTACTGCTGTCAACTATTACTTATCCTCTCCTTGAGACAACAGTTGATATGTCTGGAAGCAAACGTAAGCTGATTATCACTCGGTTTCCGGGGTAGAGATATTTTAAAAGTTAATATAAACAACTGAAATAAATAGTTGACAGCAGCACAATCTGTCGGTGACCTAATCAAACTACGTCCATTTAAAATTCTGGCATACACTAAAAGTGGGACAGCCATATAGATGGGATGTCACCTTCAGTATATATAGTCAATGCTAATACCGTAGGTCACACACATGGTAAGACTTAAGCCCGAGACCATAATAAATTTTGTTTGAGGTCCCCAGATATCAAAAACACTATTCGTTCAAATTTATATATATATATATATATATGTGTGTGTGTGTGTGTGTGTGTGTGTGTGTGTGTGTGTGTGTGTGTGTGTGTGTGTGTGTGTGTGTGTGTCCCTTAACACGATTACTTGAGTAAGAAAGGACCGATTTCGATGAAATTTGGCTCAACTGTGCAAAGTGACATTCATGACTTTTAGTTCGAAAACCAGAAAAATCGGAACATGGGAAGGGGGGTTTATGGTGATTTTAAATTTTCCAAAAATCATATTTTTGCATTTTCACCCTAAAATTTTTAAAACACTCAATTTTAGTTTTGAGCATTTTATAGAGCTTTAAAAAATATAATATCGTATTTTAAATTATTAATCTAGGTTAAGTGGTTGCGGAGAAAACCCAAAAAACCTGCTCATAAAATCTCCCATGTTAATATAATAGGAAAAAAGTTGTTGGCTTTTCCTCAGTTCATTTTAATGTAAACTTCACATTTGCTTTTACCAATCAATTCAGCTCTACAAAACAATCATTTTGGTGTTAAATTGTGATTCTACGTCCAACCGTTGCAAAGACAATCAAAGTGCTTAACACAGTACGTTGTCCAATGCTATCCTTATGGAGAAGAAATAAAATTTGATTTCTCGATTATTTATGAATGTATATTGATGAAACTTGGTATGTGGCTCCACGTAGTACTTGAATATTGATATTTGGACGAACAATTGATTTTTTGTTGATTATCCCAGTAGCAGCAAACCTGCATACTCAGTCCTAATGTTATTCTTATGGAGAATAAATGAAGTTTTATATTATCTCCCTTATTTATGGACATAAATTAACAAAAATTAGTATGTAGCTTCACCTGGTTGAGTTAAATTGATAATTGCATAAAATCATATTTTGTGTTCCTTGTTGCAACAAACCTGCATACTCAGCCCTAATGTTATTCTTATGGAGAATAAATAGAATGCTCTAGATCACTTATTCATGTATTTTTATGAAACTTGGTAAATGGCTTTATGTGGTAGTGAGAAACATATGCATGCATTGGAAATTCGCTGAGTACGCAGGTTTGCTGTGACGGGGAAGTTTTTCCATGTAATATTTTAAAAAGTCAAATTTTAGTTTTCACCATTGCATTCAGCTTTAAAAAACACACAATTTGGTGTTTTCAAAATTTATCTATGTCAATTGGTTACAGAGATATTGAAAGTGCTAAACACAGTACGTTGTCCAATGCTATTCTTATGGAGAATAAGAACAAATGTATATCTCGCTTATTTATGAACGTACACTAACGAAACTTGGTATACGGCTTCATCTGGTTGTGGTCTATTGTTATTTGCACACAAAAATCAATTTTTACTGATAAGTCCCATAGCAGCAAACCTGCGTACTCAGCCCCTATGTTATTCCTTATGGAGAATAAGTAAAATGTAATGACTCCCTTAGGGTAAAAACACAGTGGAGCAGGGCAGGTAGCTGGTAGCCTAGCCGGTCGCTTACTCGCTTACTGAGTTGTAGAATTGAAGCGCGCATTGTTACGGGCACGTGCACAGTCGCGCCTAGCAGGTAGCCGGGATGGTAGCAGAGCTGCAAGCGGCAAGAATTGCCAAGTCGATTGTTTACATCGCTGTAAGCGGGGATGGCCCGACTCGCGCATGCGCAATGGCACTTAACAACCACATGTTCTCGGGTTCTCATGTTGCACACGGGGTCTTTCACGACGTATTCTCTGTGTACGTGGTGTTATTTGTGTTGGTTGATTTGTTTAGTTTTTGTTTTGTGTACTTAATGAAAAAATGGATGTGGAAAAATTAATAGCAGAGAAGTCTTCATTCAGATTTTTAGCGAATTTCCCGAAAGGGAAGAAGCTATTACCGAAGTCAAAATGGTAAGACCTAGGCCTGGGACCATGATAACATTTTGTTTTCGGGTTCTCAGATGTCAAAATCACCATTTATTCAAAACTATATATACTATATATTATATGTGTGTGAGCCTCCGTGGGCGCAACAACTTTCGTAAAAATGGTCCAATTTTCATGAAATTTGGCACAATTGAGTAGAGCCATATTTATAGTTCGAAAACCAGCCAGATCGCACCATCTAAAGGGTATTTTTTTGGGGGGGGGGGGTTGTACCTTAAAAATGTTTAAAAAAAATTTTGTTCAAATATAAGCTTTGAAGAAATAGAATTTTGATTTTCAGCTGAAATTTAAAAAAACAATTTGGTGCTTTGATGATTGCTCTACGTCAATTGGTTATAGAGATGTTGAAAGTGCTAAACACAGTACGTTGTCCAATGTTATTCTTATGGAGAATAAGAACAAATTTATATCTTGCTTATTTATGAACTTATCTAGACGAAACTTGGTATATTGCTTCATATCGTTGGTCTATTGATATTTGCAGGAAAAACAATTTATTTGCCGATGGTTCCTATAACAGCAAACCTGCGTACTCAGCCCCCATATTATTCTTATGGATAGTAATTAAAATGTGACACACCGCTCGTTTTGTTTATGAATGTATACTGATGAAACTTGGTATGTGGCTTTATGAGGTATTAATACACATATATATATATGCACTGGAAATTTGCTGAGTACGCAGGTTTGCTGCGACGGGGGTATTTATTTGATTGACGCGCCGGCCGACAAGCGATTGACTGAGCGTCAGTGTGTGTGTGTGTGCAGCTTCCCGCCAAGTAACCAGCTAGGCTACAAGCGACCAGCGAGTATGCGATTACGCGACCTGCCCTGCTCCACTGTTTTTACCCTTAATTATGAACATAAATTAATAAAACTTGGTATGTGGCTTCACCTTTGTTGAGTTATATTGATATTTGCATAAAAACCCAATTTTTGTGTTCCTTGTTGCAGCAAACCTGCGTAACTTACTCATCCCCCATGTTATTCTTATGGAGAATAATACAAATGGTATAGGCCCATAAGGGTCAATACCACCAAATGGGATAACTTAGGGTCTCCATGAGAAAAATTAAAAATGAAATTATATATTTTAAAAACCTTTAAAACTTATTGTTTTGACTAAACAACCGTTTTTTCCTACCTTTCAACCCTATCCTACATTCCAAATCATAAACAAATAAAGTGTAAAAGATGAAATGTGTCTTTATTTACCATTGGTCACTCGTCTCTAACTGGCTTGGAGGTTATGCTGATCAAAACAAATATGTCAAGCAGACGATTGCCAACGACTGTGGTGTATAACCAAAGCCAAAGTAACCTGTACTTCTACACGTTAACATCGGTCTTGAGAAAGTTGAGTGGGAAAATGGTTTTTTCCTATTAACTAGTAATGTCTCCGAATGTCCGTGGTTCAAGGACGCGTAAAACTAATGGAGTGTCTAGAAAAAGGTGCGGCGGTAAAAAGAGCGGGAATCATCTGATCTATTCTTCTAACATTTGATAGTCTGTTTGATAAGTGGTTTTTTTCAGAAAAAGTTATAGATTTTCTGAAATATCTACAAAACCAGGGGAGAATTATATCGTACCTCAATTCACAAACAGTACGGACACACTTATATATCAAACATGTTATTCTTTAATGAAAAAGCTAAATATATCATAATAAGTTAACAAGAACTAAACACAACCTCACACCATGGTTAGGCTACAAAGCTTAACTGAATGACTATTAAATATAATGTCTCGAATATCATATCGGTCACGAACAGATCTCTCACGTGACCGGTACTGTTAAGTATGAACGATCTGTATATTCGAAACATTATTTTTAATAAGTCTTAGTCATTCAGTTAAGCTTTGTAGGCTAACCACGTTTTGAGGTTGTATTTAGTTCTTGTTAACTTGTTATGATATATTTAGCTTTTTCATTGAGGTATAATTCTTTCCTGGTTTTTTAGATATTTCAGGAAATCTATAACTTTAATAGTAAGTTTCATATTTTATAGTAATGAATAAGTTTTATTGTCTTTTAGAAGTATTATGTTACCTTTTAGTTGTATAAGTCACGTGAGTTTACCAAACGGTCACTGTTGTAACCCGCCGGTCACATCTGTTACAGACCGGTCACGTCTGCTACAGGCCGGTCACGGGGTAAAAATACTAACTAAACGACAATAATATATTTTTATTCATATATATATTTACATAAAACTGATGAAAAAATATACTCACATCTCACAATAGTAAAATCATGATTCTAAAATGTTTTCCAATGAATAAATTTTAGGTATTAGGTACCAAATTATGATACACTTCCTACTTCTATACCATTTTCTAATTTTTAGAGGTTAAAATGATAGAATCAAGAAATAAATACACGTTATCTTTTTGTTATGGTTTATTTCACAAAATATCCTGTCAGTTGTTTGCATAAAATGTCTTAAACTCGTTTTTTGTGGGAAGTTAAGTGAGTGTGACCGATTCCTGAATTGGTACTGAAAATGTTTTTATATAAAAAATGAAAATTGTGCTCTGCTGCAGCATTGGAGTGTTCCCAACTATGTATGAGACTAAACAATCAATAGTAAGTTCAAAGACAATTTGACAGTTTTAATTTAAAAAAATTTTCCTTAACCTAAATTATTCCATTTGGTGGTATATTGCTTATTTATAAATGTATATTGATGAAACTTGATAGGCCTTATGTGGCTTCACCTAGTTGAGCAGGCCCTAATATTGATATTTACATTAAAACCCATATTTTTTCTTCCTTGTTGCAGCAAACCTGCGTACTCATCCCCAGTGTTATTGTTATGGAGATTAATTCAATGTTAAATATCGCTTATTTGTGAATATATTTTTATGAAACTTGGTATGCGGCTTTATGTGGTATTAAGACATAGCCTATATTTTGCATTGGAAATTCGCTGAGTACACAAGTTTGCTGTGACGGGGGTATTTCAACATTGGCAGGTTGATTCCACTAGGGCCTACTTTTGTGAATCTGGCTAATAAACTTACTACATGCAGAGTCCTTTATTTTACGTGATGCCGAGTGTAAGGTAGCAAATATACACAAAGATAGTGAGTGGATAAAATTTAATTGTTTTGGGCCCTGTGAACCTATTGCACAACTAGCCTAATTTAGGACTACTCTTCTAATTTGTTTAAAACTTGTATGACTTTATATGGTAACATTATTAGTAAACCAGATTATTGGTGGAAGTAAAGCTATTATTTGGTAAAAACACTAAATCCTTGGCATTAATTCATAAAATGATGTTGTATGTAAACTTACTCGTCAGGCTCAAATTCATCATCGGCCATAATTCCTAGATTGGTAGAAAGGTACTGTTAAGATGTTTTTTTATATTTATGACACTACACACGTTTAAAATGCGTGCTACAAAAACTACCACACGATTCTTGGTGTTATATAAACATAAATTATAATTTAATTGTAAGTGACACTGGTAATATTGTTGAGGTTTCGAGGTTATTTCTTTCTAGATTCCCGTCTCCATTACGGGCCTTCTAGAGTCGTGCTGACGATTTAGTCGCTGTTTCGAAACTACGATCAGCGAACAAAGCGAGCCTTCTCGAAACAGCTCCAGAGTATATAAAACACCAAACCAAAGCTTTCAGAACTGCAGTGTTCAAAGATCAAAGTCAGACTTTAGACTGAGAAGTCGAAGTGTGCGAGTTCGAAGTTGAAGCTTAGCTAAGTGACAGTTACAGTGACTAAAGTTGTTGTGCAGTGTATTCCCTACGCAATACAGTAAGTGTATATTCTTTTAAATTTTAATAGTAGTTAATTGAGCTGTATACATATTTTGTTACTCAAGTTTTGTTCTTGTTATATGTAGAAATACACTAATCAGCAATCCGCATCAAGGAATCCAGACAAATAGTTTTAGTTTCCTTAATCAGCGTGGTTTATCTAGTTCGTAAATAGATTGAAGTAAAATTGCAGTAGAATACATATTGTAACTATTCGTGGGCCCGTATCATTTAGAGCAATAAGAGGTGAATGCAAGTTTTGGCAAATATACTACTCATTTCATCCTAAATTTCATCAACCTTTAGTTAATATGTCACTTAGTTTCCTTAATCAGCATTAACTTATCTAGTTCGTAAATAAAGTCAGATTTTAGCAGAATACATATTGTAACTATTCGTGGACCCGAATCATTTAGAGCAAGAGATATGCAAGTTTTGGCAAATGGTGTACTACTCATTTAATCCTAAATTTCATCAACCTTTAGTTTAACCCTTTGATGCCCAAACATAGATGTAGATAAGAAAATATTTTTTGTTGTTGATTACTACACTCTTAGGTGACTGAAAAATAAGTTTTAACAATTTTTGAGTTTTAATTAAAAAAATAAAATCATGAGTAAAATAATAATCATTGGGCAGTTAAGGTCTTAAAATAAGCAACTTAAATCGACAAGAATTATGTTTTTATTAAGATTTTATTTGTTATATTACAATATAGAGAATTATACTCAAACCGAAAATTATAAAGTATATATTTTAATACAATGTTATATTTTTATATTGCTGGAATTGAAAATATCAAAATATAAGACATTTTCATTACACCTGAGCTGCAACTGCCCAATGAGTAAAATTTTACTCATGGGATTTTTATATCATAATAATTAAATACAAATTTATAACTTGTAGTAAATTACATTAAACTAATATCTAATTTTTGATTACAATAAATACCCCTGTCACAGCAAACCTGCGTACTCAGCGAATTTCCAATGCATAATATATGTCTTAATACCATATAAAGCCGCAAACCAAGTTTCATAAAAATATATTCACATATAAGCGAATTTAATTTAATTCTCCATAAGAATAACATTGGTAATGAGTACGTAGGTTTGCTGAAGCAAGGAACAGAAACAATTGGTTTTTATAGAAATATAAATAGAATTTAACTAGGCGAAGCCACATACTAAGTTTCACCAATATTCAATCATAAATAAGTGCTACATAACATTCTAGTTATTCTCCATAAGAATAACATGGGAGCTGAGGAAGCAGGTTTGCTGCAACAAGGAACAGAAAAATGGGTTTTTATATAATTATCAATATAACTCAACCAAGTGAAGCTACATACCAAGTTTTATTAATTTATATTCATAATTAAGGGAGTCATTACATTTTACTTATTCTCCAGAAGAATAACATGGGGGCTGAGTATACGCAGGTTTGCTGCTACGGGAATAATCAACAAAAAATCAATTGTTTGTGCAAATATCAATATACCAGTACTTCGTTAAGCCACATACCAAGTTTCATCAACATACTATCATAAATAATCGAGATATCAAATTTTATTTATTCTCCATAAGGATAACATTGGACAACGTACTGTGTTCAGCCCTTTGAATATCTCTTAAACGGTTGGGCGTAGAATCACAATTTAAACACCAAAATGATTGTTTTGTGGAACTGAACAGATTGGTAACAGCAAATGTGAAGTTTACATTAAAATAAACTGAGGAAAAGCCAAAAACCTTTTTCCCATAAGATTAACACGGGAGATTTTATGAGTAGGTTTTTTTGGATTTTCTCCGCAACCACTTAACCTAGGTTAGTAATTAAAAATACTAAATTATTTTTTTTTTAAGCTCTATAACTTGGTCAGAACCAAAATTAAGTTTTTTAAAAATTGTAGGGTGAAAAATGCAAAAAACCGATTTTGGAAAATTTAAAACCCCCATAAACCCCCCCTTCCCATGGTCCGATTTTTATGGTTTTCGAACTTAAAGTCATGAATGTCATTTTACACATTTGAGCCAAATTTCATCAAAATCGGAAGTTTTTTACTCAAGTTATCGCGTGTTAACGGACACACACATATATATATATATTATATATTATATATATTATATATGTATATATATATATATATACATATATATAAATTTGATCGAATAGTGTTTTTGGCATCTGGGGACCTCAAAACAAAAAGTTATCATGGTCTCGGGCTTAAGTCTTATCATGAGACCTACGGTAATAGCTTCTTCCCTATAGGGGAAATTCGCTAAGATGAAGGAACTTTCCAAAAGAAATATCCAAAGTTGAGCTTCTAAAGAAAGCAGGCAGTACAGTGCATGGCACAAAACTAACAGACTTATTACTAGAACCAGACCGCTGACCGGGTATTCCAGTGCTGCCAATACCATTTGAAAACATCATAGAGTATAGTGAAGGAAGTTAAAATTCCCTACTTCATGATAAATTTCCCTTACTCCGGTACAAATGTGATGAGTAAAATAGTTCTCATTGGGTACGAAAGGGAAGTTACTTTAAGCCATAGTTACATTAATTGCACCGGTTACGTTTGTTTATTAATCGTCTCATTGATTTAAACAGGTCACCCAGTTAAGGTTAGTAAATCGACATTTTCGTTTTCTATCAATCTGTTATATTTTTGTATGATAATGGAAGGGGTCTACAGCAAATAAAAATAAATCTATATATTTTAAAAACCCATACTATTGCAACACAGATTGAAGAGCTATTATTTTAAATTTTATTTATTGGTCATGCAAAATTGACTAATCGTTATTGAAGTTATAAATCCACTTTATAAATCCTTATTATAGTAAATAAATATTTGTAATTAATTGTATTTTGGCTTGGGATATATCCAAGACATCTACGATAACCCGGGAGATCGTGGACCCCAGGGACGTCCACAATATCCCGGGATATAGCAGGACATCCTAGGGATATTCCTGTTTATCCTGGGAAGGCAATGAGATGTGTGGGACACAAATTCTGGGGATGTCTTGTGCTGTGTTGGAGTTCAATCTATTATCAAAAACATGCATGGGCTGGAGTTTTGTATTGTTAAGTTTTCACAATAATATTAACGATATTACTTTTGATTTGTGTAAATATAGTCTACGCAAACTATTATTAGTATATTTATTATTTTATGCAATTTGCTTGCAAAATCAATATATTCATTGATGAAAATTCATTGTTGGTGTTGAGTTTACGTCAGAGTTCACTATGGACATATTTCATCACTAAATTTGTTTTCATCATTTACTGTCGGCAAACGTCCGCAATATCATTTTGCATAAACATATTTAATTTTTGTACAGTTCATATATATGTATTCATAGCCACTTATGTAATTTATTTGACTATGTTCCAGATGTCTCTGATGGTGCCTTGCCTAGTAAGCGCGATGGTACCTTGCCTAGTAAGCGCAGTCCTTCGCAACATTGAGCGTCCACTGTACGATCAGCACTTTGGACTTAATCTTCTACCCGCAGACCTTATAGTTCCAACGTCAGAATTTCTCACCGTACCATTCCGCTCAAGGTACCTACGTCCATGGCGCCTTCTTGACTGGGAAGATAGTGGAGTTTCCAACATCTGCCATGACAATGAGGGATTAAAAATTAATCTGGACGTCCAGCAATTCAAGCCTGAAGAACTAAACATCAAAGTCGTTGACGATTATGTTGTCATCGAAGGGAAACACGAAGAGCGAAGCGACGAGCACGGCTTTGTCTCTCGGCAGTTCACTAGGAGGTACAAGCTTCCCGAAGATGTGGATAAGCAGGCATTGAAATCTAGTTTGTCTTCTGATGGAGTTCTACAGCTTCAGGCCCCCCGTTTGGCCAGCTTGCCTCCTGCTGGGAACGAGCAGCCGATTCCAATTCTCCAAACAAACAAACCAGCAATTAAACAGGACAAGAAAGAAGAGAAGCTGGAATCATAAACATCTATTACATTTAATTAACTGTTGTGTTAACACTTGGCTAACAATAATTTGACACAGGTATATAATGTATATTACTTCGTCCTTTCTTAATGGTTAGGTCCTTGTTTTAAGACTGATTGATTTGTTATTTCTAATTTACAATTTATGTTTTAAGTAAAATAAAGTTATAAGATGTATACATTTGGGTTTTGAATACACTCCTTTGTACTGTAACATCGAAATATGTTATTTGGTTAGCTTTGAAATTGAGTTTAAGGGTAAAATTTTTGTTTTTACTATCTTCAATACGCTTTAAGTTAAACTGGATACCTTTCGGGCAATGGGGCGATGACTTGAGAGAATTTAAGACGCTTTCTGATCTTTTACGCAATCGGAATTCTGACAAACATTTTAATACTATTACCATAGGCTAACTACAGTAGTAGTTAGTCAGCTCTCTTACTCTATATAATTCACTCAGCTCTCTTACTCTATGTGGGTGGATGTGGAGACTGGATGGATATGGATATAGATGTCCTGGGTTTTCTGCTTTTGAGGTTCTTTGTCATAAGTTCTTTTCCACGAAAATATAATTATTTGTTTAATCTTTCAAAATAAGAGCAGTATATCGAAAATGACGACCAAAAACATTCCTTCTTTGGATACGAGGGCTGACCTAGCAGACTTGGTTAAGAGAAAAGCTGAAATAGCTGTAAGTATGCGGCCTTTTCGACCTTCACATACAAGTTGAGGTTAGGTTTAGATTTTCGAGCCTGTCTACATACAAAATTAAGTCGTTAAATACTATTAATCATTAAATTTTTTGTCAGGTTTAAACGTTTTTTATTTCTGCATTGTATTATATATAATAGTCTGCTCCACCAACATTAGGATAACTGGACTGAAGCCCAGTTTTGCATTAATTGGGAACTAATCAACAAAGCATTAACTTGGGTCTAAGTAATTTTATCTCACATCTGAAAGTAGATTAAGATAATCTGATATAAATTAATGCATATTCTAAAAGTACATTCATCCATTTAAGTAAATTTGCTGAAACCAAATTAGGTAGTTCATTGGGAATGTTCCCTTAAAAGAGTTGGATGTAGGCCTAGACATAAGCCCCTACTGTGGAAGAGTCTGCGGTCGCTTTGACTTTGTAAGCCTATCAAAAGAATATTAGAGTGAACTGTGAATGAGAATGTTTTATTTCCAACAAGCAGGTAATGTGATACATGCACAAGGAAATGCTTAAATTCTAAATACAAACATGGTCTAGATCTAAATTATTCTAGATCTAGATTATTTGTAATTTTTTCAACTTTTAGTGATAAGCCATCTTGGAAGCAATGTGTTCAATTGTAAAAATGGTTCAACCGTTGGAATAAATAAATAGCCTAAACCTGCAACAATCCATGCAAAGAGAGAGAAACCACAAAACAAAACGACACTCTGGTCACACGTCAAATAAAATATGTACTTACATTGACCTTTGAAAGTTCACCTTTCCTCATGTTGGTACAACTGATTGTAGTCATTTCGTTTTGGCAGAGGCTGCGTACACGTCCGACGTGAGCCGCTACTGTTCACGCCCGTTCCAAATTATGCACCGTACGTTACTTTTCCTGTGATTTTTAAAACAGATTGAGAGCCAGAAAACCTCCTAACCTAACCTAACGTAACGTAACGTAACCTAACATAACCTAAAGTAACGTAACGTAACCTAAGCGGTAGCGATGTGAATTTGCCTTTACATTGGACGTGTACGTGGTCACTTCGTTTCGTTTTATGTTGTCTGCCATAGTCCATTTCGTCATCGTTGTTTAAACATGTTTTTCTTAAAAAATACAACTAAAAGTGTGTCGTTAATTTTGTCTTAATAATATTTAGAAAAGGTTTAGTTCGATAGTATTTACAAGTACAATTGGCGAGTAAGTTCATTTCTGTAAATAGTTCTTTATTCAAATTAGTTGGTTTTAATTTACATTAAGTTCACAGGGTTCCCACACCGGTTCCACTGTTGGATTGTGCTATTTTATTTTCAATTTTAGCGTATTTATATCGTTTTCCGACAGATGATTTTGCTGTTTTTAGAACTAGTTAAGTCTTAGGAACATCATATTAAAATAGTAAATACCCCCGTCGCAGCAAACCTGCGTACTCAGCGAATTTCCAATGCATAATATATGTCTTAATACCATATAAAGCCGCATACCAAGTTTCATAAAAATATATTCATATATAAGCGATATGTACAAGTTTAATTATTCTCCATAAGAATAGCATTGGTGATGAGTAAGCAGGTTTGCTGCAACAAGGAACTAAAAAAATGGGGTTTTATGCAAATATCAATATAACTCAACAAGGTGAAGCCACATACCAAGTTTTATTAATTTATGTTTATAATTAAGGGAGTCATTACATTTTACTTATTCTCCATAAGAATAACATGGGGGCTGAGTACGCAGGTTCGCTGCTACGGGGATAATCAACAAAAAATCAATTTTTTGTGCAAATATCAATATACCAGTTCTACGTGACCCCACGTGCCAAGTTTCATCAATATACATTCATTAATAATGGAGATATCAAATTTTATTTATCCTCCATAAGGATAACATTGGACAACGTACTGTGTTTAGCACTTTGAATATCTCTGCAACGGTTGGACGTAGAATCACAATTTAAACACCAAAATGATTGTTTTGTGGAGCTGAGTTGATTGGTAAAAGCAAATGTGAAGTTTGTTACAAGTTCAAACTCAAACTTGCCGCCATATCAGAAACATCTAGAAGGCACTACCGCGTACAGGAGTAACTGACAACAATGCAGTCACGTGACCCGCCTCGCTCATAAAACTGGACGACGGCGGCTTCTCGCTCTCTTAGCCCGGAACTATTCGGTGTAACATCATCAAAAACCTTTTTCTAAATTCAATACCGCGTTTATTTGCCAATTCCAAAAGTTCGTCGATTTGTTAACGGGGTGCACCCCATACGTTTTCTATTTCGCGAATTGTTTTAAAGAAAAGGCCGAAATTCGCGGTACAATCACATTCGTATTATTTAATTAATAAAACTTTTTTCTAAATTACACGTGCTAAGAGCAGGTTTTAACACTGCCATTCTTGTCGTTTTACGGGGAATAAATTAAACAACTGGTATTATTAATATTAAGTGCATAGTAGTGTTACAGTGTATTAATATTGTGAGCGTTTTGTGTATGTAATTTTCTACAATGTTCATGTGAGTAAGATTTATTAGTTTTACATACTTGGTCATATTTCATAGGGCACATGTCATAACTGGTACTGGTCAAAGTTTAATAATTGTTAAGTTTAAATTCATTTATCTTTGTTAATTATTTGATGTAATATCGTATTCACAAATTATTTATAGCAACTCTCTATTTGTCATAATTTAACTTAAAGATATTTTTCCCTGTACAAGAATTAATTTGTATTAAGCAAGAAAACTTTTGGAAAATATTTAAACTCAAATCAATTGTCTCTAAGCTAAAATAATTGTAAGAGCTGGAAATTAAGTATAATACAAAATTCTAGGAAATTTAGTATTCATAGAACAGAGTGTTACTGTTTGGTTGATTTCAAAAAAAAAAAGAGTAAAATTAATTAAGCAGCAGTTCAGAGCTCAGATCAGGAACCACTTCATATTATAAATAAGTTAATCATGAATCATATGAATGCATAATTTAAATTGGTGGTAAAAAGATATAGGAGGATAGAGTGTGTCGGAGGTCAGGAGGCTTAGTTAGGAGGACTAATACATTATTATTTATTCCCGACCACTCGCTTGTTTTAATAAACCGCCATTTGATTAACTAGGAATTCCTGATTACCACATTTTGATACTTAACTTGAGAACTGCTTTTGATTATTTTAAATACAAAATACAAAAAAATATTAAAACTAAAAAGGCCAGAAATCGACCAAAGCCATAACCTCTAAGGTGATCTATATTACATTAATTTAAAATACTATTTTCCGGCTCTAATTTAATTATGTATTTGTTGTAATGTCTTTGCTCAGATTTGAATAAAATAGTTTCTTGCAATCAGATTCTTCTTTCAAGCAACCCACAACTAAATCAGAGATCCACGAGTGTTTTTGGGCCCAGCAACACTCGCTCTGCATTACTGTAATTGACAAATTAAATTTAAATGTGAATATATAATATATAATAGAGATTAATTCAAGAGCATGTAACAAGTGGTAGCAGGCAGACACTGATTTGTGGGTTGCAATTGTGGCGAAATATGACCAATTAATTATTATTGATATTTTTGTTATATTACTGTGAAAATTATTCATATTTTGTTAGATTTAGATATTGATTAAAAAAATGTTTTATGGACGTCAATATGTCACAACAGCAAGAGATAGGGCGGCAAGGGTTCAATCACGTTATCTAGGAGTTCAAGGTTCGGATAGATCCGCTCCAGTTGTGATACAGGTAGAGCAGGCCCCTCAGGCGAACAATAATTTAGATTTACCGCATTCCCATTCAGGTGCGCATGTCAGCTTGGAAAATAGGTTACGTGATGCAAAATTATTGCCCGAGAATTTTGAACCACGGGTAGACTCCACACATGTTCGATACACGCCAAGACAGGATTGCGCAACCGACACTTTTTGCACGCGTGACCAAACAGGTCAGGATTTTAGCACGCTCTCAACGACTGATCGCACCGTTGTAATCGAATTAGTTCGGAAACTACAACCTTGTTCAGGGGAGAATGAGTCACATCTTATTCAGTTTTTGAAACAAGTAAACACGATTTTTCAGATTGTTCGGGTTGGTCACAATGAAGTAATTAAATTAATTTTGCCTCAGACGCAAGCACATCTTTTTGAAATTTGGTCACATGGGTTAGAATTGAATCTTACATGGGATAATTTACACTTTTCAATCTTGACAGCCTTTTTTCCAGGATTACAGTTAGAGCGAGTAGTAAACAAGTTTGTTAAAAGATTACAATGGCCCCAAGAAACCTTTGTAGCATTTATCAATGATGTTACTTCCTCAGCCGTAGCACTCCAGTGCAATTTTCCAGACGAATATTTAATTGATGTAATTCTCTCGAATATTAATCCACGCATGCGCAATAGTTTTTCATTTTGTGAGAAACCCAAGACAATTTGGGGATTAAAACATTTAGCGAATGCAGTAAATGCGTCAGTCCAGGCGGACAATCATTATTTCAGTACCTTTCCCCCACTTCAACAAGCAACTGTACCTAACCCCATCACTCACCGATTTTTTGAACAAAAATCACAGGTTAAATGTTTTACATGTGGGAAGCAGGGGCACATCGCACGATTTTGTAGGCAGGGAAATGCACGAGGCAATTTAATGAGGAGGTAATTAAATTGTCACAAACGAACACCTCCATTTCTGTAGTTCCATTAGATTTTTCCTTGAGATTACCGACAGTAAAGTTTTTTATTCCATACAATACATCACAGAAAGCACTTATAGATACTGGTTCAACAAGTTGTTTAATAGATAATAATTTTTTTCAAAGCATTAAATCATCACCGAGTATTAAGGAAGTTATTAAAACTAAGATGTTGATTAAATCTATTAATCAGCAAAGCACCATGGTTAGGAAATTAGTTAAGCTTCATTTCAAAATAGGCAATTTTTCATGGACATTTGATTTTTTTATAGTTAATTCACTTCCGTTTCCCATCATTTTAGGTGTAAATTTTATGCAGAAATCCCAAATGAATTTAGACTTTTCTAGTAACACTATTAACTTTAAATTCAATAATGACAGTAAGATCCAAATGAGTGACATTTTTGTGAAGCAACAGCAGCCTGATAGTAATTTTTTATTAGAACTTTCCGACGCAAATAAAATTCATTCACAGGAAACAGAGGAATTTTTACAGAGAATATTGCAAGAATACGCCTCGGTCATAACAGAGAGGATAGGGCAGGCCCGCGTCTCTCCTTATCACATCAGCTGTTTGGTAGATAAGCCTATATGCTCCCCACACTACCCCGTCCCTCCAGATAAGATGAATGCTATGAGAAATATTACTGATGAGTTGCTCAGAAATAATGTAATTAGGAAGTCAACTAGTATGCACTGTGCTCCAGCCTTTTTAGTCGCAAAAGCGGACAAAAATAAATTCAGATTAGTTTGCAATTACAGGAAGATAAATGAATATATTTCATATGACGCTCACCCCCTACCTACTTTAAATTCAGCCTTTGAGTTTTTGAGTAAAGCCAAGTATTTCACATCATTAGATATGAATAATGCCTTCTTTCAAATCCCATTAGATTCACAATCAAGACAGTATACAGCATTTTGCACTCCGTATGGTTTATTCGAATTTAACACAGTACCACAGGGCCTGAAAATCGGATCCCAAGCACTTACTAGAGTTATGGATGAAATTTTGGGCGATTTTAAATTTAAGTTTGTCTTCAATTTTTTGGATGATTGTTTAATTTATAGCGACAATTGGGAAGATCACAAGCAACACATTTTACAGGTTTTAGATAAGTTTAAGGAATACAATGTCACAATAAATCCGGAAAAAATTAGGATAGGCCATACCTCCATAAAATATTTAGGGCACATCATTTCGAACAGAACACTTTCACTGGACCCCGATAGAATTGAACCAATTTTGAAATATCCCAGACCCCGTAATTTAAAACAACTTCAGCGATTTTTAGGATGTGTAAACTTTTATTCACGCTTTATTAAGGATTTTTCCAAGATAGCCTTGCCACTAAATAACTTAAGGAAGAAGAACGTTAAATTTCAGTGGACAGCCACACACCAGAAAGCCTTTGATGAATTAAAAAATTCCCTTGTTTCGTCAACTCAACTAACATTGCCAGATTTTAATGGAAATTTTGTTGTCACCTGTGACGCATGTGACAATGCGATTTCAGCAGTTCTACAAATGAAAGAGGGAGATAATCTTTTACCGGTTCATTTTGCATCCAGAACATTAAGTGAAACAGAACGTAAATACCCAATGCATAAGAAGGAATTTTTAGCATGTTTATATGGAGTTGAGAAATTTAGGCCATATTTAAACAAGAAGTTTACACTACAAACCGATAATTCTGCCGTGATGTACATTTTGAAAAATAAGGGTAAACATACAGCTCAATTTGATAGGTGGGTGTTACGTCTTTCAGAGTTTGATTTTGAAATAGAAAATATTAGGGGTAAATTAAATGTAGTCGCAGATGCTTTATGTAGAGTCTTCAAGGATGATACGGATAATACCGTTAAAATCATCGAGGATTCTACATGTTGCACTCTGCAATGTTTTCCAGAACTATTTACCTCAATTAGGGAGAAACAGGCACAAGACCCGAGTTTAAGTTTAATTATTTCAGATTTGAGAAATAAAATTCCAGTCAAGAACCACTCATTACGCAATAATATTTTGTATTTTGGTAAACAGGGCAGAAAAAGCAAAATAGTAGTTCCAGAGTCCATGCACACTTTTATTGTTAAATATTTTCATGAGAATCCTATGTTTGCACATGCGGGCATAGCCAAAACTATGAATCACATTCAGAAGCAATTTATTTGGAAAGGCATGACACAATTTATTAGGAATTTTGTTAGGTCATGTGAACAATGTCAACTCTCAAAACCGGCGCAAAACCAGAAAATCGGTCAATTAAGTTCTCATATACCGACAAATTGTAACGAGCAATGGTTTTGTGATTTTGTTGGTCCGCTACAACGAACACAACGAGGAAATGAATCAATCTTTGTTTTGGTAGACAATTTTTCGAAATTCTGCTTTTTATACCCAGTTAGAAAACAGACATCAGATTCCGCAATAAATATTTTACGAAATAACATTTTTGCACAGCATGGTATTCCACAGCGCCTAATTACAGATAATGCCTCCGTCTTCACATCGCAGAATTTTTTTTCATTTCTTTTTGGTTTAGGAATTAAGCATGTAACAACTTCAACATATAGACCTCAATCAAATGTTGCTGAGCGAGTTAATAGAAACCTAGTTACTGCATTGAGAATTTTTCATAATCAGAATCATAAGTCATGGGACATTTATTTACCATATTTAATGCTTGCTTTTAATTCCGCAAAACATGAAGCAACAAAGTTCACCCCCGCAAGCGTTTTCTTAGGTAGAGAACTTACACACCCATTGCAATTTCTTTGGAATTTAGAGACAGGACATAATAACAAACCGAGTTTAGACAATGTTTTTCAGAATCTCACAAAGGCGCACAATAGAACGAAGTTACGGTATGACAGGAATCGAACTCCATCTAATTTTGTTGTTGGTGATAAGGTTGTTTTGTATAGGCATTCCCTCAGTAATAAAGATAAGAAAATAACAGCAAAACTTTGTCACAAATGGAGGGGACCTTATACTGTAACTAAACTCACTTCACCGGTTAATGTTGAAATAACTTTGGACAATGATCAGACACAAAAGCAGATAGTTAATGTTGATCAAATAAAGAAATTTTTTCCTCCAGTCTGAAATATATATATATATATACCTTTTTCTCTCTTTACTTCAGAATAAATTGTTGTGACTTATTGATTTAATTTTTTTTAAGATCTATTTCCTTTTTGTAAATCCATATGACAGGTTTTCTTGTGTGGGAGACTCCCATCTACACAGAGCAGTGAAACAGTGGAAACTAGCCGCCGCCAAACACATCACCATACCAGGGGCGACTACGAGACACATCGTCACCGAGGTGCGAAAACACGCTGCCGAACTACAACCAACCTGTGTTCTGCTCATTGGCACCAACGATGTCGGAAGTCACACCTCTCTCTCTGTCTCCAAACGAAACACAGTCTCACATTTTTATTTTGGATTTAGATACAATTTTCACTGGTCACAACATGAACTATTTAATTGAACATTTCTATTATAATGGTAGGACAGATGGAATTCAGTTAAACAGAAAAGCCTTCATCATAATCATGGACAGTATTCAGGATAAAATTACATGTGTAGTGCAGTGCAACAAACTGGAACCTTGTGTAGCTCTGAACAGTTTAGTTTCACCAAGTGTTAGGGATGAGTCTATGACCGAAGTGGAACTTACAGGGAATGTAGCCGTAAGAGTCCACCATCTCTCTCACTAATGATACTATATTGTTATGTTTATCTTTATAAGTATTGTTTCTGTTAACTTTAGTAATTTTTAATTTTTGTGTAAAATTGTTTTCTCTCTCTTTATCCCAAGTTAGGTTAGACAAAAATTAAAAATTCTTTTGGAGGGGGGGAAAATTGTTACAAGTTCAAACTCAAACTTGCCGCCATATCAGAAACATCTAGAAGGCACTACCGCGTACAGGAGTAACTGACAACAATGCAGTCACGTGACCCGCCTCGCTCATAAAACTGGACGACGGCGGCTTCTCGCTCTCTTAGCCCGGAACTATTCGGTGTAACATCATCAAAAACCTTTTTCTAAATTCAATACCGCGTTTATTTGCCAATTCCAAAAGTTCGTCGATTTGTTAACGGGGTGCACCCCATACGTTTTCTATTTCGCGAATTGTTTTAAAGAAAAGGCCGAAATTCGCGGTACAATCACATTCGTATTATTTAATTAATAAAACTTTTTTCTAAATTACACGTGCTAAGAGCAGGTTTTAACACTGCCATTCTTGTCGTTTTACGGGGAATAAATTAAACAACTGGTATTATTAATATTAAGTGCATAGTAGTGTTACAGTGTATTAATATTGTGAGCGTTTTGTGTATGTAATTTTCTACAATGTTCATGTGAGTAATATTTATTAGTTTTACATACTTGGTCATATTTCATAGGGCACATGTCATAACTGGTACTGGTCAAAGTTTAATAATTGTTAAGTTTAAATTCATTTATCTTTGTTAATTATTTGATGTAATATCGTATTCACAAATTATTTATAGCAACTCTCTATTTGTCATAATTTAACTTAAAGATATTTTTCCCTGTACAAGAATTAATTTGTATTAAGCAAGAAAACTTTTGGAAAATATTTAAACTCAAATCAATTGTCTCTAAGCTAAAATAATTGTAAGAGCTGGAAATTAAGTATAATACAAAATTCTAGGAAATTTAGTATTCATAGAACAGAGTGTTACTGTTTGGTTGATTTCAAAAAAAAAAAGAGTAAAATTAATTAAGCAGCAGTTCAGAGCTCAGATCAGGAACCACTTCATATTATAAATAAGTTAATCATGAATCATATGAATGCATAATTTAAATTGGTGGTAAAAAGATATAGGAGGATAGAGTGTGTCGGAGGTCAGGAGGCTTAGTTAGGAGGACTAATACATTATTATTTATTCCCGACCACTCGCTTGTTTTAATAAACCGCCATTTGATTAACTAGGAATTCCTGATTACCACATTTTGATACTTAACTTGAGAACTGCTTTTGATTATTTTAAATACAAAATACAAAAAAATATTAAAACTAAAAAGGCCAGAAATCGACCAAAGCCATAACCTCTAAGGTGATCTATATTACATTAATTTAAAATACTATTTTCCGGCTCTAATTTAATTATGTATTTGTTGTAATGTCTTTGCTCAGATTTGAATAAAATAGTTTCTTGCAATCAGATTCTTCTTTCAAGCAACCCACAACTAAATCAGAGATCCACGAGTGTTTTTGGGCCCAGCAACACTCGCTCTGCATTACTGTAATTGACAAATTAAATTTAAATGTGAATATATAATATATAATAGAGATTAATTCAAGAGCATGTAACAAGTTTACATTAAAATTAACTTAGGAAAAGCCAAAAACCTTTTTCCCATAAGATTAACATAGGAGATTTTATGAGCAGGTTTTTTTGGATTTTCTCCGCAACCACTTAACCTAGCTTAATAATTCAAAATACCATATTATTTGTTTTTTTAAGCTCTATAACATGGTCAAAACCAAAATTAAGTGTTTTAAAAATTTTAGGGTAAAAAATGCAAAAAACCGATTTTTGGAAAATTTAAAACCCCCATAAACCCCCCTTACCATGGCCCGATTTTTCTGGTTTTCGAACTTAAAGTCATAAATGTCACTTTACACATTTGAGCCAAATTTCATAGAAATCGGACGTTTTTTACTCAAGTTATCGCATTCACGGACACACATATATATATATATATATATATATATATATATATATATATATATATATATATATATATATATATATATATATATATATAGATAGATATATATATATACATATATATAAATTTGAACGAATAGTGTTTTAGTCATCTGGGGACCTAAAAAAAAAAATTTGTCATGGTCTCGGGCTTAAATCTTACCATGAGACCTACGGTAATAGCTTCTTCCCTATAGGGGAAATTCGCTAAAAGATTGAAAGTGAGAACCTTATACTATAGTTTTACCCACGATCGGGCGGTCCCGTGTTCAAAACTCACTTTTGATGTTTACCGTTTGGAGATCTGAAATTTTGTTTAAATTTTACTGTAATTTGTTCAGTGTTAAATCTTACTTTTGTTGTTTACTTTTTCAGGTCTAAAATTCCTGTTTAATTTTACTTTTATTTATTTATACTAATTCATTTATTTGTAATTATGTTGCACAACGAACAGCCACCATACCGCACTCTGCAGAGTTAGGTTAGGTTATTATATTTTGTCGTGAACTGCAACCTAAGTTTAGTTGTTTGTTATTTTGTTCACCCAGATCCATTTTTGGATCCAATTTAACATTGTATCCATAACTTTTGATTTAACTTTATATCTGCTTGACTTTGAATTGAATCACCATCTATGCTTTTCCACCACATTTTGTTCACCCAGATCCATTTTTGGATCCAATTTAACATTGTATCCCTAACTTTTGATTTAACTTTATATCTGGTTGACTTTGAATTGAATCACCATTTATGCTTTTCCACCACAAAACAACTATTGTAATCGAAAGTTCATTCAATAACACAAACAAGCAATCGGTTGGTAAAATTTTTTGATAACTGCTCGTCAGCGTCGGGCGAAAAAGTGCTCACCTTTCACCATACAGCTAGGGTCTATATCAACTATTGACATCAAGAGAACCAAACATTTGAGATTAGTTCATTGCCCATAAGTAACCAGGGGTGCAGAAAATGTTCATTGCTCATAAGCAACCAGGGGTGCAGAAAAGGTGTCAGACCCGGGAAATTTCCCCAGATTCTACTGGACTGATTGAGAACCTAAATGTTCCAAAATTTGTGACATATAGCTTTACATAAAAATGTACTAGCTTTTCACAAGGTAAATCAATAATTTACTAGCTTTTCACAAGGTAAATCAATAATAATCAAGTAAATGTTTAATTTATTGAGGTTAAATTCCACCAACAAAATTTTGCCACCTGTAAACTTACCTCTAACATTGTGATAAAATTAGCCTACTATGTTACTAATAAAATAAACTTACAAAATATGAAACAAATAAAAAAATAAAAGTTTAATTAAATGTTTCTTTTAATTTAATTAATAAGGTTAAATTTCATAAAACATTTTGCCACTTATTATAAAATTAGGCCTACCTCTAACATTGTAATAATGTTACTAATAAAATACAGTAGGGCTATAATAAACTTACAAAAAGGAACAGGTAATTTAAACAAACAAATATATATGGAATTGCATGTTTACTTTCTTTAGGAATGGAGGAATGTAGTCAGAATTATTACACATCAATACAAATTAATAAAATGTTGGGAAAGGAGGAAATCAACATAAAAAACTTTGAATGATCGGGAAAATTTAAAACTGATAAATAGTTATTGTACTATCCATATATCTTGAACGGAGAGTCACACAACTTTGATTTACAGTTTATTTAATTTGTGACAGTTAGACGACAAATATGAGCCACTATTTGTCTTTGTACGACAGTTTCGGTTTTAACATTTTGTAGTATGGTAGGACACCTTATCTCTTGAATAAATTACCGCGACCCGCGACCGGATGCCAAACTATAGACCAGCCATTAAGAATAAGACAAAAAATATAGGATCGCTGACTGACTTTTGAGGTAAACAAACAAACACTGTTAGTTGTCTAATATAACCGTGAGACCATACAAATTGTTTGTATATTCAACACTGGATAATACGTTGTAGTTTATTATTTGACTTGACTAAAGATGACGGAATTATACGTTATTGTACCTAAATCGCCTATGCACACTGTTGTTGATGTGTTATCTAATTAAGTTTTTAATTTTCCAGGAAACTAATTTGCGAGTTAAATTTATTTTGTTTGTTGGTCCAAAATTTCCCCCGAGCTGGCTAGCCGGATTGGACATATTCTGCACTTAAAAGGTTCTTGCAAAAGGAATCTGAATCTTTCTCAGAAGGAATCTGGGTAACTTATTCCTTCTGTTAGGTACTGTACATAACAATCATAAGTCATAAAGCCACTTATGATACCAGACATCAGGCAAATAATTTGCCTGGTGCAAACATTGTCAGAAACAATTTAGGTAGATACTGTGTTTAACTAGTTTCACTTGAAACTATCATTTTAAAACATTAGGCCTATCAATGTCTGTTCAGTATGATGTGTTTTAAAACGGACTGTTTTTTAGAGTACCCAAATTTCTTCTTTTTTACTTTCTCCCCCTATGGAGAAAGTATTGTTTTCGTAAAAATTTTCGAATTTGAGTTGTTAGTGGAAATATTCGTTTTGGTGCCACTCGTTTTGGTGTTCTGTTGCTGGTCTTTTGGTAATTCCTTGAAGTTATTTTCTTTAATGAATTCTTCCGTTTTCTTGATGTACATGTATTTTTCCATAATTACTATGGTGTTGCTTTTGTCGGCTTTAACTGCTATGGCATTATTATCTTCTATCTTCTTTTTTATTGTAACACATTTTCTCAAATCTTCTTTTCTGTCCTGGGCCAATTGTTTCCCACAGAGAAAGATCAAAAGGAGCTCACCGACGCTGTGAAAAAATGTACCAAGGTTATTAATGAAGATTGTAGATTGAAAATGGACATTTTAAACTCTAAAGCACCTGTAATGAGGGGAATCCCAAAAATCCATAAGAAGAACGTACCAATTAGACCTCTAGTAAACTTCAAATGTGCTCCTACATACAATGTATCAAGAATGATAGCAAGTCGACTTAGTAATGATCTAGAGCTTGAATATAAATACAATGTAAAAAATAGTTATGATCTTGTTGATAAAGTTATGGAGATTAATGTTAGTGAAAATAGTAGGCTAGTTTCATTTAATATTTCAAATTTGTATACAAATATTCCTGTGAATGAAACGATTGAACTAATCAAGGATAGACTCATACGTAATAAGTTGTATAATGATTATGTAAATCAGCTTGTAAAATTGCTCGGAATCGTATTGAAACAAAACTATTTCAGGTTTAACAATAGATTTTATACAAAAACTGATGGTTTAGCCATGGGTAGCCCCCTTTCATCAATATTATCAGAAGTATTTTTGCAACATAATGAGGAGATCATTTTGGAAAAGTTGAAGAAAGAACACAAAATCATAATGTATGTCAGATATGTGGACGATATACTGGTTATTTTCAAGGAAACCGAAGAAAAAGAAGCGGAACAAATGATGAGATTATTTAACAGTCATCATAAAAACTTAAAATTTACCAGAGAGTATGAAGAGAATGTCAAGATAAATTTCCTAGATCTCACGATATCAAGAAGAAATGATGAGCTAGAGTTTGATATATACAGAAAGCCTACGCAGACGGATACTACAATCAACAACAAGTCTCTTCATCCCACCAGCCATAAGACCGCTGCCTTTAGATCGATGTTATATAGAGCCTACAAGATTCCTCTAAATGAAGATAACAGAAGAAGAGAAATAACAACTATAAAGGTGATTGCTCGAGCCAACTGATTCAACCCAACAATAATAGATGAAATTGGAGCGAAAATACATAGGAAAATAAAGAACCAAAAAAAACTGCATAGAATAACAACATTAGACGGAAGAAAAGAAATATAAAGTAATTTTGCAACATTCAGCTTCACAGGAACTAAGATACAAAAGGTCGCAAATCGATTCAAGAAATATGGAGTTTATAGCCTACAGAACGCAAAACACCATGAACAAAATACTAAATCCCAAGATAGAAGATTGTAACAAATTCGACATGCCCGGCGTTTACAAAATTAATTACAACAACTGTAACAACTGTGATCACTTTTATATTGGTCAGATTGTTAATTGTATTAAAAGATTTAAGAACCATGTATCAGCTTGGAAGAACAGGAAACCGGAAAGATCAAACGTAGCGAAACATCTTTTAGAAAAAGGCCACACCATAGGGAAAATAGAAGAAAACCTCAGCATCCTCAAGAATTGTAAAAAAGGAAATGAAATGAATGCATGGGAAGAATTGTTTATATTTAAAGAAAAATGTAAAAATAGAGATAAATTGATTAACGAACCAGTTAACTTCGACTCTGGTGGCACATTTAGGAACCTGTATCCAGAACTTCCGGTAGCCAATAGGATATAAGCAAGGACGCCATTTTGATTCTGTCAGTTCTCTCATTGGCCTGATGATGACTGGTGTGACTGGTCGAAACCGGTAGCCTAGTACCATCTTTTATATATGTTTACCGTCTGTATGTGAATCAGTATAAGTGTACAACATATATCTTAAGTGTTGCAAGACGTCTTTTATTACATCCCGTAAGTAATAACAATACGAAATATGCTAATAAAAAAGTTGTTTAAGATTTAATAGCAATAAAATATCTAATTGTATAATTAAACTCTCCCTCGAGAAAGCAATTATATTGTAGAACCACAACAATGTAGTTCCTTCAGATAGTAGTGTAAGTGCAGCTGAATAATCTGTAATCTGTAGCTAGATGCAACGTAGCTTGTTTCTCACGCGTGATGGCACGCTGACTACGGTGTAATCTTATCTGTGACATCCTGTCTGTTGGATACGTGTTGTCTCTGTTCAACAGATGCTTGTCTCATCCGGACATTTTTATCTCCAACTGTGAACATCCTAGTCAGTCAAGCGTGAATCTCGCTGCGGTAACGAGTATAATGATGTTTTCATCCGCGTCGGTACCGTGTTACGGAGTTGTATCGTACTGTTCGTTAATGGTGAATCGTGTTATACTAAATTTATGGATATTCCAAATATACAGGTATATCTAAGTGAATTTCCTAAATATTCCTAAAATTATAATAATTTTTCTGTAGACTTGTTTAATCTTTTCACTGTCATATCTTGAAATGCTTTCACTCCAGGACTTTCATGTAGTACAATTCTGTTCTTTTTTATTTATTATTGTAATTCCCAGATTTTTCTAAATTGAAAAATTGTTTTAGTTTTATTTGTTTCTTATTGAAATTTAGATATAACTTAAACTAATTTTCAATTTATTTATTTTTTTTTATAAATTTCCCTCTTCAAACACTAGTCTCTTCCGTTAGGAAATTTAATTGTTTTGAAGAATCCCTTGATATATTTAGTCCACTCAATTTTTGAGTAAAGTCGTCTGAATGTCCTTGGTTTGACATAAAAATGTTTCCGTACGACTGATTGGTTTCAGAGGAATTTCCTAAACCTCGTATACGGCCTATTGTTTTTATAGGTATTTATAGGTGTGTGTGTCTGTATGTGTGTCTGTGTGTGTGTGTGTTTGTGTGTTTGTGTGTGTGTGTGTGCGTGTGTGTGTGTGTGTGTGTGTGTGTGTGTGTGTGTGTGTGTGTGCGCGCGCGCGCGCGTGTGTGTGTGTGTGTGTGTGTGTGTGTGTGTGTGTGTGTGTGTGTGTGTCTGTCTGTGTGTGTCTGTGTGGATGTAGAGCTCTAACCTAAGGACCGATTTTTATGAAATTTGGTATGTAGGTACTAATCCTCAATATCTTCAGGCGTTTTTCTAATTTTTTTAAATTTTTTATTTTGAAGGGCAATTATCCCCCAAAAATCGCCAAAAAACATGTAAAATGCAAATTTCTCAAAAACGGCTCTAACGATTTTGATTAAACTTTGGTGGTTTGTAGAACTTTAGGTTTCCAACAAAATGACACCACCCGCATGTCTGTAAAATTCGGGTTCAGAAATTACAGGACATAAAACATCCAAAATTAAGTTTTTTGGTTAAAAAGAGCTCAAAAAACTAAATAAATTAGTATTTTAAATTACTATTCTACGATTGCTAGTTGCGGAGAAAATTGAAATTTTCATTTAGCGGTAAACGCAGTACATTGTCCAATGTTATTCTAATGGGGAATACAAAAATAACGATTTCTCTCTTATTTACTGATCAATTTCATTAAAATTTGATATGCAGGTCAAGTTAGCATTGACCAACAGAGGATGTTCGAAATACCACTGTGTGCAGTAACGGACTCTATAGTGCCTCCCAAAAAGGGATTTGGGTGGATATTTCTGATAACAACTATTTTAGACAATTTTCTGTACATTTATCTATACTTCATATTCTATATTTAGTAAATAACAAATATTTTTGTTATTAAAGTTTGGCTAAAAGGGAGAAAGTATGTGTCAGTTTCCTGATACCGTTTATTTGTAATAATCTGAAAAAAATCTGGTTAGGATGTGGTACAGGGTCAGCACACCCATTTGGCGGGTTAGGCAACTGTGTAGGATGGCGAAAATGAACAAATAAACTGGAAAAAACTAAATTGGCTGAAGTTATACTTGTCAGATGCATTTGATTGAACAATTATTTAATATATTAATATTATCGATTAGATTGTTATTGTTGGTTGTTTGTTTACATAGCCTAAATGTATTTTTAGCAAATTTAAAGTCTCTGGAAATGCAATGAATTGTAGCTAAACTACCTATAAGGGGCGCCACACATCTTGACGGATGAATCGGCACTACTAGATATTTTGAAAACAAGATTGTTTCGACGTTGCGCTGACTATACAGCTCATAGCATGTGTGTACGATTGTAAGGTTTTATAAGAGTTAAATATTATGTAAGAAAAATTAATATTCAGTGTGATGTCGAAACAGTCTTGTTTTCAGAATGTCTAGTACCGTAGCGCCGATTCATCAGTCAAGATCTATGGCGACCCTTATACCCCAAACTGTATCAGATTACTGTGTACAATTAATACTGGAACATGTTTCAAGTGGATACGAAATCAAGATTTATTTCTTAAAACTCCATAATGTAAAATGTGCAAAGAAGAAGAAATGAAAGTGAGACTAAAAAATGATAACCAAGTCTTGTTTAATTTAAAGAGACGATTGAGCCAGCATCATAATTTTGCAAGTTCATGACACCACGATGAGTGTTCTCTCCCAAAAAAAATTAAATAACAAAAACCTCTTTTCAGTTGTGGGTTAATACGATGCTTAAAAGCAAATACTCTGATAAAGAGATTACAGTAGATTGTCTCCTCTTTTATAATCAGTTGAAATTCTTTACTTAAAAGTCTTAACAACAAGATTCATAGTTTTAAATTAATGTAGTTTGCTTTATTTAATGGTGTCATCGCTAATAAGAAATTAACACTAAAAGAGTTGATGAACTGTCATTGGCCAGAATTGGTAGTCTGATGGGCCACACACAAGGCTGCAGGGGGCGGGGGACAAAACTGAATTAATTTCGGCGGGAATCGGTAAGAACTAAGCGAACTCCAGGCTGAGTCAATTCCTATCCGAGACAATTCCATGCTCACCACCCATTACATTTAATACATGGTTAAAAATTTACATTTACACAATCGATATTCCTTTTGTGCTGTTATTGATATTTTCAGTGTTTTTTGTAACAAGTTGTCAGGGTGTTACTAAATTGTTCGTCTAAGAGAACTAACTCAAATTTGTATACAAACATAAAACATATTAGGCCCCAGTATATATAGTAATTAGTAGGTAGCTTTATTTATTTACCAAAACGTAATTTAGTTTAAAATTATTGTTGAGCTTTATTCTAAAAAATTTTCAAACTAGACAAGTTAAAATTGACGTCTATAATATAGCCTAACTATTTTCTGAGCAAATAAGCTTTTAATTTGATGGGACATTATGACAATATCATGTAGGAGTAAGGCTGACGCAAACACTTTTGCTGATCTACACATCGACTGTCACATTCACCGTCCCCTCTCCTCCCGCCTTACACTTAACTAATAACACTATATCAATCCCAAAATTTTAAATTTCAAACCCTCACCCAATATTCTTCCCAGTTCTGTAACAGTTTTTAAACAAGAGCTGTATCAGAGCTTGATTTATTGAACAATTAATTTAATTGTATCTTTGAATGTGGGTTACTGAAACCTGAGGCCCATTTGAACACTTTCTGCTGTTGATTTACCTCTCTCTTATTGTTCTTACAGGAAACCTTAGCCAATTTAGAACGTCAAATTTATGCATTTGAAGGCAGCTATCTAGAAGATACCCAGTTGTATGGAAACATCATCAGAGGTTGGGATAGATATTTAGTTTCAAATAAAAACACCAACAGTAAGGCTGACAAAAGAAATAGAAAGTTCAAAGAAGCAGAGAGACTTTTCTCAAAATCTTCTATCACATCTAATGCTGTAAGTATCCATTATATTTAAAACCGTTTTCATTCTGTCTTGATTGAATTAAAAATAATACTGATGAAGTGCAATTTATTATGATACTCGCCATATCATTGGAATCCCCAAGGCTAAACATCTTTGCATTTAATCTCCTTGTGTTTGGACCTGTTCAGACGTTTTCAAACACAACAGGTCCAAAAGGCCCAAAAGTGCTTGCTTCATGCTTTTTTGGTTGCACATGAGCGCTGGCGAGCATGCCCAAAGCAGCGGAAATTTGCTACCTGTCTACCTGTCGTAATTCCGTAGGGTAATGGCAGTGTAATGGCTGTACGTTTACTAGGACTGCGGATGGTTTGGAGGGGGAGTGGAAAGACTGTCAATGTGTGCGGGGGGGGAGGGCACAACGGAGATATCCCGCAACCTTGGGCAGACTCGGTAGCCCTTGTGTATTCTCTGAGCATGAGGCAGGAGGTTTGAACAATTCTGGCCATTCTTGGACTCGCTTTTTCTATAAATTCAAGCGAAGGATGTGTATTATTTATTATATTTTAAAAAAATCATAAAGTTAATTTTTTGCATTTATTGTAGAATCTTATAAACACATGCCTCGTCACGGGTAAGTTGTATTCTTTTACTGTATAAGAAAATACAATATTACTGTCCATGAAATTAGTGTCAAACACTCCTCAACAATTAGTTTGATATCTCTTAGAACAACAGTTCTAACTTTCTTGTGATGCCTAGGCCTATATTTTAAAACTCTCATTAGTCACAGATCGCACCCCCAATTTTTAAACTGCCTTCCCTTTCCTGTATATCCCTAATGGCCCATTATTTTTCTGTTGCCATTCAGATGATGTATTATGATTGTAGTTAAGGTTTATAATTCTGTTTGAAAGCTAATTTCATATAATATCTAATCTATTTATGAATCTGTGTCCAGGCTGTAAGCGGACTTGTGGAGCCATCTGAAAAAGGTAAACACTTCAATTAAGGTGCACTTTTTCGCCTACTTTGAGATGAGGTTATCGTTTTGATATTGAAAAATTTAACCTACCTGTTGCTTGTTTATGTTTATGAACTTTCAATTACGATTGTTGTTTTGTGGTGGAAAAGCACAAATGGTGATTTGATTCAAAGTCAATCAGATATAAGTTATATCAAAAGTTGTGGATACAATATTAAATTGGATCTACAAATGGATTTGCGTTAACAAAATAACAGACAACTAGGTTGCAGTTCATGACAAAATTATATTACCGTAAAACCTACTAATCCCGGACAGGGGGGGTATTCCCGGACACGGCGTACATATTTTTATATTTATTTATATTTCTAAATATAAATATAAAGGTTAACATACCTTGACGTCAGCAATTCCTTACAGTAACAAAATGTTGACTATAGTTTCGGCTAGCACGTAGCCATTATCAAAACTTTTGATAATGGCTATATTATTTTATATTTATTTTTATATTTCTAAATATAAACAGGTTAACATACCTTGACGTCAGCAATTCCTTATAGTAACAAAATGTTGATTATAGTTTCGGCTAGCTCATAGCCATTATCAAAAGTTCAGAAGTCAAGGTATGTTAACCTGTTTATATCGATAAAACAATTCTGGAAGGCTACAACATGAATATATTTCTAAGCCATTAGTTGGCAGAAATCAAACCGAAGACTCAGCAGACCAAAATCAACTTGTAGTCTAACCAATACACCAGCCCGCCCTTTAATTAAGTATTATATTGCTCAAAATTGATCTATTCTAATGCTAAATAAGTTTATTTTATAAAGCGTAGAGATTTAAGTCAGGTATGATTAATTACTCTAAAAATCCCCTATTGCCTCAATGACAAATATTAAGACGTTGAGTAGATAAAGTCCTATGATTGTTATCAAATTAATACAACAAATATTGTTACCTTAAAATAAGTGATGTCCCTAGTAAGGTTACCTATATACTATTTTTTTAAACCTGATACAGTTTACTTACAAAATACATGACTACCATATTTTCCAGCCAACTTGTACAGATACATTTGCTTACCTGAGATACACTGCTACCGGTTCTGTGTTATTAAAATTGTGCTTACTCGCTACATAAAATAAACCTTTAATATTATGTACCTGTAATAGATGTGGATGGCTCCAGTGCCCTTCTCATTGTAGCCAGCTGTCTCTATTCCTTGAAGTTGTTGCGTGATGCTTTCTTCAATACAGGTAGCATGAATCTTCGGTTTTCTTTTGGGGGGGCAGAGGGATCCTTGGACATTAGTCACGTCCCCTCACAGAGAGGGGACGGAGTCTAGGGCCTCACTGCTGGGCTCGCGACAGCTACATAGAGAACATTGTGAGATTGTAAAACTCTTGAAGTCTTCTTCAGTATTCTTCAGGCGTTGATCTTCCTTTCCATGCCCTCGTCTCAAAGGGAGTTAATTATTATTAGAACGTTAGATTTGTTTTTTCCAAAAATTGCAATTAGTTAACAATCAGTTAAACGAATTATAGTTTGAACAAGGAAATTTAAGATGTTTATAGTTACACGTTGGGTGCTCAAAGCATTTTTTTTCTTCGTATGGAATGTAATCTCTTTATTTTAGTAGCTACTTTATTAATCATTTGTTTAAATTTGAGTAATATTCAAATAATTTTTTGTTGTCACTTAATGTTTTGGATTTGAATTATAAAAGATCAATTTGGTTTTACTACCAATTACAAGTATATCTGACATTAGCATGATTGTCATCTTATCAACACAACAACTTTTAGTCAAGCGGGGAAACACTACATTTCATTGTAGATGCTAGCAATTAATAACTGACTACATCAATTTTATATAAAAAATAGACTAATTTGTTATTTAAAAAAATTATAAATTAACTAAATCTGCCTTTATACGAATAAGAATGTTCTTTTTTATAGTAAAATATCAAAAAAGAGCACAGACAAGGGGTGAGTTGTATGTTGTCAAGTCCATCTTCTCTTCAGAGGGATGACTCCGATTATCTGAACAAGCACATATTAGGTTGTAGAAAACTGTTAAAATCCTATATATTTAAAACATGTAAAAAACAAGTCACTTGTTCTGGCTGTTCTATTCAGCCAATTAATTCTTCTTTACATTACAGTTAAGGAAATTTAGTTCCAAAAAGTCTAGATGTTTTATCAAGCATTTTGACATTTATTTTTCCTCAGGATTTTGCCTATCAGCCTTTGAAGTTCCCACATTAACCTTATTGGGTATAAATCATATAAGTACCGGTTCTTCAATGCAGCATATATTCATTCCTTAATCGAGATAAGTTGACTACAGGAGACAGCGCATGTCCAACGGGTCATACACATATTCTGTAACACACTTATGGGGAGAGGGGTACAGCGTGGGGTTACTATGTGTCATTTGGGGAGGGGAATTTGGATCAGTCGTCATTATGTAACACACACATTGAAATAATAAATAAATACAAAGGGGGTGAGACAACTGACTGTGTTATTCAAATACCTTTTCCTCTTATGTTCTGTTCGCTATTATACAACTACTTAACTTAGGTAAAGGAAACAGCTGTTAACAATGGGTAGATAGATTGTTTATTAAAGGAATTTACATATGTTTGGACTATTAATTATGTGAAAGGGACTAACAATTATATTACAATCATAGGGACTTTCTAAAATTTGAATTAATAATTGAATTACAATAATGGTGGCTTAGCTCAATTGGTATGCACAAGGGGTTCTGTCTCAGGGTGTAGTTGGTCGTGCCGGCAAAATTCCATAAAAGTCTAATTAGTGATCTCTAATGAAAGTCACTGTTGGTATAGTCTTTGAGATGCTATAGGATTCGAGATGGTTGCCAATAAACAAAAGTTCTCTAGGCTATATTTAAAGTCCTGATATTCCCTCAAAGTTTATATATGGTAATTTTGATGTGCTGTAATAGTAATAGCCTATTTTGGATTCAAAGTTTATGTCTAAATATTTTAGTAATTCTTGAAGTAATTTATATTGGTGAAGTCTTGAAGCTTGTAGCTAGGCCTACTAAATGAAACAATCTCACCACTTCAGCAACATATTTCTTCGCCCAGATATTATTAATTATTCTTGAGGTGGCCAAATAAAGGAAGTAACTGATCTGGGCTCCGGTGACTATAAAAATATTAGACTGTTGATGTCTAAATACTATTTTAAATGGGAAATTTAAATTAAATTTGGGACAATGCCCTCCAAACATCTAACACAGGCCATGTCTTCTCCAGGAGTCCTCATCACCAGGTGCTTTCTCTGTTGATTGTTATAGGGTTCACAAAACTACACACAAAACACTAATTTTGAGCCCAAAGTTACTTTCTCTGGAGGAAACACATGTTCACTTCTGGTTATAAAATGAGATCAATTTTGAATTTTAAATACTTAGGCTATATATATAAAATGTGATCTGAGATAATTGTACAGGATGAATCTTTAAATTAATTAAATGTTTGGTAGGCTATTGTGAATTATAATGAAATATCTATTTATGGGATTAAATGGTTAATAACTAAGTGAAATATTCAGAGGGATGGAAAATTAAAGCAATACACAATTATTATATTAAACTATATTAATACATCATTGGGAAAGTAACGCATGGGAACAAACAGGTATCTTAACATAGGGTATTTAATAATTGGACAGGGCACATATGCAAAATATGATTATTAATTATTTACAAATGTATGAAAAATGTGATTAAAATGTTTACATAAAAAGTAAATCATTGCTAAATGGAATGCTAGGATTCTTATTAAATTAAAACATAACTTCAGTTTAATTGTCTGATATCGTCACATTTTTAATTTTTACTAAGCCTACATATATTGTTCAGAATTTTTTACCAAAAAAGTCTTACGTAGTATTCGTATGCCCCCCTCCCAACTGTTTTGTTTGTGGATGTTTACATTTATATTCACACAGATTTTCTGTGAAGTAGATCCTAGTAGTTAATCATTTTTTTAGATCTTTGTTAATGGTATTGACATCACATATTAGTTGAAAACGTAGATTCAAGACAATTTTTTCTTTTAAATACTTTTTTAGAATCAATAATATGTAGATATTCAAACTTTCTGAACATCAAAGGCAGACGGGCCAATTACCTCAAAACTGTTATGAAACGAAGGTGGTGTCTGTCTGCCATCACATAGTCCTATGTTCTAATGCAACAACTTCTGAATCTGATTGAGTTGAAATTGACATGGAGGAACAGTAGTTAACATTTATGGGCTTCAGTTGGCCTGTTCATGTATAAAATTCTCTTAAGGCTCTGCCTCATGGTTCTTTAAAGTTTCAATGTTATTCTTATCATTATTGATACTGATTTCCTTTGTCTGTAATATTGTTAATATCTGGGTTTTGTGGTTGCCACATTCCCGACGTGAAGAACAGAAAGACAACAGCTATTATCTTATTTAATTCTGTGGAATCGCTGAATAATATAGTTATGCTGTATGTGACCACCTCATGGTCCACAGTGATGTCGATAATAAGCTAAACTTAAGAAATACTGTATTAAAAATATATATTATTTATAAAAAGATAAATAACTTTGAAACTTACCTAATCCATGTGTAGGTTGAGAGCTTACAATTATTAAAAAGTTGGCTGGAACAACACAACTGACTTCTTGTATGTTCTATGATATAAATGAGGTAACTGTTGTAAACTGTATCAGGTAATCTCTAAATTAAATCTGATTACATGGTATAAGCAAAATATTCAAACGGTAATAAATAGGGATTAGTGGTAATTAATTAAAGTGTTCCAAAAGAAACATAATTTATTTCATTGTTCATGAAAAAGTTAATAATAAATATTGAAAGGTTTTGGAAAAAGTTTTTGTTTCAGCATAGGTTTAATCAAATCTTTTATCACGGATCCACTGATTTTAGCAAATTTTGGTAGTAAAATATTGAGTTAGATATGATAAATGATTTATTTTACGTATTTGGCTGGATAAATAATTTTTGGAGTGGTTTAAAAGGTATAAATAAAAGGTATAAAGGTGGTGAGGTTTAAAGGGGCTTATTTCCTATCCTGACAGCCTATTACAGTACATTTAATCTGTGCATGTCTCTGTTCTAACCACTAACCTTCCTGCACAGTTTTGGAAAATATTCCCATTACAAATTTGATTATAATAGCGGACAAATAAATTGCCAGAGGGCATGGTTTGTACGGGCAGTTGCCCCCCAATAATTTGGAGAACATACTATTATAATATATGAAAAGTCACAATAATCACGATCATGACTATGTTTGTCCCTCCAATCAAAATACTGTGGCGTATGCTCCACACCAGCTGATCGGAATAACATTTGAGTGATATTTTCCCCTATGACAACAGTGACAGCGTACAACTATGCTATTGGCTACAACTGATAGTCCAACTATCAATTTTTTATTTGTCCGCTATTATAGATGTTAGATTTAATGTATTAGGTTTCAGCATTAGCTTCATTTGCACGTCTTCCTTTTGCAATTTTGTATAGCATGGAAGTACTTTTACTTTTGCATCCAACTACATAATAATGAACAATAATGAAAGGATCATTAGGGAGGAGAAAAGTAGGACAGGAACAGCAAGTTACTCCAAAAGGGAGAAAAACTCTCCTGCATTATTAATTGGATTCCAAGCTTACATTATTACTATTTATTTATTTCCTATGGCAAGCACCATTATTTTGTTATAATGACTCATACAATTAATTCAATATAAGCACACAATAATTGATGTACGATTGATAATACAGTAGAACCTTGCTACGGCGACCCTCGATAAGACGAAAACCTCGATAATGAGTCTGATTTTCTAATCCCCGTGAATCTCCCATAACACTCAATGTTATAAATACCTCTATAACACGACTCCTTTTCAAATAAATACCTCGATAGCACGTCTTTTTGTCATTTCATATTACTAATAAATAAACCTCTATAGCGCGTCTTTTCAAATAACTGAACCTCTATAGCACGACTTCCACCTCAATAACACGCTTCTTTGGGTAAGTAAACCTTTATTTCACGACTCTAACCTCAATAGCGCGCCGTTTTGCGTTACGGAACCTTTATAGCACGACTCAACCTTTCTCACGCATAGTTCCCACGGGTAGAATAGATGTTTTGAAGTAAACAACATCTTGGGCTCAGGTCTCAACAAGAAAACCCTTTCCCTACCCCCCTTCGTCTTCCGGCCTTTCCTTATCTGTCACGGGTCAGATCAGTCGCATCATCATGTTATATGGCAATAATAAAGAAGTTTGTTTTACTTGTACATGTGTTCTTTTATTTATGACTGATTTCTTCTTTATATTGATTCCGTAAGCGAATTGGTCCCCACGAAATATCTCGAGCTAGGAAGAAGTTAAGTTAGGTTATGACGATTCATTCTAGAGCTTGAGGGCCAAGGACAGTGGGAAAAATTTCAGAAGTGTCAAACATTACGTGGGCTACGCTCCACTGGACTTCAAGGATCCAATGATTTTCTTATAGAAATATCACTACAGTGTTTTTATTAATAAGCAAAATGAACTAATGATCAGCTGTGATTATCCACTTACACAAACACCATATGTTAGAGGCTATAGCCCCTGTAAGCCACTAGTATACAGTAATGTAGAAATGTTTCATAAAAAATGTGTTTGGTATAGCAAAAAGTCTGTGACCTCGATAGCACGTCTTGTTGTGAAAACCACCTTGATAGCACGACCCTCAATTACAAGTGCACCTCAATAAGAAGACTATTTTAGAGATCCCCTTGAGAGTCGTGTTATCAAGGTTCTACTGTAATATGTTGGTGAAAATGTTCAATAGTTCAGTGATAATGCAGCGGTTCAGAATACAGATGACTTGTTAAAATATTACATGCAAAACTAGGATACATGAACTAAGCTACAATTATAGAACAGTGATGCAATTTACAAACAATAATAAAGTTAATATTTACATGCAAAAGCAAGGGTTCATCACTAACATATATACATAGGTTTACAGTTAATAACTTATGGCAATAACAAACATGCAGTATATTGTTCTCAGTGCAGCTAAATATTATTTAGTTAGTGCTATCAATTGTTTTGATTAATCAAGCACAAAAGTGTATGAGGTGCTTAAAGGTAAATTTGATTTTTTACATGCAGTAAAAAATATTGTTGAACTACACTTGATAAACATTGCATGGTACGTTGTTGAAGGTGTGTGAGGATGGGGAGTCAAGGGGTAGGAGTTGAGAGGATTTACAAGGCCCCGGTCTTAAAGCTTGTAGGCTATGCCTGGTAAAAAAAGTCAATGTGGCCATAAACTTCATTTCCAAGGTATGAATCCTAGAGAATGGACATGTGAAAGATAGTTTGTGCCTTGCATGCTTCTGACAAACAAATCTTGAGAACCGGTCTTGGAAGGGACGCAGAATTTGATTTTATCTAAAAGATCAGGACATTTTATACAACCATTCAGCGACTTGAAGAAGAAATGGACGTCAGTGGTATTATAGCGAGTTTAAAGCTTAGGTAGGCCAGGATGGGATTGTATTGTGTTGATTGGCACTTATAGGTAAGGAAACCGCATTTGATCCCTTATCAATCTAAAAAATCTCCTTCGTCCAGACACTGAAGTCTTTTACAGTGCAGACCATAGGAAGGAGGCCATATTGTTGAGCAATACTCAAGAGTCTGTTGGACCAAAGGAATGAAGAGGAGACAATCACTGAAGGGCCCATTGAAATCCTGCAGAGTAGGCCTAAAGTGTGATTGGCCTTAGAACAAATTTGCCTTATTAGTTTATAAGGCAAGGGAATTTCTTCTCAGGGGTCCTCCAACCCTTCCCAGGTTCCCAGATATCTTGGAGGGTTCTCTACCCTGGTCGGTTCTCCTTCTAGCCTCAGAGGCTTCAATATTTGGTTGGTTGCACCCTTCTTCTGATACACCCTCCTCCCTCCCCCACACTGATGGTATCAGATAGGCAAGGAAGATCCATTATCCCCCCTACCTAAGTGCCTGACAGTACCACATCTTCAAGAATTTGGACTTTTATAAACCTGTCCTATGACAAAACAAGGGTGTACAAGAAGTAAGGCAAGTTAATCACACTGGTTAACTAAAATGACTAAATGACTTGCCAATAACAAATCCTTATGTTTCCCAGCAATGTTTATCTCTGAGTTCTGAACTTACAAAAAAACAGTTCAAGCCATCTAGGGGCATGAATTTGATTAAGTCTATGCTACATTTTTGGACCATACACTGTTGAGGAATCATACTCGTAGTTTAATTTGTGGATAGTTCCTGTAAAGCTCCATGATATTTGAAAGGGGCCTCAAAAGCAGTAGGATATGCTTAACGTTGATTAACTTGCTTTAGATGTCCAGGAGATTACTCAAATAGCATATACTATTTTTATACAGGAGCAGAATATTTTATGAGCTTATTACTTTCTCCCCCTTATACGTAGTATATGGAGAAAGTATTGTTTTCGTCAGAATTTTCGAATTTGAGTTGTTAGTGGAAATATTCGTTTTGGTGCTCCCTGAACCCAAAAAAGTGGTTTTTACGTGATGTCTGTCTGTGTGTGTGTGTGTCTGTGTGGATGTGTACAGAGCTAGAGCCCTAACCTATGGACCGATTTTGATGAAATTTGGTATGTAGGTACTAATCCACGATATCTCCAGGCGTTTTTTTCATTTTTTTGAATTTTTGATTTTTAAGGGTGATTATCCCCCAAAAACCGCCAAAAAACATGAAAAATCCAAATTTCTCAAAAACGGCTCTAACGATTTTGATTAAACTTTAGTCGTTTGTAGAACTTTAGTTCTCCAACAAAATGACACCACCCGCATTTCTGTAAAAATTCGGGTTCAGAAATTACAGGACTTAAAACATCCAAAATTCAGTTTTTTGGATTTTTCATAAAAAAACATAAATATTAAAAAATATTACTATTCACCATTAAAAAGAGCTCTAAAAACTAAATAATTTAGTATTTTGAATTACTGTTCTACGATTGCTGGTTTCGGAGAAAATTGGAATTTTCATTTTGCGGTAAACGCAGTACGTTGTCCAATGTTGTTCTTATGGGGAATACAAAAATTACTATTTCTGTCTTATTTACTGATCAATTTCATTCAAACTTGATATGCTTGTCAATTTAGCATTGACCAACAGAGTTAATTCGAAATATGTTGCCCCTTAATAACCCGGGGGGGGAATAGGGGGCATTTCCCCTCTTAAAACCACGAGTGTAGCAATGGATTCTGTAGTGCCTCCAAAGCAGGGATTTGGGTGGATGTTTTTTAAAACAACTTGTTTACAAGATTTTCTGTACATTCGACCATGTTTTGTATTCTATATTTAGTAAATAAAAAGTAATTTTATTCATTAAAGTTGGGCTAAAAGGGAGAAAGTATGTGTCAGTTTCCTGATACCGTTTATTGAAATTGGTTTAACATTTTAAATCCTAAGAATAATCAGGTGTTCCCTCTATATCCACACCTGAGTCTGAGTTCTTTAATATTTATTTTATTTTGATTTGTAAATTTAGAGCACTTTATTTTATACTCACGAACCCAACTCCTCTCTATACTTTCTGCAACATTCTGTTCATTGGATCAAAAATATAATTTCAATTACAAATTTTGTTTCCTAGCAACGATAATTTAATAATAAGATAGTTTGAATTTCTTGAATGAAAGTATGTGGAAGTATGATAGTCATATAAAAATAATTAAAAAGTCTCATGAACCTCTTAATAAATAGAACAGGAATTTGGTACACATGATAGGTGTACCTTCCTATTGAACATAATAAAAGTCCACTAAAATTAAAGCTGCTATTGTGTATATTTTAATTTTGCATACAACTACATTTTAGAGATGTGTAAAATGTGTAAAATAAAAATAGTAGGGCATTCAAAATTAAACATTCGTTGTTATTGCCAATTTATTTTGAATTTTAACAGGTTTTAGCGAATTTCCCCTATAGGGAAGAAGCTATTAACGTAGTCGGCATATTTTATTTACCTTATTGAGTTACATTGATATTTGTATAAAACCCCATTTTTTTGTGTTCCTTGCTTCAGCAACCCTGCATACTGAGCCGCCATGTTATTCTTATGGAAAAAATTAATACCCCCGTCGCAGCAAACCTGCATACTCAGCGAATTTCCAATGGATATATAACATAACACATTAACACTTAACGGGATTCATAAGAAATATATTCACAAACAAGCGATATTAAAAATATTAATTATTCTCCATAAGAATAACATTGGGGATGAGTACACAGGTTTGCTGCAACAAGGAACACAAAATAATGGGTTTTTATGCAAATATCATTAGAACTCATCTAAGTAAAGTCACATACCAAGTTCCATCCATATACATTCATAAATAACTGATATATAACATTTTAAGTATTTTCCATAAGAATAACATGGGGACCAAGTACGTAGGTTTGCTGCTACAGGAACCATAGGCGAAATTTTTTTTGTGCAAACAACAATAAACCACAACCAGACAAAAACACCACAGCCATATACAAAATTTTGCCAGTTTATGTTCATAAATAAGCGAGATATACAATTTTTCTTTTTCTCCATAAGAATAACATTAGACAACGTACTGTGTTTAGCACTTTCAATATCTCGGTAACCAATTGACGTAGAGCAATGGTCAAAATACCAAATCGTTTGTTTTTTTAAGCTGAATTTAATGGTATGAATTAAAATTTGATTTAAATTAAAATTAAAATTTTTGTGAAAACTCCAAAAAACACATTTTTGGGGTACAAAACCCCCCAAAAACCCCCCTTCGGATGGTACGATTCATCTGGTTTTCAAACTCGTTGAAATAAATGGTACTTTACACATTTGTACCAAATTTCATTAAGATCGGACCTTTTTTACCAGAGTTAACGTGCTTACGGACACACATATATATATACATATATAAAAATTTGAACGAATGGTGTTTTTGGCATCTGGGGACCTCAAAATGAAAAGTTATCATGGTTTAGGGCTTAAGTCTTACCATGAGACCTACGGTAATAGCTTCTTCCCTATAGGGGAAATTCGCCAAAATGTTACAAATTGTTTATTTATGAATGTATATATTGATGAAACTTGGTACGTAGCTTTATGTGGTATTAAGATACATATATATGCATTAGAAATTTCCTGAGTATGCATGTTTGCTGCTACGGGGGTATTTACTAATTCCAAGTTTGATGTAAATAAAATTTATAAAAGTTAATTTTTAGTTTTTATGCCCTACATGAATATAACTATATTAGTGGCTTGAAGGGGCCAAAACTTTCTTGCTCCAATACTCTGCCTCATCTGATCTTTTTACTCTGTACATATCGAGGAACATACAGTAATCCAGGCCTTTATTATTAAAAGATTTTCTTGATTTTTGTTCAGCGATTTTAGACCCCTAAAACTATTACTTTGTATATATGTTTGATTTCAATGAAAACCTCTTACTCTATAGATGAGCCTTTTGGGGTTTTGAAAAACCTCTACCTTCAGAGCTTCACCCCATAGGCTTTTAAAGCTCCAATGTTAATCTTATAGCGTTGTATTCTGTTTAGTTAGTCAGCTGATTATAATATAAATAAAATTTTAAAACGTCTGGCTCTATGCCTGCTAGATGCTCGTGCGGAGAATGGGATATCAACTAGTATTAGTAGAAATACATGTCAGTTCCTAAATAAAGTAGTCACGTAATCACATGTTTTAATGTAAACAAAGCTGACGTTTGTAAATCATCGTCCCCGTGCTTTTCTTATGGGGGATGATTTACATTATTTTTCGTTTGGTAACTTTTTAGAAATACTGCTATTTTTCCCGAGTCTGTAGGATCAAGACCTTCAGTTTGAACCGTCCCCCAGCATCCTGCAATTTGCCAAACTCACACAATTTTTATTTAAAAATTTAGCTTACAGAAATAAATATAAAGATTTGACTGAAACTGAATATGGCTTCATCCAGTTGGCATCCCATTGTATTGTAGTTTGCTTGTGTTGAAAAAGCTGTGTTTATTGTGGTCCCCAGCCCTCCTTCTTATTAGTCAATCTATGTTATTCTTATCTATATAAATAAAGCAGAGGTCTTAACTGTGTGTGGATTGGGGGCCTACGATAACTAAAGGCCTGCATACATTTTTGTTCATGTGACACTCTGCGGCCGACTTGCAGCTGTTAATCCCACTTAAAAGCATTGAAAATGACCTACCAGAAGTATTTCCCGCCTCTTCGACACAGAAATCGGAAAATATGTAAGTTTTGAATATCATTAAAATACAAATACAGTGACACCAATGTTCCTCTAATTTTTAAAATATAAAATAGACTTTTCGGGTTTTAAAATCACTTGTCCTTCATCATCTATGATACGCTAAGGTGATTTTTGTAACGAGTACTTCTCTGACTTTTCTGAACCGATTTTGATGATTGAGATATAAACAGTATTTCCTCAATCTGTAGTAGTGCAGAGTTGTTTACAATTTTGAATACTAGCACTCTGATGGGCACAGGTCGGCCTCAAAGTTTGTTTTTTCAACCATCAACCGTGTTGACATCAAAAGCAGAAAACAAAAACAGCTGATTTTGGTTTTATAATGTTCTACAAAGTGTAAACAAATGACACGTTTCAAAATGCGTAAAATATTTCACTCTAACCCGTAATTAGTATCTAAGAAATAATTTGAAATTAGATGGTGACGGAATAATTTTGTTCGCCGTTTTATCCAGATTCATATTTTTTGGGTCTTGATAATTAGTTTTAAATGTTATTCCGAGGAGATAAAAAATAAGTGAAGACGGTCGTGTTCTTACAATGTTGTGTAATGTGATATTCGGCTGCTAATTGGCCGCACAGAGTCACGTATGCAGGCCCGTTAGTTATCGCAGGTCCCGGTGGATCGCCGTATGGCTAAACTATTTGGAGGTAAGGCATGAAATTTTCAGGGTAGATTTCTTCAGGTTACAGCTGTTGTACCTGACTCTCAGTTTCGTCTAAATCCTCTAGGGCTACTCCCCGTGGGACATCCGAAATTCCAATGTTGAACAAATGAGACCATACGGTTACAGTTTTCTGCTATTTATTTAATGTTATTCAAATAAACAGCTGGCATTAGTAATTACCCGAGTGAAATATAATCAGTTAGTATGGAATACATACAGGGTAAGTTTTTAATGTCCCCCCTCCTTTTTTTCTATACTTGTTAAAATACCAAAAATGGACCACTTGGATCATTAGGTAGGTTAGGTAGTAAGTACTTCATTTTGATCATGTTAAAAATTGTCGGCTGCTATTTTTATTACAAATTTAAATACCCCCGTTGCAGCAAACCTGCATACTCAGCGAATTTGCAATGAATATACTGGTATATAATATGTTTTAATAACTCATAAAGCCACTTACCAGGATTCATAAGAAATATATTCACAAATAAGCGATATTTAAAATATTAATTATTCTCTATAAGAATATCATTGGTGATGAGTACCCAGGTTTGCTGCTACGGGATTCATCGGCAAAAAATTGGTTCTGTGCAAACAACAACAAATCACAACCAGGTGAAGCCATATACCAAGTTTCATCAGTGTATGTTCATAAATAAGCGAGATATATAAAATTTTTCTTTTTCTCCATAACATTATAGACAACGTACTGTGTTTAGCACTTTCAATATTTCGGTAACCAATTGACGTAGAGCAATGATAAAAACACAGAATTTGTTTTTTTTTAGGTGAATCCAATGGTATGAATTAAAATTTGATTTCAATACAAATTACATGTGAAAACCCCATAACAACTATTTTTTGGGTACTAAACCCCCCTAAATTCCCCTTCGGATGGTCCGATCCATCTGGATTTCTAATTCGTTCAAATAAAAGCTACTTTACACGTCTGTATCAAATTTCATCAAGATCGGACCTTTTTTACGAGAGTTATCGTGTTTACGGACATTTCTAATATATATACAGCCGCATGTGTAACTGACTCACTCACTCACTCACTCACTCACTGAGGTAGACGAATTCTAGACCACTTCTAGACGAGCTATAAACCTGAAATTTTGCATGCAGTTAGCTTATAGCTTGTAACCCCCAGGAAAATCGCCAAAACTGACGGTTTTGTATCTAACCCCCCCCAAAAATATATAAACTCCCCCCCCAAAAAGGCTTATTTTAAAATTACAGTTTTTGAGCTCTAGCGGCCGAACGGATTGACCTATCGAAAAACGGACACCACCACGTGGCACGGATTTTTCAAGATCTACAGCTTTGTTTCTGTGACATTTTGTCGTATCTCGCTCCCTTCACCCTTAGGTAGCGCTAGATTTTTCAAATTTTAGGCAATTTCAACGGTTATTTTCGTGGTTTTTAATTTCCTATCACTTTAATTTAGTATATAAAGGCTTAATATTTGGCACACAATATGTTTACACATTACCCTTCACGAATTATTCGATAAACTAACATGTTTTAATAAGTAAACCCTCAAAAAAATTAAAAACCCTAATTGTTCCATAAATGACAAACTGCATTATCGACTTACTCAGGTAATTCTAGACAAGTTATAAACGTGGAATTATGCCTAAATGTAGCTTGTCCATTAAAACCTCCAGAAAAATTGCAAAAAGGTATAATTTTTAATCAGAACCACATAACAAAAATTAAAAATGGAGGAAAATTTGAACATATCCAAAATAGTGCTTTTTTATTTTAGCTCCAGCGGACGAACGGATGGTCCTATTGATAAACGGAATACCTCCACTTGCCAAGGAATTTATACGATCTAAAACTTTGACTTTTGACTTTTGTCGTATCTCGTATCCTTCACCCATAGATAGCGCTAGATTTTTCTAATTTCAAAATTTTTTCGAGGTTTTGTGGTGGTTTTGCATTTTTTATCACGTGAACAGATTTGATGATTTACACCAATCGATCTAGGGGCGAAGCCTCCCACAATGGTCTAGGGATCTAGGGGTTGGGGAAGTGGGGCAATAGGGGAGGTCTAGGAGGGGAGAGGGTTGCAAATTATCTGTTTGGGTATATGAGATATAGCATGCATGTGCCTTGAACCCTCAAATATCCTTAAACATTCCCAAACTCTTTCAATTGTAACCCCCTCATATTCGAATAACAGCTGATTTGTCTATTTTTTGTATAAGTAGTAGTATAATGTCGGTTCTGGGTCACTTAATATGACACCACTTTCACTTGAGCCACTGCCATGGGTACTAAGCACCCGAAAACTACCTGGGGGCGGAGCCCCCAGCGAGCGAAGCGAGTATATATATACACACACACACACACACATATGTTTGATTCACAAATTAGGGCTACTAATAAAATATTAATATATATATATATATATATATACAAAATTTGAACAAATGGTGGTTTTGGCATCTGAGGGCCTCAAAACGAAAAGTTATCATTGTCTCGGGCTTAAGTCTTACCATGCCACCTACGGTAATAGCTTCTTCCCTATGGGGGAAACTCGCTAAAATAAAGGAAATATTACTGGAAATACTATAAATTAGTGGGTAATAGCTTCTTCCCTATGGGGGAAACTCGCTAAAATAAAGGAAAAATTACTGGAAATACTATAAATTAGTACTTACATACCAAATTTGTTCAAAATTGGACTATTGGTGTGGTCTGTAGGTCTGCAATCATCCATATAGGCAGACATCACATAAAAAAAATACCCCTGTAGCAGCAAACCTGCGTACTCAGCGAATGTCCAATATATGTATCTTATATATGTATCTTAATACCACATAAAAACGAATACCAAGTTTCATTAATATACATTCATAAATAAACGATATATGACATTTTAATTATTCTCCATAATAATAACATGGCGGCTGAGTATGCAGGTTTGCTGAAGGAAGGAACACGAACACTAGATCTTACCATGCCGACTACGGTAATAGTGTTGAGTTCAGGGAGCACCGAAACTAATATTTCCAAACATAACTCAAATTAAAAGATTTAGATGAAAATAATACTTTCTCCATATTATACTACAAAAAGAGTGTATCTACAATTTTGTTTTTGTATAACCTAAATTAAGCATCTCATCTTCATTGTGCTGAAGCAGAACATCCAATTGACATACAACCAACTCCCGTAGTATTGTTTTGTCACTGGCTCACGCTTACTTACAGATTGTGGAAGGCTCTTGTATAAAAAAAAACTCCCTGTGAGCCGTGAATGAGCCGCTTTGAAACTGCTCGGGGGTGAGTGTCTTGACATAACTCGCTTCAGACTTCACATGCTGAATTGAGATTTGGGATTAATCAAGAAGGAAACAGTATGTTACAAATATAAAACCAAAATCAGTTTAACCCTTCCTAAGCATTGGACGTATATATATATATATATATATATATATATATATATATATATATATATATATATATATATATATATATATATATATATATATATATATATATATATATATATATATATATATATACAAGTAACTGTAAGTGTCAGAGTAAGAACTTTAAATAACATGAAAACAACCATAGAAGACATAAATTAAATTTACATATCTGGCATATATATTCGTAATACGCTTGCAAGTTTCAAATTGTGTTGCGTATATATACGTCCAACGCTCGCTATGAAAATTACTGATAGTAATATATATACTACAATAGTAATTTTCGTAGCGAGTGTTGGACGTATATATACGCAACACAATTTGAAACTTGCAAGCGTATGACGAATATATAAGCCAGATATGTAAATTTAATTTATGTGTTCTATGGTTGTTTCCATGTTATTTACAGTTACTCTAAGCCATTAGTCAATTATGTAGTTTATTTTACTGGTACATTTTCATTTGATGAGTTGGCAACACTGTTCTCGCAACAGATGTTATAGACTGGCCATCTGATGCAATCCTTTGTTACTGTCTCGTTCGCAGCCAGTTTAGTTACATTCAGTCAGTTGTTTACAAGCTGTTGTGTGAAGTACAACTAATGATATTTTGAAATGTTTTCTGTGGCATTATACTGTGTCGTTTTATTTTTCCAAATAACATTCAGAGTGAGTGATTAGTCGCCGCTTGGGAATGGTTAAATCATTGGATAGTTTTGTAACTGTTAGTTACCACATTGTTGCAGGGGAGCCCAACAGTGAGAGCGAGTCGCAGACTGGCAACAGCGGCAGCGAGGACAACGCAGTGTCTTCAGGACCTGCCAAAGACACCGGGAAGAACAACACGACTCCTCTCGTCAACGGACCAATGACGCCCAACTCCCAGAGTACCGTCCCCGGCTCTCCGACGTCTAGCAAAGAGGTATCGTTGGGAATCAATGAACGAATGTATTCGTTAAGCCTTCAGAACTGTTATGTGACTGTTAAAATGTAGGTACTGAAGTACATTACAAATACTGAGTCATTACATTAACTGAGTCAGTGCAGAAAGATTGAAGACAATTTGGCATTATTTGAAATTTAATTTAATTTGTTCAGTCAACAGTTATGAATTTCAGTAGATTTCTACGTATGTTTCTGAACACCAGTTCCATCGTTGAAACTTTACAAAACTGCCAAACTTGCTCTTTTTATTAAACAAACATATTTTATTTTTGGCGGATTTTTTTCTACAAATACAACAGTGAGAATGATGACAGTTTTTTAAAGTTCTGAAGGTGAAACCAACATTCTAAAACATACTGGGTAAGTTTTAAATGCCTCCTCCTCTCGTCCCCCTAATTCTTTTGACCGTTGTTAAAATATCAATCCCAGACCACCGTTGATAATTTTTTTTATTATATTAATTTCTACCAAGTTAAACATTTTGGCTATCATTTTGAATTCCAAATTTGTTTTTAGTGTAAACTGCAAATTTATTTAGACCTACTACTTTTTTAAAGTTATTTTTCTTCAAAAAATACAAATATTTTAAGAATAAATTAATACGGAACACATTCCTTATCAACACTGATGATAAGCTAGACTAAGGCTACGGCCACACTAGGCGACCTGAACACTGTGACCTGGTCGCCGTGACTATTTTATTCGCGACCAGGTCGCGAGGAGTTGCCACACTATGGCGACAACTACAGAGTCGCAGTTATCAAGATGGCTCCCATGAATGAGGAGGATTTGATGCTAATGATTGCTGTGAGAGCTTATTTGAAAAAGAAGGGGAAACGTAGATTCGGAGTTCATCTGATGAATGAGTGTCTTTTAAAAGACAGACAGTTTCACACTATAATAACATTTCGGTTTCTCATAGATGATAAAGAAATTTTTGTTCTTATTTTCGTATAAGCGTAGGGTTGTTTGATGAAATGACATTACGACATTATAGACGTACATTAACGACAATATAAGTTAGTTAAAAGGTCACTAAGTTTCACCTTACAATCTCATCTGAAGAACGTCTAGCCGTTAATTTAAGGGTAAGTCTGTAATCTCTCTAAATAAAAATCAATGTTTGTCTGTCTGAGTGTAATATGCGCTCCTATACCACTGATCCAATTGCGATGAAACTTTGCATGGTCGATCACGTTGTCCATAGGAAGGTTTATAGCCACACTAATCAAAGTCCTAAGACATAAGGGCTTTGCCTCATTGGATTTCAAAGCTATCATGCTATTCTTATGGAGTAAAGTAACAATATAAAGTATAGTTCCATTAGTAAGATTATTTTTACCAGTGGGAAAAAAGGGAATCGACGATAATTAAGAAAGATCTTGCAAACAAAGTCTCGCGGGTACCACCTAGTGTGTTATATTATTGCATCTATTATAGTCTTAAAATAATTCTTAATTCGTCGCCGCAACCAGAAAAGGCTACCAGACGCTTGATTTGCTGTCGCAGGTCGCGGGTTGCCTAGCGTTGCCGCCTCCATTCAACGCTTTCAACTTTTTTTCTCTATCGTGGGAACCAGGTCTTTTTTCTGCTTATTACTCATTACCGATCGTTATCATTTTGCGTTGCTTTTCGGTAACTTCGCTGCCACCACTGCTCAAAATGGGGCAAGCAAACACGATGAAAGGTATTAGAAATACATTTAAAAGAAGAGATTCATCAGATAACTTGTGTAATTGTGTAATTATTTAGTAATAATATTCATTTAACAAAGTAAAAAGGGGTTTTAACAGTTTTTATGGATATTGGAACAGAAGGAGGTGAGGATCCTAAGACATCTAATTTGTGACACTCTTGTCTCAAGAGAGGCTCTCCATTTGTCAATCATGCCACGTGAATCGGCGGAAGTGACATAACTGCTGACTACATTGGAATGGTCGCGGCTGTGCCAAATGCTGTTACAGTACAAAAATGTATTAAAATACAAAAATGACTCTGACGTTTTGGAGAAAAAGAGTTTGAAATGAAAAGGTTAAATACAAAAATCAACTAGTCTAGGTGAGAGTGACTTGCAACAATATATTTTCTTGTAAAAGAATGGATCATGAAAACGTAAATATTTGCTAAGAGAGTTAGATGGCTATTAGGATAGGAGGAGGGCATTTCTGTCTGTTTCATATGGATAAGTTTTGATTGTAGTTGTGATCATACTGTATTTTTCTCTATACATAGTTTCCATTACTGGAAGTTGCCAGAAACAATCTTGGAGGTTTATCTTATAAGAAATGTATTTTAGAACGTTCCACTCCTCACCTGACCGTTCAAGAAATTTACTCTTGATGTCAAATCTAAGTTATTGTAATCCTCTAGTGAGTTACATTTTTTATTTTCCATGACGAGTACTCAGATTTTATAACATATTTTATTATTTACAGTTTGATTAACAAATATTAGATCTTATTAGTTGCAGATTCTATATTCTAAGATTCCTAACTAGAGGATTTCTTCACCTTCGATTTGTCCTTGTAATCCAGTTACTTTGAAAATTATGTGAGGACTAATGCGTGCTGAAAATAAACATTGCTGTTATGGGACAAAACTCCAAAATGATCTGCCGCGTCTTTCTATGAAGTTAAGCCTACTAGCATAGATTTTTTTTACACTTGTCATGTTATAATCCCGGTTATAATACTGGTGGTGAAACTGATTTGGTAATATTTCAGGCTAAAAATAAACTGCCTGTCACCAAGAAGACTCCATCGAACAAGAAGGCGAGGCAGCGATGAACTAGTTGTGATCTCAAGACTGAAAACTCCACCTCACGGCTATAGGAACCCATGGACTTGCTCCACTGGAGTGTGTAGTTTAATTTTGAGCTTATTTGGTGGCATTTTGGTAGGAGATTTAAGCAGTATTTTATTTTTAAGAGGATACATGTTGATAGAATTTATGTTTATGTGTGTTTGATGTGTTATTTTACATTTGTGAAATGATTGTAAATGGTAATTCTTTGTAAACAAGAAAATGATTTTACTAACTTAACAATGTTATTTTACTTTGAAATAAATATTAATTTGCAGAACAAATTAATTCAACGCAAGAAACAGGTTCTATTTTTAAATATTTACTATTTTAAAAATTAGTAAAGAAAGGTATAAATAAAAAGTATTTTATATTAAAAAACTTGGTGCTTGCTTTTTATGCCTTAATGTCGTAGCTAAAATAAGTGTTTATTGGTTATGACTAAGCACTGAATGGAAAAATGTGTTCCAAATAATAAATGTGGTATAGTTGTTATTCGTACTTAAAATGTAATTACTTTCCTTCAATTAACTTGTGATTGAATTTAGATGTGAAATGTTTAGAAGTACTTATTCATTTTTAAATTTTGTGATGTTGATGTTTAAAGATTTATTTATTTACTTTTTTGTAAAACTGTGATGAAAAATAAAATAAAATTTAAAATGTTGTGTGTACTTAATTTGAAACATTAATTTTTAAATTGCATTTGTACTAAGGAAAATTTGGGATGTAAATACTTATCTGGGTAAAAAGAAAACAACCGTAATTTCCGGATTCAATCAGCTTTATCAAGGTAAAGCTCAACCATTTAGCCATTTAACTGATGGCTTGCCGCAGCAAGCCATCAGTTAGGTTCAGATCGTGGCAGAACAGGCGGTCAAGGCACTGTTCACACATTCATACCAGTTGAGGCAAGCCATCAGTTAGGTTCAGACTGTGGCAGAACAGGCGGTCAAGGCACTATTCACACATTCATACCAGTTGAAAAGTGAGTTTTTACAATGAGATTTTAGTAAATCTAAGAAAATATAGCTGGTGATTTAACTTTCTTAAGTTTGTTCCAAAATGTTAGACAAGCCTTAGGTTAGTTTTAGAAAATGGCAGAATCTAAATGTTTTAGATTGAAAAATGAACCAGGCCTTCTAAGAGTGAATTTATTACACCAAGTGCTATTGCATCAGCAGTTTTTGATCACTTCATTGTTTCAATATAGTAAAAATACTATTACTTTTCGTGTTTGTTGTTCAGTGTTAGTGTTTGATCTTCCGTAGTACAATTTAAATGCATATGTGAATATACAACAGTTGGTACTATGAGGCAGCTCTCATTACCTCAAGTGGTTCAGTTCATTGACTCAATATGTCTCAATTGGTGTGACTGACACTCCCTCTCATATTAGAGTGAACATTGACAACCCAAACTCTGACAGTGCAATGTTATAACGTTTTATCATATGAACTTCACAGCGCTTACAATTATACAATTATACGATTTTTTTAATTTTTGAAAAAAGTTGTTATATTCTTAGTTACCTTTAGTTTTATATATATATATTCTCCAACATAAATTCAATTTAGTACCTTTAATCGAGGAACCGGTTAATGAATAAAAGGTTAAGTTTGATTAGCAAAGAATCTATAGTATAACTTTATTCAAAACTTCATAGCAAATTGATATGGTTTCATGGAACAATTGATATGTGGTTGGAGCAATCAGTAGTTGGTGGTAGTGCGGACATAAATCTTTCCCGATGGCATGCTGACTGTGTCCACGCCTTTCGGGAAAAGTTTGGGGATGTCCGCATCTTTGACATCCGGCAGAATCATCACCTTCTCTCCTGGCTGTAGAAAAATAAAGATTGTTCTTTAAATAAGAAACAGCAGTGCAGGCAATAGTTTTTGCCCAATAAATTGTAAGACTAATCTCACATTACACATTTTCTACTTCAGTTTCAACATGGCCTAAATGCAGATTGCCACACCAGCCCTGCTTTCCTTGTGGATATATTGTCTCAACTCTTTATAACCCTTAATCTCTTTGTCAATATTTTTATTTACCGTTCCGTTACATAACATGGATCCTAGAAAGTAGACTACATAAGGAGGTTTTGTATGCTTACTGTGAGACAAACATTCGTAAGAATGACTCACAGCTCAAGTGTAACAAACAAGAGGCTCATAATGAATATAAAAACATGACCAGTTTTGCAACCTTGAGAAAATCAATACTGGAGTAGGCTAATGAGACATTTTTTTGCATTTGTAGATATTCAAATTAAGCTTGCAAGATACTTAAAAAAACTAGTTTGTTATATAAATAAGCATGTTTGGATACAAAGATAGATACGACAAACAACCAAGCAGAAAGTCGTGATCACATTTAAAAATGAATTTATCTTCTTTTTAACTTGGTTACTAATGAAAATCTATAATTGCTGCACTCTTGCACAATAGCAGCGATTATCAAGGTCTTGCAAGTTAGTACCAACTGCCATGCAAGTTAGGGTCTTGTTATATAATAGTCTTTATTTAGTTAGTCAAGATATTGGTAATCAGAAATTTAGAAATTCATTATAGCAGTGAATGAGTTTGTTATTTTTTTATTTTAACACTCCCTTCTGGTGTTTAATACTACACTAAGTTTCGGGAGGAGTTTCTTTACCTTCTGAAATGTTGTGTACTTTTAAACACTACAAGCGATAGGTAAAGTCCAAACAAATCTAATAATAATATTAAGTCACACTCACATCCCAGCAGTATAAATTAAATTATATATTTTTCAGTTTGATACACTGACACTATCAGAGTATGTTTATGTGGTTGCTTACTTACTACCGCACAAACTTTAAATTTGTTAGAAACATGCTTGTACTTTAATTCCTGAAAAATAAGATTGCAACTCCTATACAAATCAGTTAGTGTGCTGGTCAATTTGTTACCCAGTCACCTGTAAATTTTTTTATAAAGTAATTTTATATCTTAGACAATACTAGCTGTTCCCGCAGGCTTTGCCCTGCAAATAATCATTTATAAAAACTATGACAGTTGTGTGTGTTTCATTCTGTGGTTATCCCATGGAACTACTACGAATCAAGATCAGCTGTTTGTATTTTCATTAGCTCAAACTTAAAATGAATGTCCATAAGAATGACACAGGATTGGAACTTTGACTCCCCGTGGGGCGGAGCCCAATAGGAATATGACACAGGATTGTAACTTTGACTCCCCGTGGGGCGGAGCCCAATAGGAATTTCCTAAGAACCCTTTCTTAGTTAGCACCTAAGACCCAAGAGGAAGGTATGTTCCAAATTTCCTTGCAATCCGTTCTGTAGTTTTTGAGATTTCATGATGAGTGAGTCAGTGAGTGGTATTTGAGTTTTATACCGGGTGTCCCACGAAGAGGTCGCTATTTTTGAATTAATATACCATCACGCTACAAACTTGAAACTCTACAGTTGTAATAAATACATATGTATAAAAGTGCCCCCGTGTCTCATTTGATTCTGATTAATCAAAACAAAATGGCGGAACTTCAAAATAATGGTGCATTTTCGTTAAAGTAATTTTATTTGCAACCCCATTTAAAATTAATTCTTTATTTCTTATAATGTTATTAAGTACTAAATAAAATTGAAGAAATTAAAGAGATAGGAAAGTGGTAAATCATAAATTAAATGAATTTGATTCATAACCCTTCAATCAAACTGATGTCCATCAATCGCTATGCACTGATGGCAACAAAACAAAAATGAGTCATAAGCGTTTTGAAAAATTGCCGAGGTATCAATTACAGTTCTTTTTCAATCAACCTCATTAATTCATCATCTGTCAAAATGTTGTGAGAATAAACCTTTTCCTTCAATAAGCCCCATAGGACATTGTGGCAGACGTTGAATTAATGAGGTTGATTAACGAGGAACTGTTGTAGATTCCTCGGCAATTTTTTAAAAACGCTTATGACTCATTTTTGTTTCTTTGCCATCAGTGCATAGCGATTGATGGACATCAGTTTGAATGAAGTTTTATGAATCAAATTAATTTAATTTATGATTTACCACTTTCCTATCTCTTTAATTTCTTTAATTTTATTTAGAGTACTTAACGACATTGTAAAAAATCAAGAATTAATTTGAAATGGTTTTGCAAATAAAATTACTTTAACGAAAATGCACCATTATTTTGATGTTCCGCCATTTTGTTCTGATTAATCAGAATCAAATGAGACTTGGGGGTATTTTCTTTACATATGTATTTATTATAACTGTAGAGTTTCAAGTTTGTAGCGTGTTCGATACGTCTGGTATATTAATTCAAAAATAGCGACCTCTTCGTGGGACACCCAGTATATTAAGATTATGTAACCTACAGTACTTTTATACACTAATTAAACATACTTTTTATCAGTAAAAATACAAAGTACTAAAAAAGCATTGTTAACTTACCGTCCAATTGGCAGGGGTCGCAATGACCTTGAGCTTGTCACACAGTTGAAGAGAGTCTATCACTCTAAGAATCTCACTAAAACCAAAATGAATTAATTTTGTTAAGTTATAGTTACAGTAATAGTCTGTGTGTATTCAGACGTTTAGTTTTGTGGATTGTACTCTTGTTATGAGTAAATATATTGAACATAATTCAGAAGCCATTCATTTGTTTTATTAGAACGTTTTGAAAACTTATATTTTAACTTTTATTAGATTTAATTTTGCAATACATATTTTAATACAAGTGTAGACAATAATAATAAATCTTACAATATATGTGTCAGCTACGGTACCAAGATGAAAATCCTAATTCGTCAACAAATTTCCCCTTTGACTCTACAGATAGTAGGTTAACATATTTTTTCGTTATTAAAGTCATTATCAGGTGAATTTAATTATATTTTTCCTCAGTGCATAACTGTACCCAGTATTGTTTTATTCTGTATCACATTGTGTGTATTCCTACAAGGTATATAGAAAGGGTAGGTTGTAAGGTATAAGGATTGAAGCTATGATATAATCATAGTAGTAATACCTCCAAAAAAAGTTATAATTAATAAAACAATTTTCCCTTTTGATATGGATAGAGATTGTACAGTAGACATTTTAAGTGACTTTATTGGTTTGTTCTTTATGTTATTAATGATTTATTTATGTGAGTAATATAATAATTATTCACTCTCCAAACAAACAAGTTTTACCATGAGTTGTTAGCCACTTGTCCAAAATGGGCTCTACTAAGAATTTGGACCCCAAGGATACTTTGACTGTAAATTTATGAACAGTAGCTAACTATCAACTTTAGGACATACCCCTGGTTGCTGTACAATAAAAAACGATCGGATCTAGGATACACCCCTGTTATACACCACAAGAATCAACTAACAACATCGATAATGTTGCTGTATAATAGAAAACTATAGGCTCTAGGACTCTCCCCTCTGGTATACACTATGAGAATCAGCCGACATCATCGATAATGTTGCTATACAATAGAAAACAATATCGGCTCTAGGACACACCCCTGATATACTATACACCTTGAGAATCAACCGTCAACATCGATAATGCTGCTGTACAATAGAAAACTATCGGCTCTACGACAAACCCCTGATATACTCCTTATGAGTTGTATCTGGCAAAAAAAGGCTTTACCCCTTATAACTCTCATTTTTTTACTTGCCTATTCCTATCCAGCTGCATTTAAAATCACAGCTGGTCACTTAATTATTTTTTTTGTTTGTTAAAAAATCTGACTATTGTATTTTTATTTTTATACAGTTAATTGGGGACGAAAAAAAATTAATAAAATAAAGCATGTGAGGGTCAGGCCCGGCATGCAACAACATAGCAAAATGCGGTGGGCGGGGCTGCCCCAGCATTCGAGGGGAAAGGGTTAAGAATCTTGCTTGATTTTCCTATTAGAACTATCTGATCTTTTTTTATTAGTCATAAAATTATGACAACTTTCCATATTCATTTTTCAAAATATAATTTTTGTCAAGGAAAATATTAACAACTTTTTTACTTGTGATTCAGTTCACAGTTACAATACTAGTGGATCTTGTGATTTAAATGTTCTAGCTGCTAGATTAAGTAAATTCATTAAAAGCCACCAGTATTTACATATTAATTTTTTTCAATAAAATTGCAGTAAATTTCCTTAGCTTAGATGCTATTTTATTTTAAAAAAAGTTTATCAAGGTGGCTCTTGAGCAAGACGTTTTACTCAATTGACGAGTTTTTAAACTGTGATGATTTTGCTTGTTTTTAACTTATTAATATCGCTTGGAATGTAATATCTCTGTTAGCATTTCTTATTTTTATGTTGTTTGTTATTTTTATATATGTTAAATGCTTTCCTATACTGTGTCTATTTATTAATATTATTTATAAGCTTACCACAAATCTACCTTATCATTGCAACTTGCTTGCCATATTGAAGTGAATAAGTTGCATGATTTGCATTATACATTAATTTGGAATATAGACATACAATGAATAAATTTGGCTTGATCAGAATTAAAGATCTGCATAGTTAGTATGAAATGTTATATTTTACTTGAATTCTGATATTGAAATATTGTATTTTGCATATAATATTATATGTCATTTAAGAATGGTATGTGCATTTATCTTGTATTTCTTGTGACGTTGTCTATTTCAATTGATTAATGGTAATAAAGCATTAGTATTATTATGAGAATCAATCGATAATGTTGCTGTACAGTAGAAAACTATCGGCTCTAGGACACACCCCTGGTATACACCATGAGAAGCAACAACATTATCAATGTTAGTGTACGTACTCGACATTCCTGCCGGTGGACGTGGGATACAACATGGCCAGTCGCAGCTTGTGGTCGGGACTGATGACATAGAGGGCTCGCACTGTCATGGCCGTGTCCGGGTTGTCCTTGTCTTCCTCGTCGAGCATGTCCAGCTGAACGGCGAGGTCTCGCTTCTCATCGCTGATGATGGCGTATGGGAACTCCCCAGGGATGTCCAGACAGTAGGATTTGATGTCCTGACCATAAGAGAATGTTAGGACAAATTTGAAAAACACACAAAAACTACATAAAGCCAAATATTTGATTGCCTTAAGAGAGCAGAACTTTTTGAAAACCATATATATGATATATAATCAGCCATTATTTCCTAAACGAGATATAGAATTGACTTATTATAAATGGCTTTATTACCACACTATACGGTACCTTTGAACTTTCCGGTAGATCAGGTGAGTAATTTTTTTTCACCAATAACACCTTTTCTAGCACTGATGAAAATAAAAATGATCTCAAATTATCTGCAAATGGATAGTTTATAACCAACCAGTTAACTCAAAATTGTCATTGATTTTGTCGCAATTTTCTATACCAGTATAATATATTTTTAACACTTCGATAAGGAACACTCCAAACTTAGGCCGTGTTATTGTTATCCAAGATTGGCCTGTTTTTATGAAGCACATCAGTAAAGGTAGCAGCCCGGTGACAAATCAACTGATTCCAGTTGTACACCTCCTCAAACGTTTCAAGATTTTGCTTAGGATCTTCTTATCTAAATACTTAAAAAAAAATACAGTACAACCGAGTTGAAATCAACATTTTTGCTTCACCCATGCCCATGATTGGCGCATCACTCATGTATTTTGCCCCTTATGTTTAAATCATATGCAGTAATCTTGTTCTGAAATATTGATTTTCTTTAAAGTAATACCATAGAACTCTATTAATACACCTGGAATGCTAGCGCAGTGGAGTTTTTGATGCGAAAAACGGTCCTTCCCCCTCCACTTCTTAGGCAACTTCGTCAACTAAGCGATTTCTGCCGGCAAATATTTTAATGCGCGCACTCATTAACACGCTCCTCCATCGCACAGGGATCATCCGATTCTAATGAAACTTATATATTTATTATCTGGAAGAACTGAGGATTCTAACGGAGTAAACAACTTACAGATAAGTCAGTTAACAGAATTATAAAAATACAAAATATAATTAGCTAAACAAATTGGAACATAACAAAGTTAGTAAGCGTAAACTTTTTTTATTTTTGGGGTAGAAACAAACTTCAAGCGAGAAAAATGTTGAAAATGAGTTGAATAACAACTTTTATTTGAAACATTTGTTTATACAGTCTGTAGGTTTCTTACATTTAAAGGCTAAACGCGCACTTTCAACATCGCCACCGCCGCCGCACGCCGTCGCGTTGGCGTCGTGTCGCTGTCCCGCGCCGGAAACATCCTTTATTCCATGATATCCATTCCCAAGTTTTTAAGTTGAGGAATATTTTTTGCTTATATCTCAGTATGTCTCAAACTCTAGAAGGTGGTTGACGACTATGTATTTATAAGTGATGCTGTTATTTCATCATGCCAACAAGCTGTGTAGCATTCAACTGCAGCAATCGTGCGAAGAAAGGGAGCGGGGTTAAGTCAACTATTTTACAACTAACTTATATTATTTCCAGTTCGTAGAGTTACATATTAAAAATATCATCACTTAATTTTAAAGTGTAATTTCCAATGTAAGTAAATTGTGCGGAATTCATGCATTTGTAAACAGTGCAATAAATTACTTTGGTGGCAACATTTTTTGTTCCTATCCGATCACCTCCCCTGACGATGATCGGCATGAGTTACAGCTTGTAAAAAAGATTTGCTATTTGTTTTTCAAAGTACGATGCCATGATTTAGCTCGGACTCGATCCATGGAAGAAAATAAAGCAATGGGCCTAAGACAGAAACTGAACAAGTTAATTTTATTTAATCACACTAAAATCTCTAAGAGCAACTGTATAGTCTTATATTGTAATAAAATATCGTTTAAAATTGGGTTTCAAATTAATTTTGAATATTAACCTGTTCCCTGTGTCATTTTACATGCTACCGTATATGTTGGTTCCACTTGTGATTCAGTTTATTTAATACAAAACAGCGGTAATGAAACAAATATCTATTTCCAAAATAAAAACAAGAGTGGCTACCATAGACCAATTACTGCCTGTGAAATAAGTCATAGTTCAGCTTGTTAATACAATCAAATTCGTGTTGTATAGCAAAGTGTTGCGTCAGTTAGCTGGGATGAGTGCGGCGCGAATCGGTTTGAGCGCGGGAAACGTTAATACCTTCTTTTCAGAACAAATAAATCAACTTATGAAAAAAAGTTTGGGATAAAAATTGTGGATCAACTAATTATCTACAAGTTTTCCGCTGGAATTTTCTTTTCAACCCCAAAACAAAAAAAGTTTACGCTTACAGACTTTTTCGTGTCACACTTTTAAAACACTAAATAGTTTTCATTACTACAAATAAATTAAATAACCAAACTACAAGAAGTTTATACTGTTAGATTCTGTAGTTCATGCAGATCAATAATATATACACTTTATTGTAATTACATGAATATGGCGAGGCGCAAAAGCGTGTAAACGATAGGGCGCACAATGCTGAAATCCACTGAGCGGCGTTAGTGCCTAAGAAGGGGTGGGGGTAAAGACCGATTTCTTGACACAGCCCGAGCGTTCCAGGTGTATTAATAGAGTTCTATGAGTAATACAATTTAAATAAATATCAAAAGGTTTCCACAACGTCGTTTACTTCAGATAGTATGAGGTGTCTGCGGTATCTACTTGTACACTGGTAGCCTAGCAATTGCCTATATCGTTGGTTAAACAATTTATCGTGCAGACCATTGATTACAGATACATGATCAATGGTGTTCATAATCAATGGCCACACTCACGTTGACCCAGTCCGTGTGGTCCTGCAGTTTGTCGCAGGAGAGCGCCAGCAGTTTGGTGTTGCGCTTGACGAAGTGCGGGTGGTGCACGGCGATGCGGCCTAGCTCCGTGGTGCACACCGGGGTGAAGTCGGCGGGGTGGGAGAACAGCACTACCCATCTGGAACGCACCGTTTAATAATCAGAAACAAGGATACATTAGGCATCTCACCCATTCTACACCCATAATTCATTCATATTCGCCTTAAAATACAATACGCCCTAGTTGTGTCGGCGGGCGTACAGTGATTAAGTGATCACTTGATATACAAGTAATAATAATATTTATTCCGTAACAATTTTTTACAACATTGTCACTTCCGGGCAAGATACGGCCCTTTTTTGGGAACCATTCCGGCATTTGCTTAAGTGAGATAAAGTACCAAAAAAGGAAACACGAAAAACCATAGTTTTATTTTTATTGCTATTCGACCAAATGTTTAGAAATAGTTATTGTTTAAAACTTAATAAAATTCAATATTTTATTTTCAAAACAATTCTTTTATGAATCTTATATGATTCCATGAAAAAATAATAAAGATGTTGCTTACATTTATAAACTAAGTAGGTAATTGTAAGTAAATAAATTATTCAAAATACAAATTTGTCTTTAATATAAGATACCCTTGCAATATGAGATAACTTTAATATTTTCTGTTCACATTTAAAAAACACGATTTTCAATTAAATATGAAAAATAACTGATCGTATATAGAATAAAAATACCCCTGTCGCAGCAAACCTGCGTACTCAGCGAATTTCCGATGCACATTTTTGTCTTAATACTACATAAAGCCGCTTACCAAGTTTCATAAAAACATATTAACAAATAAGCGATATTTTAATTATTCTATATAAGAATAACATTGGGGATGAGTATGTAGGTTTGCTGACACAATTTTGATGCAAATATTAATACAATTCAATTAGGTGAAGCCACATACCAAGTTTTATTAATATTCATTCATGAATAAGCGATATATAACATTTGAATCATTCTCCGTAAGAATAACATGGGGGCTGAGTAAGCAGGTTTGCTGCAAAAGGAACTCAAGGTATGGGTTTTCATTCAAATATCAATATAACTAAACTAGGTGAAGCCACATACCATGTTTCATCAATCTAAATTCATAAATAAGCGATGTGTACCATATTTTAATTATTCTCCATAAGAATAACATGGGGGATGAGTACGCAGGTTTGCTGGAACAAGGAGCACAACAAATGGGTTTTTATGCAAGTGTCAGTATATCTCAACAAGAGGTGAAACTACATGCCAAATTTTATTAATTTATGTCATAATTAAGGGAGATATAAGATTTGACTTATTCTCCACTAGCTGTGTACCCGTCCTTCGTACGGGTTGTAACCTGTATAAATGGTAGATTAACTAAAGCAAATAACAATCCACATTATTTTACAATATTAAAATTACATTTTACAAATTTAATGTACTATTAAATCAAAGGTAACGAAATATACTGGCAGATAGTTCGGGTGCTGTTGCTAAGTCGAGGAACTCTGTCGGGTAGTAAACAGCGTGTAGTTTGCGCCACCAAATCAATACACGTAACACTTTTGATTCGCTTTTAGAAATAAAAGATCTCAAGTAAAAAAATTTCGGGGAGGGGGGGCATAAATATAAAATCGGGGGGGGAGCAAAAACATAAAACCGGGGGGGGACATAAAATAAAAATAAAAAATCGATGAGGGGGGAATATAAAATCGGGGGAAGCAAATTATAAAATCGGGGGGAGGGGCAAAAATAAAAATCGGGGGGGGGGGAGCAAAATTATAAATTCCTGGGGGGGGCAAACAAATATAAAATCGGGGGGGGGGGCAAAATGATAAAATTGTTTTTTTGTACAAATAAGAATAGACCACAACCAGATGAAGCCACATACCAAGTTTCATTAATATTTGTTCATTAATAAAGGGAGATATAAAATTTTACTTATTCTCCATAAGATTAACATTGGACAACGTACTTTGTTTAGCACTTTTAATATCTTGGTAACCAATTGACGTAGAGCGATGATCAAAATACTAAATTGTTTGTTTTTTTAAGCTAAATTTAATGGTCTAAACAAAAGTTGGGGTTTAAATGTAAAAAGTTCAAAAAACATTTTTGGGGTACAAAACCCCCTTTAAAATAGAGCGACCTGTCTGGTTCTCGAACTCATGAAAATAGATCCTGCCTTACACGTTTGTACCAAATTTCATCAAGATCGGACGATTTTTACGAAAGTTATCGTGCCTACAGACACATATATACACCTATCTATATATATATATATATATATATATATATATATATATATATATATATATATTTATTTATGAGTTTGAACGAATGGTGTTTTTGGCATCTGGGGGCCTCTGGTGGAAATTTGCTAAAACATTGATTTTGAACATCATAAGTTTGATATAACTACATAAGTTTACCTAACCAGGTTACTGAGTAATTATATGCTATTTCGTTTATGATTGCTACGTGTTTGGCATTGCACCGTGAAAGCAAGAAGAGAGTTCCATCAGTTGATACTATGAATGCAAATGCAGAATCTAAAAAGGCAGTTCCTACGTGACAACTTTTGCTTTCAGCATCGACATTCCAAGAGGGCCGCTCTTTTAGCGGCTCATTGTAAGTTGACACGCATCATGCAAACTTCCGGTACGTGCATTTATTTCTCGGCCATCTTTGCTCAGCTATGTGGAGTTGATTTACTTTCCTGAATGAAGGCTCTACTTCAGCTCTTTTTATTTCTTTGTTAAACCTTTAATATTACATTTATTTGACTTCCGGGCCTAAACTGTTAGATAATCTCAAAAGCCGCGATGCTCATAGGACCTCCTAGCCTATCAATAGCACTGAGACCGCAGGCTATAAGATTTCACATTCCAGAGTAGTGAATCAGAATGTTGTTTGTCCAAAGTTGTATAACTAGTATAGTAAAAAACATCATGCAACTTTTTCAGTATAACGAGACAGCCTCTAATCATGAAAATCAATTTTAAGCTTTCTTGAAAGTCAAAGTCAAAATTCTCTTTATTCACAACTGAATATACACAGGGTACATTTGAATAGTGTCAAATTATGTTACAGAATACATTTCTTAACCTAAGTTTTTACAATATGATTGTTACATCTTAAAATACTCGTCTATGGAGTATATAGTTTTGTCAATTAAGTAATTTTTCAATTTTTTCCAGAATTTTGGTAAAGGTTCCTCATTTTTAATTTCCTTAGGTAGCACTTTAAAGAATTTTCCTCCTGCATAGGATGGTTTTTTGTATATAATTGAAGCCTGTGGTAAGTGGGTATGATTTCCGTTTTTTTTCGTGTGTTGTATGGATGTGTCAAGGTATTTATTTCTGAGTTGTTGAACAAAATTGGATCCTTATAAATCATAATGGTATCAAAAATATATTGGCCATAAACAGTTAGAATATTTAATGTCTTAAAATATTCTCTAGCCGATTTTTCACGATGAAGGTTGAGGGCTGTTAATTTTATGAGTTTTAAACAGACCTCAAATTTTGCTCGAATACTTAAACTAACAAAAAAATCACCGAGTGTTTAAACAATTTATCGTGCTAAAATCAAAATATGTATATCTTTTAAAGAGAAACGTCGGTAAAAGGAATGAAATAAAGAAAGACAAACTCTAAAAATACATTTTGTTTTTGTGGTTATCTGCCGAATGGTCCAGGTTAAGTCACCATTAACCTCTATGATATTTTTGTTCTGGTTCGGATCTTCTCTTTATCTCCCAGACGGTTCCGATACTGTCCAAATTTTTCAAATGTAAAAAGTAATTAATAATACCCGTTTTGTGGTATCGACTTATTTAAATAACGACACTGTAGATAAGTCTGGTAATGAGTTTTGAATTCTAAAAATAATACCTATATCGATGTTTTAAATTAACGAAGGAAATCTTGTCATCAAAAAGTATAGAACAAATCCTGAACTAAAAATACATCTTGAAAAATATATCAAACACTCTTATTCCTCATAAAATATGATATAAATTGTTACTCGGTCTGATTACCTTACTTGAAACTGCCTATACACGTTAAGTATTAAATGTGATTATATCATAGGAAATAATATTAGGCACTAATACTTTATTTCGATTTATAGAGAGGAATTGAAACAAGTGATTAAAGACTTGAAGACATCAAAGACGTTCCCCATCCGTTACCAAAGATTACATCGTACCTTAGGCAATGTCTAAATAAATATAATCAAACATATGCAGTGCGTTATTTGTAAATAACTCAGCCAAAATTCTCCAGGCTGTGTTGATGGCGTTTGTTTCGGCCTTTTGGGTTAAAGCAAACTGTATTAATTAGCTTATCTTGCTTGGTTTTCTCTTTGTTAGTGTTGTTTATAAACACATACAGGTAAAGTTAAAGAAACTATATGTAGATGGGTTTATGCAAATCCTTTAAAGATTTGGGTTTCTTAAAACATTTAGTTTTATAAATTGCGCGGTAGTTGAAAAATTGCAATGTTAAATATAGAAAAATGTGAAAAACTAACACATTATATACAAATTCAATGGAGTAACTATATTATTAAAAGAACTTATTGATTTTTGTTCAGCGATTTTCGGTCTCTTAAATAGTTATTTGTATTCATGTTTAACATCAACCAAAGCTCTTATATTCTTTAGATGTGCCTTTTGTGGGTTTAAACAACGATTTCCTCCAGGGCTCCGCCCCAAAGGATTTCAATGTTCCAATGTTAATCTTTTATGGAGTTATTTTATTTAGGTAGTCAGCCGATTATAATGTTAAACAAAGAACATCTGCCCATTTGCGGAGAAGAGCTAGTAATCAGTTTTAATATTGAAACTGATACATTCACATCGTTATAATATTACATTTTTGAGCCATGGATAACGGATAGAACTCAAATTCTATTATATAAAGGAAGGACAATTTCTTTCTACCACCATCTTCGGTACCAATAAAGTACTCCCTACTTTTAGGAAATTAAGTTGAGTCTCTCCGTTATCAGTGACTCTAATGTTAAATATGTTAGTATTTGTGCTTGCCTTTAAACTGTCAAAAAGATTCGTATATTTACATTGTAATATTTATCATTATTGTTCATTAGTAAAGTAGGAAACGTAATTGCTTCAAAATAAATTTAAACATCTGTATTTCAAACACTAACTTTGAAATGCAAGTACAGTATTCAAATAGGAAATCCGTTGTGTCAACTTGAAAGGTGTTACCCAATACATTGCATACTAAAATATTCATTAGAATTACTAGATGTGTAAAAATGTATAAAATGTCTTAAATTCCTCAGGGCTTTTCCTCGCTCCGCTCAATTGGCTGGCCAGAGTGCCTTGTGAACATTTGCTCTCGCTGTTATGCTGAGTTTCATTTGTGTTCATTTGTTTCATCACCTGTTGAAAAAACAATTCAAAGGGATAATTTATTCCATAATATTAAATTAGAGCTTTGGAGGGCAGAAGTGCATAGCTCCTAAGTCGAATGAATGCAAATTATGAGGAAATTCGTAGATTCTACACCTTTACCTCTTTTAATTAACACATCAAGCATGAAAACTGGTTCAGTAGGCCTAATTCCTGAGATCTCGCTCGCATGACAAACCATTCCTCTGTATTAATTTATTTATGACGAAATTTCTCGTATTTAGCAGACTCGTTCTTATGTATGTTTTGCCTTAATAAAGCTCTCATTGTGTCTTGTATATTGATATAAATTATACTAATAATTTTAAGATGTCACTGTTACTGTTATTGTAAAAAAGCACACACGGGCTGACTGACAAAAAACCAAAGCTAGGTATATATTGTAACAAATATTCATTGTTTTGAACTTAAAATCCTTTGAATAAATTGAATGATTTGTTAACGTTATAGAGGTATAAGTTCCTATGAGTATATTAAACATTAAATGTTTTTGTATGGATGTCTTATAGATTGGAGGACAGTTTGCAAAAATTTTGACGACTAACATGTCCGCTGTAATAAAAATGTTTAATAATTCTCATAATTATAAGATTCATTTGTTCGACATTACTTCCAATATCACCTTGTGTAACGTATATGAAACCACTGGCACTAACTGCTATTATGGGCTGTTATTGTTAACCACGAGTGGACTGACCCTTGATGGCCGCAGCGTTGTCCGTGAAAGCTATCTGTGTACCTACATTCCTCCACGGTCATTGGAAACTAACAACTTTCACCATTTTAGCGTATTTCCTCTGTTATGTAAAATATTTCTAACATATTATCATTTACATATCAGTTTCAAAAAACAGGTTCGTTCTCACACACAGGTTTCAACATCTTTAATCTCTATTGTTACTTATAACTAGATTTATTTGTATTATTTTCTTCATGCTGTTTTACTTTGTTATAATTTTTTTGTTGAAAATATATACTTTTCAGTGGTTATTATGATCATCAAAAGATTCAACCATAGTATAATACTTTTTTCAAGAAGATGATTTAAAACAAAAACACGTCAAAAGCATTTGTATTTCAATATCGAACATCAAACATTTACAAACGATACACAATAGAGATTACACAGTATCGTTTGTAAATGTTTGATGTTCGATATTGAAATACAAATGCTTTTGACGTGTTTTTGTTTTAAATCATCTTCTTGAAAAAGCACTATACTATGGTTGAATCTTTTGATGCTCATAATAACCACTGAAAAGTATATATTTTCAACAACAAAATTATAACAAAGTAAAAACAGCATGAATAAAATAATACAAATAAATCTAGTTATAAGTAATAAGTTGTAATGCTGATGCAAATTTATTTGATGTGTTAGGGTCTTTTTATGTTACGTTGTCATGCCCGTTTATCGTTTATTCGACCCTTCCAAGCCTCTGATATACCGCAATAAGCGCATTTTTTTATGATACCTCTTCACCCTAAACAGCAGTAGAACTGAATTGTTTGAATCAGAATGGCTTAAATTTAAAATATCTGGTACAATGCACTTAAAAATAGAGTAACTGCTATGCAATAATAATAAAAAATAAGCAATTCAACGCGTTATCTACATTAACAATGTTTAAACCCGATAACTGTATTTGTTTCCTTTTGCATGATTTCAAAGATATAGAGATGTTCAAAGACATACGCATTATGAGTTTTTATTGTAGTTCTCTGACGCCGAAGCTTAGCTTGCCGGTACTCGAGGAGGCTGTAAGCTGGTAATTTATATGCTAACCGCAAATAAATACATAAATACAAGGGGTTTATTCAGTGAAAATCAAGTTCAATTTTAGTTTCTATAAACACTTTTTGCTTTGAAGAAAAACAATGTGTAGTGTCTAATAAAAGATTGAAATTAAACTCATCCTAAAAAGGTGTTTTAGTTTAGATTTAGGTCAATTCACGAACATACCCTCTATCTTTGATGCGGAAGTTGGGAAAACTCCGGCTGAATGAATAATGGACATTAAATCGTTGACACTTTTATAAACTAATCTTATTTATAAGTAGGCTAATATAATATTATGATTTCCTTTATCCAATAATATTCCAAAACATTTCATTTTTTATTTCAAAATCTCAAATATATATGCAGTAAACAAAATGAACCCCACAAAAAACCCTCTTCTATTGCATATAAAAAACGCGCTACAACAACCATCGTAATAAATATGACAAATTAAAACATCAGTACTTACGAATCACCCTGCCAGTCATAAAACTGGATAGGTCCCTGGGTGGTGTCGGCTTTGAAATCGGGGATGATAGCTCCTAGACGCATGTTGGCCGACTGGTCTGACAACTGAACTGACTGACCAACGCTGACAGACTAGCGACGACTGACTCACTCACTCGGCTTGGGTCGTCTCTGTTGCCCCTCCTCTAATTATCCTGTCTCGCTCCACTAATCTGATCCTATCTGCCATTCGCGCGTGTCCCGTTCTAGATAATTGTTAGAGTATTATTTCCGTCGCCTGAGAGCCAATTGAGACCTCTACAACTAATACAAATAGGATTTATGTAAGTGTATACCTTATTACCTCCTCCTTCGCTTGAAACCAGTGGATTTCTGGATTGGCTGCGTCAAAAACTAATAATAATGCTTGAAATAAAATAAAAACTAATATTTACAATTTGTACATGAACTTCCGTGGTTGGAACTAATTAACTATTGGCGGTGGATTGGAGTTTACGATAGGCCCACGATCTTCGAAGTACTCACGAAGTGAGTAGAACGGTTTGGTCTTCAACCAGGTCTTCACAACCGCAGCAAACTTACCACTGTCAAAGGACTTTATCTTGTCAGGAAGTTTGTGTAAAGTTTTAGCGCCATAACTGGGAAAGAATCTTTAGTTTTGCTGAGCCTGCAATAGTAGATGTTGATTTTAAGTTTCTGCCTGGTGGTATGTTGATGGACTTGATCCCTAGTAGTATAAAGATGCAGGTTAGCATGAACGTGGTTGACACATGATAGAATGTAACAACTGTAAATAGTCATAATGCCCGTACTTAGAAAAAGTGGCTTGCAGTGATCTAGCCTACGACTTCCTGTCAATATTCGCACAGCTTTCTTTTGTTGTTTTAATATCGTGTACAGTCTGGTGCATGACCCCAGAGTTGTAGGCCGTAAGTGATATGGCTGTGGAACAGAGCATAATACACTACTAGGAGGTAGGATTTATCCACCAGTTTCGTTAACTTCCGAAGTAAGAAAATCACCCTAGATAGTTTCTTGCAAACATTGGTTATATGGTGTCCCCAGGTGAGCTTAGAATCGAATGTGAAGCCGAGCAGTATAACATTTGTGGAGTCTTGGACCAGTGAGGGTCGTAAAGAGCATATAAGTTTCTGAATTTTATCATCGTTAAGTTTTAATTTGTTCAAACCAAATCACTCTCTAGTTGCGGCAAACATAAGCTCAGACCTGCCCCCGGCTACAGTTGGATCACTCCCAGATGTTACAAGAGTGGTATCGTCTGCAAATCTAAGTGCGTTACCATCTAGCTCAAGATCGTTGATAACCACCAGGAACAATACTGGGCCCAGAACCGACCCCTGCGGAACTTCGTGGTCAACCCTACACGCTTGCGACTGCGCACCGCTAATGGAGATGAATTGGTTGCGGTTGTCAAGATAGGAATTGAAGTGCCAAGTCCCAGACTCCATACCGATGACGTTTGCCTAGAAGGATTTGATGCGACACGTAGTCAAAAGCCTTAACTCAAATCACATAGCGTCAAACCAACAGAGTCGGTGGCTTCATATGCATCGTGGATTCACTGGACCAAATCAGCGACTGCTGTGCCTGTAGACCTGCCCTGTCTAAAGCCATGCTGCAAGTCCGAGAACAAGTTATTCCGCTCAAAGTAGGAAACTAACTGCGACTTCAGCATTGTCTTCATGACCTTGGCAAATATTGGTATGATAGAGATAGGCCTATAGCTGGTAATGCTAGTGGGATCGCCTTTCTTAAAAATGGGCCCAGTCCATGACACCTTCAAAATATCAGGAAAAATACCGGGCTCTCAGGAACAAGTTAATAACCCTACAAAGGGGTATAGCAATGCTATCAATGATAGTCTTGAGTAGGGTTGACGATATCCCTATGGTCATCTGCATCGAAGCTGTTCACGATGTTAGCAACGTTACTGATAAGATAAGTGTTGAACTCATCGGGGCTTGCAGCACACCTGGAAACAGGGAGCCCACCTGTTTTCCTATTGTTATTTACTAACCTCCAGACAGCCTTACACGGATTCAGTCAATCTTCAATAATCCGGACGTTAGCTGCTCTTTTAGCCTCATCTACTTTGAGCCTATATAATTTCTTAGATATAATGTACAGATCATGAAAGTGTTCACGTAATGCGTTATTGTTCGCTGCTACATATCTATCTCTAAAAGCCAAAACAAACATCTTGAGTCTAGACAACTCGGGTGAGAACCACGAGTTTTCAGTTTACCTTAATTACCTTAAATTTGTATTAACTGTTTCGCCAATGCATTTCAAGTTCATTTTTACGCACATGTTCAAATACTATTATTTCTTGTATTACGTTGTTTTGGTTTTTATGATAAACAACCTAAAATACGTGTAATGCATATTTTGTTGTTTAATCAATAACTGTAAATTATTTCCAGGATGTGATGCAGTTCCAAATCAAATCGCTAAGAAATATTTTTTCTGTGTAGGAAAAAATGTACTGTTACATGTAAAACATAAAACAGGAAATAATACGGGAAATACTTCATCGAACACTTTATAGAAGAAAGAAAGAAAAAAAGTACTTTATTACATCAGACATATTACATTACAATTATACAAAATTTTAGAATTGTCCTAAAGTAGTGAGGTTTTGGGAGGTCACTTCCACTTACGGTGACTATACAAAGTGCGTCCACACAAACCGGAGACTAACAAAATCTCCTGCCTATTTCAGGGCAAGGTCCGTAACTTGAAATGTTTAGGCGGTCCTTTTGTTTAAAATGACCTTTTTGGGGGGAGGGACGGTAAAGGGTTTTATTTCACAATCCACTTCACTCTGCTCTATTCTTTCGTCAAGTACAATTTTTGCTCATAAGCTACTTCAGGTGGTGATGAATCGAGTTTGGCAAGTTGACCTCGAAAATAACTCCATCGGCAGATAAATAATAATTGTTGCTGTTGTTCTTTGCACCACTCTGTACAAAAATGTCCGTCTTAAATTCTTATACTTGGTCTTCACAATTTCGATCGGTGTTACTAATTGATCAATGGTCAAGGTCTTTATCTTCTTCAAGACGTAGTGATGATCTTGTTCCTTCATCTCCTTCAAGACGGAGTGATGATCTGTTCTTGTAGTAGTAGTAGATGAGGAACCTTAATTAAAATACAGAGGGTGGTTTCTGAAATTTTTCGTTATTCTTTTTGAAGGAAGTCGGCTTTTTGAAGCCGCTTGTTTTTGGCGTTGTCTTCTTCAGCAAATCCTTAATCCTTTGTAGTTTTTCATTAATAAAAATTGAAGTCATTATGAAAGCCAGAGAACGAGAGAGCTGTGGAGAGCGCGAGGAGTTTACCAGTCAAAAGTTGAAGCTGGAATGAGGTAGATGTGGTATACGGCGGAAACCTTCCTCCACCCCCCTCCACCCCATAAAAGGTTTTGGACCTGTTTGAACCCCCCCTCCCCCCGTCAGCAGACGAGGAAACCCAACTCATCGGTAGACGAGGACCCCCCCCCCGACCAAGGTCACTTCCCACACGGTAACCAGTTTGGCTGGCTCGGGTATATATAGAGCCTAAGGCTTGTCACACACTGCGTCCGGTCCGGTAAATTCTGATCCGGCATTTTTCGCCGGATCCGTCAAATTTCCACACACTGCATCAGGCGTTCCAGTTCCGGTGACCAGTCTGTGCAAGGACAGCGGTACTGTGTGTTGGAGGAAAGCCAACAACAAATTAAGTTAGTCTATCAATTTAACAATTGCTAGAAGCCATGAGTGACAGTGACAGTGAAGAAGAGATCTTCGTAGTTGCAGCAGCTCTTGCCTTGGAAGAGGAAGAGCACCAGCGACAGAAGAGGTTGTGGGTACATAGTATAAACTCAAGTAGAACAAATGAGGGAGAATTTCATACCTTGTTTCCCCGTTTGATTGAGGACAATAAAAAGTTTTTCCAGTACTTCCGAATGAGTTTCGAGAAATTCATGGAACTTCATTCTCTTCTAGAAACATCAATAGCGAAAAAGGATAGTAACTTCAGAAAGAGCATATCTACACAAGAGAGATTGGCAGTTACGCTAAGGTAACTTTATTTATAAAATATTTGTAGAAGTAAGTGTAAAATTTAAGGTGAGCATGCTACTATATGTTTGTAACTTTTTTTGTCTGAAACGATTTTAATTTTGCATTTTTGTTATTCAAATGTCTTTGTTGTTCTTTTGAATTTTTTCAATCATATGTGAATATAAAGTATAGGTTGTATAAATAAAGCTGTCTATAGTTTGTAAGTAAGAGTTACAAATTTATTTATGACAACAGTATGTAAATTGAGCTAAGTATAACCAATAAGTATTAAATGGTTAACCACAAATTCAATGTGATATGAGATTGTAAATGGACAATGTTAAACGAAGATACTATCTAAACACTTTACTCGTGGTTATTTTGAAGCATTGTTAACCACTGCCCAACCTGTTCAGTCGCAGAAGGCCCAGGTGATCCCTGCTGTATTGGTCGTTTTAAATTGCTGTTATTGCGGTAATTTGGAACAGGCGTTGATGCGTGAGCTGTGTTGTACATAATATTGTTATCCAAACTGTTGGCAGAGCTGACACCCGAGACTGAGGAGTTATTTGAGTATATAGGTTGAACTTCAACTGATGCCACTGGTCGAAGATTTGTGTACCGATTTTCATTGCATTGTTCGGTTTCAATCAGATTTTCTAGCTCATATTTACTCAACAAAGATGAAATTTCTGCCTTAATTTTTACCTGATTAAATTTACTGAAAGTACGCACTGTAGCTTCAGCAGATTTGAAAAATGTAGTCAAGTGATCATCTGCTTGTTTTTCCGTATTTTTTTCCTTGTTGGTTAGATACTTCTGGAGTACTAGTGCAGTAGGAGAACTTGCTGTTTCAATTGGTTTCATCCTTTTGTGGGACATTTTTTTATAAGCTATATTGTTTGCCGGTGGTGTTACATTTGTAGAAGCTTCTGTATCAATATCACCACTAATTTCGGTGTTAGAAATAACCTCTGCAGGATTTAAATGCAATTGTTCTTCTTGAAGGTTTTCCTCGTCTTGAATAATGTCCACACTTGCTTCGCTTAAATTGCTCTGCTGTTGGCGACACATAGTTAAATGGTCTGAGAGAAATGACATTTGCTCCTCAAACTTCCAATTTTTTACCACTTTTGCAGATTGGCCACTTTTAGTCTTCTTTTTCTGTAGAGACTTTCTATAGGAATCTCTTAGATTGTTCCATTTCTTCTTCAGGACATTTGCTGCAACCAATACACTTGAGTTACAAGTTTTACATTGAGTAAGTGCTAACCATATGCAAGGAAAAACATTGTATGATAATTGAAATCAAATGATCATACTTTTCTTTACATACCTAAAAAAAATTCGAAACACTTACAAAAAACAAACACATACCATTTCAAAATTGCGGCCGTTTTGTGTTTTAAAGCTACATATCTTATAAACCGAAATATTTATAAAAAACTTAAAGGATAAGAACCCTGTGTCATTTCATCCTTAATATACAGGTGTCACAAAAATATGAAACTGGCTATATATATAGTAATATTCTACATACCGAAATAAATCGAAAATGATTGGTAAAATTGTTTCGATTTCCACTTCGTTTAGCCGCTATCCACCATTTTGTTTTTTTTTTCACTTAAGCCTTTATATTTCCTTAACGAATTGTTGTATCAAATTCAAATTTTGCATGAAGCTTTATACTTTGTAGTATAATTTAGTACTTAAATTTAGAAAAAAATCAAAAAAATGTTTATTTTCATAATGGCGGCCATTTACATTTTTTAAGGTAAAATTCCATGAAAACTAGAAGGTTTAGAAACAATTGTCAAGAGACAGAAAAATGTAGATATACGTTATACAAATCTAACAAGACCTTGTTTTAGAAAATCGGTTATTAAATAACTGAGATATGTTCGATTGTAGGCAGAAAAGGTAGCAAAATGTTGCACTGAGCCATGCGTTCACAGGCCCAGTTTGCTACCTTTTCTACCTACAATGGAACATATCTCAGTTATTTATTAACCGATTTTCTAAAACAAGGTCTTGTTACATTTATATAAAAAAATCTACATTTTTTGTCTCTTGAAACTTTGTTCTAAACCTTCTAGTTTTCATGAAAGGTTACCTTAAAACATTGAAATGGCCGCCATTTTGAAAATAATTATTTAAACAATTTTTTTTCTAAATTTAAATAATTATATTATAAAGCTCCATGCAACATTTGAATTTGATAAAACAATTCGTTACGGAAATATAAAGGTTTAAGTGAAAAAACAAAATGGCGGATAGCGGCTAAACAAAGCGGAAATCGAAAAAATTTCACTGACCATTTTCGATTTATTTCGGTATGCAGAATATGACTATATATAGCCAATTTCACATTTTTGTGACACCCTGTATAATCATAAAGATTTTAACTATAAGATCAAACCACTGAGAAAATTTTAAACTTTTATAAGTTAAAGCATGACGTTTTGGTCCATAAATCTCAAAAACAAATGTTTATGTCATTGTTATGGGGGGCTAATTTTTTTTCTCCCTTAATTGTGAACATAAATTTAAAAACTTGGCATGTGGCTTCATCTAGTTAGGTCACATATATATTTGCATAAAACCCCATTTTTTGTCTTCCTCGTTGTAGCAAACCCATTCATTCAGCTCCCATGTTATTCTTATGGAGAATAATTAAAATTGAATGTACCTCTTATTTATGAATGTATATTGATGAAACTTGGTCCTACCTAGTTGAATTCTATTGATATTTGCATATTTTTTATACAAGACCGTGTTTTTTTCAGGTTCCTTGGACATGCGGGAACTTACAGAAGTGTAGCTTTTAGTTACAGAATGGGAGAATCTACAGTTGCGTCTATCGTGCACTCCACTTGCAAGGCCATCTGGGATGTGTTATCACCTATAGTAATGCCTCCACCTACCCGTGAAAGGTGGGAAGAAGTGGAAAAAGGATTTAACGAAAAATGGAATTATCCTAATTGTGTCGGAGCGGTTGATGGCAAACACGTGACCATGGAGAAACCAAAAAATAGTGGTTCTACGTTTTACAATTACAAGAAAGGCTTCAGTGTTGTTTTGCTCGCGTTGGTAGACGCAAACTACAAATTTGTAACTGTTGACGTTGGTGCGTATGGGAAGAACAGCGATGGGGGAATTTTCAAAGAATCTGGGCTAGGTAAAAACTATTATGCTGGACATTTAGATCTACCACCTCCAAAGCCACTGAACAATACAAAAATTGTACTTCCTCATGTAATGGTGGCAGACGAAGCATTCCCCCTTCACGTGCATATAATGAGACCTTACCCTGGTACTCAACTAGGTAATGTGGCAAACAAAGCATATAACTATAGGCATAGCCGAGCCCGCAGAGTAGTGGAAAGTGCGTTTGGAATACTGGCGAAGAAGTTCAGGGTTTATTCGCAAAAGCTCCAAGTTAACCCCAATCATGTTGATTTGATTGTGTTAGCAACTACATGCCTCCACAACTTCTTGCGAGGAGATGATGAGAATCTGTGGCGTCCTGGAGAACTTGAAGAAATAGAAGAATTTCACGGACTTCAGCCTCTTCCCAGAATAGGGTGCAACTCAGCTTTGGACACCTTCGAAATTAGAGATGGTTTCAGGAAATACTTCACTTCGAGAGAGGGGAAAGTGTATTGGCAAGATGAGAAGATAAGTGCTGGCAAGATTAACTTATAAAACAGTTTAATCTTAACTTACCATTCGAAATGTTAACGTAGTAAAATAAGGATTGCTAAGTTTTGGATAACACTTTTTTTAACCGATTGTAATTATTGTTACTTCTTACTATAACAATTAAAAAAAGTCCATGCCTGTTAAATTTTGGCTTTTTAATGTGTAGCCTTCAATAAACTATTTAACTTAACCTTATTGCTTACCTGGTTCATTTAATTGATCGCTTATTTCTTCCCAAATATTCTCCTTCATAACTAGGTTGTAGTAGTCCTTGTGGCCCAGGTCGTACAGCACAGGGTACTCTTGTACTAGCACAATCAGTTTCTCTTCTAATGACATTTTATAACAAGCGTAGAGCGTAAAAAAATCACCACAAAACCACGTCTGCTGCTACTGTCAGTGCCTACTGTCACTGTCACGTGGTGAGTAGAAGTCATCTGCGCATGCGCGAGCTCTGCGGCGCAGCGAGCTGCCGGAAACCAATCGCTTCCCATCCGAAATAATCTGAGCGGACCGCACCTGAAGCACCGGACCGGACGCAGTCTGGGGACTTTCATTTGAAAACATGGTTTTCAAATGGTTTCCGAATTTACCTGATTCGGCATGCCTGATCCGAATTTACCGGACCGGACGAAGTGTGTGACAAGCCTAAGTCTCCGCTCTCTTCGCAGTAGTTTGCCTCCCGTTACTGACCAACATCCTTGGGTTGCGCTCTGCTGCAGCGTAGGTCTGTTAAGTGTGTGTTGGGCCCGACGCGCAATTAAGAGATCATGCGTATTTGCATGTGCAGTTTAACGTTATGCATGTGTAGGTAGTTTATTGTTTGCCTAACACTTATCGCTTTTAATAAACTTGTAATTTAACGTTTGTTGATGCATTGTAATAAACTAGTAGACTAACTGTTTGCTTAACACTTAATGTTTTATAATAATTTTGTAAATTGAATATGTTTGCTTAACACTTAACGCTTTTATTTATAAACGTGACCTTGAACTTAGGACTTAGAAAATATTCCATGCAGAGTAGTTCGACACAAACGTTGTAGTACACATTATGGGGTGGGGGGGGGGGTTTATGTGATATATACTGTAACAGCGGGGTAAAACTTATCATATCCCTATGGAAGCTTTAGGTATTAATACGTGGGTTCCTCCTTCTGATCTTGCTGTCTCAGAAGCCTTTCTGGCTATTTATAATTATGAGTATCGAGGGATTAAATTAAAAGTAAAGGTAGAGGTTAGACCGTTACACAGAAATGATATGCATTGTGTTTTGATTGAATGGGAATCACCCTCTATCATTAAACTTTTCTATTTCATCAAATGATCGTGCAAGGAATTTTGTGTAAAACGGATATTAGTCTCCCTCGTTTGAACTTAGAGCTTCCTTCCAAAAAGTAAAACATTTAATTTGATCTTGACCAAGATAATGAACTTAGAATATGTCAGTGTGCACATTGTAGCGTTGCAACAATATATTGTCAAAGCCCCCCTCCCCCTTCAGCTTACCCCCACAATTGATTGTCGGCTATAAAAGCGGGAGCAGTCCGCAGAGGCCTCACAGTCTCAGGGCGACAGCTTAGCTAGCTGTTTGTCCGAGCTGTCCGTAATAGCATCGGCATAGTATAGATTTGGTACCTCTGTACACTAAAAATTCTACCTTAGCATGTTAGTTTGTTAAGCATGTTAGATTAACGCTTGTAGTTTGTATAAATATTATTTTTCATTACCTTTTAATATTAAAATTAAACTTGTCAAGTCTTGTAAGTGTTTCAAGGACATCCGAAAATATTGCCGGAACGGGGAATAGAGCAGTAAGTGATACTCAATTTGAGCACAAACTGATCTATTCCCCGCTCTGTATTACAAGTTAAGTATTCAAAAAAATTAATACAAAATTAATCAGATTCATCATCTGATGATGATGAGGACAATTCACAACAGAATAATCGACGACGAGCACCAAATACGTCTGTGGCTGCATTGAAAACCAACCCATCAGTGTTACTACCACTTGGAGTTTCACCATCACTATTCAAATGTTCCATTTCTTCAAAACAGATGAACTGTTGATACATCATCGAGGTGTCAGAATTGATATCGCTCAACAATTCAAACTGCTACATATATCCTGGTTCAAGACTTTCAAGATCACTTATATCAACAAAATCACTTATTTCGATTGCAGAGTTTTAATATAATTTACAGTCAGTCTTAGAGTTGATAGTTGGGTTTTATCTGGTTTAACGAATGGGATCTTGCTTTTTAACACCCGATACGCTTCACTCATTTCTGCCACCTTTTTCCGCTGTCTAGCATTATGTTTTTGAACTCTTACATTTAGAGATCTTGAATTATTTTCAACGTTTAAGTTGGATAAGCCTGCTGGTCTATCCATAGCTGACTAATAAATATAATCCGAAGCGCCAAGCTTATATACCCGCTTACCCCCACCATTAGAGTCAAAAGCTCCCTCCCCTCTGAATATCATCTTGGGCTTAGTATAATATTTCTAAGTCCACGATCTAGGTCAAGGTCGTTGTAACATTTAAAAAAATAAGTGTGGACAACCCATTTACATTCTGCAGCATATGCTACAAATTGAAATAGGTTGTCCACACTTTTTTAATTTGGAAAAACTTGTTGAACTTTTTCATTATTCAATGTTTTCCACACAGTGGCTCCCAAATCAATTCGAATTAAATAGTCCTTTTGTAGGGCGTATGGAAAATGTCTCTAGGTAACTCTAAAATGTACAGTTGGTCTGCACATTTTAACATTACCTTTGCAAAACTCAATGATTTAATCAACAAATACTGTTTATTTTTTTAAAGCCTATTTAATCCGACCTTGGATGGTTTCACTGTTGGGTGTGGTGAAGAAAGAGAAACGTGTTTTAGTTTTAAATGAAAATTGCATACTTCTTCATTTAAAATACACGATTCAGTACAACGTTCACCTTTCTTTGGACATTTTTTGAAAATGTAATTGCATTGTTGTGTAGGAAGTACGCACATCCTTCTCAATGACTTTAATTGTTGAAATTTCTTTGAAGGAGATTGTTTATTTATGAAAATTACTGAAGGACGAGAGGTAAACTTGCAGAAGGCGTACTGTCAATTGAAGGAGCTGGTGGGGGTTGTAAATATTTTGGAGCTTGATGATGAAGAACTTGAGCTTGATGATGAACAAGTTTTACTTGAATATTTCAAGCACCCTACTCAGGAATCAATAGAAGCGTTCGCTACATTTTCACTCAGGCGCTCGGCCACCTAGCCCAGTCAATGAAGTAAATCACGAGCAAATGTCGGAAGAAATTAGTAACAGGCCGAAACACATACCAGTCGATAGCACCCACCTAGAGGAACAAATCTCCAAAAATCCTCAAAATATCCCCTAGTGCTTATCTCGTAGCCCCACTTTAAACTCCCTTAGCCCCCTTCTTGCAAGCATTTACAAAAATATTCATATCTCCATTATTATTGGTTCTATCTTCATGTTATTTTTTTGTTTGATTGCCGAAATTATGGTCTACAACAAAGGTTTTGTCAATAAATTAGCTCAGAGCAACGGTTAAATAGAATATTTGCATAATAATAATAAATATTTGAAAATTTTAAAATATTTAAAATACTATTTAACGTTATTCTTCTCTAAAATACAAATACGCAAGTTTTTGAGAAAATACTTTGATCAAAAGTTGTAGTAGATCGTATTTCACGTCAATCTAAATATACATTGCTGTACTTTCAACAATGGGAACGTAACTTAAGAGGCTCAAACACGGCGCGTGCGCTTTAAAGCCTATGTTACACGGCGCGGATTTGTCCAGGCGCGGGCGGTGTCAGGCGGCGTGCGGTGGCCTGTAGAAAAGAGGAAACCACGGGCGTACCTGATACACGGCGCGAGGTGATCGGTGGCGCGTCACCGTCGCGTCGTCGTCGTGCTGCGCTGTTCTGATCATAACTCCACTCCATTGCAGTAAGAAAAACCTATAGTATGGTTTACACTTTTATTTGGTTAATGATTTCCCTGACTTTCCCTAACAAAAAAAGTTCATTTCCATGACTTTCCCTAACCTAAAAAATAATTTTCTCTAACTACCGACTCGGAATGCACACTTTATTTACAATAGGTAATTTAAACAAAATTATATTTGCCTCCACCATCCTCTTAGCTATGCAGTGCTCTCTTCATTATTTTAATGTTTACAACAGTTTTTTGTTTTCCAATACATAGTTGCCTTAACTTTTTTACTTCCTCTTCGTTGCACCATTGACTATAGATACTTCAGTATCTATAGTCAATGGTTGCACCATAAAAAAAAACAATTTAACAAAAATCTGACAAGTTATGATTTTTGCACAGTAATGCTTTGCGTTTACAATTACATCAAAAGTTTTCCCTGAGTTGTATAAAATATTAATAATTTTCTCTGACTTTCGGCATTTAAAAAAAATTTCCCTGACCTTTTTAAAATATCCTGACTATCCAGAAAGTGTGAAAAAGTAAATACCCCCGTCGCAGCAAACATGCGTACTCAGTGAATTTCCAATGTATATATATGTGACTCACTACTAGACAGAGCTATTTACCAAGTTTCACAAAAATACATCCATAAGTGATATATAGCATTTTATTTATTCTCTATAAGAATAACATTAGGGTTGAGGACGCAGGTTTGCTACAACGAGGAAGATAAGTAATGTGTTTTTTTTGCAATTATCAATACAACTGAACCAGGTGAAGCTACATACCAAGTTCTCTTAATGTAGGCTCATAATTAAGGGAGATATACAACTTTACTTATTCTCCATATGAATAACATGGGGCCGAGTATGAAGGTTTGCTGCTACGGGGACTATCAATAAAAACTTGTTTTTTGTGCTAATATCAATATACCACAACTAGTTGAAGCCACATCCCAAGTTTCACCAATATACATTCATAAATAATCGAGATATCGAATTTTATTTATTCTCCATAAGGATAACATTGGACAACGTACTGTGTTTAGCACTTTGAATATCTCTGCAACGGTTGGACGTGGAAAAACGATTAAAACACAAAAATGTTTGTTTTGTTGAGCTAAACACATCAATAAATATAAATGTGAAGTTTTTAGTAAAACTATCTGAGAAAAATCTAAAAACCTTTTTCCCATAAGATTAACATGGGACACGTTTTTTTGGATTTTCTCCGCAACCACTTAACCTAGGTTAATGATTAAAAATACTAAATTATTTGTTTTTTAAGCTCTATAAAATGGCTATAACCAAAATTGAGTGTTTTTAATATTTTGGGGTCAAATTTCCAAAAATAGATTTTTGGAAAATTGTAAACCCCCATATAACCCCCTTCCCATAGTGCGATCGATCTGGTTTTCGAACTTAGTCATAAATGCTAGTCTCCACATTTGTGCCAAATTTCATCAAAATCGGGTGTTTCTTTCAAAAGTTATCGCGGTAACGGACACATATATATACATATATATAAATTTGAACGAATAGTGTTTTTGGCATCTAGGGACCTCAAAACGAAAAGTTATCATGGTCTCGGGCTTAAGTCTTACCATGCCACCTACGGTAATAGCTTCTTCCCTATAGGGGAAATTCCCTAAAACATATGATTTAAAAAGGCAATGGTAACCAAAGAACAAAAAATATGACCTTATTCACTGGTATCCGATGGCCGAATGAGCTCAGGGTTTGGAGGAATACGGCCGCGCCGAGACAGGCCTTTGATGTTTACCGACATTCCACGGGAAAGCCCGCGCCAGTCCGGACGCGCCTGATGGACCACGGACCGTGGTGGGCCGGCCTGATACACGGCCTGTGGCGCGGCAGGTTTTATAGCCTGGCCTGCCAGATCACGGGCCGTGTATCATAGGCGTAATCGCGTGCACTTTTAGGCCGCGACACCACAGCGGCTGCGGAATTTCGGCCATTGCGCCGCGCGACTTTCGCCTCCCTCCCCCCTCCCCGTTTTAAGGCTGAGTATCGCACGGAAAATAATCATGCAGCCTATATTAATATTGTAAAAAGGCTCTGTACATTAAGTTAGTATCTAAACATTTATTATGTAGAACATTTATTTCGGTTGATAGCTGAATTACAATGAAAATATTTTTCCAGAAACAACCATTGTATATTGAATAGTGTATGCATGATATGGAACAGTGAAGTTATAGGGTAAATAAACAATTACATTTTAGAAAGAAAAATTACAAAGGTTCATGTAACAACAAGTTTGAAATTAAGTGTGTGCAACACTGAAATGCAATGGGCGGTACCTTTGGTGCGCGATAAACAGCAACTATTATACCATACCAGAGCAGCGCCGGCTGCATCGCGATTTGTGATTTATAATCCGTGGCGTTAGGTCGAAAATATTTCACCTCTGGCTACGGCTACCGGTACCAAATTTTGCTCGTTATTTCTTCATCTGACGAGCTTATAAAGAAACACTCTCTCAGAGCTTTCAACACCCTATGATGACGTCACCAAGATAGCGCTCTAGAAACATTACAGTGTATGCTTTAAACGTTAATAACTTCTATTACTGTTGCTTTATTTCGAAAGCCTTAAAAGTCAAACATGAACCTTTGTAATTTTTCTTTCTAAAATTTAAAACTTTATTTGCATTACAACTAAACTGATCTATATTATGCATACAATATACAATGCTTGTTTATGGAAACATATTTACAAGTGCAATTCATCTATTAGCCAAAATCCATGTAACATAAAAAATGTTTAGATAATATCTTAATTTAAATAGTCTTCTTACAATATTAATATAGGCTATATGATTATTGTCCGTGATACTCAACCTTAAAACATGGGTGGCGAACGTGGCGTGGCGCAATCGCCGAAGTTCCGCAGCCGCTGTGGCGACACGGCCTAAAGTGCACGCGCCGAGTTTGAGCCTCTTATGTTACGTTCCCATTGTTGAAAGTACATCAATGTATATATCCTTTTAATCGGAATACAATTTACTTCAAATTTTGATCAAAGTACTTTCTCGAAAACTTGCGTGTTTGTATTTTAGAAAAGAATCAACGTTAAATAGTATTTTAAAATTTTCAAATATTTATTATTATATTGCAAATAATCTATTAACCGTTGTTCTGAGATAATTTATTGACAGGGCCTTTGTTGTAGACCGTAATTTCGGCAATAAAAAAAAAAAATAAATAACATGAAGCTACAATCAATAATAATGGAGATATGACTGTTTTTGTAAATGCTTGCAAGAAGGGGGTTTAAAGGGGGGCTACGAGATAAGCACTAGGGGAAATTTTGGGAATTTGTTCCTCTAGGTGGGTGTTATCAACTGGTATGTGTTTCGGCCTGTTACTAATTTCTTCCGACATTTGCTCTTAATTTACCTTCATGACTGGGCTAGGTGGCCGAGTGCCGCACCGAGCGCCTGAGTGAAAATGTAGCGAACGCTTCTACTGATTCCTGAGTAGGATGCTTGAAATATTGTGGTAAAACTTGTTAGAGTATATTTGAAAGGGGATTTTATGCTCTACAATTTGTACTAACAGTTTTTCTTATATATGCAAACTATAAGGATAGTTGGTGAAAAATGCTAACTGTTAGTTACAATATATACAAATAAATATATGCTTTAAATTATTAACCAAATGTAAAAAATAAATGAATACATATATTTTTATACAATAGCTAGCCTGGGTTTTACAAGACATTTTTTAGCAAACGGGAGGTTTATAAGTCTGTTAGTTTACTAGTAATAGCCATTTCCGTAAACACTTCCACAAATCCAACATGGCCGACTTATTTTTCAAAATGGCAGAAAATTCCCCATGGGATTTTCTGGGATTTTTATGTTGGTCCAGGAGATCTTAATAAATGATTTTTAACAGGTTTTTTTTAAATTTCCCCCTTTTTGCCATTTTGGTGCTAATTGCTCTGGACTATTAAATATACCAGTGTCATATAATAGACATACAATTATATCCGATGTCATGCATTAGTAGGAAGAGGGAGCTTAGCTATACTATACCGGAAATCAGTTATAATATTTGTTATTCTTTCCATAACATAATTTATAGGCCAATTAAAAATAAACAATGATTTTTCTACCATTAATAATTTACCTAAATCTGACATCATATATAGTAGCTAAAACAATGTTAATATTGTTAATCAATTTAGTTCAAATAGATAATATAATTTGTTGACGAGCTATCATACTATACCACGCGCATGAATGAATTAAGGATTACTGAATATTGAATTGACTATGTGTTCAGCACCGGATTTAGGAGCTGTGGACCCTTAGGAGGGGGCCGGACCTAGCTCCGCCAGCCGCCGGCTCCGGTCGTCTTTTAACATGGGGCACTACTATAAATGTTTTATTTTATTGAATGCCCGCCTTTAAATGCAAAAATGATCGCAGACAAAACAATCTGATAGTTGTTAGCCGTATGACCTTAGAATCAAAATGTATTATTTAAAAAAAATAACACCTAGAACATGTAAAATAAGTTTCTTTTTTCCCATAAGGAGTTGTGTACTTTTGAAACAATTTATAAAATGACACGTTTTATATAAATTAAATTTGAAAACGTCATAATAGCAGTCATGTTATTGTTAATGTTTGGCCTGAGTATTTTTTCGGTTTTAAAATGTGAAACTGTTCCAAAATAAGACTTTTTTGAAGTCTTGCAAAACGAGTAGGCCCACAGGCTGCAACTGGTTCACCGTCACCCCGATAGATGGCAGCAACGTCGCTTACCGACCAAAGATCCCGTTTCCGCAACCGATTTTGCGCGGCAGATTTGATTCTCCTCTTGAAACCATTATCACCTACTGCTCGAAATCCAGTACATTTTTCCTCATATTTTTGAATTTACATGGCTCCTCATGACATACTGTCTGTCATTTCAGTAATCATTTATTATTTAATGTCTGTAACATCTGTTCTTACTGCTATGCTGTGTTTTGTTTTACAAAACGATAATGACACCTTAGTACATGTTTTGCTATGTTGACACCATAGTTTTGCTATGTTGGTACTGTAGAGGGGAGATATTGTGCTTCCAGCTGCTTTTCAAACACGGCACGGTTTTTGTCATAAACTGCAAGGCATTAGTCTCTCCAGATTGTATACAGCTCACTGAGCAACGCGCCGGAAACCCCTAGTATTACTATTCATAAAATATAAAAAATATTTCAATTAGAAATGTCTGTCAGTCATTTAGCCAGTCCAAACCTGGGAAAAGTGTGGGAAATCAGTATGTCACAGGAAGTGTTGCCCTCTTAGGTGCAGATAAAATTCCTTGATGGTCGCTTATTTCGCTGGTCACTAACTTCACTGAAGTGTTGACCTCACAGGTCACTTATTTCGCTGGCCGCTTTTTCCCCGACACCAGACTTCACCAGAAGAGAGTAATATATAATTTCGAGTCCGTGTAAATGTTCCGGAACAATGCACTGACCGATTCTAAGACGTGAAATGATTTGGAATTTTTGATCTTGATGTCTTGAATTTTGAAAACCAAGTCGGAGTCGTAATTTGAGGTTTCAGTCCAAAAACTCTGCTGACTCAAACTTAGGCTTTGTAGGCCTAACTGAAGCAGCCTCCCAATCCTCTTCCCATTGTACATTAGCTTTCTTGGTGACGAACGAATTTGTGTAATTGAAACAAGGTAGAAACGGGTTATTAATATTGTTTAAATGTAAAGCATCTTTATCAAAAGAATCCGGTAACTCGTTCCCTTTTATGCCAATGCGAGAAGCTATCCTAAACAAAATTACTTCGTACTTCAAATTTAATAATTTTGTAAACTGTAGTCTGATTTCATATTCGATGTGTGCAGATTTGGCATGAATAATACTTTTAGAATCAGATAGAATTATTATTATTTTACTTGGTGGTAACGTTTCTATGTACTTCATGGCAGTAAAAATAGCTAGAGCTTCAACATAATAACTCGAATAGTGTTAATTTAATCTGAATGATATAAGCTTATAGTTGGTTTTATCATACATAACAACTTACAAGTCTTCGTTCGTCAGCTTTAGAGCCGTCATTGTAGAGTTGGATGTAAGAAAACCATAGTGATCGGATTTAAGACTCGATGGAATTTTTAAATAACCATAAAAGGATCTGTCATTTTTAGAAGATTTAGAAAATACGAAAAATATACTGGGAAAGTTGTAAATAAACTATTAAAACGTATGTAACAAAATGGACATAAATATAAATATTTAATATCAATTTCCATTTACACGTGTTGTGTGTATAACTGGAAATTAGCAATTGAGTATTATTTTTTGTCCAATAAAGACTTAATTGATTAACATTGTACACATTTTCAAGGCTTGTTTTTTGTTAATGTTTCAACAGCTGTTAAATCGTACACTCTAAATATGAGTAAGATTTACTTGCTAAGTTTGTCGGTTGCTTGCTTGCAACTCTGATCTCAAGAACGGCTGCAACGATTACCTTCAAAAGTTGTAATTTCTGGGTTAAAAATAATTTATTGACAGGTCTTCTGGAGGGGAAATATCTAATTAAGTAAAAGAAAATTGACTGTCATGGATTCGAAAACCAACGAGAATAAATCATGGGAATAGGGTTTGACGCAGTTAACCTCAAGTGACCTTATTCAAATGTTTTTACAATTTCGAATTTTGGCTTTGACTGTTCATTAGGATTAGATCATTAAAATACTACGCTAAGCCGATTTTAGTTAAGACAATTCCTCTGTTATTTCTCATCCGATTTTTAGGCCTGAGCGCTCCATTGTGGACAGGGCTTACAGCAGTAACATATGTTATGAGATAAATACAGATACACAAACCACTGAAATGATAACAAGATTATTGTCTGATTATCAAAAGAAAGTGACTGGCGGAGCGACCGAACATTCTATTTCATAACCTCGTGGAAAGTAAAACACGTGGGTAGAAATCTCCGATAAACGTTATTAAAATAGTCAGTTAAATATGTTTATAGCAGTTTTTCAAATATTTGTTATTTCAATCCGATGAGTTTATATGGACAGTTATATTTTAAAAAGCATGAATTTAAATTTAAAATTTCTCAATTAGGGTTTTTAAAAATAAAACTATCAATATAAACTCATCGGAATAAGGTGCGAAATCTTTGGCAAATTTACTACAAAGGTGTTTAACTGGCTATTTAAATAACGTTTATTGGAATGTTATCTTTTCTCGAGGTTATGAGGTTGCCGCACGGCCGCTCTGCCACTCACTTTATTTCGATAATCGTAGAGCTTATTAGCAATAACTTAGCTCGGTTTGTAGCTAAAGGAGTCATTATTAATTAATTTTCCAGTAAACCGTAGATAAAATGCAGGCTAAACAGAAGGTTAGAAGTTATAACCTCTACAAGTTACTAGTGTTTTTTATCCTGACTATAGCAACAAAGTCCGTTGGAACAAAAAATACAACGGTCTATAGAAAATAGATCACAAATTGTGTTAATGAAAATTGCTAAACTCGACTATAATAGTGAAACGTGATATTCTTAAAGCTTATGAAATTTTCTTACGGGATATAATAAAAGACGTCTTACAACACTTAAGAATATATTTACACTTTCTTTAAAAATTTGTCTTTAAATCGATATAAGGCGGTGGCTACAAAACTGATACTACAAAAACAAATTTGAACCAGAGAAATTAATAAATAAATGTCTAATGTATTTCTTATAACTTAATATTGTTACTAGTAATTATTATCAGACATAAGATTTAGACGAAGTTGCAACATATTTGATCAGACTTCACACCAAACAGTCTTGACAAGAATTTTGGGTTTAGTCCCTTGTATGCGGGGCGTGCGAGAAGCCGCCAGTGACAGTGAACCCGTCATTCTAGGTGTTATAAATCACACTAGACAATACCGATCCGTTGACTGAAGGCCGGGCCTTCGCACGCTGCCGGTCGGTAAGGAAGAATTATTTGAAAAACTGCTAGCGCTCTAGTGGCCAAACTCCAAACGAAAAGGCGGAATTCTATCTGACTCGTGCCCCCTCTTAGGCTCAACGAGTGGCGAGGGCCCTGGTTGCCGTCCAGATCCAAGTTGGTGACTTTTTTTTATTTATTTGTTGCTTGTATCAAGCTTTTGCATGTGGTTCTGTATGGTGCTGAGGGCCCTTAGATGCGCCACTATGTAGCAGAGATGCTTTTAAATCCGGTCCTGTATGTGTTACTTAAAGCCTAGACTGTATTATCCACAAACGGGTTTGAATACAAATAAATTGTTCTTGATAACTGCAGAACAGCAAATGATAATTTAAAAAATGAATAGGTGTTATAAAACTATATTGAAGAATTACAAATTTCAAAAACCTTAATGCATTACTGGTTTGATCCAAGTATTTGAGTAAACATTTGGTGTGTCTCAAACAGATTACAGACGACCCAACCCCAGCAGCACTTATAGTTGGGCCAACTTTGGGCCATCGACGTCATTGTAGGGTATGGTAGGGAAATATAATTAATAATAATATAATGGTAGGATTTGACAACAATAGCGTTTTATGGCCAAACGTCAGCTGTGGTTGGATTTGCCAACGTGGGCTAGCCAACGATGGGTTCGTTGGCCCAACCGCATTAATGCCAACCGACCATTTTTCTACCATATCCTACAATGCCGACGATGGCCCAACTTTGGCCCAACGATTCGTGCTGATGAGGTATAGATTAAGGTTATATTTGTATTATTATAATTATATTAAATATGTATTAATTTGCTCATAGTTTTCATATTTCATAGATACATAAATCAAATTAACTTGTTCCTACTTTTATTACAGTGATTTTTGCACGAGTAGATTCACGTAGAAGAATAAAACGAGTACTATCCAATCTCAGAAGAATAAAACATAATAGTATATAGGCATAGATTAAGAATACCACAAGGAATATGTTTAATCTATGATGCTAGTGCAGGTCGTGCAGGTACAGACTATTGGTAATTTCTATACCTTAGTCCATCCTTCAACTCTCGTAAGTCAGATTGGCCGTGGAGGGTTCAGTGTTCAGTGTTCAGTGATTAGGGGCGAGTGTTCAGTAACTCAAAGGATGTAGGTTCGGTTCGAGACCCGACCGTGACTCGATATTTTTGCTACTTAATTATTTTTAGCGAATTTACCCTATAGGGAAGAAGCTATTACCGTAGGTCTCATGGTAAGACTTAAGCCCGAGACCATGATAACTTTTCATTTTGAGGTCCCCAGATGCCAAAAACACCATTTGTTCAATTATATATATATATATATATATATATATATATATATATATATATATATATATTACTTGAGTTCACGAATAGGGCTACTAATAATGTTGTTAGATTGAAAACAAAATTTCCAGAGTACCCTTTTTTAGCGAATTTCCCCTATATAGGGAATAAGCTATTACCGTAGGTCTCATGGTAAGGCTTAAGCTCGAGACCATGATAACTTTTTGTTTTGAGGTCCCCAGATGCCAAAAACACTATTCGTTCAAATTTATATATATGTATATATATATATATATTCTCTATATATAATCCCGTAAGTCAAATTTTTGTAAAGGAATTGTGAGTGACTGGATGGCCGTAGAAGGATGGGAGGGGTATCATTTTAAAGGTCTTGACGTGAATTTTGAGGGAAACTATTCATTTTTCTTATTTTTTTACCATAAATTCGCAACAGAATAAAACTTTTCCCATTAAAACAACATGGGGTTTAATTTGTTTACATCTTTTGAAATTAAAACAGCTGTGCCACAGAGTTAAATTAGCCTTTGATATTGATACCAGCTGTACTTATTCAGTTTGTTTACTTTTAAACTACAGCAATGTATAGTTGTTTAGGAATGGACATTTTATTAAAAACATAAGACAGTATAATAATATTATATTATAATGCTAGAAAATCAGTGCTTATTTATAAATGACCAATGAAGGTTGATAAAAAATTTATGTATTTTGGTTTTTTAGGGGCTTTTGCCCCTACAAGCCCCTAGTATATATATATATATATATCTATATATGTGTCCGTTAACACGATAACTTGAGTAAAAAACGTCCGATTTCGATGAAATTTGGCTCAAATGTGTAAAATGACATTCATGACTTTAAGTTCGAAAACCAGAAAAATCTGACCATGGAAAGGGGGGTTTATGGGGGTTTTAAATTTTCCGAAAATCAGTTTTTTGCATTTTTCACCCTACAATTTAAAAAAGATTAATTTTGGTTTTGACCATGTTATAGAGCTTAAAAAACAAATAATTTAGTATCTTGAATTATTAACCTAGGTTAAGTGGTTGCGGAGAAAATCCAAAAAAACCTGTTCATAAAATCTCCCATGTTAATCTTATGGGAAAAAGGTTTTTGGCTTTTCCTCAGTTTATTTTAATGTAAACTTCACATTTGCTTTTACCAATCTGTTCAGTTCCACAAAACAATCGTTTTGGTGTTTAAATTGTGATTCTACGCCCAACCGTTGCAGAGATATTCAAAGTGCTAAACACAGTACGTTGTCCAATGTTATCCTTATGGAGAATAAATAAAATTTGATATCTCGATTATTTATGAATGTATGTTGATGAAACTTGGTATGTGGCTTCACGTAGTACTGTTATATTGATATTTGCCCAAAAAATTGATTTTTTGTTGATTATTCCCGTAGCAGCAAACCTGCGTACTCAGCCCCCATGTTATTCTTATGGAGAATAAGTAAAATGTAATGACTCCCTTAATTATGAACATAAATTAATAAAACTTAGTATGTAGCTTCACTTGGTTGATTTATATTTGATAATTATATAAAAACCGATTTTTCTGTTCCTTGTTGCAGCAAACCTGCTTTCTCAGCCCCCATGTTAGTCTTATGGAGAATAACTAGAATGTTATATAGCACTTATTTATGATTGAATATTGATGAAACTTAGTATGTGGCTTCGCCTAGTTAAATTTTATTTATATTTGCATAAAAACCAATTGTTTGTGTTCCTTGTTTCAGCAAACCTACGTACTCATTACCAATGTTATTCTTATAGAGAATAATTAAAATCGCTTATATGTGAATATATTTTTATGAAACTTGGTTTGCGGCTTTATGTGGTATTAAGACATATATTATGCATTGGAAATTCGCTGAGTACGCAGGTCTGCTGCGACGGGGGTATTTAAACATTTTTATTACACAACGCGTTTCGGCTATAATGCCATTTTCAAAGTGTATAAAAAGTATAACCTTAAAATAAAATAGTAAAATTTAAAATGAATAAACATATGTTAAAATATAGATAAAGTAAAAAATAAATAAAAATATACAGACAAATAGGGTTATTAAGGTAGATAGCGTTCATCAAGCTATTATTTGTTTCTTAATTCTTCAATTTTTTCAAATATTGGATTTTGGATTTCATTCTTTATCACATTTAGAATATTATTAGGGTCATGTTTTTTGTTCTTATAGATTTGGAATTCTTCTAATATGTTCATCTTTTCACCTTTTTGTGCAATATTTAGAATTTTCATATTTTCTAAGATATTTTTGTAACTATGCTGAGTTTCAAGAATATGCTCAGCAAATGCAGATTTCTGTGTTGTTTGATTTTACACATTGTATATGTTCACGAAATGGTTATAAATCAAAAATGATCGACACGATGATAAACAACATGAAGAATAAAACTAATCTTAGTCCCAAAAATAAAATAAAAGAAGAGTATATATGTCTACCATATAATAAAGTTTTGAATAAAGCTATAAGAAAAACATTTGACGGATCAAACCTTAAAATAAGCTATAGAACAAAAAACAACACATTCAAACTGATACAAAAGATAAGTAGTATAAAGAATCAGCAAAACTTTGACGTATACGACAAAAGTGGCATTTACAAAATCCAGTGCAGCGAATGCCCCAAATTTTATATAGGCCAGACAGGAAGAAACTTTAAATGCAGATTTCGTGAACATATACAATCTGTAAAATCAAACAACCAAACAACACAGAAATCTGCATTTGCTGAGCATATTCTTGAAACTCAGCATAATTACAAAAATATCTCAGAAAATATGAAAATTCTAAATATTGCACAAAAAGGTGAAAAGATGAACATATTAGAAGAATTCCAAATCTATAAGAACAAAAAACATGACCCAAATAATATTCTAAATGTGATAAAGAATGAAATCCAAAATCCAATATTTGAAAAAATTGAAGAATTAAGAAACAAATAATAGCTTGATGAACGCTATCTACCTTAATAACCCTATTTGTCTGTAAATTTTTATTTATTTTTTACTTTATCTATATTTTAACATATGTTTATTCATTTTAAATTTTACTATTTTATTTTAAGGTTATACTTTTTACACACTTTGAAAATGGCATTATAGCCAAAACGCGTTGTTTAATAAAAATGTTTAAAAAAGAGTACTCTGGAAATTTTGTTTTCAATATAATAATATATATATATATATATATATATATATATATATATATATATATATATATATACACGTGCCCGTAAGCACGATAACTCTCGTAAAAAGGTCCGATGTTAATGAAATTTGGTAAAAATGTGTAAAGTACTAATTATTTGAACGAGTTCAAAAACCAGATGAATTGCACCATCCGAAGGGGGATTTTTGGGGGGTTTTGTACCCCAAAAATGTGTTTTTTGGGGTTTTCACGTCATTTTTATTTTAATCAAATTTTAATTTGTAAAATAGAATCATAGATTAAGCATACTCCTTAGGAGTATGCTTAATCTATGATAGAATTCAGCTTAAAAAAACAAAAAACAATTTGGTATTTTGATTATTGCTCTACGTCAATTGGTTACTGTGATATTGAAAGTGCTAAACACAGTATGTTGTCTAATGTTATTCTTAAGGAGAAAAAGAACAATTGTATATCTCGCTTATTTATGAACATAAAGTGACGAAATTTGGTACATATATGGCTTCATCTGGTTGTGGTTTATTGTTGTTTGCACAAAAAAATTTCGCCTATGGTTCCTGTAGCAGCAAACCTAGGTATTTGGTCCCCATGTTATTCTTATGTAAAATACTTAAAATGTTATATATCGCTTATTTATAAATGTATATGGATGAAACTTAGTATGTGACTTCACTAAGATGAGTTTTATTGATATTTGCATAAAAAACTATTATTTTGTGTTCCTTGTTGCAGCAAACCTGCGTACTCATCCCCAATGTTATTCTTATGGAGAATAATTAAAATTCTATAAATCGCATGTTTGTGTATATATCTATTATGAATCCTGTTAAGTGTTTTAATGTGTTATGTTATATATTCATTGGAAATTCGCTGAGTATATAGGTTTGCTGTGACGGGGGTATTTTAAAATTTCTATAATTGGTTTACTAAACAATTCAATTAGATAAATCATGATTTTTAAATTAAAATAAATATTTAAATAAATACCCCTGTAGCAGCAAACCTGCATACTCAGAGAATTTCCGATGCATATATATACATACCATATACAGCCCCTTTCACGTAGTTTCTTAGAAACATACTCACAGATGAGCCGTACATAAAAATTTAATTTTTCTCCATAAGAATAACATGGGGATTGAGTACTCAGGTTTGCTGCAAGAAGGAACAGTAAATATTAGGTTTTAATGGAAATATCAACAGACCACAACCAGGTGAAGTCACATACCAAGTTTCATCCGTATCCATTTATAAACAAGCAATTTAACAATTTTAATTATTCTCCATAAGAATATCATTGGGGCTGAGTACCCAGGTTTGCTGCAACAAGGAACACAAATTATGGCTTTTTATACAAATATCAATGTAACTTAACTAGGTGAAGCTACATACGAAGTTATATTAATTTATGTTCATAATTAAGTGAGGCATAACATTTTTATTATTCTCCATAAGAATAACATGGGCGCTGATGAGTACGCAGGTTTGCTGCTACGGGAACCATCGGCAAAATTTTTCTGTCGTCTGGATACGTTTACGAACGTATGCTTTATGGTTAAAGCGAGATATGTATTTTTTTCCTATTCTCCATAAGAATAATATTGGACAACGTACTGTGTTTAGCACTTTCAATATCTCGGTAACCAATTGACGTAGAGAAATTATCAAAACACCAAATTGTTCGTTGTTTAAAGCCAAATACAATAGTTTAAACTAAAATTAGATTTATTAAAATATTATATGTAGAAAACTCAAAAACATCATTTTAAGGGGACAAAACCCCCCTAAAATACCTCTTCGGATAAAGCGATCTGTCTGGTTTTCGAACTTAAAGTCATAAATGTTGCTTTACACGTATGTACCAAAACAAAATCGGACCATTTTTACGAAAGTTATCGTGCCTATGGACACACACAGACACACACGCACGCACGCACGCACACACGCATGCACGCACGCACGCGCGCGCACACACACACACACACACACACACACACACACACACACACACACACACACACACACACACATACAGTATTGAACGAATGGTGTTTTTGGCATCTGGGGACCTCAAAACGATAAGTTAACATGGTCCCGGGCCTAGGTCTTACCATGCCAACTACGGTAATAGCTTCTTCCCTATAGAGGAAATTCGCTAAAAATTATAAACCGTTGGCATTTGATTGGGTATTGGATGGCATTATTGGATAATGGTTGGTTAATCCATCGATGGGCCAACCTCGCACCTCGCGACGTGCCCACCGTTGGCCAACCAATTCCGCCGACCATTTGCCAACGTTGGCCCAACGATTTGTGCTGATGGGTAAGGAACAACTTAAAAATGTTTTTTATTTTGTTTCAAACACATTGAGGGTGATCAAAAAACCAAGGGTCACTAGTTTGAATTTCGTATCTCCATTGCAGTGTTGAAACTTTCTGTTGGAATATCACAAAATCATTGGAATTATAATATTTCTTGATGAAATTAGATTGAGATGTAATCAGTTTACAAAAATATTTTACATACTTCAAATATATGTACACCCTCTTTTGTATGTTGTAGCAGCTTTCATTGTGAAAGAAGGTGTCAATTTGTTTTTTTAATAAATTATCATGGTAAGTGGTAAGACTTACGCTAAAGACCATAATCACTTTCCGTTTTAATACCCCCAGATGCAAAAAAATACAATACGATCAGTTTAAACATATAATAGTAAATATTTGTTATAGTTTTGATATTTTAACACAACCGAAATACTAACAGCTTTTGTAACAGTCAGCTGTTTTACTACTACTTCTCTTCTGCTACTGCCAATTGGTTTTTGGTTTTGACTTTTTGAGTTGAGTCTTGAGTTGACACTGTTGACAGTTTATAATAAACATGGCTGTTACCGCTGAAAGTTTTCGTTGGTTGGATATTTTAGAAAAAGAATTTGACAAGGCCTTTGTTGATTTAGATCTTCTTATTGGTATGTATTTCAACGCATTGCCAACAATTTTAAATATAGCTTATGTAGGCTCCTTCAACAGTTTAGACTTAATAACAAGTCGCCAACTTCCCACATTTCATGTAACACGTCAAACTTTCCAGTTTGTATTAATATATTTGAATATTTGTATAAAAAATTGTATTTTTAGAGATTTTAAAACCGCCTTCACTCTTGGGAGTTTCCCTAGATTAATATTTGTAACTTAGAATGACAAATTTTAACTCCTTATTTTAGGTTATGGTAGGATATATCCACTAATAGGCAGTGTACCATAGTTCAACTAATACATGTTTCGGTTGCACTTCCACAGGCGCCCGGTAGAACAATCGAATGAAAATAATTGATATAAAATATCAATGTACATAATAGATTATTTTCATTCGATTATTTATGTTTCGCAATAAGTACAAATACATTTATCATGAAACTAATACATTAACTTGAAACTAAAAAAAAAAAATTCAACCAACATAATAAACATTTACAATTTTACATTCCCGGATATACGCTTTTAGCTGATTTAAAAAAATTAAGAAATGAATCTTTCCCTGACATTCTCGCTTCTCTTTTATAAATAATATGATCTGCGTCAAGTTTTTTAAAAATCGTAGTTTAATTACACAATCAATGAAATGCAGAGTTTGTAACGATGATATGGAAGATGAAAATCAAGGGAGAAAATTAAGTGTTGTTTCAGTGATGTAAACATATTTGTTATGGTTATAATGTGTCAGTTGGATCGATTTGATCTTAAAATATATATTCATATCAAAATATCATAACATTAAGGTATATAGATTATTTTCATTCGATTGTTCCACTGGGCGTCTGCGGAAGTGCAACCAATGTTTCAACGTTTTTATTTAGTGATTTAAAGTGTGAAGATTAAAGGGGTTTGTCAGAATCATTGTAATTGTTCTAGCCTACATATTTTGTCCATGGGACATGGGAAACTAAACATTTTTTACCCTTTCATCAGGTGCATTACCTCCGAAGTAGTAAAAATATGTAGTCTAGGGTTACCAAATGTCCCGTATAAACGGGATTGTCCTGTTTTTTCAGGATCGTAACTTACCTGGAGTCCCGAAAAAGTCTCCCGGGATGCCTAAATGTCCCGTAGTTACGTTGGATACTAATAAACACATTTTAAAATCACTAAAACTTCCTAATTTAATATGACTTCAGGTAATATTTTTCATTTAATTGATGGACGAAAGGAACAAGATGGGAGTGGAGACCCTTTCTGCAATCCTGCAAGTCCTCTACAATTTCAAAATGGACTATTCTAGTTTTTACAACTTTAAATTGGATAAGAATGAGGTTTTAAAAATGGCTGGAATGAAAGCAAAATATCCTCAATTCAAATCCTAGAGATTTTGAACGTATAAGTTTGACTAAAGATTACAGTCATCTTGTTGAAGTACGGTATCCTAAATTATTCACTGCTAAATTATTGTTTTAATTTAATATGCCTCAGAATTTAATGCCTGCTTACTCAGCGAATTTCCAATGTCTTAATACCACATAAAGCCGCATACCAAGTTTCATAAAAATATATTCATATATGGGGCCCTAATAATATATACTACATACATAATAAATAATAAATACAATTTTGATTAATCTCCACGAGCTGTTCCCGCAGACTTCGCCCCCAAATAATAATTTATGACAGTTGAGTGTGCTGCATTCTGTGGTTATCCCGTGGAAGTACTATGAATCAAGATCAGCTGTTTGTATTTTCATCAGCTCAAACTTAAAGTAAATGTCCATAAGAATAACACAGGATTGGAACTTTTACTCCCTGTGGGGCGGAGCCCTATGGGAATTTCTTAAAACCCTGTCTTAGTGAGCACCTACGACTCAAGAGGAAGGTATGTTCCAAATTTCATTACAATCCGTTTTGTGGTTTTTGAGGTTTCGAGATGAGTGAGTGAGTCAGTCAGTCAGTCAGTCAGTAGCATTTGGATTTTATATATTAAGATAAGAATAACATTGGGGATGAGTACCGTACGTGGTTTGCCGAAATAAGGAATGCAAATCATTGGTCTTTATGCAAATATAAATATAGGCTAATTCAACTAGGTGAAGCCACATAGGTACCAAGTTTCGTCATTATACGTTCATAAATAAGCGATATATACCATTTTGATTATTCTCCATAAGAATAATACGGGGGATGAGTAAGCAGGTTTGCTGCAATCAAGGAACACAAAATATTTTCGTGCAAATATTAATATAGCTCAACTAGGTGAATCACATACCAAGTTTCATCATTATACATTCATAAATAAAAAAACAATTTATACAATTTTAATTATTCTCCATAAAAATAACATGGGGGATGAGTATGCAGGTTTGATGCAACAAGGAGCACAAAATATGCAAATATCAATATAACTCAACAAGGTGAAGCTTTATACCAAGTTTTTTTTTTCATTTATATTAATAACTAAGGGAGACATTACATTTGACTTATTCTCCATAATAATAACATGAGGGCTGAGTACGCAGGTTTGCTGCTATGGGAATCATCGGTAAAAATTTGTGCAAATATCAATAGACCACAACCAGATGAAGCCGTATACCAAGTTTCGTCAGTAAATGTTCATAAATAAGCAAGATATAAAATTTATCTTATTCTCCATAAGAATAACATTGGACAACATACTGTGTTAGCACTTTCAATATCTCTGTAACCAATTGACATAGAGAAATGATAAAAACACCAAATTGTGTGTTTTTAAAAGCTGAATTCAACGTTGAAAACTAAAATTTGACTTTTTAAAATATTACATGTCAAAACTACAATTACAGTTCAATTACATGTACAAAACCCCCTCCAAAATACCACTTCAGATGGGTCGATCGGTCTGGTTTTCGAATTTAAAGTCATAAATGTTGCTTTACACATTCGTAACATGGAAATTTAATCTAAATCGGAACTTTCTTATGAGAGTTATTGTGCTCAAGGACACACACACACACACACATATATACATATATATATACATACCACATAAAGCCGCCTACAACATATAATGTTTTACAAAAATATAATAATACCAAACTACACCATAAAAAACAAGATGGGCTTATCTGGCACTCAGTATCATGAGTGGTTTATTCTTTATGTTTTGGCAACATTTATATTTATGTATATATATATATATATATATATATATATATATATATATATATATATATAGTGTGATTGAAAAGTCCCAGAACGGTGTAATATATTTTTTACCATTGTAGATAAAGTAATGAGACTTGGTATATCAATAATAGCCATAAATGTCTACTCTTTTAAGCTATTGTCACTTTTTTATCCCTTAAGGGGGACGGCCCACGAGAAGACAGACCAAATTCTTAAATAGCAGCATAGGTCGAGTTTGTTATCAAATTAAAACACATTTAGTAGAACACATTGCCGCAAACCGGACCTTGAAAGGTCCACTGTAACCAAAATGGCGGCGTTTTAAAGTTATTCGTCATTTATCCAAATAAGCCATAATCTTACATAAAGATAACATTAATTTAATGTATTGGAATTGAAAATTTAGTACTTACAGTTACAGAAAGTGTTCAAAATGTTGTACAATTGGCAATAGCCCAATCTGTGGTAGAAGCCTTCAATGACTTTTTGAATCATCTCAGGAGGTATTTGACGAGTTTCTTCTGTGATGCGGTTAACTAGTTCTTCTGTGTTGGCAGGCTTAGTTATAAAAACCCTTTGTTTTAAATAACCCCATAAAAAGAAGTCAAGAGGATTTAGATCAGGTGATCTAGGTGGTCACTCTATTGCTCCCCTACGTCCTATCCAACGATTGCGAAACTCCGCTCGTACTGGTAAAGCATAATGAGGTGGTGCACCATCCTGTTGAAACCATACTTTGTTATAACTTCGACCCAACACAGCATCTAAAGCCGGTATAATGGTTTCTCTCAACATCAGTTCATATGAAACTCCATTCAAATTTCCATTGATTATGAAAGGCCCAACAATATGATTGCCAACTATCCCAGCCCACTCGTTAACTTTTTGGGGTTTCTGGGTATGGCTTTCCCTCATCCAGTGTGTCGCTCCAATAACGACAGTTATGCCTACTTACATTCCCATGAAGTGTAAAGGTAGCTTCGTCTGAAAACACAACTTTTGCTAAGAAATTTGGTTCTTGTACATACCTAGCCATCATTGTCCCACAAAATTCGACTCTTCTGTCAATATCGTCTTCCGAAAGCTCCTGGACCAATCTTACCTTATACGGATGATAGTGGTTTTGTTTTAAAACTTTTAACACTGAAAACTGGCTTATTCCGTGATAAGTTGCTGCAGTTCTTGTTGATGTGTGTGGCTCTTCGATGAAACTTTGTAATACTTCTATGGATTTATCTTCGTTAGTAGCAGATAAAGGTCTACCACTTCTTGGACGGTCTTTAACATTACCGGTATCTAGAAAACGTGAGACTGTTCTTCATACGGTAGACTTTGATATTGGTGGCCTGTCCGGAAATCTGTCATTAAATAAATGTACAACTTCTTCATATGATCGTACACAGTCACCATACCCCCTCAACATAAGCAGGTTTATTCTCTGTCTCAGTCTGAGACATCCCTATCAAAAGATACACAACTAGTCACTGTTAACAATTAAGTTAAAACCAAATTTACACTGTACAAATCTTAACTCGTTTTCACAAAGGTCGACTTTGTAACATCTAATGAGGAAAATGAAGTTTCCTGTCTAAACGCATTCTACCCTCAGAATGATAAGATACAGTTAATGACCGTACAGTTGGAATTTCAGACAAGATACAGATAATGACCCTACAGTTGGAATTTCAGCAGGAATGTCATCAACAACTTTCACTGAATAGAAAGGATGTAAACACTAATGAGTTTTCAAGACTAATACACTATCCCGGAAATCCTATTGTTGTGATGATTGTTGTCAAATTTGGTCCTACTGTTTACTTCCTATTTCAACAGTATCAGCAGTTTTCCCTCTTTGGATAAATGACGAATAACTTTAAAACGCCGCCATTTTGGTTACAGTGGAACTTTCGAGGTCCGGTTTGCGGCAATGTGTTCTACTAAATAAGACCTTTAATTTTATACCAAACTCGACCTATGCTGCTATTTAAGAATTTTGTCTGACTCCTCGTGGGCCGTCCCCCTTAAGGGATAAATACCCCCGTCGCAGCAAACCTGCATACTCAGCGAATTTCCAATGGAGATTTAATGTCTTAATACTACAAAAAGCCACTTACCAAGTTTCATAAAAATATATTCACAAATAAGTGATATATACAATTTTAATTATTCTCCATAAGAATAACATTGGGGCTGAGTACGCAGGTTTGCTGCAACAAGGAACACAAAATATGGGTTTTAGTGAATTTCCCCTATAGGGAAGAAGCTATTACCGTAGTCGGCATGGTAAGACCTCGGCCCGGGACCATGATAACTTTTCGTTTTGAGGTCCCCAGACCCCAAAAACACCATTCGTTCGATACTGTATATATATGTGTCCGTGAGCACGATAACTCTCGTAAAAATGATCCGATTTTGACGAAATTTGGCATAAATATGTAAAGCAGCATTTATGACTTTAAGTTCGAAAACCAGACAGATAGACCTATCCGAAGGGGTATTTTGGGGGGCTTTTGTACCCCAAAAATGGGTTTTTTGAATTTTTTACATATAATTTTTGAAAAAGTCAAATTTTAGTTTTAACCATTCGATTCAGCTTAAAAACACACACAATTTGGTATTTCGATCATTCCTCTACGTCAATTGGTTACCGAGATATTGAAAGTGCTAAACACAGTACGTTGTCTAATGTTATTCTTATGGAGGAAAAGAACAATTCTTTATCTCGCTTATTTATGAACGTATACTGACGAAACTTGGTATACAGCTTCATCTCGTTGAGGTCTATTGATATTTGCTCCAAAAAATTGTTTTTGCATAATTCTCCCATAGCAGCAAACCTGCGTACTCAGCCCCCATGTTATTCTTATGGATAATAATTAAATGCTCTGTCTCCCTTAATTATGAACATAAATGAATACAAACTGGTATACGATTTCACCTAGTTGAGTTATATTGACATTAGCATAAAACCCCATTTTTTGTGTTCCTTGTTGCAGCAAACCTGCGTACTCAGCCCCAATGTTATTCTTATGGAGAATAATTAAAATTGTATATATCGCTTATTTGTGAATATATTTTTATGAAACTTGGTAAGTGGCTTTATGTAGTATTAAGACATTTATATCTCCATTGGAAATTCGCTAAGTATGCAGGTTTGCTGCGACGGGGGTATTTATGCTAATATCAATATAACTCAACTAGGTGAAGTCGTATACCAGTTTTTATTCATTCATGTTCATAATTAAGGGAGACAGAGCATTTAATTATTCTCCATAAGAATAACATGGGAGCTGAGTACGCAGGTTTGCTGCTAGGGGAGCCTTTGGCAAAAAATTGTTTTTTTGAGCAAATATCAATAGACCACAACGACATGAAGCCGTATACCAAGTTTCGTCCAAATACGTTCATAAATAAGCGAGATATAAAATTTTTCTTTTCCTCCATAAGAATAACATTAGACAACGTACTGTGTTTATCACTTTCAATATCTCGGGAACCAATTAACGTAGAAGAATGATCAAAATACCAAATTGTGTGTTTTTTAAGCTGAATCCAATAGTAAAAACTTTAATTTGACAATTTCAAAAATTATATGTAAAAAATTCAAAAAACCCATTTTTGGGGTACAAAACCCCCCCAAAATACCCCTTCGGATAGAGCGATCTGGCTGGTTTTCGAAGTTAGTCATAAATGTTTCTTTACACGTTCATACCAAATTTCATCAAAATCGGATAATTTTTACGGGAGTTATCGTGCTCACGGACATATATATATATATATATATATATATATATGTCCGTGAGCACGATAACTCCCGTAAAAATTATCCGATTTTGATACATATATATATATATATATATGTACATATACATATATATATATATATATATATATATATATATATATATATATGTACATATATATACAGTTTCGAACGAATGGTGTTTTTGGGGTCTGGGGACCTCAAAACGAAAAGTTACAATGGTCCCGGGCCTAGGTCTTACCATGCCGACTACGGTAATAGCTTCTTCCCTATAGGGGAAATTCGCTAAAAAGTGACAATAGCTAAACATGACTAAAAGAGTAGACATTTATGGCTATTATTGATATACCAAGTCTCATCATTTTATATATAACGGTAAAATATATATTACACCGTTCTGGGACCCACTGTATCAATCGCACTGTATACGTATACAGTTTCGAATGAATAGTGTTTTTGGGGTCTGAGGACCTCACATATATATATATGTGTGTGTGTCCGTGAGCACGATAACTCTTGTAAAAATGATCCGATTTTGATGAAATTTGGTATTAACGTGTAAAGCAACATTTATGACTCAAGTTCGAAAACCAGCCAGATCGCTCTATCCGAAGGGGTATTTTGGGGGGGTTTTGTCCCCCAAAAATGTTTTTTTTAAATTTGTTACATATAATTTTTTAAATAGTCAAATATTAGTTTTTACCATTAGATTCAGCTTAAAAAAACACACAAATTGGTATTTTGATCATTCCTCTATGTCAATTGGTTACCGAGATATTCAAAGTGCTAAACACAGTACGTTGTGTAATGTTATTCTTATGGGGGAAAAGACAAATTTTATATATCGCTTATTTATGAACATATACTGACGAAACTTGGTATACGGCTTCATCTGGTTGAGGTCTATCGATATTTGCTAAAAAAAAACAATTTTTTGCTAAAGGATCCCGTAGCAGCAAACCTGCGTACTCACCCCCCATGTTATTCTTATGGAGAATAATTAAATGCTATGTCTCTCTTAATTATGAACATAAATGAATAAAAACTGATATATGACTTCACCTAGTTAAGTTCTATTGAAATTAGCGTAAAAACCCATTTATTGTGTTTCTTGTTGCAGCAAACCTGCGTTCTCATCCCCAATGTTATTCTTATGGAGAGTAATTAAAATTTCATATATCCCTTATTTGTGAATATATTTTTATGAAACTTGGTAAGTGGCTTTATGTAGTATTAATACATTATATATCCATTGGAAATTCGCTGAGTATGCAGGTTTGTTGCGACGGGGGTATTTTTAAAAAACTTGATATGCGGCTTTATGTGGTATTAAGACATATATTATGCATTGGAAATTCGCTGAGTACGCAGGTTTGCTGCGACGGGGGTATTTAAGTAGCCTATAGTGTTGTTTTAGCAAATTTCCCCTATAGGGAAGAAGCTATTACCGTAGGTCTCATAGTAAGACTTAAGCCCGAGACCATGATAATTTTTTGTTTTGAGGTCCCCAGATGACAAAAACACTATTCGTTCAAATTTATATATATGTATATATATATATATATATATATATATATATATACATATGTCCGTGAATGCGATAACTTGAGTAAAAACGTCCGATTTCGATGAAATTTAGCTCAAATGTGTAAAATGACATTCATGACTTTAATATCGAAAACCAGAAAAATCGGACCATGGGAAGGGGGGTTTATGGGGGTTTTAAATTTTTCAAATATCAGTTTTTTGCATTTTTCACCCTCAAATTGTTGAACAACTTAATTTTGGTTTTGACCATGTTATAGAGCTTAAAAAAACAAATAATATAGTATTTTGAATTATTAACCTAGGTTAAGTGGTTGCGGAGAAAATCCAAAAAACCTACTCATAAAATCTCCCATGTTAATCTTATGGGAAAAAGGTTTTTGGCTTTTCCTCAGTTTATTTTAAAGTAAACTTCACATTTGCTTTTACCAATCTGTTCAGTTCCACAAAACGATCATTTTGGTGTTTAAATTGTGATTCTACGCCCAACCGTTGCTGAGATATTCAAAGTGCTAAACACAACACGTTGTCCAATGTTATCCTTATGGAGAATAAATAAAATTTGATATCTCAATTATTTATGAATGTATGTTGATAAAACTTGGTATGTGGCTTCACGTAGTACTGGTATATTGATATTTGCACAACAAATTGATTTTTTGTTGATTATTCCCATAGCAGCAAACCTGCATACACAGCCCCCATGTTATTCTTATGGAGAATAAGTAAAATGTAATGACTCCCTTAATTATAAACATAAATTAATAAAACTTGGTATGTAGCTTCACTTGGTTGAGTTATATTGATAATTGCATAAAAACCCATTTTTTTGTTCCTTGTTGCAGCAAACCTGCTTACTCAGCCCCCATGTTATTCTTATGGAGAATAACTAAAATGTTATATGGCGCTTATTTATAATTGAATATTGATGAAACTTGGTATGTGGCTTCGCCTAGTTAAATTATATTTATATTTGCATAAAAACCAATTGTTTATGTTCCTTGTCTCAGCAATCCTACGTACTCATTACCAATGTTATTCTTATGGATAATAATTAAAATCGCTTATACGTGAATATATTTTTATGAAACTTGGTATGCGGCTTTATGTGGTATTAAGACAAATATTATGCATTGGAAATTTGCTGAGTACGCAGGTTTGCTGCTACGGGGGTGTTTGATAATTTTGTAGCCTTTTCCTGGTTTTACATGAGTGTAGGAGCTTGTGTAATAGTTTTTACATTTCGTTAAAACGCAAGTTCTAAAGGTCTTAGTTTTATATGTTTTAGGGAAGAAGCTGTTACCGTAGTCGGCATGGTAAGACCTGGGCCCGGGACTAACTTTTCATTTTGAGGTCCCAAGATGCCAAAAACACCATTCGTTCAAAAATGTATATATATGTATCCGTGAGCACGATAACTCTTGTAAAAATAATCCGATTTTGACGAAATTTGGTATAAACGTGTAAAGCAGCATTTATGACTCTAAGTTTGAAAACCAGACAGATCGACCTATCTGAAGGGTTATTTTGGGGGGGGGGTTGTGTACCCCAAAAATGGGTTTTTTGAGCTTTTAAAACTTAATTAAAAAAATCAAATTTTAGTTTTTTCCACTGGAATCAGCTTAAAAAAATGCACAATTTTGTGTTTTTATCATTGCTTTACGTCAAACGGTTACAGAGATATTGAAAGTGTCAAACACAGTACGTTGTCTAATGTTATTCTTATGGAAAATAAGATAAATTGTATATCTCGCTTATTTATGAATTTATCCTGATGAAACTTGGTACACTGCTTCATATCATTGTGGTCTATTGATATTTGCACTAAAAAACATTTTTCGGCCAATAGTTCCCATAGCAGCAAATCTGCGTACTCAGCCCCATGTTATTCTTATGGAGAATAAGTAACGTGTTATCTCCCTTAATTATGAACATAAATTAATAAAATTTGGTATGTGGCTTTACCTACTTGAGTTATATTTATATTTGTATAAAATGCCATTTTTTGTGTTCCTTGTTTCAGAAAACCTGCTTCCTCAGCCGCCATGTTATTCTTATGGAGAATAATTAAAATGTCATAAATCGTTTATTTATGAATGTATATTGATGAAACTTGGTATGTGGCTTTATGTGGTGTTAAAGTATATGCATTGGAAATTCGCTGAGTACGCAGGTTTGCTGCTACGGGGTTATTTGAAATATAACTTAATGTGATATACTTGTAATGCTTTATTGTGGACTAGAAATTAACTTACTATCTTTTATGAACTTAGGTTAGGCCTAGTTACAATTTTCATAATAATTGATTACCTAAATTAAGTTAAACAAAAAATAAAATCACAATATTTTTATTAGGTGTAAACAAAAATATATATTAATAACAATATTTGTATTGCCATTGCAACAAATAGTTGTTATCAGCAATGTTAATACTAAACCAAAATATTTAAAAATCAAGAAAAACCTAAAACTTAAAGGCATTCTTGTTCAGAAGATTTCCAGCTGTTTCGAAAAACAAATCAAAAGAACCAATATGAAAGGATGTAGTAGAACATATAGTGTTATAGTACATTATTATAAATGATTTCCCAGTTACAATATTGTTGTGTAAATTTACGACAACACGTTTAATTTGTATCGGGTATTATAATTTGTTTAGGGTTTAATAACTTAATATTATGTTCAACTTAAAGTTCCTAAGTCACATAAAGGCCTATTCAATATTTGAAATTTTAAAAAGTGTTTGCAATAATAATTAATAACGAAGATGAATTTAAGTTAGGTCTATATACATTTTTTTAACCTAGGCTAGAGACAACCTGATCATGGCATAACATTAGTACCGTAATGAGGAATTCATAAGTTTTTATCAGCGATCTAACTTATAACTGACCTGAGAGATTAAGAGACCTGAGAGATCTGTGAAATTTGTTGTTTCACTTAATATAGTTTTAAAGCAGAAGATGAGAATGTCAAATAATCAACCAAGAATACAATCACCATCTTCAACAAAGTCAGAAACATTCAGAAAAAAGACAAATTATTTGTTTTTATGCCATTAAGACTGAAAATGGGGTGAATAACTTAGTAGCATAGCTAAGAAAAAAAGAAAAAAACCATTAACAGATTTAACAGGTTGTCATTGGAGGTTTCATATGGGAAAAAATCATGACATGGAATGTCATATTATACCACTGCACACTTGCTGCGATAGTTAGGTTAAGTCAGTCATGATTTTTGAATTACAAAAACCTTGAACCTAACGTTAAAATTGTTTTAATACAAATCTGATATAGGCCTAGCTTTCTTTTTGTTTTTTGGATAGAAGTAGTTAGGCCTACTTAATTTTGCATCTAAAATGATCCAATTAAAATAAATGTTTTGATATGATAAAGTTAGCAATTTTATAGGCAACTTGGGATTATCTTCTGCTTTATATTGCGATAAAACGTCCTTAATGTTTATATACCCATGCAGTGGCTGTGGCATTTGCCCTGTGTAATATTCATAGGTTTTCAGCAATTTATCCAATCAATCTCATATCGTAAAACATTGGAAGTTGTGAATTCATAGCATAACAATTCATTAGGTTAGGTTGAATTCAATTAGAAGCAATTGTAATTAAAGCTAATAGCAAATTGTGCTTATATAAGTTAGTGTGCTGCCTGCAGAGATTAAATTTACCTGAGAGTACCAACATTTTATTGTAAATAAAACCTCTTAACCCATTGAGGTAGTAATTTTATTCTATTTGTAGTAGCCTATAACGGGAATTGATTGGTGCTGCACTCTAGTAGCAAAATATGTAACTAATGACCGCGGGCGTCTACGGTTCTATCCGCTAGGGGCGCGGACTGACTGAAAACACTTAATATCGCCGCCAGGCCTTTGGTCGTGTTAGCTGAGTTGGCTACGTCGTGGAAACACCTTGGCCAGGTGGCGATACGATGTTCGTGGGTTCGATTCCCGCACACGACCAAAACTGACCAGTTGTGCAACTCTCAATGAGTTAACCAGTCTGTGGCAACGTTGGTGGGAGGGCCCAAGTAAAATAAACGGTGGCAGGCTTGCTTGGAAGTTGACGGGATCGGTTAATTCTTTGAGACTTGCACATGGTCAACACTGATTTTGCTAATTTTTACTTATGTCTACTGTGTGTGTGCCAATGCGACTCTCTAAACTGAAAGAAAACAATATTTTAATTAAAATATGCCATTAATCCATTTAAAAACACCAATTTTATACTCCAATTCACACGTTAATAAAATTACAAGTAAGGAACGAGACCTGCTCGTATGTCTACGCCAATGGGTTAAAATGTTAGTTAACTGAATAGTAATAGCATTATTAAAATCATGCTTTTAAAACAGCTAAATAACTCCATCACAGCAAGCCGCTGGCGTAGGCCTAATTTTTAAATTTCTATTATCACTTAATTCAGAAAGGGGTTTAACGATTTTACTGTGGACCTACTTTAAAAACCTACCTGCTTTACTCTACCGGACTGGCAGACTGGAGGTAGGCCTAAATGCTCATTTGAAAATACTTTGCAGATTGTTAACTCAAATTAGAGCTTACAGAGGCCATATGTAATCTGTTAGGTCTAGACCGTCTAATACCAATTCACACCTTATTTGATTCAATCAATTATTACTAATTGCATTGATTGCATTTCAGGTGACTTAGATAGCGATGAACCGGAAATGGTGTATAATGCTAGACAAAAAATGGCCACTTTAAGTTCCTGCTTCGCTCAGCTCACACACAAGGCACAGACAATCTTCCAGAACAATGCAAAGAACGAGGTAGGTTCCATGGCAATTGTATAACGTTTAAGTAAAATAAGTTTATCACAACCCATCTGTCACTGCAACATTTAAGTTTTATTTTAACATTTTTGTACTTTAGATGGTAACATTTTAAGGACATAAACAAATGAATTTACGTTTTGGTGATGACACAGAATTGTCAGGTGATGAAAGGGTTTCTTTCATTATATTTAATGTAAGAGAAGAGATTGCTTTATTACCGAAGGTAAGAAAAGGGAGGGGGAAAAGAATGACAGATAGAATGGTGGGAACAAATTCATGTCTGGTATGAAACACTCTACTTGTGTCGGCGTCTTAAAGAGGTATTGAGATATTAAGATATAACTGTGTTGTGTCATATTATCTCTTGCCATTATACCCGTTGTGCGTTGTTTTGTTTTGTAGTTTCAAAGTCTGAGAGAAAAGTTGTTAAATTTTCAAATTTTCAAAAATATTTTAGGTTGTAAATTTCTTAAAACATTTGTTTAGATAAAACGTTTACTGTTGGCAGTCTTTGAATCTTTCAAATCAAACGTCTGTTTTTAACAAAGTAATACACTTATTTTAACAAATATATAACTGTTTTCCAGTTCATTGACACTCGTCACCAGATACAAACTTGTTGAGAAGGTCGAGAGCCCAAACTGGTTGATCCGTTGGGACAAGATGTCCTGCATTTCTCACCATCACTTCTGTTAATCCTCCCCCACTCTTGCAGTACCCAGCCAGTTCTCCCTTCACCAACCATATTTGTCTCGTTGCCTGTTGAAAGTCAGCTTTTCCACTCCAGTTGAATTGCCTTAAAACATGCTCAGTCAGTGGGTATGCACATATGACATCGAGTTGTCCATTGTAAAATAGGATTTTGTATCTCTCCAGTAACTTTTCAACTTTATTCTTCACCGACTTCATAATATCTTCTTTCAAAGCTAAAGCCAAAGTTTTGCCGTCATTGAACTGATTTCCCCCGACATGCAGTGCTCTTCGAATGGTGGTGTTTGATACGAAAGGCTGAAACTCCTGTTTGCCTTCGTGGTCGTTTATGAAGTTGAAATGCTGCGTCAGTCCTGTTAGATTGTTAAAAAGAGTAAAATTGGAGTAATAATAATCCATTACCATAATTGAAAACATTTCTGTGGCTTTGGACCACTGTTTCAATGTAATTTTATCCGAGATTATTTTCTCATAATTTTCAAAAATATGTTTTCCATTCGAGTCGACTAATCCTATCTGGTACAGATATTCTCCATAATGCAGCATATTTATCGGATCGACCATTCCGTTACCGATAAAAAGTCCTTGCAGATTTATTTTGAGAGTGGAATTAAACTCATCTTTATATATTGAATACGCCACTGAAGGTATGTATTTTCCTGCATACGACTCCCCTGTGATAAAAAAGCTATTTTTCCTAATTTCTGGGAACAAAGTAAAAAACTGGAGTAAAGCATTGTGCAAAGTCTTTCCAATTTCATCTTGTGTCGTTGGATAGCCTGCTTGAGAATCGTTGGTAAAGCTGAACCCTGCGCCGACAGGATTGTCGATGTAAATAACATTATAGTGATTTGACCAAGAATGCGGGTTCTTTTCGAGTCCTGTTTTTCTCAAACGAATCGGCCCATTTTCGAAAAGCAATCCCAACAGGGAAGACGCCCCAGGTCCTCCCTGCAACCACAAAATAACCGGCTTGGATTCCCAGGGCAACTCCGCACTTGGGAAAAACCAAAAGAATAAATTTGAATTTTGTCGTTTGTTAATTGTCAAGTAACCTGAGAAACTGATCAAGTCTTCCACTAGAGGCGGTACTAGAGCGAGTACTCTTGCCTCGTAAATTCTCCCCGCTTCAATATATGGAGTAAGATACAGCGGTTGATCTGGGTCTTGAGCACCTAGGACTGCACACACACTAACACTCACAAACACAAAGAACATATACACGTTTGGCTTCATGGCTGGATGTGGACTGACTGACCTCGTGTAATCACATTTCCACTGATAGTGGTGTTTGATTGATAAGCCATTGACCACTAGTGAGGCAGAGCAGTGGCTGTTGTTTGTTTTTATTAGCCTATGTGGTTTAGTAAACATTGAATTAACTAAGGTTTATCTTCCAGACAGTTTTGGTTTTGAAAGGTGACTTATCATATTTTGTCATCAAACATTTATTGTTTATTTGTTATTAACATTTATTGTTAGGTGACTAAGATGAATTGGTACTAAGAAAATAAACTTAATATGTAAGTAAAACAAATTAATTGATCTTGTCTCACTAAGCTGGACAGATCTGTCCTAAATTATTCCGCTTTTTATATTAGCCTTAGAAGCAACAACTAATATAGGCTAAGTTATAGTTCAGTTTGAGGTTGGAGGGAAAAACACATGCATGGCAAATCAAAAACTTGTAAGTAGGGTCATGTGACAACTACCGTACTTCCCACTAGGTCTAAGCCTTCCCTGTAATCTTATGTCTAATGATGCCCTCCTTCATTCTTTCAGTTGTGTGATTGAGAAAGTTTTTTGATAATGCATTTTTACTGTCATCCCCCTCTCAGTTGAATTTCCTCCTTCAATACATCTGTATGTATTTGAACATAAATTAATAATGTTCATAAATGTCCTTACAAAATATCTCAAACATCAGGATAATTTAGCGAAATTCTGTCCTTACAAAATATCTCAAACATCAGGATAATTTAGCGAAATTCTGTCCTTACAAAATATCTCAAACATCAGGATAATTTAGCGAAATTCATCAGAACTTTGACTTATTGGTTGTTGGAGTTGTACTTGAACAAGGGAGAACAGTTTTTAACGGGTGATGGTTAAAGGAAATTGGGTGTTGTTTTTAGTAAGAAACAGTTATCTTGTAAATAAATTCATTATACTAGAGACATTAAAAGTGCTTTAATATTCATAAAAATGGTACAGAACACGATATTAAGAACTAAAAAAATCTGGAGTTATTACACCACTAAAAATCTAAATGAATCATATTTCTACCTGCCTCCTGCCTCTCCCATTGGCCTATACCAATTATAAACTCTCATAGTTAATTTGAAACAGCTTATCATCAGCTAATCGTTGATTTTTTTCCTCTTATGTAAGAACAAAAAACATATAATTGATCCAGAGAAGTTAAGAACTAAGACATTGTAAACCAGGAGGGCACAATATGTCAAACTAGCAGATTACAATGTTTTACTCAGGAGATCTGGATTAGTCAGGAAATACCTGGCGAAGTCAGGAAATTGTCAAGGATCTTTGATAAAAGTTGAAGAAAGTTGGAATATTGTAGAGGCATTCAAAAGCCAAGTATTGAAATAAGTTATCATATTTGAAGCTGAGATTTGGTTAATGAATAATTACAAGTTATATACCATAGTTTAATCAATCGGTTTGGTATATAAGAAATGCTATTGTTAAAACTATCATTCAAATTCTTATGGTTACTCTAATATTCACTTCCATAGATTTTAGAATTTTTTTAATTTTCTAGGACAATGAATGGAAAACTGGTTTAAAGTTATTATTTAAAACAACTAAAAACTTACACACAATTTTATTATGTTTGATTAGCAATTTCTGAAAGCAGTACAGTTATTCCAAAATGAAATATTTTAATTTTAGAAACATCGTCGTTGCTGAACATTTAATACTGTAGTTAAGGGTAAATTGCTAGGACATAAAAACATAATATACTTTTTGGTAAACTTAAATAATCTTGTCCTCAATACTATCTAATACGGTTAATTTTCTCAGCGAGTTTTAATGGGAACTTTTACCATTTGTTGCAATTGTGTTGAATACGTAATGCAGGTGATTACATATTTCGTCAGATCGTCATTGAAGGTCCACATTGCTGCTCATTTTATTTTGTGCCTTTTCATATGAGCACTGTGAGCGTGCGTATTGATTGCTCGCATAGTGTTGTGCGCTGTAAACTGCCGCTCGCAGTGGCTCTCAACAGGGTGGGTGAGGAGTATGCAGGCCCAGTGATACTGTAGCGATCAGAGACTAGCTAACAAAACTATTATTCATTTACTTCAAAATAACTAGATACTTTCAAACTACATAACCGTCACGTACCTATATGAAAACATAAATTTTAACAATAGCGCCACTACTATGAGGATTATATAGATACTTAATTAAATTTACTCAGGTTAGCACTTTGGAAATTGTGCTTTTAGATTTTTCTTAGGTTGCATTTTACTTAGCCGTTATTGAGTCCCAGAAAGAACAGTTTTTGGTTTAGTGTCTCTTGGGGATCTCAGGCTTAGTGATGTTATGGTAAATATCGATACGATGATATATTTAAGTACAGTAACCCAATAATAACGTCTTAATTGAAAAATGAGAGTTTATTTTAGACTGTTTGTTTTTTATAAAGTATATTATTCAATGATATCTTAGATTAAATGTTCTGTTGATTTATTTTTTTTAAATATACGATTTTACTTTACACAAGATGAATCATATTTTAGTGATTTACTTTAGTTTAATAACATTGGAAGTGTTGTTTAATCTTTTGAGTGTCTTGGCATGATATACTCTTCCTCCGAACATTGCTGTCTCTTTTCTTGCCTGTTGTTTTCATTCAACAACTTATCTAATCATTAGATAATATACTTTTGTGAAACACTCTTAGGATTTTTTTCAAGAGAAAAGCACAAACTTGATGGGTTACTTCTAATGTGATCTTACTACTACTCCTTGTATTCTGACTCAGTTATGTTACTTTACAAAAGTTACGATAAGTTTATAAATATTCAAAGCTTAAAACTTTAATAACTATACTTAATATTTCCAGTTTGATTAAAATACAAACTTACAAAGTTAACATGGCAAATTTAACTCATCAAGACTAGTACAAAAATATAAATGCCTATAAATTATAAAATATAATTTTACTTAAAGCTTCTATATACAGTTGAAACATTCACAGTCTCTACAGAACTAGAAATATACATCTGCAAAATCTACTATGGTAAATATAAGTGTCCAGTGATTATGATGTTTTCAATCATTTGGCAACATTTCTTCACTCGTATCAGCTGTTGTAAGTGATTCAGTAATTGTGTTGCAAGTATTTTCAATCTTCTCATACAAATCTTTGTCACTTATGATTTCATTTATTAGCAGAAGCCTCTCCCTCATCTTTGAGTTTGTTTGGTCCGATGCAAAATTTTGAATCTTTTCCTCCCCGTAGCACAGTTTTTCCACGGAAGGAAGTAAATTATGTTGATTATGGACATCAGTCGAATTAGATAATTCTTGAAGAGGTTTCCAGAATTTTGATATGTTTAAATTGCCTTGTTTGATTTTCATTATCAGAGCATAGTATTTTAATTGGGTTTTTAAATCTTCTGAAATTCCTTGTGGTTTCATGTCAAGTCCATGACTTAGCTTTCCTTCTGTGTCATTGCTAGTGTGTATCAAGCCATTCATCGTAGCTACCACTTCAATTGTGGTCGCTTCGTTTTGAATAAGATCATCGTTATTCTCATCAGAGATATTTTCTGCCTCCATGGATATGTCTGAAGCTACAGTTATCACCTGATTGTTTCTCGTAGAGCTGAGCTCCTCCTCAGCACCAGTTTTGTTTAAAGTTTCCAATTCGTAAATTTCTACACTCGTGTCATAATCTGGCTCAGCTTCTGTGTTTTGAATTACGGCTTCTAAATTATCAAGGCTTATCGTGCTGTTGAGGAAACGCAGTAGTGTATCCTTCTGGTTTTTGGTGAGATTAGAGGACATTAGTTCAATCACTTGTAGGATGGAAGAATCCAATGTCAAGGGGTGGGATGGTTTAACTATGACAGGTCTTAGTATCGATGCACTCGCCACGCTGCTATTATCTGCTAATGATCCAATGTCATCGGTTGTTATCTTCAAAACCCCTGTGTCTTGATTTTTTACTGTGTTGTTTTTTGGTTCTGCAGTGTTGTTTACTAGCGGTATTGTGGTTTCTGTGGTGCTAAAGACAACAGTTTTATTCTCTGTAGTGTTTTCAGGGAATATGTCAAGAATTACGTCGTTGCCGACAATTTCTTTATTGGGTTTTTCAGTATTTTGCCAGATACAGATTTTGCTGCTCCTGTTTGCTATTTCTTGTACTTCTTCTTGCAGTTCCTGAAACAATTAGGTTTCCAATTATTTTTAGAGTGGATTGTTGTGTTATTTTTCTCTGAAATAAACAGTATGAGAAAACTGACATATACTTCATCTCTTTTAACCTTTGTGTGATAAATTAATTCTTTTAGATTTACTATATGTAGAATATTAAGTTCGGTAGCTTGTACATAAAATCTTTTACATCTTTTTTTTAGAAATTTTTGCCCCAAAAAATATTGAGAAGTCTAGATTTTTAATGTATTTTAGTGGATTTTGGGTGGTAATGACCCTTTGAAATACAAAATTAAAAAATGCATGGGATACCGTTAAATTAGGCCTGATAGTTTTATAATTCACTTTCAGAATAAGAATGACGGGACCGATTTCTTTTATCACAGTCTGCTCCAATGGATACCTAGCAAAATAAGGAAACATTTACTAACTTATGTAGGCCATCAATATTATCCCCTGGTAAAACTCATTGGCAAACTTTAGTCAAATAAAAACGTATGTAGTAATAAAGAGTGGTGGGATGGTGATGGATGGTTTTTTGTAATGCCAGGGTTCGCAGATCAGCTTTCAGTTGTTATTTGAAGAATCAGGGTTTTCCGATCCTCAATTTTTGTTGCAAATTCTACGTTAAGTGATAGGTTAAAATTAACTAGAATTTTGGCGTGTGATTATTCTTGACCTTTTTCCCGACTTAAAATTCCACATCTCTCAGATTTGTTGTTGCTAGTCACTTTGAGTTAGATGCCCCCTATAAGCCTCACCTGGAAGTTGTTGTCAGTCTTGCCTGCCAGCTGTGTGACGGAGTGGTGCAGCAGCTTGGTGGCGTCGCTGGAGTCCTTGGCCAGCGTCACGACCATGTTGGTGTTGTGTGTCACTGTCCTGATCAACTGGAAGTGCTGGGACTTGACCAACTCCATCATCTCCATCACCAGACCGTCGAGGTCGAGGGTCCTTTAACATGGGAGAAGGGATTAGGGAAATGTGCACGATTTGTTTTGACCAGGATTGTCGGGAGCGTTTTCTGCCTCGGAAAAACATTTGGGGGTAACTTAGCAGAGAGTGCACTTAGCACGAAGATTGTAGTTTGTTACAGTTCATACCCACATAACAGCCCTCAATGAGACCAAGCCCTAGGTAACTAAGAGGGCGGTTAAAACGGATAATAGCTGGGTATTGTCATTAAGCACTAAAAATTGTAAAACTTATACGACTGTTAAAAAATAGGTACAAAAAAATAGATACCAAGATTCAGTACTTGCTAACTATGGAAACATATGGTCAGTCAAGTCTGTTGAGGCCTAAACGTTTTTTATGGTACAGTATGAGAATGTCGGGTGTGGCGGTGGACGTGAGCCATTTCCTAGAAAGAGGACAGTTAATCCAATGGGCGGTTGAAGCGGGGACGGTTTAGGCATTTCACTGTATTGAAATGTAAAGACAAGGCGAAGACTACAGATCCTTGACACCGGTCCTCACAGTTTTGAATCTTAGTCCTTTTAAATTAAAGAGTACTGTCCAAATAAGTACTGCAGTAACTAACTCACCTCGTGCTTGCCTGAGGCTTAGTTGATATGTTGATAAGTTAAAAATACCCCCGTAGCAGCAAACCTGCGTACTCAGCGAATTTCCAATAGATATATAAATGTCTTAATACTACATAAAGCCACTTACCAAGTTTCATAAAAATATATTCACAAATAAGCGATATATACAATTTTAATTATTCTCCATAAGAATAACATTGGGGCTGAGTACGCAGGTTTGCTGCAACAAGGAACACAAAAAATGTGTTTTTATGCTAATATCAATATAACTCAACTAGGTGAAGTCATATACCAGATTTTATTAATTTATGTTCATAATTAAGGGAGACATAGTATTTAATTATTATCCATAAGAATAACATGGGGCTGAGTACGTAGGTTTGCTGCAGCGGGTGCCTTTGGCAAAAAATAATTTTTTTGAGCAAATATCAATAGACCACAACCAGATGAAGCCATAAACCAAGTTTCGTCAGTATACGTTCATAAATAAGCGAGATATAAAATTTTTCTTTTCCTCCATAAGAATAACATTAGACAACGTACTGCGTTTAGCACTTTCAATATCTCGGTAACCAATTGACATAGAGAAATGATGAAAATACCAAATTGTGTGTTTTTTTAAGCTGAATTCAATGATAAAAACTAAAATTTGATTTTTTTCAAAAATTACATTAAAAAAATTCAAAAAACCCATTTTTGCAGTAGGAAACCCCCCCAAAATACCCCTTCGTATGGAGCGATCTGTCTGGTTTTCGAACTTAAAGTCATAAATGTTGCTTTACACGTTTATACCAAATTTCATCAAAATCGGATCATTTTTACGAGAGTTCCCGTGCTCACGGACACATATATATATATATATACAGTTTCGAACGAATGGTGTTTTTGGGGTCTGGGGACCTCAAAACGAAAAGTTATCATGGTCCCGGGCCTAGGTCTTACCATGCCGACTACGGTAATAGCTTCTTCCCTATAGGGGAAATTCGCTAAAACTACAAAATTGATTTCTTCAGGGCCATTATTGTCCATCTCTTATTAAAATGTAACATTTTCAATTCTAGACTGCCAAAAAATTATATTTTACACCTTAATCTAATGAAACGGCCTGCCAAGCATAACAGAGAAATTTTAAAGTGCTGAGAACTGATATTTGAATCCCAAAAGGCACTACTTAACAAAAGGACTTCCTGCTAATACTAAATAGGTAAAATAAATGTTTAAAGATGTGATATTAGTAATGCACCATTGAGAGAGGCCCATTTAACAAGTTTTGATTGTTTTAACTGGGGTTGACATTTTTTAAATGTTTGAGTTTACATTCAAAATTATATCGGTTTTGAAATTAAAATATCACAGCTTCCTTGAACATAATTTTTGACACACTTTAATAACGTTACTGCTATGATTATAGGTAAATGAATGAAAAAACAGGATAATAAGTGGGCCTAACTCATTCACAAGATACAGGATAAAACTGTATACAGTTTTTCAGGAAGGCAAATGGATTTGAAATCATTATCGAAACTTCAAAATGTAACATTTGAAACAGCTATATTATTTGAAACGCAACATTGCTAAATCTAAATCTCTTGTAATCATGCGTGATTTTTAGGGCATAAAATTTGAGGAATTCTTATGATTGGTCCAGTTAACGTCAAGGTGACAACACAATAGAGTAAAAAGTTAGTGTTGACAGCACGTTTTTGGAAAATATTTAGTCAGAGAGTAGTGACTCCAGGTACAACATAGAGCTCAGTGGTTTTCTGTCTGAACATAGTTTGGAATGCTCAACTTCTATCCAAAACAACTAATCTAATGAAGTTGTACTTTCTCTAATACCCTCATATTATTAACAGTGAAATTCCTTATTCATTACAGTTTGTTGTTTTATCATAAAAAATTGTATAACTGTAGATAATGGAAAGTGTTCATCTCTTAACCAAGTTGTAGTCAATATAAATATATTTAATAAAATAAATCAGTCTAATAGGCAAATCTATAATCTGTTTTAAATTATTAATATTCAAGGTTGAGTTTTAATACTAATAGCAATACTGATGGCTTCCAACCCAAATTTCAATTTTCAAACCTAATTTGACCTTGTGCTAAACAAATATTTTTTTAAAATAAATTTGACGACTTTAAACAAATATAATAAAATAGACTATGACAAACCAAATCAATGCAATTTCAACTAAAGGAACATCAACTCTAACTTTGTAAAAAAGTACCACTTTTGAACAGGGTTAAATGTAATGTAATTTTTTGTATCTTAATTTTTTGTAATCCTAAGTTGTAATTGCAACTTTATTTTGTATTTTACCTACACATTTTAAACGATCCTCCTTTGAATCAGACCTATTGTTTTAAACAGCTGTAAATATTGAATATAATGTGATAAATATGAAAAGAACCAGATAAGAACCAAATGTGGGGGAGAGAGGTAGGGTTCGTGTCAGTGTCATTCTAGATTTAGACTCGCACCCCAACCTGCCGTGCTGTGAACTTTAGTTTTTTCGTATGGCCATGTTTTTGTCTAGTGTTTGTCCATTTGTGTTTGTGCTTTGCGTTTTTATCAAGATTATTTTACCACCTCATCAGATCAGTAATTTGATGTCTTCAGGCTTTAAAATCACCCTCTAAGCAGGGTTGAAACCAGTCACCATTTACAGCGACGTTTTGTATCACTTGATGGTACTAAGGTAATTTAGCTCTTGTTAAACCAATGGAACCAATTGAAAAGATCCTTTTCAGCAATGTTGTCAGTTTTCATTGAAGTAGATATCAATTCACTATTTTGTAGAGAAATTCTGGATTCAGCAATAGTGAAATTAATGGTTTTTTTATAGCTTTTGGCTTTATGTAAATTGCAATTAATTTAGTACACATTGTTGGATACTGATGGATAAAATAACTAAACAGGTTTTAAAAATTAAATATCATACTTTGTGCTAGGGACGTTGGAACGTCTAGATTACGCACAAAATAAGCCAATCAACTGTGTGTATAGTCAGTTGTTCCCAAGTGTGTCGACAGATGTGTTAGTGGCATTGCAATGTTGTGTTTGCAAGCATAAGCAGTTTGTTTAGGTAAAATTAGTCATAGATGGGTCTCACAGTCTCAAGTAAAGAATGCCATACAAAAACAAGTAACGAGTTTGCACCAGCACGCTGACGTGAGGGAAGTGAATTTCCACATAAAAACTTTTAAAACTCAAAATCAGTGTGAAAACATACATTTGTCCAATTTTTATTGAAATCTGAAAACATTGATTTTTTGCTGTTCTGATACTCCTGGTTTAATTTACTTGCAAAGCTGGGAATACAATTTTGCGCATTATAAGGTTAGGGGAAGGTCCAGACAGGCTTGAAAGTAGGCGTGAGGTTGCTGGGGATAATAAAAGTACTCTAACAAAGGAATAACAGGCTTTTCTAGTCATCATCATCATCAAAAGGGGCGGACCCAAGTCCCAAGGCACATCAGCCACACTGGGCTTATTGCGCACCCCCGAAAAGAAGAAAGGAAGACAGAAAGAAAGAAAGAAAGAACTGAGAAGGTATCAGTACTCCTCCAGGTTCAAGAGCCTGATGAACTGCATCATCCTGTCGACGAGCTCCTCAGGAGGCAGGTATCCACCCCTGACCATAGATCCCAGAGTTGAAGCCCTTACCTCCCTAAGCTCATCGCAATCGAAGAGCAGATGGTCTGCAGTCTCCTCGTACTGCCCACATTTCCTGCATGCAGTGTCACCATTGAAGACACCCATCCGAGAGAGGTGTTTCCTTAGGTGACCATGGCCCGTAATCATACCTGTGATCCGCCTAATGTCCAGCCTACTGAGATCCAGGAGATTCCTTGTGACCTGCTGAGAAGGTCCCTGGAGGTTGAGCTTGCTGACCCTATGTAGAGGGAGCCTTGCCCATCTCCTTCTGTGACAATCCCGAGCCCAAGCGCCGATCACCTGCGAAGCACAGGAACGAGATATCCCGCAAAAAGGGGGAGGGCCCATGGGAGCCAGGGAGGCAGCCGCGTTAGCCAGCCTGTCCGCCACCTCATAACCCACGATCCCTGAGTGACCAGGCACCCAACAAAGAGTGACCATGTTGCGTCTTCCAGCACAAGACACTGTTTTGTAACAATCCCAGACAACCCTAGACCTGAACTCAAAAGAGTCCAGCGCCCTCAGAGCAGCCTGGCTGTCAGAAAAGATGCTGATAGAGAGGCCCTCTTGACCCCTCCTCAGAATCTCCCCCGCACACTCCATGATGGCGGTAATCTCCGTCTGGAACACAGTAGGAAAAGAACCCATTGGCACCCCGAGACTGACACCATCCTGCACCCCGTGGATGCCAGCACCCGACCCGCTCCTAGACTTGGAACCATCCGTGAACCACACTCGGTCTCCAGGAGGGAGCGGACAAGCACCTTCGCTCCAGTCGTCCCTGCTGGGAAAGCGCACCCGGAACGACCTGCTGAAGGAAAAAGTTGTGGGAAGATGATCAGAGGGCATGTCCAAGACCTCACTCTGAACCACCTGAATGATCTTTGTGTGGCCAAGTGGTTCGCCCGGCAACACCCAGAGGTTCTCACACTGGAGACGGTATGCACCCATTCTAGCCACCATCTTGATATGAATGTCTATGGGCAAAAGATCAAGGAGACACTCCAAAGTGGCACCTGGGCTGCTACTGAGAGCTCCAGTGACGAGTAGGCCTGCAAGCCTTTGAACGCCCGCAAGCCTCCGCATCGCCACGCCAGCTTCCAGCTTCGTCCACCAAACGATGGATCCGAACGTCATCGCCGGTCTTACTACTGCAACATAAAGCCAATGCATTAGTTTGGGCCTAAGCCCCCAGGTCGATCCTATCATCCGCCTGCAAGCGAATAGGGACCACTTGCCTCGATCAATGACCCTTTGCAACTGCGGCCCCCATTGAAGGGTCCTGTCCAGAATGACTCCTAAATACTTCACTTGGTCCTGAGGAACAATGGTGGATCCCTGCAGCCTGAACGGCCCGATCCCCACAATATTCCTTCTCCTCGTGAAGGGAACCAAAACAACCTTTGAAGGGTTGACGGAGAGACCAACCTCTCCACACCAACGGCCCACCACCCTCAATGCAGAGTTCATGAGGTCTGTGACTGTGTTGTTGAACTTACCTATCACCAGGATAGCGATATCATCAGCGTACCCTTGGGCAAAAACGCCGCTGTCATTGAGATTCCGGATGAGATCATCAACAACCAAATTCCACAACAAGGGGGACAAAACCCCCCCCTGAGGACAGCCTCTGGTCGTCCTTACCTCGACCGTCTCACCGTGAAGCGAAAGCTTAGCCCTCCTACCTCGAAGAAGAGCCTCGATCCACCTACAGATCACCACACCTAGGCCCCGCGCCCTGACGGCACGCAACACTGCCTCTATTGCAGTGTTGTCAAAGGCCCCCTGGATGTCAAGAAAAGCACCCACTGCAACCTCCTTGCAGCCTATGGCCTTCTCTATCCTACCCACAAGCTGATGCAGGGCAGAATCACATGACCTACCTTGAATGTAGGCATGCTGGTTGGAATGAATAGGCGATGTCCGCAAGGCTGTGTCCCAAGCGTGCCTTAACACTAATTTCTCCAGAGTCTTCAAAAGGAAAGACGACAGGGAGATGGGTCGGAAGGACTTTGGGTCAGTATACCTATCCTTACCGGGCTTAGGAATGAAAACAATCCTCGAGGAACACCATGAAGATGGAATGTGTCCAAGAGCCAGACTTGCTCTGAACAACCCACAGAGAACTGGGAGTATTATTTCAAGACCCTGTTGAAGACATACCGGCCTAACACCATCCGGACCCGGCGCCTTGAAGGGACTGAGAGAATTGACAGCCCACCTGATTCTGCTGAGAGTCACCACCCGACCGGCCGTAGCCCAACGCGAAGCGCAGGCCCGGCCAGCCGCACGAAAATCCCCCCCAAATTCAGGTTGCTGAAGCAAATAGCTGCCAGGAAAGTGCACGCTGGCCATGAGCCTTAACACCTCCTGCGGATGATGGACCAACACCCCATCAGGCCCCTCAAGAGAGCCCAACTCAAGGGATCTGTCCCTCACCAATATTTTGTAGAGCCTAGAGGTCTCCCTCATGCTCTCCACATTGCTGCAAAAACTGTTCCAGGACCGCCTTTTAGCCCTCCTGACGGCGAGGTTGTATTTGGTCAACATCTCGTGATATCGATCCCGGTCCCAGTTGTTCCGGGATTTTGCCCTCCTGAAAAGAGCTCTTACCCTTCTCCGCAGACTGGCAAGCTCAGAGTTCCACCAACTCGACCCCTTGCAGCGCCTAAATCCCGACAGCGGACAGCACTCCTCAAAGGAGGAGACAATCGCCCCGCCAAGGAGGACCGCGACACGATCAAGCTCAGCCAATCAACTGTGTGTATAGTCAGTTGTTCCCAAGTGTGTCGACAGATGTGTTAGTGGCATTGCAATGTTGTGTTTGCAAGCATAAGCAGTTTGTTTAGGTAAAATTAGTCATAGATGGGTCTCACAGTCTCAAGTAAAGAATGCCATACAAAAACAAGTAACGAGTTTGCACCAGCACGCTGACGTGAGGGAAGTGAATTTCCACATAAAAACTTTTAAAACTCAAAATCAGTGTGAAAACATACATTTGTCCAATTTTTATTGAAATCTGAAAACATTGATTTTTTGCTGTTCTGATACTCCTGGTTTAATTTACTTGCAAAGCTGGGAATACAATTTTGCGCATTATAAGGTTAGGGGAAGGTCCAGACAGGCTTGAAAGTAGGCGTGAGGTTGCTGGGGATAATAAAAGTACTCTAACAAAGGAATAACAGGCTTTTCTAGTGTAAAACCCCCATAAGACAACGTACTGTGTTTAGGCGATACACATTTTCTGTAATAACTCGGTACATATTTATGCTAGAATGACGAGAGAGGACTTAAAAATTTCGCCTCTCTAATTCCCATCTTTTTACATGCATTAATTTTACACCCGGGCCTTTTCCGACCCTTTTTGGGCCCAAAAATAAAAATTTGAAAGATTAATTCCTAAAAAGGGGGTTTTCCAACTTTTCCGATTGTTTTGCCCAACGAAGTTGTCCAACAGATTATAGAAAGGAACGTCCCTACCAAATTTGAAGTAAATCGGACAAAAAATGTGACCGCTAGAGTGCATACACATATATATATATATATATGCTCTCTCTATATATATATATTTATACATATATATATAATTTTGAACGACCTCCCAAAACGTGTTCAGGGGGTCACGTTAGGAACTTCTATGGTGGTCCTGGGCTTAAGTTTCACCGTGCGGGTCATGCTAATAGTTCACTTTCCAAAGGAAATTCACTAATAAACAAACAATAGCTAAATCATATTTTTAGTTTTAGCGAATTTTCCCTATAGGGAAGAAGCTATTACCGTAGGTCTCATGGTAAGACTTAAGCCCGAGACCATGATAACTTTTCATTTTGAGGTCCCCAAATGCCAAAAACACCATTCGTTCAAATGTTTATATATATATATTTATATATATATATTTATATATATATATATATATATATGTGTGTGTCCGTAAGCACGATAACTCTCGTAAAAAAGGTCCGACCTTAATGAAATTTGGTACAAATGTGTAAAGTACCATTTATTTTAACGAGTTTGAAAACCAGGTGAATCGCACCATCCGAAGGGGGGTTTTTGGGGGGTTTTGTATCCCAAAAATGTGTTTTTTGGGGTTTTCACATGTAATTCTAATTTAAATCAAATTTTAATTTGTACCATTGAATTCAGCTTAAAAAAACAAACGATTTGGTATTTTGATCATTGCTCTATGTGAATTAGTTACCGAGATATTGAAAGTGCTATACACAGTACGTTGTCTAATGTTATTCTTATGGAGAAAAAGAAAAATTGTATATCTCGCTTATTTATGAACATAAACTGGCGAAATTTGGTATATGGCTTGATCTGGTTGTGGTTTATTGTTGTTTGCAAAAAAAAAAACAATTTTTCACCTATGGTTCCTGTAGCAGCAAACCTAGGTACTTGGTCCCCATGTTATTCTTATGGAAAATACTTAAAATGTTATATATCGCTTATTTATGGATGTATATGGATGAAACTTGGTATGTGACTTCACTAAGATGAGTTTTATTGATATTTGCATAAAAATCCATTATTTTGTGTGCCTTGTTGCAGCAAACCTGCGTAATCATCCCCAATATTATTCTTATGGAGAATAATTAATATTTTAAATATCGCTTGTTTGTGAATACATTTCTTATGAATCCTGTTAAGTGTTTTAATGTGTTATGTTATATATTCATTGGAAATTCGCTGAGTATGCAGGTTTGCTGCGACGGGGGTATTTTTATTTTTATTTAATATTGCTTCATTTGAGTAAAATTTAATGGGCACAAAAAGGCGAAAACAGGGCTCAGTTGGTTAATGATGATGTAAAAGTCTATGTTCCTTTCTGAAATTATATAAATAAATTTCTAATAAAATCAGCATACTATATCCTCTTATACTATATCTATCTATAATATTATAAAGAAGAGGCGGTTTATATGCCTGTCTGTCTGTCTGTCTGATGTTCCGGGTAAACGGAAAAACTACTGAACCGACTGGGCTGAAACTTTACACAAAGGTAAATCTTGAACCCATGCAACACATAGGCCTATTTACTTCCTAAAAATCCCCTTGGACTACACCCCATGAACGTCCTAAATTTCAATGTTTACATTTCAGAAGAAAGTAAACATTCAGAAACTATAATGTGAACAGCTGAGGACACTTCCATTTGACAGCCTAAAGAGCAGAAGCAAGAACAGCTGTTTCAAGCAAATTAAAATGCAAACTGCATTGACTATAGAAGGGTAAAGAAAACCCCTGTGCAAAGAACGGGTACATCAGCTAGTTTTTTATAAAAGAAAGGGGGTGTCTGTCTGTCGACTTGTATGTTCATAAAAATTATAATACCAATTGTGCTGAAAATTTCAATGTAGGTAGATAATTTATCTGGGCTACATATAGGCCTATTCCCATCTTGGCAATCCCTTAGGGCTCTTCCCCAGTGGTCCTTTAAGTCACAATGTTATTCTTATGGGCAATAGGTTTAATGGATCAGATAATCACTTAAATAGATGTAGTTGCAGCTGGAATTTTAATTAGCTGTGTGAAGCACGGGTACCAGCTAGTTTTTTAATAACTATTAATATAACTACTGAGTTTATTGTTGAAACCACTTATGTTTACAAGGTTTTTCACTATTAAAACCATAACTCAATCAATGCTTCTACTTTGTAATCCCACATTTAAGTGCTGAGCCATCATATTGAAACCACAAATTATGCGGCAGTTTTTCTGGGGGAGTGCAGCAATTATTACAATTTAATAGTGGGGCTTGGTCAAAAAGGTTTGAGAACTGCTGCAGTAAAGAATTAAAAATAAGAGGCTGTCTGCTATATATACTATGCCTATCAAATAGTGGGAGATTTTTTTGAATGGCCCCTCGTTTATCTTTGTTAAAATTTAATAACGGACGCCAAAAGTTACAACTACAGATTATTTAAAACAATAAATTCAAAATAAATCATTCACATAATAATGTCGGTAGCAGTTTTCTCAAGACCCCCATTGAATATTATTTATATTTCATGATACTTTTATCGGATCACTGTGTAAGCAACACACTTGCCCTCTTGCTATGTTTGGAAACAATACTAATTTAATTCCTTTGCAAGATAATGAATTAAGTGGAGAAAATGTTAAATTCGAAAGCCTAAAAGATTTATGCATGTGATTAACTAAACAATAGTTTATATTGAATTCGTACTTAAACAATTCTCTGTGTACCTGTTAGAAAATCCTTCGATCTTGTTAGAGAAAACGTCATATATCTTCTCTAGCACTTGTGACAGCCGGGTTTCTAGTCCGTGGCAGATCCCTCCGTCGAAACAGCTGTCCATCACCAGGTTCTGAGTGGCTCCGAGGGTGTCGAAACGGTCGTCCACTTTCTTACCGAGGTCAAGTAGCCTGCGCTGCAGCTTGCGTTCTAGCGCTTCCAGGGCCACCTCGAGGAAGTCTGAGAAACAAGGGAACAAATAAAGCAGTCAGGTTTATCCGAATAAGGAAGCTATCTAGGTCCTGTAGCGGAACAGCCAAATCGACAAAACTGGTTAAATTAGCATGGAACTAGACCTGTTTAATGTGTTTATAAAAACTGTAGGAGTTTATCGTTTGATGTTTAAAACCTCCACTAAAGGACGTGGGATTAGTCATATAATTTTAGGTGCTGCATGCGAGTTGTAAAAACAATAATCATTAAGGAAAAAGTTATGGCTGGTGTTCTAACCTTAATAGGTGTAAATACCCCCGTAGCAGCAAACCTGCATACTCAGCGAATTTCCAATGCATATGTATTTGTTTCAATACCACATAAAGCCACATACCAAGTTTCATCAATATACATTCATAAATAAACGATTTATGACATTTTAATTATTCTCCATAAGAATAACATGGCGGCTGAGTATGCAGGTTTGCTGAAATAAGGAACACTAAAAATTGGTTTTTATACAAATATCAATATAACTCAACTAGGTAAAGCCACATACCAAGTTCTATTAATTTATGTTCATAATTAAACAAGATAACACGTTACTTATTCTCCATAAGAATAACATGGGGCTGAGTATGCAGGTTTGCTGCTACGGGAAATATCGGCCAAAAAATGGGTTTTTGTGCAAATATCAATATACCACAATGAAATGAAGCAATACACCAAGTTTCGTCCGGATACGTTGATAAATAAGCAAGATATACAATTTTTCTTATCCTCCATAAGAATAACATTGGACAACGTACTGTGTTTAGCACTTTCAATATCTCAGTAACCAATTGACGTAGAGTAATGATTAAAACACCAAATTGTGCGTCTTTTTAATCTGATTCTAATGATAAAAAATAAAATTTAACTTTTTCAAAAACTATATGTAAAAAACTCAAAAAACCCATTTTTGGGGTACAAAACCCCCCAAAATACCCCTTTGGATAGGTCGATCTGTCTGGTTTTCGAACTTAAAGTCATAAATGCTACTTTACACGTTTGTACCAAATTTCATCACAATCGGAGCTTTTTTACGAGAGTTATCGCGCCCACGGACACACCTTTACCTACAATATATATATATATCTATATATATATATATATATATATATATATATAGATATATATATACAGTTTCGAACGAATGGTGTTTTTGGGGTCTGGGGACCTCAAAACGAAAAGTTATCATGGTCCCGGGCCTAGGTCTTACCATGCTGACTACGGTAATAGCTTCTTCCCTATAGGGGAAATTCGCTAATAGGTTAAATAAAAATACCAAATCAGGTTTTATAATGTATGGATCTAAAAATTTCATTGTTACCAGCCCAACACAAATTATTATTGATTTATTTGGACTTTACCTATTGAAAAGTAGTGTAGTTTTAAATGCTAGAAGCGACAGGTAAAGACCAAATAAATCAATAATAAATTAAAATCCATCGTTATTATGAGTTTCAAAAATAAAAATAAATTAATAGGGTCCAATATTTCAAAATCAAATATAGGGTTTAAAGAGCTTAAAATCAAAACAAAAGAATTATAATTGCTGTTAATAATAATCCATAGTATAATACAAATTATTATTCCAACTCCGGGTTTTCTCCACAAACGTTTATAGATGTCTGGCAAAATGGAAAAATAAACAAAAGTACAGGATTATGAAGAGCCAAAAAAGGCTCTTATGAAGGGATTTATGAAGGCTGGAAATTGTCAAGAAAAAACACTTTTAGCAAAGTTTATCCTTTTTCTTTGCATTTAACAGGATATTTATGTATTGTTCAATCCAATTCTTAAGAAACCATAAAAAAAGGGATTTCTTCTTGTTACTATAAAGTAGTATAAAGCCTGTAAATACAGAAGTATCGTGATGGAACTTACTCTCCTGAGAGTCCCCAGGGAATTCTCTGTTGTCCGGATGGACGAGAGATCTAACTTCCTCCAGGACGTCTCGGTGTGTCCTGTTGGCGACTCTGTTGAGATCCTTGATCAGGGATTCGACAGATACCACACGGCGCCACAGGTCGTTGTACATGTTGTTGATCTGGAAATAAACAGGGGAACTAATTTTAAAGGAAGAAAGATTAGTGTAATGGAGGATGGGATGAGAAGAAGTAGGCCTAATATGAATCACTGCTACCACATATAATATAAGTTGAAATCAGCTGATTACAAAAAAACATAATTCAGTTGATGAAAAGTTAATTGACTGGCATAGTAAATTAGACTAGGCTTGCTGATCTCAATTACAGTAAAAAAATTCCTGTTCATTTTCTCGCCAGAGTTATGGTAATAGAGCATTTAATGGTTATAAGTAATTTTCTAATATGTTTCTGAAATTTTTACACAATACAGTATTTCTAACTACTGGATCGTCACTATCATATTAACATTAGATTTTACCTTCTTTCGTTCCTTTTTTAATTGATGCAATGCGTTTTGTCAACAAAGTGATATCATCATGGCGGTGCATCCACATATCGGCGTTTCGTCATAATGAAATTGAAAAAAAAATTAGATTTTACCTTCTTTCGTTCCTTTTTTAATTGATGCAATGCGTTTTGTCAACAAAGTGATATCATCATGGCGGTGCATCCACATATCGGCGTTTCGTCATAATGAAATTGAAAAAAAAAGACAGTGACACAAATACCACACAAATTCACTGACACAAATACATTTGAAATATTGAAAAATCTGCCCTCGTTGCTAACAGTTTAAACTTGCACGCAAAAATGTGGCCATTACGTTGACCCGATTTATGTTTAGTGCAGTATTTTAAGTGTATTTATATGAATCATTTGCGTACATTTTTTAAAATTTAACTACGATGAAACGCTGATGAGTGGATGCACCGCCATGATGAGTCACTTTGTTGAAAAAAGTGTCGCATCAAATCAAAAATGAACGTCAGAAGGTAAATCTAATATTAATTTGATAAAAAATTGTCCAACTTCAGGAGATTTGGTGCATTTATTCCCATCAGTGCAATTGCCCATCATGCAATTGAATGTATATAGAAGTGCAGTTTATAAAAGATTTTGCTAATATCCAGGGTATAGGTCAAAGCCAACCGACAGAGCCATTATCTTTTTTCTAATAGGATATGTTCATTCTGTTTCGAAAATTTAATTCAAATTGGCTTTTAATAACCTTAACAATACATTTTCTTTCCAACACGTTATTTTATAACCGTTTTAAAACTCTTGAAATCAAAAGTAAATACTGTTATGCCTCCAATGTTGGGTTATTAAAGAGAATGTACAATTTTTATTTCATAGCTCTATACTTTACTACAGCCCCACCTTGCTAGTGATTCTAGTTCCCTCTATGCCGATGTCCCTCCTCAGACTTGTAATGACATCGGTGGCTGGTGGTCCGTCATTCTGGCTCCCCCAGGCTCCCACTGGTGCCAGGGAGCCATTCAGCCTAGACCCCAGGTGTTCTAGGGAGCCAGATATCTTCTGCAGTTCCTCCTGGCTCGGTGATATCAGCCTCTAAAATCAAATAGGAATCATAAAAGTGTCAGTTTTTATGTATGGCGCTAGAAAAACGTTATGATTAGAAAATACTAGCTGCTAATCCAGTGCGTTGCAACGGGGAAAAAAATTTAGAGTAGAAAAACTAAGCAGTTATGTGTGTTGCATTCTGTGATTAACCCGTGGAACTACTACGAATCAAGATCAGCTGTTTGTATTTTCATCAGCTCAAACAAAAATGAATGTCCATAAGGAATACATGGGAACTTTGAACTCCCCTGGGGCAGAGCCCTATAGGATTTTCAAAACAAAAATAGGCCTATGTGTTTATTTGGTATATAAGGAAAATTCCTGAAAATTTTCATGCCAATCGGTTCAGTAGTTTTTGAGTGATTGAGGAACAAAAAGCAAACAGACACCTATTTGTTTGAAAGTTCACTGTGAACAGATTTGTAAATTAATATGTAACTAGTAATTTCAACAAGGCCAAAAGTACAAGGTTGGTACGTTGTCTGGTGTTGTGGAGAATGATATTTTGTCAAAAATTACCTATAAAAGTTGTTTAGGCCTAATTGTGCTAGTCATCTACAAAAAATCTGTAAGATGTATAGAAAGTAACATTACTTATTAACGTTAGTTTGGGTACTAAGCATTCTAAAATCTACTTACAGTAAATAATATAATCTATTATTTAAAATAAACCAACCATATTTTGGTGAATCTCTTTTAAGGATGCAGACAGCCTAATCATGAATTTTGGGAAATCGCCCCATATTGGGAATAATTCTGCGCTAAATAAAATATTGCACTTACTGTCTACTTGACTATCCGTTTCTGATTGTTGTTTTGGTCGAGAGGAGTTCGGTTAAATATGGTTTTCCCGTGAAATTTTCTTCTTTTTTTTGTATCCAAGCTCACTTTAATAAATTGTAAATCATAATTTGGTCAAGATAATCAAATGTTCAGTTAACCTGGATGTGTTGTTGAATGACTTTGTGCGTGTTGTTGAGTTTGTCCTCTGTTGTTGCTGACTGGCTTTTGACATCTTCTAGTAGCGCGACTGCTTCCAGTACCTCAGTCTGGACATCTTCTTGCTGCTTCTCTATTCTGTTGAGGCTTGCCTCTGTGGTCATCTAGAATGAGAGTAATATTTCAGACAATAGTTTATTCTTTGCTATTTTGCAAGACAGATTGGGATATAAACATATGTAGCTATGACAAGGGTACTGCTGGCTAGCTATTTGAAGGGTACTGCAGTTTGTTTGTGTTCGGGTTAAAACTTGTGTCATGGTATTGTTCGAGAACTGTCAATGCTCATTAAGGTTTCATTGCAGACTGTGAGAATGTTGATAGAGAATGGGTATCCAATCTAGTGTTAGATTGGTCAACAAATTGATTTTTACTGTTGATATAGTGTTTGCAATGGTTGTATCCCACTACAACTGAAGTTGAATGCTGATGTTACATTTCTGGCTACAAATTTATTACAGTAATTGAATAAAGTTTCACTATATCACTGATTAACATAAACAAACGGTTTTTACTAGTCAGTGATGGAAAATGTCCGCAATAACGTCTTAAACAACATAAACTCACTATCATCAACAATGAATTTTAAACAAAGGCTTGTAAGAGTTTGGTGTTTGTGAACCTCCATTTTATTGGCTAGCACTTTGGACATCACTGCAGAGCTATATGTCCCCTGCGGAGCGAATATTCTCTGCTATTTTAGATTGTTTACTGATTCTTCTATCATTGAGTATTCAGTCAATTGAGAGTCAGACAAGAACTTTTAGAGGAAATAATTATTAGTTGGAGTTTTTTAGTTTAGATTGCATTCCATTCTTCAGAGAATCCACACACTTTAAGAACTTAATTTTGTAGTTTTTACTACCAAATCAATCCAAACCATGTGTGCAAGCAACAATAACAGTTTTACTGGTTTCTTTGGAAAACAACTCAAATGAACTGATCAGCACTACATATAGTGATCAAACTTCCACTATGGCGATGTTATTGTCAAACAAGCGAACTAAATTGAGAGACATGCACAAGCAATAAAACGGCTAGTATTTCTCTCGTTACTATATAATCAACAGTTTTACTGTTAATGGCAAAAATACAGCAAAAATAAATAATGCCATTCCAAGGAAGTTCTGACCTGCATTTTCTTCAACACCATCTCCAATTTCTCCTCTGTGTACCCGAGACGTCGGTTGTATCGGTCGTAACTCGAGTCCATCACATCTCTGATCTTGTGAGTTAACTTCTCCACTGTCAGTTCGTCCTTCAGTTCCTTGGAGTTAAGGTTCTGCAACGTATTACAAATAGAAATTATAAAGTAAAACGGAATCCCACTTTTTCGATTGATTTACGACCACATGCAGTGCCTAAAATCTGAGGTCAGTTAGTTTTAAGATGCGAAACTTAATGGGAATTTATCTTATTAGGTCAGTGTATAGTTAAGCATCTGTTGTAATCTTCTCTTTTATTCTCTTTTATTCTCTTTTATTCTCTTCACTTTAAATATTTTAAAGTGATGTGATGCAGGAAACGTGTGTAGATTCTTTGTTTAAAATACCACCCTCCTCCCCACTGCCTAAACAAACAAAAACAAACAAACATGTTGCCTCACTAGATCTTGGCTACTTATAGCTCAATCAACCTGCTGTAAGAAAGCTGTAGATTTTCTAGAAGTAAAAGCGAGCCTAACAAATATTGGTAACAATTTGTATACTATACTGATACATGATAATATCCTTAATAATTTGGTAGTTTTAATTGATGGCTTAACTTATATGTTTTAAAATTCCAACATATTGTCAAATTTATACAATCCTACTAATATTATAAACATTGTAAATTTGATTGTTTGTTTGTTTGTTTAGATATTTGTGGCCCAATCATGCACTGATTGAGCTTAAATTTGGCAGAGAGGTACTTGATAGTCCTGAGTAATATATAGTATAGGCATGTCAAAGTTGCTAAAATCCTATAGGGCTTCGCCCCACGGGGGATCAAAGTTCCCATGTATTCCTTATGGACATTGATTTTTGTTTGAGCTGATGAAAATACAAACAGCTGATCTTGATTCATAGTAGTTCTACAGGCTAACCACAGAATGCAGCACATACAACTGTCATAGTTTTTATAAATCATTTACGGGGCGAAGCCTGCTGGTAACATCTAGTAAAAAATAAACTTTACAAAGTACGCTAGTTAAAACTAATGAAACTTATTTTATTCATTAATTCGTTTGGCATAACGAATGTTACAATGTTAAATATTTTAACATTGTATCAACTTTATAAATTCAAATTAATTAACAAATATAATAGTCTATTTTTTCCTTAAAACCAGTCACTCTTTACCTTACAAAGTGTCAATACTAATCACCTAAAATAAACCAGTTTACCCACAGCAACTAAACTACCTGAATGTTTCTCTGTTTTACACTTTTAGCGAATTTCCCCTATAGGGAAGAAGCTATTACCGTAGGTCTCATGGTAAGACTTAAGTCCGAGACCATGATAACTTTTCATTTTGAGGTCCCCAGATGCCAAAAACACCATTCGTTAAAATTTTTATATATGTATATATATATATATATATATATATATGTGTGTATCCGTAAGCACGATAACTGTCGTAAAAAAGGTCCGATCTTAATGAAATTTGGTACAAACGTGTAAAGTAGCATTTATTTGAATGAGTTCGAAAACCAGACGAATCGCACCATCCAAAGGGGGGTTTTGAGGGGGTTTTGTACCCCAAAAATGGGTTTTTTGGGGTTTCCACATGTAACTTTTATTAAAATCAAATTTTAATTTTCACCATTGAATTCAGCATCAAAAAAACAATTTGGTATCTTGATCATTGCTCTACGTCAATTGGTTACTGAGATATTAAAAGTGCTAAACACAGTACGTTGTCTAATGTTATTCTTATTGAGAAAAAGAAAAATTGTATATCTCGCTTATTTATGAACATAAACTGACGAAATTTGGTATATGGCTTCATCTGGTTGTGGTTTATTGTTGTTTGCACAAAAAAACAATTTTTCGCCTATGGTTCCCGTAGCAGCAAACCTAGGTACTCGGTCCCCATGTTATTCTTATGGAAAATAATTAAAATGTTATATATCGCTTATTTCTGAATGTATATGGATGAAACTTGGTATTTGACTTCACTTAGCTGAGTTCTATTGATATTTATATAAAAAACCATTATTTTGTGTTCCTTGTTGCAGCAAACCTGCGTACTCATCCCCAATGTTATTCTTATGGAGAATATATTTAATTATTTTAAATATCGCTTGTTTGTGAATATATTTCTTATGAATCTTGTTAAGTGGCTTAATGTTTTATGTTATAATTCATTGGAAATTCGCTGAGTATGCAGGTTTGCTGCGACGGGTGTATTTCTTTTTAGTCCCATCTGGTTTTATCCTCCGTTGCATTACAATAGAATAGTCCTTATCGTTTTCTCATGCTCAAAACAAGCTATTGGTCAACAATCTGAAGCTCGTGGCTAAGCATCCACGGCAGTCGTTGTCTGGGTTCTGTCGGCATTCCACCTCCCAGCTGTTCACTCTGCTATTTCTGCAGTTTAACGGTGTTTGTTTTGTTTATTACTTTGTCTCACTTTATAGATTGACTGGGTTGTTATGTAAACTTTTATCTTTGTGGTGTGAGGTTTTATCCTCACTTTCTGGAGTGTTGGGTTTCTTTCTTTGATCTATATATCTCTTTGATTTGTGTATGTGATGTGTTTGAGGGTTTGAATAGGTACATTATTAGTTTAATCACTTGAGAAAAATCTCACAAGTTCCAGTTTAGCGAATTTCTATGGAGTAGCAAACCTGCATACTCAGCCCTAATGTTATTCTTATGGAGAATAAGTAAAGTTTTATATATTCCTTAGTTATGAACATAAATTAATACAACTTGGTATGTAGCTTCACCTGGTTAAGTTATATTGATAAAAACACATCTCTTATCTTTCTTGTTGCAGCAAACCTGCGTAATCAGCCTTCAATGTTATTCTTATGGAGAATAAATAAAATGCCATATATTACTTATTTATTTATGTATTTTTATGAAACTTGGTGAGTGGCTTTGTGTTGTAGTGAAAAACATATAATACATGCATTGTAAATTCGCTCAGTACGCAGGTTTGCTGCGACGGGGGTACTTTATTAAAATCATCACACAATCTTCAGAAAACTAAATCCTGTCATAAAAAACCATATTTTATTCTTCTGGATTCTTGAATTTAAAATACAAATTTTTTAAATTCTTAGTATTTTTCATTTATCAGCTACATTTGGTGTTTAGTCAACTCCAAATCCATTCTAGTATGGGATACAGGTGATGATATAACCATCAACAATGCAGTTTGCGGGTCGCTAATCTCCACTGTTGGTCATGACCCGGGGACGTCGTCAGAATCTGATGAACGATGGGGCATTAGTGGTCAGATTCTATGCAAAGTGGGCATATAATGGTAGAACTGGTTTCTGAGATGCATCATCATGGCCAGAGTGAAATTTTGGTTGTCAGATGAACGGCGAGATTTGTCCTCTCGTTGCAGGAAGCACATATTTTAGATGCCGAGATTCCAATGCTAATCAGTTGACTGAATGGGGTTTGATAGAGAATGGGTATCCAATCTAGTGTTAGATTGGTCAACAAATTGATTTTTACTGTTGATATAGTGTTTGCAATGGTTGTATCCCACTACAACTGAAGTTGAATGCTGATGTTACATTTCTGGCTACAAATTTATTACAGTAATTGAATAAAGTTTCACTAATGAAACATTTAATTTAAATCAATTTTTTATGTTATAGGTTTCAGTGGAATTTTTGGTTAACTTAGTTTATGTAAAAGTGACTTAATATTAAGATTTCACCATATCGCTTTCCTTTATAACATTTTTGCCCCCTCACAGTTTTTATTGCAGATGTTATTCACTTTCAAATGCACAAGTATTAAATAAACTATGCAATAAATTACAAAAAAACAAATTATAAAAAGTGAATAGTGAGTAGGATGGATGGATAAACTATCTCTGAAACAAATCTTTTATTAAATACTATACCTTAATTTTATTTGTGGCAATGTTTTTAATACCCACTCGCTACACATTATCTTCCAACTCAATATTTACCAGAGGTCAATTATTATCAAATAATATCTTCTGAAGGCAACCTGCTGAGATAGCGATACAAACGACTTATTTAAACTGAATAAATTTAAAACAATCACCATTCCAATTCTGCCAATTTTAAATTGCACTGACTTGGTCTGAAAAAATCATTTTCGTTAAATGTTTTTGGTTTTCGCCTATTTAGAATGTGGCAGAAAGTTTACAACGTATATTACTTGAGGTTTGTTAGTCCACCACCGGTTTCGGGAGTTTCAAACTCACTCTCTCTAGTTTGTCGAGTCTGTCCTGCAGATTGGAGTCGAGTCGGCGGATGGACGTCTCCAGAGACTCGAGTCTCTGTTCGGCTTGTTTCAGAGTCAGTTCCCACCTGGTATTCTCTAGTGTCTGGAGTCTCTCGTCTATCGACACCATCAGTCCGTGAAGGGTCTGCAAACAGAAAATGAATTGATAAGTCTAATACCTACATGTTGTTACAACTACAGTATGTCTTGTGACGCTTAATACATTCATATTTTGACACTTGTCTATGTATAAAGCTCAGATGAACGAGAGGTGACTTGGTGTAGTTGTTACTGTGTGGTACTTTGATCTGCAAAGAGCAAGTCTGATTCCAATGTCAACCATCGATGGCTTTTGGCTATGTAATCATTTGCAACCTGATGGTTCGTCCCTGAGACCAAGAGAACTGCAACTGTATTGGATTCTTTCCTTCCTAAATCCATGTAATAAAAATCCATTCACTTTTGGAAAAGTTTTAGGTATACCCATAACTGTTGAAAATTGGAGTTCTGTGAAAGAAATTTTAAGTAAAAACAGAAATTTAGTTTTATGAGTTTATGTTTGCTGTGCTATATGTCAGTAACAAATTTTATGTAGTAGTAATGAGGTTGTTACAAAAATAATACAAAAATGTAAGAAATTGTCGGAGTTAGTATCGTTTGTCATGTACACAACAATACAATAATTTGAAATCTCAAGGTAATTTATGTGTTAGATAGAAATGCATATTTGTCGATCAAGAGGTTATTCACATGGTGTCCAAAAAACTACGCTTTATTACCACAATAACTATGCTTTATTTATTTATTTGCTTTATTACAGTGTTTCGCTCATAAAGAAAATACCACCTTATCCTGATACCATCGATATGAAGTAGCTTGGCTAGTGGGTTGTTAGTCCTCTCTAGGAATTTGTTAACAACTGTAATAATGGTCTCCCCTTTATGCAGCATAATAATATATATTTTTAAATACTGATGTCTATGTATAATTAGTACAACAAAAATGAAATTACATTTGACGTGATAAGTGTACCACTTAATGTGCAGTTTCAAGCAGGCCTTTGTTATGAGTTTATAGATTAATTTAAATTATAAAATTTGGGAACAACCTAATTATTGTTCAATTATAACTGTTTACTAATTTAACTGCGTGCTTCCCTAGGAATTAATCATATCGGCGTCGGCCAAGCCGCTACTGACAAAGACTCAATGATGTTTGTTGTCGGCCGGGAAGCCGCCGATCACACAAGGGCCTAAGTCAACAGTCAGCGCTTAGGCGAAATAGTTGCTGATAAGATATACGGGTCATCCGTTTATGTTGGCGTCTTATCAACAAAGAGCCTCAGTGTGGTCTGTGCGTATCGTCGTCGACGTGTGCAAATAAGGGTCGATATGGTATTCTATAATTGCCTACTGGATGTTGCGAAATTGACTTGGGTACTTAGGCCAACCATGTGCCGCATACGGACGTAAACAAATTTGGCCGGTAAAAATTATTCTGTTGAGCTCAAGGGGCGGATGTTCTAATACGGATTGATAGTGTAATATCGTACGTATTGATTTTAAAATGTCAATCTTCCTTGGTACGAAATATCAATAGACACAACAAATTGTAATGTTATTATAATAACGTTTATATAGTCTGAATAAAATAGTTGTGATGGTAGATTTCTGCTCAGTCGACAAGTTGTCTGTGTGACAACCCATCCCGAAATCATATCTAGCTATTGAGTCCTGTGGATAGGACACCACGGCGAATTTATTTTCTTTTTATGTTTGTTGTATTTATAGAAAACCACACGAGAGATAACATCATCTACAACGATCTACAATAATCAAGACTGATGCCAAAAGTTTAATTTAGAGGTAATGCACAGACAACTGAAATGAAATCATTGTTGAACAATTGTCGTGAAAGTTATATAATCTGGATAGTGCAGTGTTGCCTCGCACTGTTGTTACGCTACTCAGTTGTGTTGTAGTTGTGCTGCTGATCGTCAGCAGAAGCCTCGCGCAGGCCGTGCTCTCTGATTGTCCGAGAGAAGATTTGTCAACCACCTTATCATCAGCAGAGTGACCGCGCTGGGCGCTTCCGTTGTCAGCTGAAGACACAAGTAGTGTCTGAGTGTCTGTTTCATCGTGTCCTTGCGTGCCCTACGACGACGCCGACGTGTGTCACGCGGTCCGCACCCCCTCTCCTCCCGTTTATACAAATCTAGGCCCCATTCTCTAAATTAGTAAATTATTTAATTGTCATGCAAAATTAATCAAATGTAATTTGTGTTTTGCGTGTGAGTATACAAAGACTGTTTGTTAATAATTTTATTCGATTAAAAACCACATATAAGTAACTACTTGGAATGCTCCCGATCGGCAAATAATTAAGACGAATTAGTTGGCGACTGTCACATTTGCAAAATAACTAGACTGGTGTCGTTTTGCGAGCGCCGAGGTTTTAATAGTAGTGCGAGCCTAGACTTGCCAAATAAGTTTTTTTAGAGAAGCGTGGTTGTTTAATTTACAACGTAAGGCATTGCAATACCGTAGACGCTAAAGTTTAGGGTTCTCCTGCAGACATTGTTAAACTACATGGTGTCTTTGTTCGAGATGAAGTCGCTCCCCACCTGAATAATTGGTATTTATCACTTCTTTGACAGTCACTTTTCTTTAGGTTCTTTTTCAATGTTGTTTTACATACTGTCTTGAACTAAACGAGTTCGTACGCAGCACGCAGCACGTGAGGAAAGTGAATTTCTAAATAAAAACTTTAAAAACTCAAAATCTGTGTAAAAACATACATGTATTCCAATTGTTATTGAAATCTGAAAATATTGATTTTTTGGCTGTTCTGATGCTTCTGGTTTCATTTACCTGCATAGCTGGGAATACAATTTTGCGCATTATAATGTTAGGAAAAGGTCCAGGCAGGCTTGAAAGTAGGCGTGAGTTGCTGGGGATGATAAAAGTACTCTAACAAAGGAATAACAGGCTTTTATAGTGTAAAACCCCCATGAGGCAACGTACTGTGTTTAGTCGAAACACATTTTCTTTAATAACTCGGGAAATATTTATGCTAGAATGACGAGAGAGGACTTAAAAATTTCGTCTCACTAATTCCCATATTTTTACATCCATTAATTTTGCGTCCGGGGCTTTTCTGACCCTTTTTGGGCCCAAAAACTCAAAATTTGAAAGATTAATCCCCATAAAAGGGGTTTAGAGTTTTCCGATTGTTTTGCCCAACGAACTTGTCCAACTGATTACAGAAAGGAACGTCCCTACCAAATTTGAAGTAAATCGGACAAAAATTGCGACTGCTAGAGTGCAAACATATATATATATATATATATATATATATATATATATATATATATATATATATATATATATATATATATATATATATATATATATATATATATATATATATATATATATATATAAATTTTAACGACCCCCCAAAACGTGTTCAGGGAGTCACGTTAGGAACTTCTATGGTGGACCCGGGCTTAAGTTTCACCGTGCGGGTCATGCTAATAGTTCACTTTCCTAAGGAAATTCACTAATAAAATGGCATCGTTGTTTTTCCGTGCTAGATTTGTTCCGAGTTTATTGTGACTAATAACAATTTATATCAACATGTACCATCGCGGCTATAATCGTATCATAAGGGGTGTGAAATTCGTGTTTCGAAGTCGTATTTTTAGCGTCAATGGAATTTGTAACAGTCGTGTATTGTAGAAAAACTCGTTAATTTTAAGGCTCTGGTCTGCCCTAAAAAATTCATCGCCGCATTCTTTGTTGAAATAGAGAAACGGAGCGTCACAGAAGTCTGCATTGTAAACTGTTCTTAAATAATTAGGTTAACAATGAACTATAAACAGAATTAAAACAGACGAAGCTACTTTTGAAGTTTGGTACGTGTTTCTTACATAGCGTATTGTTCTTTGAGAGAAATTCCTTTTCTCCATTAATTAAACAATATTTGTAAATATCACAATAATTTACTTAAAAATTTTAAATAGTGTTACCAGTGAAAATAACATATTTTTCCTCCGATGAATTTGAGACCCTAACTTTAATTAAATGATCTTATCTGGCTGGTAGTAAAATACTAATGTAGTCTTGCATAAAACTGGTTGCATGAAGCAGCGGCAGGTTGTAGACCGGAGCATTTACCTTTTCCCTTGGCTGTAAGTCACTTAGTCATTTGTTACGTCGGGTACGAAGATGCGAATACTCTCCGAATATCTGAAGCGGAGAGTTAAACATGTGAGGATATCGCGAGAGTATTTGTTGGTTGCGATTTCCGCCGCCCCCGTTATCAGTCGCCCGATTTCCGTCTCCAAAACGCGTTCGGACGCAGCTGTCGGCATTTCTCATTTCACACCCGACGGGAAATTTATTTATAGATGTTACCGAGTTTCGCCACTCGTGTAATACGGTAAACGCAGCACGCACCACGGCCGCTGCGTCTGAACCCGCGCCAACGTTTGACAAATACTCACCGCGATATGTCCACTCGAATGTTAAGCGTAAAATCTTTCTTCGTCGACTTGATGGATTCGTTGCTTCAAAATGTCGTATGAAACGAGTTTTTCATTTATAGTTATGATTTTACGTTTCAAACAAATTTAACTAAAAGAAAAGGGGCAAAACCCATTTAATCCACAAGTTAGAAACATAGGGAACCCATGCGCTCTTTTTAATGCCGCAGAAAAAGCACGGGGAACCCTGTCACGCACTTCCCTTAAGACGCACCGAAAGAATTATTTTTCCCCTGCGTTTGTTCTTAAGTTATATGGTAATGATAACTCAATGGCAATTAAGTTAAATGTAAATGGTAAAATTGATTAGATAAATAGTAATGACAATTATAATTTTCATTACTAATGACAATTATATCAATACTATTTACATTAAGTTTTATGGATATCATCATATATTATGATATATCCATAAAACGTGATTTACTAATAGTACAGTTTTCGCATGTGCTTGAAGATCCATCAACATTTTTTATATTTTTAAACCACAATAAATACTCGTTTAACCAAATCGTTTGTGCATTTGGAATCCTATATGGATTTTCTTTGAACGTTGGAAATTTAAGTAAACACGCAGCATAGACGAATGAAAAGATTTCCGCTACCTATACAGAGTGTTCAGAAAAAAATATCCTTCAATAATTAGGATACCATTATTAATTAATTAATGTAAAAGTAAATGAAAAAAACCTTAAGGATGGTCTTAAAATACTTAGTTGTCCATCAGATATTTGTCTTTATGTAACTTTTTGTTTAATTTGTATTACTCCAGTACCACTGAGCAACTTTGTACGTATGTTATTCTTTTTTTAAAGGCCATCGGGTAACCAAGGTATAAAATAATCTTTACTAATTTAAAAACAGCTCTCGGTAAAATTCTTTAAATTAAATGACTTAGTAACTACTTATTTCCCAAAAAGGTACAAATAAAAGAATATATTGTTGTATTTTTAGTTCCGCATCCAACGATGTATAGTTTAACAAAATCAGACGAAAAGAACGGAGTAGCGGGTTAGAAATTATTACACATCTGATACTATGGTACATAATGATACTTTCAAACAGTTGAGATTTTATCTGACATCTTATCACTGTCGATGGTGTTACTTCAATTATTATTATCTAACTTCTTTAAATTACTTATTGTTGGATGTACTAAAACAAACACACCAAAACGTTATTTTTCGTATTTTTAAGTTAGCAGTTTAAATTTTTAGAATTTTAACGTCCGCCATTTAACGTTAGTAATTTTAAAACGAGTAAAGATATATTTTTCACTGTTTTACCCAAGTGCCGTCTTAAGAAGGATAACATATGTGTAAAGTGTCACCTTTGTATTTACAGCGGTACTGGATGAGTTGGTGGTACAACTAAAAATACCCCCGTAGCAGCAAACCTGCGTACTAAGCGAATTTCCAATAGATATATAAATGTCTTAATACTACATAAAGCCACTTACCAAGTTTCATAAAAATATATTCACAAATAAGCGATGTATACAATTTTAATTATTCTCTATAAGGGCTAAGAACGCAGGTTTGCTGCAACAAGGAACACAAAAAATGGGTTTTTATGCTAATATCAATATAACTCAACTAGGTGAAGTCATATACCAGATTTTATTTATTTATGTTCATAATTAAGGGGGACATAGCATTTAATTATTATCCATAAGAATAACATGGGGCTGAGTACGTAGGTTTGTTGCTACGGGTGCCTTTGGAAAAAAATAATTTTTTTGAGCAAATATCAATAGACCACAACCATATGAAGCCATATACCAAGTTTCGTCAGTATACGTTCATAAATAAGCGAGATATAACATTTTTATTTTTCTCCATAAGAATAACATTAGACAACGTACTGTGTTTAGCACTATATCTCGGTAACCAATTAACGTAGAGAAATGATGAAAATACCAAATTGTGTGTTTTTTAAGCTGGATCCAATGATAAAAACTAAAATTTGATTTTTTCAAAAAATACATGTAACAAATTCAAAAAAAAACATTTTTGGGGTACAAAACCCCCCAAAATACCCCTTCGGATGGAGCGATCTGGCTGGTTTTCGAACTTAAAGTTATAAAAGTTGCTTTACACGTTTATACAAAATTTCATCAAAATAGGATCATTTTTACGAGAGTTATCGTGCTCACGGACACACACACACACACACACACACACACACACACACACATATATATATATATATATATATATATATACAGTTTCGAACGAATGGTGTTTTTGGGGTCTGGGGACCTCAAAACGAAAAGTTATCATGGTCCCGGGCCTAGGTCTTACCATGCCGACTACGGTAATAGCTTCTTCCCTATAGGGGAAATTCGCTAATAAAAATTACAAACATTTGGATAGATATAAAACTAAGTATTTTAGGACACATCTTAATAGGAACTTTTTTCTTAATTTGTGTATGTTATTTGTTATATTTCCATCCTACTAATATTATAAATGTGAAAGTTTTGATGTTTGTTTGGATGTATGGATGAATATTTGGAGTTCCATCACGGATTAATATACTAGACCGATTAAGCTAAAATGTTGCCTGAACATAGCTTACATATCACATTAACATATAGACCTAATAATGACCGCACCCAACCTTAGAGCTCCTCCATGCTCCTGTAAGTTCTAATGCAAATCTTATGGGAGGATATCATTTATAACATTACCAGCTGTAGTTGTTTGTCGGTTAGGGAAAAATAAGTCATATGATAAAACTAAACAAAGATTTGATAGTGCTAGCCAGGTTAATATTTGTAATGTGTTTTGAATTTTTCGCGAGCGAGGCTGTGGGCAACAGCTAGTATTGTATATTAGAAGGGGAGTTTCCTAACACCAAGTTTATGATAACAGTCATTGTTGAATTTAACATTAATAGCCCTATCTTAGATCTTAGTAGGCCTATTGATTTTACATTATTTACATGGGTCGTTCTGTAAAGCTGCGTTTGTTCCACTTTAATACAATAATTATTTTGTAAACGTTTTATTATGCTCTTTTAGGTTGCATTTACAATTTAAGCATAAAAAATGGCCATTATGTTTAAGTATAGATACTTAAATTATGAAAGTGTTTTAATTTTCATTCAGTTGAACAACTTTTTTAACTGAAACATTGTAAAAATTAATAATTCTTGATTATGTCATTTCGATAAAACATGTATCTGAACACAAACGCCGATTTCTCAGTTTATTCCTTTTTCATTGAGATAACAATATTTACCTTTTGATTCAACAACAATTTATTATAGGACCTGCGAACAAATTGCTGCCGAACTCCACGGATTTCCTGCTTTTAGGTAGACGTCAAGTTATGATTATGATTGATGTGTTGTATTTGGCCTTTAGTATAGAATGGTGTTTCCATCTTTGTCATAAATTTATCTATCAATTTTTGCCGGACTAAAAGCTTTCCAACTCGCCAGTATAGAGTTATCATAATTATTCAAATATTGATTTGTTTAATGGTTATTTGGTAGTTTATCCAGTTGTGTAGGTACCCAATTTTAACAGACATATTTCAGTAAAACATTATTTAGTGCGCTGATGATCGACGCTTGAATGTAATAAAAATTACGATTTTCTTAAAAATATATGTTAGAGCCTCCAAAACGTTTTTCGCTTCAGATGAGCTGGATTGTAATAGTCAGTCATAGGTGATAAGGTATCATAATGCCAGTAAATATTTCACACGAGAAATCAACTATATTATAAGGAGCAGAAAAATACACTTCAGTTGAACGAAATTAAACTGTGTTTTAAACCCCGCTTATTACAAGTTTATGTACCAATTGATTAGTTTTAATTAGTTAATTTAAATTTAGTTTTAGACAATACATAACATTTCCAAACCGTCGTTTTACTTCTAATTTGTGTTTCTGTAAAAATAAATTGTAAGGTTCTTCGGTACAAACAAAGTAAAACCTCCCAAACACTAACCTTTGAAAACAATTTTTTATAGAGCTTCCCTTACTAAAACTCTTGTAATACTCAAAATAATATTAACAACATTTTAGGTATAAGCATATATATATTAAGTGAAGAGTCCAAATTTATTCCGCCCACGCCAGAAAACTAACTGTAGTCAGGTACCTATATGAAAACAATCAAATATTTTGAAACATTTGTTTAAATTTTCAAAACCTTTTCTTATTGTCATAGTTGTAGAATTTTAACTTGTCCCCCTCATGTCAAAGTGCTGCATGACCCCCTTTCAATTTAGTTTTCTCATATTTAAAATGTAATTAGTTGAGATGCAACACACTAAGATGTGTTACACTATCACGATTCCCTCGTCACCTGTTGAGGCTGGGCCCTTATCCATGTCGACGACGTGTCAGGCGCGCTCTCGGTCGTCACAAACGCCACTATCAGCACACAAACTGTAACACCCGCGTGCGAGGACATTTTCCCGCCACTTTGCCACACAGCTGACTGTCGAGCAGCTGACCACAGACTGAGTGTCTTCTCCTGCCTTCTGCCGTCGCCACCCGCCGCGCCACCTGTCTTGCTCCCCCCCATCCTTTTACACCTGGTAGCTGTGAATGGATGAACAGGAGGAGCTTTGTAAATTGATTCGAGGACGGTTTCGTGTTCGTGGCGCGGCTTCAATTAGTAGGATCGACAGGTGATGGCGGTGTTAAAGGTCCGTAACGTGTTTCGTGTTTGTATCTATCGATTGCCAGGGTAGCTACAATATTTGAACAAAATACCCCCGTCGCAGCAAACCTGCATACTCATCGAATTTCCAATGGAGATATAAATGTCTTAATACTTCATAAAGCCACTTACCAAATTTCATAAAAATATATTCACAAATAAGATATATATACAATTTTAATTATTCTCCATAAGAATAACATTGGGGCTGAGTACGCAGGTTTGCTGCATCAAAGAACACAAAAAATAGGTTTTTATGCTAATGTCAATATAACTCAACTAGGTGAAGTCATATACCAGTTTTTATTCATTTATGTTTATAATTAAGGGAGACATAGAATCCAGTTACAGTATTATCCATAAGAATAACATGGGGCTGAGTACGCAGGCTTGCTGCTACGGGAGCCTTTGGAAAAAATTATTATTTTGAGCAAATATAAATAGACCTCAACCAGATGAAGCCGTATACCAAGTTTCATCAGTATACGTTCATAAATAGGCGAGATATACAATTTTTCTTCTCCTCCATAAGAATAGCATTAGACAACGTACTGTGTTTAGCACTTTCAATATCTCCAGAACCAATTGACGTAGAGGAATGATAAAAATACCAAATTGTGTATTTTTCAAGCTGAATCTAATGGTATAGTCTAAAATTTGCCATTTTCAAAATTTATATGTAACAAATTAAAAAAAACATTTTTGGGGTACAAAACCCCCCAAAATACCCCTTCGGCTACAGCGATCTGGCTGGTTTTCGAACTTAAGTCATAAATGTTGCTTTACACGTTTATACAAAATTTCATCAAAATCGGATAATTTTTACGAGAGTTTTCGTGCTCACGGACACACACACACACACACACACACACACACACATATATATATATATATATATATATATATATATATATATATACATACCGTTTCGAACGAATGGTGTTTTTGGGGTCTGGGGACATCAAAACGAATAGTTATCATGGTCCCGGGCCTGGGTCTTACCATGCCGACTACGGTAATAGCTTCTTCTCTATAAGAGAAATTCGCTAAAACGCCAGAAAATCTTTTTACTTTTGGGAAATTCAGTGAATTTGCTTTAAAAGTTGGGAAAATTATTTAAACGTTTATCCGTTAATTGTTTATCCGTTATTTGTACGGTATCTCGAAGTCGTAGTGAGATGTGACATTTTGGTTATTTTTACGTAGACTGTGGAACGTGCCAATACACTACAATAACTTAGTGTCCATAAGACCAACACTACAACATTCACACACTTAAGGGAATAGCCTTGGTGGTGGGTAACTTTTTATGTGGCTATAAACCTTTATGTATCCACATACAAACGGAAAAAGTTATATCAAATTCAGTAATGAGATTTTTTGTGAGGTCATGGTGCAACATGGTTCTACTGTACAGTATAGACAGGTATTAAGGTAACGCAGAGCGTTAAAGGTGACCCATTTTAATTTTCCACAGAAGTATGTTATTTGCTCCAAGTTTACGATAACAACCACCCGACTAAAACAAACATAAATAAAGGTGTAATATATTTCCCTTCCCCCGAATTCCCTTCTTCTTGTCATAAACTGGTCGCTTTGCGTTCTGTTTCAGGAGTTTTTATTTTCTTAACTCCGCCTCGATAAAACGAATTAGGGATAATACGCCGGCCTGTTCCCGATTAAAACATTTACACGGGCCAATTCTTCAATACTAAATAGGAGTTGAACAAAATTCTTCGTCTTGAGTGAGAGTTCATGTTTTTACGCCGTACGCCTAAGGATTGGGAATTAATGCGTGAATTACTGAGGTATATTGCATAATCACCACGCTAAGTTCACGTGCGTTTACATGGTGATTTATAGTATATGTTTATAGCCAGATGATTGTGCACAGTGGGATCGAGAGTGGTATATTAGTTCCGCATGCTTCACCGATGACATAGGCTCCTCTTTTACGTCTCCTGTTAAATGTTTACTTAACATACGGATGCAGATACCGGTAGTATCGATGTAAACAAAATTGGAATCCGTTTGGTAGAAATAGATTAAAATTATGTCATTGTGTACGTCTTAATGGATAAGGGCTAAGAAAACCCTCAAAAAATTGTTTTGTATACAAATAATAATAATTTTAACAACAAAGTAGTATTTTGCAAAAGGTAAATTTTGAAGGGGACCTGTCCAGCAGTTAATTCAAATCTACTGCCATTTTTACTTTTACCCCTTATACAAAGTATATGGAGAAAGTATTGTTTTCGTAAAAATTTTCAAATTTGATTTGTTAGTGGAAATATTCGTTTTGGTGCTCCCTGAACCCAAAAAAGTGATCTTTACGTGATGCCTGTGTGTGTCTGTGTGTCTGTCTGTCTGTCTGTCTGTCTGTATGGATGTGTACAGAGCTAGAGCCAATGGTCCGATTTTTATGAAATTTGGTATGTGGGTACTAATCCATGATATCTCCAGGTGTTTTTTTCATTTTTTTGAATTTTTGATTGTTAAGGGTTATTGTCCCCCAAAAACCGCCAAAAAACATGAAAAACAAGATTTCTCAAAAACGGCTAGAACTTTAGTTTTCCAACAAAATGACACCACCCACATTTCTGTAAAAATTCGGATTCAAAAATTGCAAGACTTAAAATATCAAAAAATCAGTTTTACTATTCTACGATTACTGGTGGCGGGGAAAATTTAAATTTTCACTTTGCGGTAAACGCAGTACGTTGTCCAATGTTATTATTATGGGGAATACAAAAATTACTATTTCTCTCTTATTTATTGATCAATTTCGTACAAACTTGATATGCTTGTCAAGTTAGCATTGACCAACAGAAGAAATTCGAAATAAGTAATAATAACCCTGAGGGAGGGGGAATAAGGGGCATTTCCCCTCCTAAAACCACGTGTGTAGCGATGGATTCTGAAGTGCCTCCAAAACAGGGATTTGGGTGGATATTTTTAAAAACAACTTGTTTACAAGATTTTCTGCACATTCGACCGTGATTTGTATTCTATATTTAGTAAACACAAATTAATTTATTCATTAAAGTTGGGCTAAAAGGGAGAAAGTATGTGTCAGTTTCCTGATACCGTTTATTACTTTCTCCCCCTCCCCGAACCCAAAAAAGTGGTTTTTACGTGATGTCTGTCTGTCTGTGTGTGTGTGTGCGCGCGTGTGTGCGCTCGTGTGTGCGCGTGCGTGTGTGTGCGTGTGTGTGCGTGCGTGCGTGTACGTGCGTGCGCGCGCGTGTGGATGTGTACAGAGCTAGAGCCCTAGCCAATGGACCGATTTTTATGAAATTTGGTATGTAGGTGTACTAATCCTCAATATCTCCAGGTGTTTTTTTAATTTTTGGAATTTTTGATTTTTAGGGGTAATTATCCCAAAAAATCGCCAAAAAAACATGAAAAATCCAAATTTCTCAAAAAACGGCTCTAACGATTTTGATTAAACTTTAGTGGTTTGTAGAGCTTTAGGTTTCCAACAAAATGACACCACCCACATTTCTGGAAAAATTTGGGTTCAGAAATTACAGGACTTAAAACATAAACAATTAAGTTTTTGTATTTTTTTATAAAAATAAACGGTATCAGGAAACTGACACATACTTTCTCCCTTTTAGCCAAACTTTAATGAAAAAATTACTTTTATTTACTAAATATAGAATACAAAGCACGGTCGAATGTACAGAAAATCTTGTAAACAAGTTGTTTTAAAAAACATCCACCCAAATTCCTGCTTTGGAGGCACTACAGGATCCATTGCTGCACTCGTGGTTTTAAGAGGGGAAATGCCCCCTATTCCCCCCCACGGATATTAAGGGGAAACATATTTTGAATTAACTCTGTTGGTCAATGCTAAATTGACAAGCATATCAAGTTTGAATGAAATTGATCATTAAACAAGAGAGAAATAGTTATTTTTGTATTCCCCATAAGAATAACATTGGACAACGTACTGTGTTTACCGCTAAATGAAAATTTCAATTTTCTCCGAAACCAGCAATCGTAGAATAGTAATTCAAGATACTAAATTATTTAGTTTCTTGAGCTCTTTTTAATAGTGAATAGTAATATTTTTTATATTTATGTATTTTTATGAAAAATCCAACAAAACTTAATTTTGGATGTTTTAAGTCCTGTAAGTTCTGAACCCGAATTTTTACAGGTATGCGGGTGATGTCATTTTGTTGCAAAACTAAAGTTCAACAAACGACTAAAGTTTAATCAAAATCGTTAGATCCGTTTTTGAGAAATTTTGATTTTTCATGTTTTTTGGCGGTTTTTGGGGGATAATTACCCTTAAAAATCAAAAATTCAAAAAAATGAAAAAAACGCCTGGAGATATCGTGGATTAGTACCTACATACCAAATTTCATCAAAATCGGCCCATTGGTTAGGGCTCTAGCTCTGTACACATCCACACAGACACACACACACGGACACGGACACACACACACACACACACACACACACACAGACAGACATCACGTAAAAACCACTTTTTTGGGTTCAGGGAGCACCAAAACGAATATTTCCACTAACAACTCAAATTCGAAAATTTTGACGAAAACAATACTTTCTCCATATACTATGTATAGAGGGAGAAAGTAAAAACATAAATGTTAAAAAATACTGCTATTCACCATTCAAAATAGCTCAAAAAACTAAATAAATTAGTAATTTGAATTACTGTTCTAAGATTGCTAGTTGCGGAGAAAATTGAAATTTTCATTTAGCGGTAAACGCAGTACGTTGTCCAATGTAATTAACAAAAAAACTATTTCTCTCTTATTTACTGATCAATTTCATTAAAACTTGACTTGCAGGTCAAGTTAGCATTGACCAACTGAGGATGTTCGAAATGTTGCCATTTAACCCTGGGGGGGGGGGGACAAGGGGGCATTTCCTCTCTCAAAACCACTGTGTATAGCAATGGATTCTACAGTGCCTCCCAAAAAGGGATTTGGGTGGATATTTCTGAAAACAACTATTTCAGACAATTTTCTGTACATTTATCTGTACTTCATATTCTATATTTAGTAAATAAAAAATAATTTTTTCATTAAAGTTTGGCTAAAAGGGAAAAAGTATGTGTCAGTTTCCTGATACCGTTTATTATATTCCCCATAAGAATAACATTGGACATCGTACTGCGTTTACCGCAAAATGAAAATTTAAATTTTCTCCGCAACTAGTAATCGTAGAATAGTAATTCAGAATACTAAATTATTTAGGTTTTTAAGCTCTTTTTAATGGTGAATACAGTAGTAATATTTTCATATTTATATTTTTTTAATGAAAAATAAAAAACACTGAATTTTTTAGCCTTTTAGTCTTGTAATTACTGGACCCGAATTTTTACAGAAATGCGGGTGGTGTCATTTTCTTGGAAAACTAAAGTTCTACAAACGACTAAATCGTTAAATCAAAATCGTTAGAGCCGTTTTTGAGAAATCTTGATTTTTCATGTTTTTTGGCGGTTTTGGGGGGGTAACTACCCTTAAAAATCAAATATTCAAAAAAATGAAAAAAACACCTGGAGATATCGTGGATTAGTACCTACATCCCAAATTTCATAAAATCGGGCCATTGGTTAGGACTCTTCCATACAGACACACAGACATCACGTAAAAATCACTTTTTTGGGTTCAGGGAGCACCAAAACAAATATTTCCACTAACAACTCAAATTCGAAAATTTTGACGAAAACAATTTCTCCATATACTACGTATAAAGAGGAGAAAGTAAAATTACTATTAGTGAATTTCTCCTATAGGGAAGAAGCTATTACCGTAGGTCTCGTGGTAAGACTTAAGCCCGAGACCATGATAACTTTTTGTTTTGAGGTCCCCAGATGCCAAAAACACCATTCGTTCAAATTCATATATATGTATATATATATCTATATATGTGTCCGTTAACACGATAACTTGAGTAAAAAACGTCCGATTTTGATGAAATTTGGATCAAACGTGTAAAATGACATTCATGACTTTAAGTTCGAAAACCAGAAAAAGCAGACCATGGGAAGGGGGGTTTATGGGGGTTTTAAATTTTCCAAAAATCAGTTTTTTGCATTTTTCACCCAAAAATAAAAAAAAAACTTAATTTTGGTTTTGACCATGTTAAAGAGCTTAAAAAAAGAAATAATATAGTATTTTTAATTATTAACCTAGGTTTAGTGGTTGCGGAGAAAATCCAAAAAACCTACTCATAAAATCTCCCATGTTAATCTTATGGGAAAAATGTTTTTGGCTTTTCCTCAGTTTATTTTTATGTAAACTTCACATTTGCTTTTACCAATCTGTTCATTTCCACAAAACAATCATTTTGGTGTTTAAATTTTGATTCTACGCCCAACCGTTGCAGAGATATTCAAAGTGCTAAACACAGTACGTTGTCCAATGTTATCCTTATGGAGAAGAAATAAAATTTGATATCTTGATTATTTATGAATGAATGTTGATGAAATTTGGTATGTGGCTTCACGTAGTACTGGTATATTGATATTTGCACAAAAAATTGATTTTTTGTTGATTATTCCTGTAGCAGCAAACCTGCATACTCAGCCCCCATGTTATTCTTATGGAGAATAAGTAAAATGTAATGACTCCCTTAATTATGAACATAAATTAATAAAACTTGGTATGTAGCTTTACTTGGTTGAGTTATTTTGATAATTATATAAATACCCATTTTTTGTTCCTTGTTGCAGCAAACCTGCTTTCTCAGCCCCCATGTTATTCTTATGGAGAATAACTAGAATGTTATAAAGCGATTATTTACGATTGAATATTGATGGAACTTGGTATGTGGCTTCTCCTAGTTAAATTCTATTTATATTTGCATAAAAAACAATTGTTTGTTTTCCTTGTTTCAGCAAACCAATGTCTCATTACCAATGTAATTCTTATGGAGGATAATTAAAATCGCTTATATGTGAATATATTTTTATGAAACTTGGTTTGCGGCTTTATGTGGTATTAAGACATATATTATGCATTGGAAATTCACTGAGTACGCAGGTTTGCTGCGATGGGGGTATTTTTCTCTTATTTCATTCAAACTTGATATGCTTGTCAAGTTAGCATTGACCAACAGAGGAAATTCGAAATATGTTGCCCCTGAGGAGGGGGAGAATAGGGGGCAATTCCCCCCTTAAAACCACGTGTGTAGCAATGGATTCTGTAGTGCCTCTTAAACAGAGATTTGGGTGGATGTTTATGAAAACAACTTGTTTGCAAGATTTTCTGTACATTCCACCCTGCTTTGTATTCTATATTTAGTAAATAAAAAATAATTTATTCATTAAAGTTGGAGTAAAGGGAGAAAGTATGTGTCAGTTTCCTGATACCATTTATTTTCAAGAGAGTTTAAATCGTTCGTTTAGGGCATAGTCAGTTTTTATAATGATTATCAGGTTTTATAAATTAGCATGTGGTTATATTTGAATCTTGATTCGTGTAGGGCCTAGAAACAATGTTTACCTTTCATGAAAAAAGTTAATTTGCTATATACTACCAGTAATTATAAATGTTCTGCTTGGAAATATATGATGGTGCTTACTATTTTTGCACTGAAAGTGTATGTATAGTAAGAAAACCCATGGCTTACTATACGTAATATTTTTGGCGAAATCACTAACTGAAATAATAACTGATTTGTTATCACAGTGGTCGTTCAGAATTATGCGACTTGTTCTATGATTATACTGCAGGAGCTGTATCGTTATAATATCCTTTATTAATGTCAGCTCTGGACATTTGTAGATAACGGTAAATTTATACTTTTGTGTTTGCCTACTCTGCGCTCGTTCATTTTACTCAATAGATTTTACATGTTTCAAAATGGATTATTGTTTTAAAAATAAATTAATGGTGTTAGCTGGCAAGGTATGTTGCCTTATTATACTGTATAATAAATAATAGATTATAACATCACTACCTACCATATAGCCAACACCTTTTATCCACTACATTTGTACTTTCTCCCCCTTATACATATGGAGAAAGTAATGTTTTCGTCAACATTTTTGAATTTGAGTTTTTAGTGGAAATATTCGTTTTGGTGCTCCCTGAATCCAAGAAAGTGATTTTTACGTGATCTCTGTGTGTCTGTCTGTATGGATGTGTACAGAGCTAGAGCTCTAACCAATGGTCCGATTTTTATGAAATTTAGTATGTAGGTACTAATTCACAATAACTCCAGGTGTTTTTATTTTTTTTAATTTTTTCTTTTTAAGGGTAATTATCCCCCAAAAACCGCCAAAAAACATGAAAAATCAAAATTTCTCAAACATAGCTCCAACGATTTTAATTAAATTTTAGTCGTTTGTAGAGATTTAGTTTTACAACAAAATAACACTTCTACATTTCTGTAAAAAATCAGGTACAGAAATTACAGGACTTAAAACATCAAAAATGCATTTTTTTGGATTTTTCTTAAAAAAAATACAAAAAAAATACTATTCACCATTAAAAAGAGATCAACAAACTTAATAATTTAGTATTTTGAATTAAATTCTACAATTCTGGGTGCGGAAAAAATTTAAATTTTCATTTTGCGGTAAACGCAGTACATTGTCCAATGTTATTCTTATGGGGAATACAAAAATTACTATTTCTTTCTTATTTACTAATCAATTTTGTTCAAACTCGATATGCTTGTCAAGTTAGCATTGACCAACAGAGGAAATTCAAAATATGTTGCTCCTTAATAACCCTAGGGGGGAATAGGGGGCATTTCCCCTCTTAAAACCACGTGTGTAACAATGAATTCTGTAGTGCCTCCAAAACAGGGATTTGGGTGGATGTTTTTGAAAACAACTTGTTTAAAAGATTTTCTGTACCGTGCTTTGTATTCTATATTTAGTAAATAAAAAGTAATTTATTCATTAAAGTTGGGCTAAAAGGGAGAAAGTATGTGTCAGTTTCCTGATACCGTTTATTTTGAGTTATCTTCGTAGTCACATCTCAACCCAGGAGGAAAATAACATGAATAAAACATAGATGTCTTGTTTTATGTGAGATAGTTAGCTATGGTTATAGGGCAATGAGGTTTTACGCTTACAGATAGTTATTTTCTGAATTCAGTGTCTCTGAGCTTGGCCCGGGCCAGAGACTATGACGCGACTATAATCATGTGTAATTATCTTGCGGCTGGCCTTTTCTTGTTTGTTTTTCGTCGTGCTTAAGCAGACTCCAGAATTACTTTGGAACGTATTAAAGACGTTTCTAATTAGATTTAATCGTTAGCTATTTAATTTACATTAGATTTATTAAAGTAGGGTTCATTAATTCTTTATTGCATTCACCATTGTCTTGTCCCCATTTATTTTGTTATCATCTTATAGGCTTTGATTTGTATGATAGTGTTACATTTGCTTGTTTTCTTATAGCATTAATTTAAATTGCGCCATTATTTAAACGTATTTGTTTCTGTTATTAATGTTATCTTTTATGATTCTGTTGGATTACATTTACTATTGTAGTTTGCCATCTTGAAATTGTCGATGATTATACACTTATTGGGTTACCGTTGGAAATAAATGTTGTACAACATTGTATACGTATTGTGATGTATGTCAAAAGTATTTCCAGAGTCTCTATTCAGTCGTAAATTATAACCAAGTTATGTCAGAGTGAGAAGACTTGTCTTTGGCGAACATCTGTAAACGTGTAAATGAAGATTGAAGGCTATTTATAACATTCATTTCATTTCAGTCGCAGACTGTTTGAGTGAGATTGTGATGGATAGTTATAACTGTACCAACTAATTTTCTTGGCTAGCCAGTTGTAAAATTAAAGTAAAGAAATTGTATTCATTTAGCTCTTTAGGTTTAAAAGTAAAAATGAACACAGATACAAGTTTAGTGATGTCGTAGAACTCCATAGAGTTCAGGCCTACTAAATGCATTTATGGAGTTATATGCTATACTTTTATCTGTGTTAATGTTGATTTTAAGAGCTAAATTAATGAAATTTAATTACTGCATATGCTATATATTGGAGTTATTTATTTACTATATCCTACATCCTATACTCCAATATGATTAAGGTTTGCTTGCTTGCGTCCGCGCCATGGTGCGTGCTTGCAACCCTGATCTCAAAAACAGCACCAACGATTTCCTTCAAATGTTGAAAATAACTAATTTCTGGTATAATTAAAAGTAAAAAAAATATCATTGGGCTTATCCTATACTATATGAGTAAGGTTTGCGTGCGTCCGAGCTTGCTTGCTTGCAACTCTGATCTCAAAAACGGCACCAACGATTTCTCTAAAATGTTGGAAATAACTAATTTCTGGGATAAAAATAAGTTCTAGACAGGTCTCATCCCATGGAAAAATCAAATAATTTAAAAAACCAAAATTAAATATTAAAAAAATTAAGATTGGGCTTATGGCGTTTAAAATAAAAACAAAATAATTGTAACAGCTGTTCATAATTAACCAGGGAACTGTCAAAGTAATACTGTTGTTGTTTATGATTGTTAACATGTGGTTTCCTGAGAGCAGTGATTAAAACTGTCGAGTGAAGATTGTATATATAGAGTGGTCATATCCGAAATAGTTCAAAGGGACATTGAGCTATAAATAACAACTGGAGTGACCTTAAAATACAGAAAAAGTCAAATGAGCTATACAAATCTGATGATCAATTGGGGGAAGTGGTGAAATATTGCTCCAAGTCTTCTAAACAAACTGACTAGCCTTCCCCGAGCAAAGCTCGGGCCCCCAGGTCCTTTAGTTTTATGGCCCAAGAGCAATGCTCATTCACATTATTATTCTTAAGTATACTAAAGTCTTCCGGAGGTTATCTCACCAAGACCGTTAGTTTAAGTATGTGCGTGTGGTTGGTAAATGTCCAGACTACCGGATCTAGGGCAGTGCAAGCCGTGCTCCAGCAACGGGCCCGGTGCTTTTGGGGGGGCGGCGCTCGGCCTCGGCGCTCGGCCTCGGCGCTCATGACGGGTTGTCGGGTGTGGGGCGTACTTTGTAGGGCTAAAATAACATATTTGTGAGTACATAATAATCCAACTGATTTTGTGAATTTTTGTTTATTACTACATATTATAAAATACATTATTGGGAAGAAAGTTGTGTATTCACCATGTTGTACCTTCATTATACTTAAACATTAAATATACATATCAGATAACACCCTTCCGCTCCCCTCTTTTCCAGATAGAGAAGTTGTTTTCAGCTCTATCGTCTTGTGAAAACTTAGGGGCATTCTGATTGGTATTGAAAGTGTGAATACAAATCGTAATACGATGCAAAAAAATTGCAATGATAAATTATCAAGTTACATTATGCAACTAATTGTTTTAATCCGCCCTCTTTGATTATTTTTAAATACTTCCAAGATGATGTAAGATATAGTTTGGGAATTGGAGAGTATTTTGAATCAGGATTTCGTCTTCAATTGAAGTCACAATGATTCGAGTTTAATATTGTTATTATATGTAGTAAGGGGGAAAATAATATGCGCCCCCTTCGATCGTTACTTGTAAGGTCCACTTCTTTTATTTAGCATGCTTTGAAAAATACAGCTTATAGTTCCGCCTGTTTAGTACCATTTCAATCAAGTTCTTATTTGTTAACTGAGTCATTTCGGATTATTGGAGATGGAGTGGGAAACTTTAAGTAGGCTATCAAAAATACTTCTTGTCATTAAAGATTATTTGCGCTCTAGTCGTGTTTAATCGACTAATCATCTGTATTTCTTCCAAAGTGGCAGTATACTTTAAATGAGTTGCGACATTATGTGACAGTTTTGTATTAACGACAATTTTTTTAGCATAGTTTATATAATAAAATAATTTAATTACATATTAACATATTAAACTTAAGTAATTCAAACACTTTTAGAAGATAAGATTTAAGATATCAGAGAATCAACGAAATTTAAAAAACCAAGTTTTATTGATACAAAAAACCTTAAAAATTAAATACCCGAAGATAGAGTCTACATAACTGAAAAACGTATTACATATTATAAACAATAAATATAAATTATATTCAGAAAACATTAGTTTTGTCAAAAACAAAAATAACTCTAAAAACAAACTCTGCTGTTTTCATTGCAAACTTAAGCCCCGTAGATACCCAGATCCGTCAGAATCTTCGTTCGGTTTTAATGATTGTTTTGGTTCCCCCGGACAAAATCTTTACCATGCTCAAGATAGGTGTACTGTAATCAGTATGTTCTTCCCCCTTCCTACTCAGCTTTGAGGTTTATATTCATGATTATTTTCTCGATCGTTGTTTGTTTATACGCAGTAGCCTACATTGTGGTTCGTTGACTACAAGTGTGCGAATTTGATATTTAGGTTTTTCAAAACAGCTATACAGATATGACTTGTTTTAATAATTTCAAAGTTGTCAAAACTCAGCATTTCCAGGAATATATATGAAATTAAGATTTTGAACTACACATTTCTTTGAGCTGAATGTGTTCCATAGTTTGTCATTTCAGGTGATCAGTATCGCACGGAACCAGAAACAACGCAAACGCAAGAACAAACGACGGAGCGAGACGTGCAAGTGTCAGTCTTGCCTCAGGGCTATGGGGGGAAGGTTTTGGTTGATGGGGAGAGGTGGGGGGGCGGCAGGTTTTGTCTTTGCACGGGCGCTGAAAAACTGACGGGCCGCCCCTGTCTCCAGAAGTTGACTTATAGGGAGAGGGAAACGGGAGATAAAGCACAAGTTGTTTAGAAAGTTGTTTTAATGTTTTGGGAAGAATTTGTTCCATTCCTACAAAATTGTTTGGTCTTATTTATACTATATATGTTTTTAAATCATTTTTTAATGAATTTTTTAGCTAATAAGGTTTTTTGGATTGAGATGAACAGATTTCCATTGCATTGGTTTTTAGTATGCTTTGGCATTTAAGAAAAACACAAAAGCAATGACGTGTTACACTGTAAATAGAAAAAAAGAAAAAACACAGGAAGGTTATTCAGTAGGGTATAACGGCTGCAATACCTGGAGTCTGCATAGTCAGTAAACAAACCCACTGGCATGCCACCGGCTATTACAGACCAGCCATTATGGAGCCTCCAGGGGTAGGGAAAAAGTATAACAGACTAAAAGTTGGCAGAAATAGGTTATGTAGGTTTTGTGTTGTTAGTGCCACTCCGCCATTTTTTCTTTTCAAACTTTAATATTGTCACCTGGATAGGATTTCATTTCGGGTTGAAAGGCCATGTGATTGGAATGTGATATTTTATGGAAAACTATCATGCAAGTGATGTGGAATCTTCTTTGATTGACATTGGCTCTGTTGTGTCAGTTGGTGTAAGATTGTGATTTGTAAGATTTCGTGCGTTAGGTGCAGGCGCGAATACTGGGGGGAAGTCATGGAGTCATGATCCCCCAAAACCTAAGAGCTTCACGTGTTTTACCCATTTTTCACTGTAAAGGTTATTGTATTTTGACAATTTAGATATATTTTTCACTCATGACCCCCTCCTAAAACAATAATCTGTATCAGCCCCTCCCTGGTTAGGTGTCATTGTGTGGTAAAAAGAGTTTCCTCTGTATTATTGGATGTTGTTAGTTTTTCAGAAAAATAATGAGTTTCTGTTGATAGAAGTTAGGATTGTTTAAAGCTTGGCAGTTAATTGAAGACAGCATTACTCCCTGTGCCCCTCTAAACAAAATACTCCCATGTTCTAATTACTTATCAAGCTCCCTTTTTTTATCAGACATCATATTCTCTTTCACCTTCTTAGATGGGGTTGCATCCAACGAACATGCAAAAGACAAGAATAAAACATTACACGATGGGTGGAACCTATTGTAATAGAAAAATCCATGGACAGTATAAATTGTTCATCACAAAGGTTTTAAAAAAAAAACTTCAGAAGTACCTAAACACAGAAAAGTTAAATTCTACTATTGTTGACAGGCGGAACTCGTGAACATGAGAGCGGAGCTGGTGGAGACCAAGACCCGCAGCCAGTGTCTGGAGGAGGAGCTGCACGCCGTGTTGGTACAACTGCACACAACGCAGCTGCAGCACCTCAACAACGCAGACGACGGCATGGCCATAAAGAACAAGCTGCAGCAAGGGCTGGTGCTGCGGTCGCCCACACATCGAGCCTCCCTGTCAGGTCTGTGTGAGACTGTGGTAATTTGGTAGAACTTTGTAGATACCCGTGCAGATACCCGTGCTTTGTTTGGTTCCATCACCAAATATAAAATAACATTCATTGTTATACTTTAGACAGGCCTTCAAGTTGTTTATCTTCTCTTCAACTACTTTGAATTATCATAGACAAGCCACAATCCGAGTATGGTGCACTGCATTGCTATAGAATGCATAATCTAGACAAGGCATAATTCTGAAAAATACATCTTTTTTTATTCCAAAATGCATACTCCAAAACTTTTAGAGCCATTTAGCAGTGTACACAAAGTAATATAAATGTGAGATGTTGTAGCTCTGAAATTTACTGTAAAGAGAAGTGTCAGAGGTATTCCTAACAGAGCAGTTCCTGTCTGATTCATGAACTTTATACCAAACAGTTCCAGAGTAATGCATTAATGGTCAGAAAAAGAATCAGAGTTGGGAGAGGAAGAAGGTAGGGGAAGTGAAATAACATAGCACATTGAGCTAATATGAAATAAGTCTTCCTGCTCATCAGTCTGTGTCACGTGACTTATGTATTTCTTATCTCTGAATTTAGACCTCCGCATGTAGGTTCTATGTAGGCTATCTACAATTTTTATATGCACAATGTACAACTTCCATAATCTATGATGTCTGCATATTTTCCACACCCTCACTTCACTCATTACTTTAAAATAAATATCCACAAAAGGGATTATTTGACAGCTTATTTTGATTGACATCTGATTTTCATAACCTCGGCTTGTTCTAAAAAATCTTTATATGAAAAATCTTTAAAATTGAAAATCTTTATATGAGAATTGGTCAAACTGGTAACCTCACCAGTTTGAATTGTGTACAGATTGAGGGGATATCAATTTAAATACGCCTGATCTGAATTTGCAGTACAAGCTGTTTATTACATGGTGCAGGTATCAAACTGGATGCGCTGGTGATGTCACTAGAGAACTGGAAGTGTCGATTGGAGTTGGAGAACGAGAGTTTACGACACGCGTTGGTGAGCCTTCAGGCTGAGGTGTGCGGCGCGAGGCTGGCGGCTCGGTATCTGGACAAGGAACTGGCCGGCAGGTTAGCATCGATTGTCCTCTGACACTAAAGGGAGTGTCCCTGTGTTACAGATCTACCGCTGCTGGAAACCCACACTAGTAATGACGAGCTGTCTTTTATTACATGTAATAAAACGTAAGATGACCAAAAAGAAAGAAGTCAAAAAAGCAACACATAACTTGAAGAATTGATACAAACATGATCACCACTTATAACACATAATTGTACACAAGACATTAACACATCACTAAACACATTAGCTAGTCCTAGTACCTTGTAATACCGACTTAAATTTGCATAGGTACATTTAATCTGGTTACTAATGTGAGCATAGAAACAAGGGTCACAATGTGGATAGGAAACTTTGAGACATAATGTGCCTATCTATGAATTGGGTTCAAAATAAATCTTATCAATTATACTTGAAGTTCTAAGCAATTTCATGTAGGTATGTAAACTGTAAATCAAACTAAAAAAAACTCGAAAAAAGTTTGATTCTGTTTAGTGTGGAAGCCTAGAAAGGTTGCCACGATAGAAAGTTATGACGTTTACAAAAGTTCATTGAAGGTATCTCTAGTCATGGATAATTTGTATTTTAGTTTAAATAATGAACTACGTGTGTGTGTGTGTGCTTTATGTATTATTACATTTTTGTGGAAATTTAGTTCCACAAACAAAACACTTGTAAAGACACATTAACCCATTCACCTGCATTTTATCTAAGCACTAAACAAAATTATGTTACGCCTAGTTGCAGATTTTAACTCAAGCTCCCATAAATCAAGCCTACGCAACTCACTAGCTTCAAACTAGTCATAATGTACACTATTGTCATTAACCAAAAACCTATTTTCATAAAAATGGCTAAACAGCTGGTCGTGAAGGTTAATCCTCATTCACGACCGGCTGTCTAGTCTAAACTTTACAATAACACAGTGCTGCAGATAAATACCTGCTGTTTGGGGTATATTTTTACCAAAACATTAGTGTTTACCAACCTAAATAATGAATGGACTGGTTAACTGTGTAGTAGTGCTACCTCGAGAAAATAAAATACTTCTAGGAGGTGAGACGGTTTTGTGAAAATATTTCGCAGCGCCCATTGGCTTTGGCAAGAAGGATTCTTTAAAGAAGACAAATAAAATAAAATAATAAAGTTAAAAAAATGTTACCTATTACAAGGTCTTTGACCAATATTGCAAATAATTTGGGTGAATAAACTGAACTAAATCCGGGTGTTTCAGGATTCAACAACTGCAGCTGCTCGGCCGGTCGGACATGACTGGAGATGTGCGCAACCGACTGTGGAGTCAGCTGGAGTCGGAGATACTGCTGCAGAGGCACAAGACCGTGATGAGGGCCGTGAGACAGGCGGACCATCGGGCGCCGCCGGTGGCCAAGCTGGGGAACGTGAGGACCATAGAGCTGCACAGGAGGCCGGACCAGGGGTTGGGCATATCCATCACGGTGAGTGGCACCTCCGCAGATGTGAGGGAAAGTGGTATACAGGTTGTGTGATAGGGGAACATGAGGACCATAGAGCTGCACAGGAGGCCGGACCAGGGGCTGGGCATATCCATCACGGTGAGTGGCAGCTCCGCAGATGTGAGGGGAAGTGGTATACAGGTTGTGTGATAGGGGAACATGAGGACCATAGAGCTGCACAGGAGGCCAGACCAGGGGCTGGGCATATCCATCACGGTGAGTGGCACCTCCGCAGATGTGAGGTGAAGTGGTGTACAGGTTGTGTGATAGGGGAACATGAGGACCATAGAGCTGCACAGGAAGCCAGACCAGGGGCTGGGCATATCCATCACGGTGAGTGGCAGCTCCGCAGATGTGAGGGGGAAGTGGTGTACAGGTTGTGTGATAGGGGAACATGAGGACCATAGAGCTGCACAGGAGGCCAGACCAGGGGCTGGGCATATCCATCACGGTGAGTGGCACCTCCGCAGATGTGAGGGGGAAGTGGTGTACAGGTTGTGTGATAGGGGAACATGAGGACCATAGAGTTGTACAGGAGGCCAGACCAGGGGCTGGGCACATCCATCACAGTGAGTGGCACCTCCGCAGATGTGAGGGGAAGTGGTATACAGGTGGTGTGATAGGGGAACGTGAGGACCATAGAGTTGCACAGGAGGCCAGGTCAGGGGCTGGGCATATCCATCACAGTGAGTGGCAGCTCCGCAGATGTGAGGGGAAGTGGTATATAGGTTGTGTGACAGAGGAACATGAGGACCATAGAGCTGCACAGGAGGCCGGACCAGGGGCTGGGCATATCCATCACAGTGAGTGGCAGCTCCGCAGATGTGAGGGGGAGTGGTATATAGGTTGTGTGACAGAGGAACATGAGGACCATAGAGCTGCACAGGAGGCCAGGTCAGGGGCTGGGCATATCCATCACAGTGAGTGGCAGCTCCGCAGATGTGAGGGGGAGTGGTATATAGGTTGTGAGACAGAGGAACATGAGGACCATTGAGCTGCACCGGAAGCCGGACCAGGGGCTGGGCATATCTATCACAGTGAGTGGCAGCTCCGCAGATGTGAGGGGAAGTGGTATACAGGTGGTGTGATAGGGGAACGTGAGGACCATAGAGCTGCACAGGAGGCCAGGTCAGGGGCTGGGCATATCCATCACAGTGAGTGACACCTCCGCAGATGTGAGGGGGAAGTGGTATATAGGTGGTGTGATAGGGGAGCGTGAGGACCATAGAGCTGCACATGAGGCCAGACCAGGGGCTGGGCATATCCATCACGGTGAGTGGCACCTCCGCAGATGTGAGGGAAAGTGGTATACAGGTGGTGTGATAGGGGAGCGTGAGGACCATAGAGCTGCACATGAGGCCAGACCAGGGGCTGGGCATATCCATCACGGTGAGTGGCACCTCCGCAGATGTGAGGGGAAGTGGTATACAGGTTGTGTGATAGGGGAACGTGAGGATCATAGAGTTATACAGGAGGCCGGACCAGAGGCTGGGCATATCCATCACGGTGAGTGGCACCTCCGCAGATGTGAGGGGAAGTGGTATACAGGTTGTGTGATAGGGGAACGTGAGGATCATAGAGTTGTACAGGAGGCCGGACCAGGGGCTGGGCATATCCATCACGGTGAGTGGCACCTCCACAGATGTGAGGGGAAGTGGTGTACAGGTTGTGTGACAGAAGGAGGATAAAGGGTAGTAGGTAACTTTAAGAGTGGAAACCTTAGGGTATTCATTTATTTGAGAGTTCATTATTCCTTAAAGTAATAATTCCTTGTTATAATTTCTTAAAATTGGAAGCTCATTCTCACATACTGAAAAGACAAAGGATTTTAGAGGTGTGCCGATATCCGAAAAGCCGGTTCGGTTTCGGATCGGATCGGATATCCGAATCTGATCCGAACGTTTTTTCGATATTCTATAAGGTCCAGTACAAATCCGACTTATTCGGATAGGCTGTATATCTGGGGATAAAAGGCCAGAGGCAAAACAATAAATAAATTTGGAGCATTACTAAAAGCTTTAACTCCGACGATGTTCAAGATAACGTGACGCAATGCATGTCGCTTTGTTTCTCGGTTTCATTACGTACCAATGCATCGATGCTATATTTGTGTAGATTCGCGATGTATCGTATCGCGATACACAGCCGGATCGTACATCATTTGAGCGAACAAAGAATGAATACGGTCTATAAAGAGAAATGCGCGATAGCGAACGTTTTTGATATCAACAATTGCAAATTTATACAGCATTTCAACTCTATGTCGATTCAAGATTCACGGGATGGACGCAGACAATGAGACAACAGTAGTGGATTACTGCCGAATAAGTCAATAATTTATAGTCGATAGTCAATATCCGATAGTATCAACATCTCACGATTCAATGAGCAAGCTCTCATAGAGTAAGTCGTAATTCCAAAGTTGCATTATGCAAATAGAAATGTTAGTGTATGACATTTAAAATTGCTGCTACTGATATTTCTTTCCCATTTAATACCTTTAAAATACTGAGTAAAATATTGCTGACTTGCGCAAAACAAGAAAACTAGTTACATAGCTTCCTCTGCAGGGAAGTTTCCCAGTATGATCCCCGAGCTTAATTCATCTAGAGCTCTCATACTCCATGAAAATACTTCACTTATTTTAATCGTTGTGTAGTATTACGATTATGACGACGCGAAGCAGCGACGACCGACGACGGATTCATGAAAACATCGCTTAGTTATCTATTTTTATTTACACAGTTTTCATCATTCTGTTATTACTTGATTTTTTAAAATTTATTTCTTCAAAAAGGAACCGAAGAAGAATAGGAGTATACGGAAATCGAAGAACGAAGCCGATAGTGAAGTTGCTGAATGTCTGAAATGCAAGCTTTAAGGTTATGTTGTATGTTTTTACTCCGGTAACAAACTAAACAAAGTTTCTATTTTTATCAAACAACAAAATTCAAACTAGTTAGTAAATTTATAAAACAAAGGAAATTCTTTGGTCATGGATGTTTTTGGTTAACTCATACAGAGAAGGCCTACTGAGTCATTGAAAGCCTTCTAAGTCTTGATAGGCCTAATAGTATGTTGTAATGTCTGCTACTTTTTAACATCAGTGATTCTGGTCTTTTAATAACTAGGCTGTCATCGTATTAAAACGTTTCCTTGTTTTGTTTCTTAACTGACCAGATGTAAATGTTTGGTATTTTTTTACATCCAGATAGGCTAAGGAGTTATTTCATAATGACAAGGATGACAGTCAAGGGGACATTAAATGATTGAAGTTGAGTAGGTAGCCTAATCTAGGCCCACTTTTATTAAATTATATAACTTTAACAAAATTATTATTTTTTAACTTGCAATTTTTTTACCACTAAAGTCAAGTAAGTTTGTTATTTGACCTTTATTACCAAGTCTTACAATCACAGTTTGGAAGTTGTGAAAATTGCCAAAAACATTATTAAATTTGGTTTATTCATTAAACATTTGATTCTTTTATCATCCAGTCTCCAAAATAAATAATGTAATGATATTTGTTTACAACCTGTTCAATTATTTATCCTAGCGATCACCCAGAGGTCGAAATTTGACCAAAAATAATTCTACGTAGACCCAAAGCGGCACATAATGGCTGTTTGCGTGAATGTTTTGCCACATCCTGCGTGAGCATTTGCATTTGAACCGGAGTCCTTATATTGAACTTAACAAATAACCTCTCTTTCTCTTTCCCCCTCTCCCCTACCCCTCCATCATCCACCCCCCCTCAAACTTAGTTTTTTTTAGTGTGGGGTTAAAAAGCATAAAAGAAAAGTGTTACCATTCCAGCAGTCAGTAGATTTTTTTTGTATTTACATTAGTTCTGAATCATCTGTTCTTGCTCTTCTGCTAACATTTGTTATATCAAAAGCTGTCAAATATACAATAATTCAGTCAATTACTACTATTCTTCCATAAGATTAACATTGAAACTTTGAAAGCCACTGGGGCGCAGGCCTGTGGGCCGATGTAAATTATAATGGGCTTCTGCTCATCAACAGGACACTACCTTTCTAACGGTACGCGCAAATTTCTCATACGATGCACACAAGCTGAGAAAAAAGGAGGATAAGTTTTGTGCTTGCCTATTAATTTAAATATTAGCCTACCCAGGTACCAGTTTATTTGTTATAAGACTATTAAAATTATTGTAAGAACAATAGCTATTTAAATAAAACATCATAGACAGTGGTTTTTATTCACTGATTTTAATAACAAATGTAATGCTGCCAAATTCTAAATGTTTAGTTCATGCTCATCCAGTAAACATATTTCTTGTATTTTTCATTGCAGAGAAGATAATATTCTTGAGTATGTACACAGATTGGTGTATTGCCCCTCCAATTAGACATGCTGTCTGGTGAGGTCACATACATGTGTAGTCTTCAGTTACTCAGAAAGATACAGTGTAAATAATAACCACTTGTTGTGGACCTATTGAATACAGTTACCTAGCTGAAATATTGTATGTTCATATCTTGCAAGGGAAATGAAAATTTTAAGTTCCGACTTGAAAATATGGAAATTCTTAAGAGATCGATGTAACGTGCAGTACTGGCAAAGTAAATATCTGAATCCGAAAATCATCCGATCCGAAACCTTCACTATCCGATCCGAACTTAAGATATCCGAACCGAAACCGATCCGAACTAAAAATTCACTATTCGTACACCTCTAAAGGATTTATTATGAAAACATCAGAGAATTTAGTAAGACAGAGTTTAAAATATGCTGCAGATGATAAGTACAGAATCAGACTGTAACCTGTTAATCTAATTTCAGTTACGTAATAAACTATTTTGCGTAAGCTACTTCTGTGTTATTTTGAATAGTTATTATTGTTGCAATAAATTGATAAATTGATTACAAGTTAAAAAATAATAATGTTGTTAAAGTTATATAATTTAATAAATGTGGGGCTAGATTAGGCTACCTACTCAACTTCAGTCATTTAATGTCCCCATGACTGTCTTCCTTGTCATTATGAAATAACTCCTTAGCCTATCTGGATGTATATCGGAACACTTTGACAAAGCCTTTGGTGAAGTCGTCTTGGTTATCTCAGTTTGCCATTTCTCAACAGAAGCAGCACTCACTACACTGTTAAAACTTACCAGTCTTGTTCAAGGTTTACAAATTTGTTGAGTTTTACTTTTTGGGTAAGCAAGATTTTGTATACAAATATAAAAAAAACCCTGAAACAAACAGCGAGCTTTCATCTGTTGCTGCTGTAGTTGTAAACTTGAATAATTTCTTTATTAGCATGATACGTGTTGTTACAACTAAGCAGGATAAATAAAATACGTCTTACAACACTATAAGTATATTTACACTTATACTGTACTTATATACAAGACGGTAAAATATACAGAAAAGATGGTACAAGGTGATCGATTTCAACCAGTTACACCGGTCATCATCAGGCCCAATCAGAGAATCATAGAATCAGAGAATCATTCTCTGATTGGACCTGATGATGACCGGTGTAACTGGTTGAAATCAATCGCCTTGTACCATCTTTTGTGTATATTTTACCGTCTTGTATGCAAGTACAGTGTAAGTGTAAATATACTTATAGTGTTGTAAGACGTATTTTATTTATCCTGCTTAGTTCTAAACTTGGTAATAAATGGCCGGTCACAAAAGTTGTTATGGTATAGAGAATAATACAAATTTATGATATTAATATTATCGACGATAATGGAACTTTAGTTTGACAATCAGTTAGTCATGATCAGTTTGAAGGTGTTTAACAAATTAGTGTGGAAATGGAACTTGTCAAAGTTTGCTAATAGGGCAAACATAATGAAGGGGGTAGTGACTGGGTTGGAATATAAAATCAGTACCATCTACCCATTATATCTGTCCCAACAATCTATGATATTCATCCCATTTCTCTATGTTTAATTTCTCCAGGATTACCCATTCTATCTCTCCATGAGGTCTGCCCTATATCCACATGACATCTGTCCCATCTCTCCACAAAATCTGTCCCATCACTCCTTGATATCCATCCCATTTCACCATAATTTTCTTACTATATAACAATGATAATCCTACCATCTATCCATGATCTTCACACCATCTCTTGGTATCCGTACCACCCTCTCCATGATATCGGCACCATCTTTCAACGATTTCAACAACACTTTCAGTAAGTTACCGGTCAGTCGAACAACTAGTTCAGAAGCCAGCAGTGGCTGACTAATATATGACCGAGTATAAACAATGACCAAGAATCAAGAATCATTTTATTTATTGTAATTCTCTTATACAGAATGGACAACGTCAAATACAATATCATAAGAAGAAAATATTCAGTAATAATGTCAGTAAGATCAACATAATACATATCATAAAATTACATAGTACAAAATTAACAATAAATATCTTGCTCTGAGTTTAAAAATTCATTTACAGTGTAAAAAGCATTAACAATAAGACATTTAGAAATGTTGTCCTGTATGTTTATAATATCCATGTTTCGGGAAGTCTGTTGAACAATTTAATTTGTAAATATTTATGGCTCTTAGCATACGTCTCCAATCTTATAGTTGGTAAAACTAAATCTTTGGCATGTCTTGTTTGATAGTTATGTATCTTACTAAAGCTAACAAATGTTATAATATTTTATCTTACATACATTAAATTCTGAAAAATGAAAATACTAGGAACAGTCATTGTGTTGTAATTAGTAAAATAGGCCTTGCAACTGCCCCTGTACCCCAAAACAAATAAAATTCTTACTGCCTTCTTCTGCCACAAGAAAACTCTCTCTGCACCCACACTATTACTCCACAATATATTTGCATATAATAAATTGGAATGAAAAAACTGAAATATGCCATTCTCATCAAATTATGTCAAAACAGTATTTTTAGAGCTGCAAATTTCTATTAAAACTTAAATTTTGAGTTAAAATGCTTAAAGGTACTGATACAGCTATTTAATTTTCTCAATAAAAAGCACACCCTTGAAAGCTTTGAAATGATATCTGCACCATCCCACCATCATTACCAGGTGTATTTTGTCTGCAGGGAGGACGGGAGCACGGGGTGCCCATACTCATCTCTGAACTGGAGCCCGGGGGTGACACGCAGGACTTGTATGTCGGAGATTCCGTGCTCAGTGTTAACGGGATTGATCTCACACAGGTGTGTTACAAAATGTGTGTAGAAAACAGAAAATCAGTAAAGCATTACAAAACTAAACACAGTAACTTTTACATCATGTCTTAAACATACTAAACCATTGTAACATAAAATGGTTCGTAAAGGAACAAAATTAGATTGTAGGTTACAAATACAATAAATTAGGTACATTTGAAAAAACTATAGGCTGTGAAGATTTGATAAATTGGGAAAAGGGCAGGCACCTGAAGAGAATAAAAACAGGTGTAGCACAGGGTACACATAAAGTAGTCACAAAAACATTTTATATTTCGTCCCTCTTGGGGACTTCATGAGAAGAGAAAAAACAAGTGACAGAATAGCTGTCTATCCTTTTCCAAATTTACCAAATACAATAAATTGGTGATTTTTTTATCTTACGCAAGTGAAATTACCTGAATACGAATTAAACGCATTTATGCATACTTGTTCACACCCATAAGTTCACCTTATTGAAAAACACGTTTTTAAGTTCACTAAACCGTATTTTTAATTCATTTGTAGAGAAATTAAGAAAAAACATTTTAATTTAAATTGTATATACCGGTACGGTAACATCCTGCATCTTAATTTTGTGCCTTCTAAATTGTTGTAAACTACTTTGACAGAGCAAGTTTTGTCCGGTAAAGTAATATATATATATTGGCTGAACACATAACATTGAAAAAAGTATTTTTCATCCTTAAGAAATATTTTGCACGGTATATATTTAACATTGAAATTTAGTTTTTAAATGTAATACTTTGTGTTGAAACAAGCAAGGAAAGTTTACTTTGCATGTAAACTGAGACTGAATATTTTGCTTTGATCGTTATATTTTAAAACCTGACGATGCTATAGGACTCTGCAAAATGATAGAATTTATTCATCCAACTGTTTAAAATCAAAAATTGTTTGTATACAGGCTTTAAGTAAGTTCTCCTCCCCTGCTTTTAATAATAAATGTTGAATTCTTTTAGGTGGGTCAAATGATCAAACCACATATTTACGTTTGCAAATAATTCACACGTAAGCTATGTATTTGTCATAGGTATCAGTTTGATGGTTTGGTTGTTCCGACAGGCAAGTCACAAGGAGGCAGTCAGTCTGTTGAGCAGTCAGACGGGCAACGTAACGTTGAGAGTGCAGTATCTCTCAGCGGGGGGCGACGATAGCGAGGAGGATAACGACCTTGCTAACCTCAGGTGGGGCTTGATGGCCATCGGGTGTGAGGGTAAAGTGGCCCCCACAACACAATCCACAATCCTTATCTCATACCGTATATACCTATATGTATGAAAAATAGATTCTTGCTTTAAGGAAAATATGAATTAATGAATTTAATTCATTCAGTCAGTTAAGTTAGATATCTTATATAGCCTTGTTACTGATTACGAGCTTTTTTTCTAGCCAGGACTTTTATTGGCCCAATGCCCAATGACAATCGAGGTTCCTGCGGTTTAAAGATGAACCCAGAGCACTGCAATTACTTCAGATTTGTATTCCGGTTGCATCTACACAACATACAATTTGACCACTTCTAGTATATCTATACTCCCAAGTTTCCTTGTACAGAATATGCTTGGGGAGTGATTAGTGATTCTTTTAAGTCCAGTCGAGTGTCTCATTGCCAAGCATTATTCTACTGTGGTCAATTTTAATAGCAGTTTTTTTACCATGTTGCCTTACAACATAATACAATATTGCCTTACAATTAGGGGTGTGCGAGTATTCAAACTTCGTGCTGAATATTGTATTATTCGGCTCGGCTCGAGATTTGCAAAAAGGTTCGAAGTTCGAGCCGAATATTTAAAACGCCGACCAGTGAAAACAGTCGTCTACAAAAGTCAATTTAAAAACAACTTTCCAGAATCAATGTTAGAATTCTCGAAGTTTGCATCGGTAGAGCTCCATTCCATAACAAATATAATTCTGCAGTGCTAATGCTTTTGGTCCTTCATAAAAAAAATAACCAAACAAAGTACTGTAATATTTTAAACTGCCGACCTGATCAGTGATCAACCAACGCAATGGAGCTACTTTCTCTCTGCTCAATCACATCAAGAGGTCCTATCCACTATTCATTTTACAGTGCAGTGTTGCCGTTACCCAGTTGAGTTGTGTAATATTTCACGGTTAATAATAATTAATACAACAACCGTACTGCTCCAGAAAAAGTACCACAGGAAAAAACTAAAATCCATTAAAACTCTTTGTCTAATTGTTGCATCGGTACAGTTTTTTCTACAACTTAAAACTTCGTACATTACACAATAATTATATTCCCTGGAGTCTGAAATTACGTCTGGCAACACTGTTGGCATACCCACTTTGCGAACTGCCTTAATGTGTTGAGTGAAGATGGTTATTATTATGTAATAATGATTTATTGTGACCAACAGGTAGGGACAAGGGTGTACGTGATGGACAAGTTGAGTAGAGTAAGAGTTCACCCTTACTCCACTCATCTTAGGTGATGAACGCCTAATAAACATGACGGCGATATAATGTGGAGACAAATTAGTACTCTCCAAAAATTGGATAGTTAAAAAATTGACGAATTGCGAGGTTCACAAAATCGAAGGATTTTTATAAAGATTCTGAATGGTTACGTAACGCATGTTTATAATACTGGTGGTCATATTATTTTAAAGGTTGATTATATTCTATGTATGCCGAAGGCCTAACCAAGAGCAAGACACAATCAAAATGGGGCAGTGTTTTATTACGCTACGCTACAGCTGTGCGATTAAAATCATATCGTTAACTCTGCGGGATTGTTTGAATTTGTGAATAAACGTTAGTAGAAGTAGAATCCATATCATTTTGTAATTGTATGCTATCAAATTGTTAAAGTTGTGATGGAAGAAGAATGCATTGACGATCCTCTTCCACCTGAGGAAACCTTCCGTTTCAGAAACAGATATAATAGATTAAGTCTTATTAGGTAATAGATTAGATAGAACATAAGCTAGGCCTCCGATTATTAACTTACTCTTGTGAGTACAATAAGATATAAAGGCTGGTTTAACTATCTTATATTTGTAAAAGGATAACCTAAAATTTACTCTTTACAAACAGTTGAATGAGAGATAGGCTACTGGGTTTTGGTAATTCCCAAGGCTAGGGTCTAAGTCTTTGGTTACATGGAGAGTACATATTGACATATAGTCAATTATTACTATGACTATTAATAAATGCGGTAATATCTGCATTAGTTAACCTGTGGGCTCATCAGTCTAGTTAGAAATTTTTAGTTCTCTTCCTTTATGTTATTTGTTCTCTATGTAGGCTACATACTTTATATTGAAAGACAAATTGTTCGTTACTATCAACAAGTGGTCTCAATAAATCTTCCTTTTTAGAAGCCTTCCGTACTTATTTCGTTATTTTCTCACAGAAGGCCTTTATTTATTTAACATAGGAATAATGAATCTAGAAGAAGTGAATGAAAGATGACAAATATTGAAAGTTATAAATTATTTTACATTACTTTAATGGATAAAATGTTTATTCTTTTAAACATAATATAAATAAAGAATACATATAGGCCTAATCAAACATGCTCAAAGCTCGAGAACTTTGAAAAAATTCTGCCCGGCGTGGCTCGAGTCAGAAAATCACTACCTGTATATTGCACACTCCTAGAGAAAATTCCCATCAAAAAAAAGCTCGGATCGAGAAAGCTCGAAGCTCGAGAACTTTGAAAAAAAGCTCGGCTCGGTTCAGCTCGAGCCAGAAATCACTATTCGCACATCCCTACTTACAATAATGTTAAAGTGCATGCAGGAGCTCTTGACCATGATTTTAATTCAATGTTTCCCTTTCAGTTTGTGATTTATCCCCATTTAGAATCACACAAGTATTATTTATCAGATAATACATTATTCTATTGTTTTAAAAGAAATCTATAACTCACCTATATCTGCCCCTTTAGGTATAGGTTCTTTGAAGACCTGCCAGAAGGAACTTTTTACAGAATGAACGGATTTGCCGAAGGGAACAAGAAGGGAGGAGGGATGCTGGTCACCCCCACCGCCCCTCGCACCCCTGACTCATCTGCCAGGTGAGAGTGAAGTCAAGAAATGTATAAAATTGTAAGACATGTAAGAGGGAAAAAACAATTTTGGTTGTTGTATCTCTGGCCACAGTTTGTGTAGGGGTTGTTTTGGTTGTGATAGCTGTTATTTCTGTTTTGGTAATTATGGTTGTGGGGTTGATAGGCTCGATTATCAATATTTCTGTGTTGTGTCTGTTGATTATTGTGTTGTCTGCGAGGGGATGATTGGTTGTGTTCGGGTCGGCGTTCACTTTTATTATATGGAGACTCGTTCTTGCGATATGTATTGTATCGTGAATCGATCTTGGACCTTTTGTGAGCGTCTTTCAAATCTTCTCTTTGTAAAAGAGCCTCAAATTCCACTATGGAGTCTACGTTCTGTACCCGACGAGCGTATTGGATCAAATCGTCAAAGTGTTCGGATAAACATGTCACAATCTCGTCTTCTCTTAGTGGCGGCGTTAACGATCGTAATGTGATGACTCTTTCCACGAAATATTCGGCCCTAGTTAGATTGCTGTTCGGTCGGTATTTCTCGATTTCAAGCTTTCGACGGATCCGTTTTTGTACTTCACGGCTACAATATCGTTTATCGAAAGCCGATTCTATGTCGTTCAAATTCAAATTCAAATTCAAATCATCTTTATTCATCGAACAGTATTTACAATACATTGAATAGTGTCAAGAATATATATACATAAGGGCCTTATCACTAAATAATTTTACTTTCATAAGGATGTAACAATTAATGTTAAATAACTTTTAGTCAAAGTTTATAAACATAATTTATTTTGCATTTCTTAGATCCCAAAATTCCTCAAGAGAATAAAGGGATACAGTGAGCAGATATTCCTTCAGAGTTTTTTTAAAAACATTTAAGTTATTTTAATTTTTTATATTTTTAGGCAAACTAAATAAAAACATAGTGCCAATAAAACTAGTTTTCCTCTCAAAAAACTTTAATTTATGTTTTTCTACCTGCCTGTTATTTCTTAAATTATAATTGTGAAAATTTGTATCATTGGTTTGAAGGTTTAATTTTTTCACATGTAATATTGTTTCAAATATGTACAGGTCATAGACAGTCATAACACCTAATTTAGAAAAATATGGCTTTACTGATTGTCGATTTTTAATGTTAAAAATAATTCGGAGTGCTTTTTTTTGTTGACGAAGAATCTTGTCTAAGTTTTTTTTAGTGGTTCCGCCATATATAGCTATACCATAAGACATGTGTGTATTTATCGTCCCAATTTTGTATATCCGATTTAACTAGATAGAACCATCAAGCAGCGTGGTTTTCGAGACTGCGGTCTATTAGGTCGATTAAGTGTTGTCTTATGTCGGCGTCCGTGTTAAGCCGGTTTAGACTCCGTTCGTAGTACTTTTTGAATTAGGTTTTCAACATTTCATAGATTTGATGTATTTAAATTTACCATATAATAAATAAACCCCACATAAATGTAAAATAGGCCTATCTAGGCAATAAGAATCTATCAACTCATTCATGTAAACTGCTTCAAATTATTTGATTTTATTTATTTTTCAAAATTGATCTCACTCCAAATTCAATTTGATATAGTACAAGTGTTTAAAACTAGTGACAGTGTCTATAAGAACTTCAGAAACATATGGCTGTGACTGACATTATTGAGAACCATGCTGATACAATTTTTAAAATTAGTTCCCAAATATGATGGCCAAGTGATAACTTTTTTGTGGGCATCTACCCAAAATTAACATTTTTCCCCATAAATAAGTGTAGTGGACCAACAATCCACTCTTTTTGTTAGATAAGAAGAGTCACTGGCAAGGTTTACCCCATTTGCAAGGCCAAGAAGAAATGCCAGTGATGAATAATATAAGACTATGGTGAGACCACTCCAACTTACCTTGTAGATTGCAGCAAGCATTATAATTGGTGTCTAATTTTCAAGCCTAATATCGTTTCTAGCATTTTAAAATACATTAAAGCAAATTAACAATATCAACCTCAAGACTAATTCTCTGGACTTATATTTTTCTATCAATTAATTTTTCAATAGACTAAGGTTTCAAGGCTTAACCTACCTATTTCCTCAAGATTGAAAGAAGCCAATAACAGTGCATTACAAACTTTTGATTTCTGAGATCCTCATTGGCAAAATTTACGATGTATCAAAATTAATATTATAACTAAGCATTCAGTTAAAAATAAAGGATATTTTTACTAAGACAAGAACAGACAGTCATTCTCGCCGCACGAGTTCCCCCCCCTGCAGATTTCATAAACACTGTGTAAACCCTGAGCATTCTATGTATCAAATAATAAATATATTATAGTAAAGTTAATCCCCTATATTTGTATACAATAATTTGTGAATCCCTATTTTTTTTTCCTGAAATGTCAACCCAATTAATAAATCTAGTCATTGTATTGTAAATCAGTTTTATTATTTGTAGTATAGACAGCCATTAATTGTTGTTATAATTATCAGATGCGAAGAATTAATTAAGCCAAGAACAGCTGTTAGGTTATCCATATAGCAAACCCTACAATCAAAATAAAATGCAGTAACGCAGGAAAGTCAAGGTAACAAGGTAAACAAACAAATAACTCCCTACCTATCTATTGTTTACATATATGTTTATATCCCTGTTAAGTAAAGGTGTGTTTTGCAGGTTAAGTATTCTCGAGGGTTAGTATTCTCGAGTAGTTCGACCGTTGAATTTGGGTAAGTTTAGGTCGGGAACTAAGCCAGAATTTCCGTTAGATAATATTTGGACAGGGGGCATGATAGTGTTAGGTCGGCTACTGTTTAGTGTAAGTTTTTCTACTTTGTCTTCACATTGTGTGATGTGGTTGTTTAGTTGCTTGAATTGTGCCTTTTGTTTCTGTATTTCTTCAAAGTTGGAATCAATTTTAGGGACGAGTTGTTCATTTAGCCAATTCGTGTATTGATATCGATTGTTCGATTTGAGCTTTATTTTCAAATTTAACTTCCTGAATTTGATTTGTGACGTCACGGTGGTTTGTTTCTATTTTTGAATCAAGGGCTGTGAAAGTGTTGTGGTTTTCAGTGATGATTAGATTTTTTAGTGAAGCCGATTGTTTTTCTAGATCCTGGATTAGGTTTTCTCGGATCTTTGTGTCGCAGTCTTCTAATTTAAAATCAAATTCTGTCCGGATTTTGTTTAGTTCAATAGTGTGGTTTTGCTGAATGTGTTTAATTTGGTTCAATTCAGTTTGGAAACTAAGTTGGGTCTGACTAAGATATGAGATTTGTTGCTCAAGTGTGGTTTTGCAATTTTGTATTTCAGATTTAAGTGCCTCTTGGTTGGTTTTAAGTTCTGACTTAAGCTCGGATTTTAATGATTCTTGGCAAGTTTTTAATTCGGACTTGGAGTGATTCTTGGCTAGTTTTTAACTTGGATTTTAGTGATTCTTGGTTAGTTTGTAATGACTGTACTACTGTTAATATTTGCGACAGGAGGTTTGTGTCTGACCCGCTGACTTGATTGTGCCGTTCGAGTGTGGCGACGCTAGGTTCGGTGGCTGTGAGCACTTGAATGGTTAGGGCGCTATGAATGACTTGCGTATTGTAAGAGCCGAGGTCTGGGTTCAGTGAAGTATGGTCGGAAGGGGGGGGACATTGTCATGGGAACGGTAACGGGTGCGCGCGCCGTCGTACTAGCAGTTGGCTCGGCGGCTGAGGCTAGGATGTCTAATTTTTCTTTGGGGTCGGCGATTTCCTCAACTGGTGGTGTTATTGTATTTTCGTCTGTTGTATTTTGTTCAATGTCTAGTGTGGGTTGTTCTGTGTTGCTTTGTGTTTCTATTTGATCTTGGTTAATGTTCTCGTCCTCGTCTAAAGCTAGGGATTCTGACTCTTGTCGTCGAAGACTCATTTTGGGGTTAGGTCTGAGATTGTAACGTTCGGTCATTTTAAATATTTAGTGGGGAATGAAAGTTTTATAGGGTGAATAACAGTGATGGGGAACATGATTGTGGAATATTTATAGGGAGGGAAAAGGGGGAACAGTATGGGATATAAACCACAGGTGTGCTTAATCTATGTTAATAACACAGGCTTAGTTTAGCTTAGGCTAACTTAACTAGGCTAATTATCTCAGATCTTATTGAAAAAGAGTTATAGAATTTCGTCCCACGTTGGTTGAGCCATTGAAATAATAAAATAAGGAGAAAATGTGATAATGTCTATCTTGAGTTGTATGTGACTTATTTATAAACAACTGTGTTACTCAAATACTTTCCCTCTTTTTCTGTTCGCTGTTATAAAACTACTTAGCTTAGGTAAAGGAATCAGCTGTTAACAATGGGTAGATAGATTGTTTATTAAAGAAATTTACATGTGTTTGTACTCTTAATTAGGTGAAAGGATATTGTAACAATCATATTATATTACAATCATGGGGACTTTCTAAAATTTTACTTAATAGTTTGATTACAATAATGATGGCTTAGCTCAATTGGTATGTACAAGGGGTTCTGTCTCAGGGTGTAGTTGATCGTGCCGGCAAAATTCCATAAAACTCTTGATAATTGAATAAATAAATATCATAAAATAAATTAGAATTGATATAAAAACCCAATGAAAATCAAATTTGATATTAATAAAAGTCTAATTAGTGATCTCTAATAATTTAATGAAAATCACTGTTGGTAGTCTTTAGCTGCTATAGAATTCAAGATGGTAGCCTATAAACAAAATTTCTCTAGCTATATTTTAAAGTCCTGATATTCTTTTCAAAGTTTATATGTGGTAATTTGATTTTCTGTAAAAGTAATAACCTATTTCAGATTTAAAGTTTATGCCTAAATATTTTATTAACTCTTGAGGTAATTTATATTGGTGAGGTCTTGAAGTTTGTAGCTAGGCCTACTAAATGGAATAATTTCACCGGTTCAGCAACATATTTCTTCACCCAGATATTATGAAATATGCTTGAGGTGGCCAAATAAAAGAGAGGTAAACTAATCTGGGCTCCGATGACTATAAAAATATTAGACTTTTGGTGTCTAAATACTGTTTATGTGGGGAAAATTTAAATGCAATTTGGGACAGTGTCCACCAAACATCTAACATAGGCCATGTCTTCTGGAGGAGTCCTTGATCACCAGGTGAATTCTCTGTTGATTGCTATAGGATTCACAGAACTAAACACAAAACACTAATTTTGAGCCCAAAGTTACTTTCTCTGGAGGAAACACGTTTTATCTCACTTCTGGTTATAAAATGAGATCAATTTTGAATTTTAAATACTTAAGCTATATATAAAAATGTGATCTGAGATAACTGTACAGAATGAATCTTTAAATTAATCAAATGTTAAGTAGGCTATTATGAATTATAAAAAAGTCATGGGATTAAATGATTAATAACTAAAGTGAAATATTCAGAGGGATGAAATAAATTAAAAACAATACATAATTATCATATTAAACTATATTAATACATCATTGGGGAAAAGTAACACATGGAGGCAAACAGGTATTTTAACATACTGAATTATTAAACAGGGCATATATGCAAAATATGATTATTAATTATTTACAAATGTATGAAAATGTGATGAAAATGTAGGAAAAAATCAAGGAAATCAAAAAGATTAACATTTACGATAAATAAACTCTTTAGTAAGTATTAAATTTTGAGTAGCATTACATCTGTTGAGAAACATTAAACATGAAAATAAACTTAGTAATTATTTTAATGAAAAATCAAAGCTTAATTTGAATATAGTTTTTCTAATGAATAATAATATATTTATTGAACACAATCAACTAAAATTTGTTGTTAAAATCATGTTGTCTTCATAAATTATGAAGACATGTCTTGTTTTATGAACTAAAAAAGTAGTTCAGAAAACAACATTGGATGGATGGAGTTTTCCTTAAAAAGGGAATACCCCTTTAAAAATTGTATGAACAAAAAACTACCTGCATGGTTTCTTCTTGCTTGTCCACGCCATTGGAATTTTGTATTTAACGTTGTTAGAGGACAACAGTCCAAACCTCTCAAAGTCTTGTGGGTGCCCTGCGAATCGAACCCATCACTTCTTGCACCGAAATCCACTTCGCTAATGTAAGTTCACACAATTTTTCATTAAAATGTTAATTTTAAGTGTGGTTTATAAAGGTGTGACTAGTTGTTTTCTAAAGATTGTATAGGTAAATATAGCTTTCATTATTATTCTCTTTGTACTTGGAGTCAAATTAGACCTATTGAAGTGTAAATCTGTATGTATCTTATAGGTAACATTTAACATTCTGGTGGTCCCCATTTTCTTTTGCAAGTACAGTGCTAATAATAATAATGGTTATTTGTTGAAAAACAATCATAAATTTGGAGGCTTTTACAAAAAAAAATCATATTAAAACTCTAAGTTTACACTTGTTTTTGAGACATGAATAAGACAGGTTTCTTTCAGAGGAGAGTCAGAATGCAGCTACCCCAGCAGCCCGACTGCGGAAAGTCAACCTTCAACGGCAGAAAACAAAGCGCCCACCCCTCCCACGGTCAACCCCACCCCTCACCTCAGCCCCCGCAACTTCGGGGTCACAACCTTGCAGAAGATCTTCCGATCCCTGACACCCAGCGGGGTCTGGACGGAAGGTGTTGAGGATAAGGTAAACACAGTCTTTGAAATTTAACATAATTTTATGACATCCACATATTTTATTATTGTGGGATGGAAATTAAAACTTTACAACACTTCAAAATATATTTACTCTTATACTCTTACACACATACAAGATGGTTCTAGACGATCCAACGAATGGGTCATTGACTTGGCCTGATGATGACCGGTGGGATTGGTCAAAATTGATTGCCTTGCACCTTCTTTTTATGTACGTTTACCATCTTGTATGTAAGTGGTTGTACATTGTAAGAATAAATATATTTTGAAGTGTTGTAAGATATTTTTATTTACATTCCGTAATTCTGTAATTTTAACATTATACCATGCTAATAAAAAAGTTGGGTACTTATTTAACACAATCGTGTAAGAGTTTTCCGCTTGAAGTTGAATGATAATTATAATAGATCACATAATAATCATAATAGATACATGCATGTTTTCTTTTACTAATATTTTGTTAAGTTCCTAAACTTTTAGTACCCTTTGTGTATTGTGAACCTGTGACCTTAAATTAAAATCTGTACCTAATTGAGATCTGGGGCTGATTAGTATTGTCACTGCCCATGCTAGTAATATTTTTCAATTAACTGATTGATAGAGTGACTATAATATCTTTAATAATTCCTTTTTACAGTAGAAATCCAATTATCCGAACCCCAATTATCCGAATATCCAATTATCCGAATCGATTTTGAGTGAAATAATAGAAATATAAATACCCCCCGTCGCAGCAAACCTGCGTACTCAGCGAATTTCCAATGCATTGATATGTTTCTCACTAGTACATAAAGCCACTCACCAATTTTGACAAAAATACATTCATAAATAAGTTATTTATTACATTTTATTTATTCCCCATAAGAATAACATTAGGACTGAGTACGCAGGTTTGCTGCAACGAGGAAGATAAGAAATGATTTTTTTATGCAATTATCAATATAACTGAACCAGGTGAAGCTACTTACCATGTTTTATTAATTTATGTTCATAATTAAGGGAGATATAAAACTTTACTTATTCTCCATAAGAATAACATCAGGGCTGAGTATGCAGGTTAGCTGCTACGGGGACAATCAACAAAACATTTATTTTTTGTGCAATTATCAATATACCAGTACAACATGAAGCCACATACCAAATTTCATCAATATACATTAATAAATAATCAAGATATCCAATTTTATTTATTCTCCATAAGGATAACATTGGACAACGTACTGTGTTTAGCACTTTGAATATCTCTGCAACGGTTTGACATAGAATCACAATTTAAACACCAAAATGATTGTTTTGTGGAGCTGAAGTGATTGGTAAAAGAAAATGTGAAGTTTAAAGTAAAATTAACTGAGGAAAAGCCAAAAACCTTTTTCCCATAAGATTAACATGGGAGATTTTATGAGCATGTTTTTTGGATTTTTTCCACAACCACTTAACCTAGGTTAATAATTCAAAATACCATATTATTTGTTTTGTTAAGCTCTATAACATGGTCTAAACCAAAATTAAGTGTTTTAAAAATTTTAGGGTAAAAAATGCAAAAAACTGATTTTTGGAAAATTTAAAACCCCCATAAACCCCCCTTCCCATGGTCCGATTTTTCTGGTTTTCGAACTTAAAGTCATAAATGTCAGTTTACACATTTGAGCCAAATTTCATCGAAATCGGACGTTTTTTACTCAAGTTATCGCATTCACAGACACATATATATATATATATATATATATATATATAGATATATATATACATATATATAAATTTGAACGAATAGTGTTTTGGACATCTGGGGACATCAAAACAAAAAGTTATCATGGTCTCGGGCTTAAGTCTTACCATGAGACCTACGGTAATAGCTTCTTCCCTATAGGGGAAATTCGCTAAAATCAAGAAAATAACAGCGGGAGCGCGTGTAGCGATAATGCGCCGTGAGCGCTAAAATAAAAGCCCGCCCGGACGATATTTTCGCAGGGAACAATGAGTCATACCCCCTTCCCGCCCTGCTCATCATCAGTCGCTACTGTTCTTTCACCGAGATTATCGTTCAAAATGAGTACAAAACGTAAACGTGTTGTCCTTTCGCTAAGTGATAAACTCACTTTGCTCGAGATGTTCAAGTGAAATAACCAACATTGAACAGTGAAATACGTACAGTATGTATTGAAAAGAGCAACTGTATATACTGTATTCAATTTAACTCCTGTAATTTAATTTTTATGACGTATATTCTTGATACAGTTCGCTCACTTTCTGTTCACTACATTTATAATAACTTTGTCGATAAAATTCTGATTTTTTATGTATGGTGATGTTTTTTGCTTAATTCCCGAGGTATACCTGATTATCCGAATATCTGCATATCCGAATTGGCCCGATCCCCAATTAATTCGGATAATTGGAGTTCTACTGTATTGTAAACAATTTGTAATAAAGTGTAATATTGCATTAAAAATATAATTGAGGTAAAAAGTAACAGTTTCAGGTGGTACTTTTTTTATACAGATCATATAAATGTAATTTTATAAGGATTTTCTATCATAGTGGTTACCATTACTAATCCTGATATTGATTTACAATCTGCATTTTTATTATCAAAGTTTTCAGTTTATATGTCTTGATGAAAAATTAAACATTTTGTTATAGCTATGTCATATCATTGACTATAAATACTGAAGGAGACATCCAGTCCATATGGCCCAGCTGTCCCACTTTTAGTGTATGCTAGAATTTAAAATTTAAGTAGTTTGATTGGGTCACCGACAGATTGTGCTGCTGTAAACTTTTTATTTGAGTTATTTACGTTAACTTTTAAAATATCTCCACCCCAGAAAGCAAGTGATAATCAACTTATGTTTGCTTCCTGACACACCAACTGTTGTATTATCACCTCCTTGAGAGACTAAGTAATAGTTGACAGCAGTATACTCTGTTGGTGATTATTGTAAACTATGACCTCTTTCAATCCTGGCATACACAAAACTAGGGACACATTTTACAATGGCAATGAGAAGTCTACTTCAGTATTTATTGTCAATGGTCATATTCTTTTATATTGCATCGAGTAGTTGAAATTTAAAAAAGTCAACATTAAAATAAAATTCCAATAGTCTTTCAACATTAGTAGAAAGAAAGGCAAGAAACATAAGTACTAAACGTTCTCTATAATTTCCAGGTTATCAGTGTTAGTGAAAAAACAGACAATGACAGTGACGCGAAAGTCCAGGACTTGACGGTTCAGCCAGTGTTGGTGGAAACGGCGGTAATGGCGGCGGCCGAATCACCGAGACCTAACGAGGTGCAGGACTCTCCGAGGATCCACGGGGCGCGGCGAACGCGAGCCACCAGTCAGGTGTTCCACCCTGAGACGGAAGCCACGATGTTGGTGGACGGAGTGGGGGATGCGAGCTTCGGCACGCCCGTTTAATCTGCGGAGCGATCACAACAGAGAGTGAATGTTATGGCTCTCTTTGTGCCTCGTAGGTCGTGAAATATGTTGGGACTACTTAACATAATCTTAATAGGCAAATTAGTAGGTAATTTGTGGTTTGGAAGTATTTTTGAACTGGTAAAGTAGCTGTTTATATTTAATTATTAGTTGATGAATGTCAAACTACAGTAGACTCTCACATAACCGGCTTGGACATATCCGGCCCGGTAATTTGAAATTTAAAAAATAAAAATTATATTTTATGTTTTTGCGTCTATAATCAAGATTAAGTGACTAAATCGTTATTTACGGCTGATATTTCGTGGTCTAGTCATAATTTTTGGCTGATATGTTTTCCTTATCATTTACAGCTGATATTACGCGGCCTAGCCGTTCTTTGGTCGGTATTATGTGTCACAGCAACAATTACGGCGAAATAAAGTAGCCCCATTTTTTGCCAATGTTATGTTTTCTGTCAATAATTTCCACCAATCATTTGGTTCAATCGCAGCTTTTGCCGATAGTACACGGTGCGGTCATAATTTGCACTTGTTCGGGTGCTATTTATGACTGTTTTATGTTTCCCGTCGCCATTTTTGGCAGATTTTACATGGCTTGGTCGTCTTTTGCGACCCTTAGTACGCGATATAGCAGAAAGACAAAAGTTACTTACGCTATCCTCTGGCATATCCGGCTATTTTGCTATCCTGCCCAACCGTCCCGCCCCATTAGGCCACATACAATTTAAAGTTTTTTCTTAAACTACAAGACCTAAACTTATTAAGAGAATTCAATTCATAAGTAAATTTACAGTTTACTGCCTTATTCGGCCACAAAATTGTATTTTATTAACAAATTATAATTTCTTTATTAGCATGATACGTGTTGTTACAACTGTTATTCATCCTGTAAAAAATTATGTACTATTTTAAAAATCTGTTCATAAAATTGAACACCATCATTTTTCAAACACAATAAAATTGAAAAATATTGTAAAGTGAAGTGCTATTGTGTTTTTATAATTCATTCATATTTTAGTATCTACTAGGCACAAAGGGAGTTGTGAAAGTCAAGTGTATCCTACAGAGGGGCACAAACATAATATATAATAACTAGGTTAAGCATGTTATTTTCTTTAAAACAATTTTCTCAGACAGTTATTCTGACTCAACAATTTTCTGGGTCAGTTGTCAATACATTGATCGTTTAAAAACAATTTGGAATAATATTTTAATTTTTTTATTCTTTATTCTAAACATTAATTTAAAAGCCTATTGTATTTTCTGATACTGGAATGAGAGGTTGATGGAAAACGTATCCAGCCTTTAACAATTAAATTGTATTCTATAGCATGGTTTACATAACGAGCTTAGACTATCAGATAGCCTTTATGTAAGAAATAATGTAATTTATTTATTTTTTGTAAAGTAAAATAGCTACTCTTTAGCCACTTTTAGAAATCAAGTAGAGAGTTTTCTTTTACTAAAACAACTTTTTTACCAAACCAGTTTTGTGTACTGAACTGCTGCAAACATTAAAGTAGGTTTTACGCACAGAAACATTGATTTGACAAAAAAGAAAAATACAGTTTTAGGATTCAACTTGATTTGTAAAACATATTAAAATGTATTTTGTTTGAAAGGTAATTATTTAAAGAACTGTATGTTTTAAAGCTTTATTTAGATAATATTAATTGTGTGCAATATATTTGTTATTTATGGTTTTATTACTGGAAAGCTAGTTTTAAAAATATGATTTACATTGGTTATAGTTTACACTGAAAACAATTGTGAGCTGACACACTTCTCACACACTTTTATACCACGTGCCATATCATTGGAAGCTCCAAGGTAAAATTAATGTTGCCAATAAAGGCTGATTAAAAAATATTTGTTATTAGTAATTAATAACAAACATTTATGAGGGAAGGAAGTCTTAAAATACTTTGGGACAAGGCTATATTATATAGTATATAGCCATGCTCTAGGGAGAAGAGTGCAGAGAAGTTTGGTATTGGGGCTTCCGAAGCATGTAGTATACAGGGTGTTCAGAAAGGGTAATTAAACTTCGGGGGCTGGTAGTACTTAAAAATTTGGTGATATAAACATAAGTCAACAGATTTTCTATTTAGCCGCTAGCCGCCATTTTGTATTCTTTACAAAAAAATAATATCTCGAGAACTATTTAAGCTACAGAAAGTAAACTTATCACGTACTTTAAATAATTAAGGAAGCAAATAATAAAAAAATATTATTAAAGAACATTAAAGAAATGTTATCATATTTTTTAAATGGGGCCCGTTTTAGTATTTTTAAAGTCAAGTAACAAAAAACACTTTAATTTTATAAAAGTCTTGCAAGATATAAACGAGTTCGCACACAGCACGCTGACGTGAGGGAAGTGAATTTCCACATAAAAAACTATAAAAACTCAAAATCTGTTAAAAACATACAATTCCTCCAATTTTTATTTAAATATGAAAATATTGATTTTTTTGGCTGTTCTGAGACTCCTGGTTCTGTTTCCCTGCAAAGCTGGGAATACAATTTGGCACATTATAAGGTTAGGAGAAGGTCCAGTCAGGCTTTAAAGTAGGCGTGAGGTTGTTGGGGATGATAAAAGTACACCAAAAAATGATTAACAGGCTTTTCTAATGTAAAACCCCCATAAGACAACGTACTGTGTTTGGTCAATACACATTTTCTTTAATAAATCGGTAAATATATATATGCTAGAATGACGAGAGAGGGCTTAAAAGTTTCGCCACACTAATTCCCATCTTTTTACATTCGTTAATTTTACATCAGGGGCTTTTCTAACCCTCTTTGGGCCCAAAAACTCGAAATTTGAAAGATTAATTCCCAAAAAAGGGGTTTAGAGTTTTCAGATTGTTTTGCCAAACAAACTTGTCCAACTGATTATAGAAAGGAACGTCCCTACCAAATTTGAAGTAAATCGGACAAAAAATGTGACCGCTAGAGTGCCTGCACATATATATATATATATATATATATATATATATATATATATATATATTGCATACATATATTACATATATATTGCATTTCTTTATTTATATTGCATTAATTTGTTAGGGCTACTAATATAATAATAATCAAATGAAACATTTTTCAACTGAGTACCCTTAAGGAATTTCTTTATTTTTATTTTTATTTTTAAGACTAAATGTTTCGGGACATAAGCCCATCATCATGGTCAACAAATACCTAACCTAGTTTTATGATATTGTATATCATAAAACTAGGTTAGGTATTTCTTGACCATGATGATGGGCTTATGTCCCGAAACATGTAGTCTTAAAAATAAAAATAAAGATATTCCTTAAGGGTACTCAGTTGAAAAATGTTTCATTTGATTATTAATATATATATATATATATACATATATACATATATACATATATATATATATATAAAATTTTGAACGAACCCCCAAAACGTGTTCAGGGGGTCACGTTAGGAACTTCTATGGTGGTCCCGGGCTTAAGTTTCACCGTGCGGGTCATGCTAATAGTTCACTTTCCATAGGAAATTCACTAAAAAGATATAAATTTTTAATATATTTATCATGAATCTAATGATATTTTATTCAACACAATCTGTCAAACCAAGCTTTAACGAGAAAACACACGTTTAGGGATTGCTTGCACAAGAAACAGTGCAACTTGGCTGTGCTTGATGTCTCCGGGTTGTGCAACTTGGCTGTGCTTGATGTCTCCGGGTTGTGCAACTTGGCTGTGCTTGATGTCTCCGGGTTGTGCAACTTGGCTGTGCTTGATGTCTCCGGGTTGTGCAACTTGGCTGTGCTTGATGTCTCCGGGTTGTGCAACTTGGCTGTGCTTGATGTCTCCGGGTTGTGCAAGGAAACCTTAAAAGTGAATTTTCTCGCTTATGCTTTGAAAGATTGCGTTGAATAAGTGTCATTAGATTTGTAATAAAAGTGTTTATCTTTTTTAAATCTTGTAAAATTTGTAAATAATTAGTTTTTGTTGTTATTTGACTTTAAAATTTTCAAACAGGCGCCATTTTGAAAATATTTAAGTCAGTTTAATAATAATTTTCTATTATTTGCTTCTTTAATTATTTAACGACCTATGTTTAAACCAAATTTGTTGTTCAAATTGATAGGTACTATTAGCCCCCGAAGATTGTGAAGACCCTTTCTGGACACCCTGTATAGTGAAAGTGGTAATTAATTTTTATATCTCCTTTTACTATAGTATTTATTCAAAGCAACAATTTTTACATTGTGTCTTAGAAACATGGATTTCATTAATTGGAACCCCCACTCTGTAGTCCTGAGAGATTAATGTTGATTTTATTATAAGTGTCTTTCTGTGCTTTGGTGCTATTATGATTTGTATTGTATTTTGTGTGATAAAATAGTTTTAGTATCATTTATTTGTATTTTCTTTCTTTTGATCTCGGTCTAAATACATTTCTACAATCGACTTATAATTTGATTGATTACAAATTGTGCATCCATCAATTGGATATGGACCAGTCTAGCTTATTCCTCACCTAGGTAGGTGGGAAACAATTGTCAACTAATTTTAAATTACTCTACACTCACACCAGTCTTAGGATTTCACCAACATGTAGTATTTTTTAGGGCTGAACTTATTTATACTTATACATGTCCAAAATGCAGTAGTCTTACATTCCACTATGTTGTTGGTAAGTGAGATAGGAAATACACATAGTCACTATAACAATATAAAACCCAGACACTTGCATACATTTTAAAGGAGATTTGAATGAATATGAGCGTACATCAGATAACGTGCATACTGTATTTAGCAAGAAGACCACTTTAGCCAGGGTTTGAATCATGATTATAGTAATATTGTTATACATTTTGTTTTATTTGTACCATACACTATTACAAACTGTGGTCTGACAATAAGGGTCCTGTAGAACGTATACATTTTTCTCCAAATTTATAAATAATCTTAACAACTTCTAAACGTGTTACAAATTTGTCATGAGACATTTGGTGACTGATAAAAAAAATAATAATGTGTCCCAATATACTTATGTGCTCTTGATGAAAAATTTGTCAGTATTTTAGTTAAGTAGCTACTGCCTTAAAACAGACTCCTTTGTACAAAATTTTCAGTTTTTATCTATGTTCTCCTTTTTCAGAGACTTGGAAAAGTTAAATTAAGCAATGATATGGCTTTTGAGCTGCTCTAAAGTTTTAAATGACCCTGAGACCTAATAGAGTTATATGACTTTTTACAGTTTTAATTAAACTTAACTATTAATCAGTTTGGAACCCCTGAAAGAAAAGCTATTTTATAAAATATTGTTTCTCTGTTGAAATGAGTATGAGCTCTTAATCTCTTAATGTAAATTACTTTGACGCCAATATCATATACAACAATCCACTGCTATAAGAATTGATTATTTAAACATGTATATGTATGTACATATACTTCCTATATGAATATTAATATTTACTTAAAATTTGCATCCCTCAAACTTTGTATCAGTATTTCTCACGCTTGCTATCAAATCCATATCAAAAATATATCATAGTATATTAAGTATGATATTTATTATGTTTTGTGTGTTTAGTATTATTCTAAAAGATTGAACTGAGACAATACTGGGTATATTTATTCATTACAACATATTGCATTATAATATTCCATCAAATATTCATACTCATTCACAGCCTGAATTTTTGTGTGTACGCCTTGTAAAACTGATATACAAGTTATTTGTACATTTATTGTATGCTGTATAAAAATCAAACTGTTTAAACTTTGTGTGTTTGTTTTCTTTCCTTTCCCTTTTTTTAACCTTTGCCTGAATACATAACTGCCGCTAAAGCCGCCATTTTGAAAAAAAAAACTGAAAGAATTAGACAAAAATCCAGTGTTGTTGAAATATCTCGTTTACCATTTGTTTTACAGCCTAATTTATCCAGTACTAAATTAAAGACGACGAAATAATAAACAACTTTGAACCTTGTTTATTATTTCGTCGTCTTTAATTATAACAGTTTAGCAACCAGTTGACGTAAGGCTATTTTTTCAAGTATTAAATTGTGTTTTTTTTATAGATATCCTTTATTGCCGTAAAAATACATTTTGTACATGGCAAGAGTTACTTACATATAAGTCTTATATCTATAACAAATGCCTTATGAATAAAATTAAAATAACTATCTCGTAGAAAGAAGGGGAAGAAAATAAAAATTTCTAATAAGTATTACAGAGAGACTTTCCGTTAAGGAAATTGAAGACTTTGTAAAAAAATTTTCTGTTAGGTACTCTCCCAAACCATGCCTAAATCTTCGAAAATCTAATTCAAATCTCGAAAAACTGGGAAGGGATGTGAACAAGTGGATGCACATGGGAAAGGTTGGTTTTGATGGAAGGTGGTCCTAGATCTAGGATTTGCCAGATTGCTTTTGTATCTCAGATATAAATTATAAACTGGTAAACTTTGAGTGAAAGATAATTGTGGGTATTTAAAAAACAAAGATTCTAAAATGAAGATGGATGGAAAAGTCAACATATTGTTGTCACGGAAGACAGATCTGCAAGTCTCCCATGATTGTTTGCCTTAAGACGTATGGCAAAACAATGCAACACTGATTCATTAAAATCTATCTATTTTGCTTTAATTCACTCGCATATAGCTTACGGAATTAGTATATATGGAGCAACCACCAAGAAAAACATGAACAAAATTTTAATTCAACAGAAAAGGGCATTACGTATCATATTTAATGTAAAAAGTAAAGATTCTGTAAAACATATTTTTTCTGAATTAGATATATTAACAGTTTATGGTCTGTATATCTATGAGACGATAAAATATGTTAAAACAAATAGCTTTTTAACAGAAAATAGAAGTCATGGCTACAATACACGATCTCAAAGATATGTCGAGAAACACAGACTAGAAATATTTAAAATGAAACCTTCCTATAAAGGGATTAAATTCTTTGACTGTTTGCCTAAATCTTTAAAAGATGAGAGTAACATCTGCAAGTTTCTTAAATTGTTAAAAAAATACCTAGTAAAGGAAGCTTTTTACTCATTGGACAATTTTTTAAATAATAGATAAATTAAGACAATAGATTTATAAGGCTTATGTTGTATATGTTATCTGTACATATTCATGACTTGTTCATTGTATATACTGTATATGCTTTTCTGAATAAAGAATTTTGATTTGATTTGATTTGATTGAGACCAAAGATGATCCGAATGGCTTTTTTCTGGAGTTTAAATTATTGGTTTTGTAGTTTTCGTTACTCCATATTGGTATACAGTAGGTCAAGAAAGGGTAAACCAAACCATAGTAGGCTGTCAGAAGAATACGTTGGTCTCTAAAACAGCAAAGCCTTCGAAGAAGAAAGATAATACAGCTTAATTTACTGTGGACTTGATCAATGTGGTCTGAGAATTTCAGTTTGGTGTCTTGGACAATACCTAAATAGGTTACATGCGAGGAGGAGATTATGTTGGTGTCATCAAACATCATTGCTAGAAGCCGAATGTTGTCTTATATCAAAATCCAAAAATGTGGTTTTTTGAGTATTTATATTTGTTTTTTTTTTAAGCTGAGTTTAATTATGTCAATTATGTTTTTTCCATGTCAACTTTTAAACAAACTTAATTGTAACGGTAGAATGTGGGATCTATTCTATTTGTATTGTTTCTATGAACATATATTACATTATATTATTGGTTGACGCTAACTCGCTGGCTAATGATGGGTTCTCTACAAATGAAACCAAAATATGTATCAATAAAGACTGTATTTAATATTAAACGAGTTCGCACGCAGCACGCTGACGTGAGGGAAGTGAATTTCCACATAAAAAACTATAAAAATTCAAAATCAGTTAAAAACATACAATTATTCCAATTTTTATTCAAATCTGAAAATATTGATATTTTTGGCTGTTCTGATACTCCTGGTTCTATTTACCTGCAATGCTGGGAATACAATTTGGCACATTATAAGGTTAGGAGAAGGTCCAGTCAGGCTTTAAAGTAGGTGAGGTTGTTGGGGATGATAAAAGTACACCAAAAAATGATTAACAGGCTTTTCTAATGTAAAACCCCCATAAGACAACGTACTGTATTTGGTCAATACACATTTCCTTTAATAACTCGGTAAATATATATGCTAGAATGACGAGAGAGGGCTTAACAGTTTCGCCACACTAATTCCCATCTTTTTGCAGTCGTTAATTTCACATCAGGGGCTTTTCTGACCCTTTTGGGGCCCAAAAACTCGAAATTTGAAAGATTAATTCCCTAAAAGGGGTTTAGAGTTTTCCGATTGTTTTGCCCAACAAACTTGTCCAACTGATTATAGAAAGGAACGTCCCTACCAGATTTGAAGTTAATCGGACAAAAAATGTGACCGCTCTAGAGTGCCTGCATATATATATAAAATTTTGAACGAACCCCCAAAACGTGTTCAGGGGGTCACGTTAGGAACTTCTATGGTGGTCCCGGGCTTAGGTTTCACCGTGCGGGTCATGCTAATAGTTCACTTTCCATAGGAAATTCACTAACAATAAGGATTCAGATTCAAACGTTAAAGACATTTTATACATGATTTCTAATTATCAAATTACGAAAAGGTTCTAAAAAAGGATTAAAATTAAAAGAGTAAAGACCTAAATATGATCCTCAAACCAAAAGAAAGAATAAGTAAGTATAAAATTAAGGGGTAGTGGAAAAATGCCAATCATCATTTAGCGCCCCAACTTTTCTCGTAAAGAAACCTGGGGGAAAATTTCGAGTAGCACAACAAACTGCTAACACTCAGCGTCTCACTTTGAGCAACCAATCACACTGTATTAGGAATTATTGAAGTTAGTTTCCTGTTTGTTTGAGAATCATTTACAATACTACAATTAATTTAAAATTGAATTTATTTATACGAGAAATTTAAAATAAGAATTTGGGATCAAAAATACAATGTTAATAAAATATTTAAATGATACAAGTGACATATCATCACAGTAAACTGGTAGAGTTCTCCAGCAGCCTCGGAAGCAGTATACGGGCCGGTCTATCTCTGGGATAGGGACCTGATGGTTAGGCACTCTGAAGATCAATAGTGCTGAAAACTTATTTATAACTAGCTACTTTAGAGACTGTTTTGTTTATAGAAGGAATTAGGTAGGCATCCACTCCTTGAATTAATTTATGGTTCGAGAATAATCTATGACCATTCGCCTTTTGTGATGATATCACCAGGACTTGTGCCCGCCATGGCGAATTGCTCTTCTCAATTACACCTAAATTGCTCTTCTCAATTACACCATCATTTAAGAGCTTATTTATTTCAGCTTCTATGAACTGAGAATCATTCAGCGAATGGCGAACAGATTTAACGGCTACTGGTTTACAGTTTGGAGACAGATTAGTGAATAAATTAGCAGGTCTAACATTGGCAGTACGGTAGTGAAGGCAGATACGAGTAAAACAGTAAATGAGACTTACCCCCACCAAACTCAAAAGTGAACTGATGAGTGAAGCTCTAATAAATCACAACCTATAATAAGCTCAGAGTAAAGGGTAAAGGTTAGGCATTACAGAGTTTAGTGTATGGGTATATTTAATTATGTTCAAACATCTCCAGATTTGCTTTGCAAGTACCTTTGATTGTTACCTAATGAATGTTAGAGGCTAGACCTACCTGATCATTTGCTTTAAGGATTTTCAATTTTATCTGGTGAGCTATTTTCTCATCAATCAAACTGATGTCACTACCCGAATCTAGCATCCCACAAAGTTGATAACCATTGACAGTGACAGTTGCTTCTACTTTTGACTGATGTGAGACAGGACAATAAATAACAGAAGCATAATCTTGAACAGTTGCTGTGTGTTTCTAAGGTTGAGACCGACAAACCTTTTGAAAGTGGCCGGTTTTCCCGTAACTATTACGCACTTTATTGTCTTTTTCCGAACAATTTGCTCGAGAATGCCTAGCTCCCCCACGAAAATAGCATTTGGCACGTAGAGCTCCTACTTCAGGATCGTGTTGACTGCTAGTGACTTTGTTATTAACATGGCAATCGGTTGATAAGCTATCAACACCATTTATTGCATGACTGGACGACTCATACTGCAGGGAATGAAGCTGAGCTAATTCTAAAGAACGAGCTTGTCTGTGAGCATCAATCAAAGTAAGAGTTTCATTCTCAAGCAGGCGTTGGCGTATTGTTGGGTTTAGTAATCCCCTGATAAACGAATCACGGATGTTTTCTCCTGCAACAGCCTTAAATTGACAGTCTCGACTAAGGAGTCTTAAAGACTCTAGGTACCTGTCTATTGACTTATTAAGTTGCTGACGGCGAGTGAAAGGTTTATGTCTGGCAAAGACCTCATCGTTCACAGGTTTGACAAATGTATTCCTGAGTACACTATAACCATAGACTAACTATAGTATAGACCCGGCACGCAATGCAAAAAAGCATAGCACTTTTTATTCGTCAGGACAGTGCTGCGCCGTGGACGGAATAGGAACTACTTTGGTTAATGCGGTCGGTAAAGTAAGGTGATTGACATGGGTTTTACTTTTGAAGACTATTAAAATGCATACTCATTATATTCGTTAGAAATTACTGGAATCAGGATTTTAACCAACAACTGGTATTCGTAAATTAAAAATGATTCCGATTTCGTTATGTTATATTAGACTGTGATTTTGATATACCAATTCGTGGTTGTGGTTAGTTTGATGTTATGTGCTTTCGGCTGTTATGGAAATATTCAAGAAATCCGATTTGTGAGCGTTTCCTAAATGTAAATAAAGGTAAATAACCTAATTTATAATAGTTGGTAATTAGTTTTAATACTTATTTGTATTGACAATATTCAACTAGACCCTGTATTTGATGCATTGTTCTTTGGCTCAACTTTCACTTACTTTCTAGGTTATGTTGCAGCTCATCATTTAGGCCTACAACCTCTTTACCATTTTTACTTTCCTACTTTTTATTTTGTTATAATCTCACACAGCAGCCAACAATTTAATTGAATCAAGTTATTTCAAGCTGAACATGTCCATATTCATAATTAAGAATCCAATTTTGACTCAGTCAGACATTTGTATAAGATGCCTAGGCCTATATTAAAACTCAAAGAACACATGTTCAGTCCATGCTTACCATGAAATACAAATCTTCAGGCTTCTTTCACAACTATAACAGCTAATTGGCTACAATTAAGACTAGTTAAAATAGGTTACCAGTACTAGTTAGGCCTATATATCATTTGAGTGGATACATCCGTTATAAATAGGCCTAAATACAAAGTTAAGGGTAGGCCTAAGGTTAGGGGGTAGTGATGAAATGTTATAGATTTCTGTGGAGTACCAATTGTTGTACAGGTCATTGTGGAGGTTAAGTTAGCCTACGTTATGTTACACGACTAACCTAAACCTATTTTAAGCTTGGCCTTACTGTCGCAGCGCAGTGTTGCATGTATTTCAACTGTAACAACTCTTGTGTTTCAACTGTAACAGCCTTTAACTTCTGTAAATTTATTAAGCTGTTGTGACTAAGTTAATGTAGCAAAATTGAACATAAGTGTAATTTCTGTATTTTGATTGGAGGGGCAAACATGGTTGACACATATGCAGTGTTGTGGAGTAGCGCGCTACAGTAGCGAGCTACATTTTTAGTAACGTCGGCTGTAGATCCGCTACTTTGGAAAAAAGTAGTGTTAGCTGTAGCGCCCTACAGTTTTAGAGAAGATGTAGCGGATTATGTAGTTAATTTTTTCGCTACTTTTACAATTTTTATGTAAGTTTAATTATGTTATGATGTGTTCATAAAAAATCAAGACTAAAATCAATTATATAAGCTACCGGTACCGGTATGTATTTGTGAAAATTCATGACTAAAAAACTAGATATGGGTGAATGGGACAATTAATACATAATCTAAGAAAGTAAGAACCAGACTGCGAAAGTAGCTAAAATTGCAGCTTAGCTACTTTTTACTGATAGCCATAGCGAGCACTAATGTTCCCTACAAATGTACAGTTCATTAATACTTTTTAATTTATTTCAGATGAAACTTGTATCGAGACACTTTCACTCGTCGCAAGTAAGCCTTGCAGACACCAGTAGTTACCCCAAGTTGGATGATGACTGCCCAGCCTTGATCAATTTCAAAGGTACCTATTTTGATAAGGGGATGAATAAGTTTAAGTTATGGGAGTGGGAGAATCAGGATTATACAAAAGTATATGTTTATTTGAAGTAGGCTAATAGTCAGATATTTGTGCGATGCTGATAATTTTTATAAGAAACCTAATAACTTACATCGGTATTGGTATATTCAAGTTAGTTATATTATAGACAGACTCTTCTGAATAGCCTAGTTATAATATGAACGTGATTACAATATTTTTTAATCAGGATATTGAAGGTAGTGTTTTTAGCGAATTTCCCCTATAGGGAAGAAGCTATTACCGTAGTCGGCATGGTAAGACCTAGGCCCGGGACCATGATAACTTTTCGTTTTGAGGTCCCCAGATCCCAAAAACACCATTCATTCAATACTGTATATATATATATATATATATATGTGTGTCCGTGAGCACGATAACTCTCGTAAAAATTATCCAATTTTGACGAAATTTGGTATAAACATGTAAAGCAGCATTTATGACTTTAAGTTCGAAAACCAGACAGATCGACCTATCCGAAAGGGTATTTTGGGGGGGTTTTGTACTCCAAAAATGGTTTTTTTGAATTTTTTACATATAATTTTTGAAAAAGTCAAATTTTAATTTTGACCATTCCATTCAGCTTAAAAAAACACACAATTTGGTATTTCGATCATTCCTCTACGTCAATTGGTTACCGAGATATTGAAAGTGCTAAACACAGTACGTTGTCTAATGTTATTCTTATGGAGGAAAAGAAAATTTTTTTATCTAGCTTATTTATGAACGTATACTGACGAAACTTCGTATACAGCTTCATCTCGTTGAGGTCTATTGATATTTGCTCCAAAAATTGTTTTTGCATAATTCTCCCGTAGCAGCAAACCTGCGTACTCAGGCCCCATGTTATTCTTATGGATAATAATTAAATGCTCTGTCTCCCTTAATTATGACCATAAATTAATAAAAACTGGTATACGACTTCACCTAGTTGAGTTACATTGATATTAGCATAAAAACCAATTTTTTGTGTTCCTTGTTGCAGCAAACCTGCGTACTCAGCCCCAATGTTATTCTTATGGAGAATAATTAAAATTGTATATATCGCTTACTTGTGAATATATTTTTATGAAACTTGGTAAGTGGCTTTATGTAGTATTAAGACATTTATATCTCCATTGGAAATTCGCTGAGTATGCAGGTTTGCTGCGACGGGGGTATTTCTTTGTACAATTCCCCGATTGTCTGGTATAAGTGAAGATGACATAAATGATAATTAGGTACCGGTACGTCAGTTATTTTCAGTAATTTTTTCTTTAAATTATAACTTAACAGCGCTCTGTTGGGTTAGGTTAGAAAACCTAACCTATCTTAGGGCGTTGTAGTGGCTTATATTTATTTATTCTACAAACCGCTCACTGGTCGATATTCAACCAAATATTTGTTCAATATAAAGTCGACGAATATATGAAACAAATGTTTAATATCTAGTGGGTTCTGTTGGACTCATCTCTCTCTCCCTCACTCTCCTCTCTCTCTTTCACTCTTCCTCCCCCTCCCAGGGGCGGATCTAGGAATTTGGTGAGGGGTGGCGCACATGATTATTTTAATTATCTATGGACATCATTTTTGCTATAAATCAAATAAAAATGGAGCTGTTTAGTGAACATGATAAGGGTTTCAAATACAACCAATAAATGTACTTACCGCAGCACCGGCTTAGGGACTTGGGCCGAGCATCCCTAAGGTAACGCACCACATTATTTTCAGTAATTTTTCTTTAAATTATTACTTAACAGCGCTCTGTTGGGTTAGGTTAGAAAACCTAACCTATCTTAGGGCGTTTTAGTGGCTTGTATTTATTTATACTACAAACCGCTCAGTGGTCGATATGCAACCAAATATTTGAAGGGTGTTACAATTCCAGTAATACTTTTTATTTATGAGTCATCTGTTTTTGCGATGTACTACATATTTATTAGAATAACACACCTGTTTATTAAAAGAATACCCCTGTCGCAGCAAACCTGCATACCAGAGAGAAGCTGTATACCAAGTTTCGTCAGTATACGTTCATAAATAAGCGAGATATAAACATTTTCTTTTCCTCCATAAGAATAATTTTAGACAACGTACTGTGTTTAGCACTTTCAATATCTCGGTAACCAATTGACGTAGAGGAATGATCAAAATACCAAATTGTGTGTTTTTTTAAGCTGAATCCAATGGTGAAAACTAAAATTTGACTATTTCAAAAATTATATGTAAAAAGTTCAAAAACCCATTTTTGGGGTACAAAACCCCCCAAAAGGAATGTTATTTCTCGTTGTGGTCTATTGATATTTGTACAACAAAATACAATTTTTTACTGATGGTTCCTGTAGCAGTAAACCTACGTTCTCAGCCCCCATGTCATTCTTATGGAGAATAAGTAATGTGTGGACAAACCCATTGTTAAAACACTGTGATTGTTTATTTTTTATTAATTTACTATACCACACATATTTTTGTTACAGAACAATCTATGCTGAACACATCAGTGGCGAGGAAGAAATGTAGTTAATGGGAGATAATTTTGAAAGAGGGTTAAGACTGATATTATAGATTAAATAATTGTTACAGTTTATATTTGTCAATAAAACGTTTTAATTTTTAATTGGATTTATTTTTTATCCAGTATTCTTAATGCATACATATTTTGCATAAAGGTTTTTATAAATTATATGAGAAATACAGTTTTTATTTTTTAACGATTTTAAAGGAGTTTTAGTAAACTAATTGTAAAAAGTCAGCTTGTTAATTTTGCACAACAAATTTAAGAAACAATCACCAGTTTTATGTTGAGAATGAAATTTTACAACATAACCAACAAAACAAATTAGTTGGTTCAATACCAACAAAATTAACTTTGGTTGAAAAAGCACAGCCAGTTTGTATGACAATGTTTGGCCAGGTCCTTTTTTCAAAAGTCTATTGTACTTTGCCACATAATGAAGTGTTACATCAAATAATTGATTTAATATAGCTGTTACATTCTTAGTTCACGATTATGTTTAACCCATAACGATAGTGTGAGTACCGTACTTTGTCTTGTATTTGGGATATTTGAAACAAGTCTCACCTTTAATCACCCTAAATGGTGTTATAAACCATTTATGGACCATTCCTCAACCATATTTGAATGTTGTAAGTTTATTCCAGCTTGTTTGTGCCAACAACATAATAGTTAATGCTGAACAAACATTATAAGATTATAAAAGTCCACAGACTATTCTTATAAAGTATCCATTTACAACATTCTGTGACCATTCTCAGCAAAACATACATGCTTATGTATAACATACATATTTTTGTATTTAATTTATTTTCAATCATCCTATAATTCACAGTATAGAACAAACACAGTACGTTGTCTTATGGGGGTTTTACATTAGAAAAGCATGTTATTCATTTGTTGGTGTACTTTTATCATCCCCAACAACCTCACTCTACTTTAAAGCCAAACTGGACTTTCTCCTAACCTTATAATGCACAAAATTGTATTCCCAGCATTGCAGGTAAATAGAACCAGGAGCATCAGAACAGCCAAAAAATCAAAGTTTTCAGATTTGAATAAAAATTGGAATAAATGTATGTTTTTAACTGATTTCGAGTTTTTTATGTGGAAATACACTTCCCTCACGTCAGCGTGCTGCGTGCGAACGCGTTTTAGTTTTTTTACACTATTTGATTTTTCCTGGGGATGAGGCCTGTCTAGAACTTATTTTTATCACAGAAATTAGTTATTCCGAACATTTGAAGGAAATCGTTGGTGCCGTTTTTTTTAGATTAGTGTCGCAAGCAAGCAAACCTTACTCATATTAGAATATAGGATTGTTAAATATATAAATCAATAAATTGGTGGAAATTATCAAAATTTGTGATTTAAGTATTTACTTGTCTGTAATTACTATCACATTATTCATACCCCATAGTTTTTTATACTGTTTTTGTTGAGAATTTATTTAGTAGTAAATTATAATATAAGCTTATTTATTATAATATTTATAAGCAGTAGATAAATTGAAAATATGTAGTCCCATAGGGTAATGTTGAAGCTGTGGGGTGAGTATGTTTAATCGATGGTAGGACTAATAAAAAAAACACCAATAAATATTATATTTAGTTGTATTGTTTTCATAAGTTTCAATGCAAATTTGGAAATTATCGTATTGGAATACGTTAAAGAAATATTTAAATTCAAATTAACTTTATTGCCATTACAACACGTTATTTATAGTCTGTATTAATGTGTAATTTTAAATTGCAGTTACTTTTTTATTAAACTTAACTCATATGAATTGTATGCAGAAGTATTAACAAGTTTTTGTGATTGGTTATCATTATAGTTTACATATTTTCAAACATTTTTATTTTGCTGAAATGTTGTACACACTTAAGTTCAATATCAGTAAAGCAAGTTCAATATCAATGTCATAATTCCAAGCAATGTACAGACAAAACTTTATTTTTTGTATATAGATATCCTCTCTGTATACTTATGTAATTTATTACCAATCTTCTCTCAAAGTTTTAAATAAGAACTACAACATCTGTTTATAGAATAACTATTCTTAAGTCATCATCTGGTTCAATATAAATAAATGCTTTGTCCATAAGAAGAACATAGGATCTTTAAAACCCCGTGGGACAGAGTTCTAAGGTGATTTCCAAAATATCAATTAAACCTAAAACCTTCTAACGTACATATAGAACATAGAAAAAATGTTTCATCGAAATCAGTGCAGCCGTTTCCCTGTGAAAAGCGAACAAAACGTGACCTTAATCGCACGAAATCACGTTTTTGAGCGGCCGCCATTCTTTTTCCAAAAGGCGTATGACAGTTTAAAGTAGCCTAAAACCTTCTCACGCATATATAGATCAATGAAACAAAGTTTCATCCATGTCAGTGCACCCGTTTTCCCGTGAAAAGCGAACAAAAACCCGTCCTTGAGCGTTACCAAAGACAGACAGACAGACAGACAGATAGACAGACAGAAATTGAGATAAGACTTGTTTTGGCTTCTTTAGGGTGTAAAACGTGAAAATATGCAAAAATGTCATAATTCCAAGCAATGTACAGACAATACTCTAATTTTATTTATATATATATATTTATATTTTATTAAACTATATCGGGCTTTATTAGAGTAAGTTCTGACATACATCAAGGATAAGTTACAACTAAAATTGTTTAGTGGCAGTTCAAAGACAGTCGCAGCCCGATGTCGCGGCCGCAGTTTCCCGCGCCGGCCGCGCCTCGAGCCCTCCCAAAGATATGACGTGGCGCCAAAACTGGTGGAGGAGCAGTACGGCCTGTATCTAGTAGGGCATTGGCTGCGCCTTGCCTTTGATCTCAGCGGCCAACCCCAACCCCAAAAAAGCGATTGCGAGATGCACCATTCGAAACGTTTCAATTATTGTAACCATTCGAAATGTTACCAAATATTTAGTATGCATTCGCTGATCATAATTGAAATGCATCATGTTTATAATACTTAATAATAAGTAAATAAGAATTATATAGATTGGGAAGTCAATAAACGCTAGTAAATTTTCGAAATCAAAATCAAAATCCATTCGATTGCGTCATCGGAAACATTCGAAACGCAACCATTCAACAACCGAATCCTCTCGTAATCGTGCATCAATACTTCGGAATCACTCGTTTGTCTCCGTCTCTCTTCGTGGCGGTGCGGCCTTCGGAACCGCTCGTTTATTTCCGTCTCTCTTCGTGAACTACGTTACCATCACGATGGCAACGCCACCATACCAGGGCTACCCTGAACTACGTCGGGAGCCAGATTAAAAGTGCTACGCAAAGGCCCATAAGGTGCAATGTCTATACTGTAGTTAGTCTATGCTATAACTGCCTCATTTATGTATTGCATTGACTTACATACTCGTAAATGCTAGGTGAGATGTAGTTTATGAGAAGACGAAGTTTCTGTTCCTCGTTGGTTGATGTACTTCTTACAAAATTCTGGAAAATGTGTTGCCAATGGTTCCAGTGTGTTGCTGCATGACTGGAATCAGGATCTAACTTGAGTGTATTCGGACAGAGAAGGCGATCCATAGATTTAACTTTTGTGAAGTAGATTGTAGTATAACTTGTGTATATAATAAAGAAAGAAAAACCAGAACATAGGCTTTAATTCACAGAACTAGTGTCAAATAATATACAAATACAGAATGTAAACAAGCTGGTAAACAAATTATTTAATATACGATTATAAAGATAGTAAATATCATAACAACACTTTAGTAGACAACCGGTCGGCGACTTTTAATTTTGACAGCATCTACCCAATGAATTTTGTTTAGTCCAGCTAACGCCAAGGTGACAACATAACAAAGTAAAAAGCTGAACTAGACGGCAGACCTTTGGGAAATATTTAGTCAAAGAGTGTGACTCCAAATATAACATAGAGCTCAGTGACTGGTAGCCGATGGCCGAATGAGCTCAGGAGGTGGAGGAATATGGCCGCGCCGAGGCAGGCCTTTGATGATTACCGACTTTCCACGGAAAAGCCCGCGCCAGCCCGGACGTGCCTTATTATGGACCGCGGGCCGTCCTGACGATACACGGCCTGTGGTGCGGCAGTTTTTATGGCTTGGCCCGCCAGATCACGGGCCGTGTATCATAGGCTTTAGCTAGGGAGGTTTATTGTGTAACTGGAGGTAACACTGCTTCACTATTTTTGTCGGAAAAGCGAGCCGATGATTTTTGTCAAGCTGGTACACTGGTGAGGCAAATTTATCGTTCTTTGAACCATAGACTAACTACAGTACTAACTACTGTAGTTAGTCTATGTTTGAACTATCCTGATTGGTTGTTTTATTCCTATAAGTGAATCTACTCATGCAAATCACTGGAATAAAAGTAGTAAAGTTGGAAAAAATCATTTTTGGCGTTTGATTTCTGCAGCTATTCTTGTAGTGAAATATGATAAATTATGAGTAAACAAACAAGTACAAGTTTATTAATGTTAAAATCATGAGTAGGTATTTGTTTGAGTCATTTTGCCGGCTCGTTAGATTTCAGCGAGTAGTTATTTGCCTCACCAAAATTTGGAAAGAACTGCTCGCAGTTTTGTTTATCATTGTTACCTCCAGTAATACCAATAGAACTCTTTAGCTTTAGCTTGTCAGCTAACTTCAGTTAGGTTTTGTACTCTATGAATGTGGGTGGAGTTGGAGTTTCTGCGGTCTGCGGAAAGGAAATTGACGTACACGAAAAAAGTTTGTTTATATTGTTGTGATTGTCAAAATGTTGTGGTACTGGTACAGTTAGTGCAGTTGTTTATTTATACACTTCTATACAATGAAAACTTTTGTCCAAAACTAAACTGGGATATATATTTTGCGTGTGTGCTTTATCTTGTATCTTCTGTCAAATCAGTGGAGAATAATTAGTTTATTAAGTACTTTGTACAAAACTGGTTTCCCTAAAATTGTCTTAGTTTACTACCAACATGAATACCAAAGTGTTTAAAACTCAAATTCCTACTGCAACAGACTCTAATATTGTTAAAATTGCTGTTGAAATGGCAGATCAGAACCCACAACTAAAAGGTTTTAATCAAACGCAACCTTTAGCTGCAATAATTCAAGATCTGTGCAATGGTTGGAATCTCACTGATCCAGAGCAGTATGCTTTGCAGTTTTCTGAGCCAAACAATAATAATTATGTTACTGAAAAGAACAGGAATGAGGTAAAAAATGGTTCTGTACTGAGGCTAGCCCATTCCCCTTCTAAAACAGCTCATGATATTTTGCAGAAATTAAATTCTGGGACTAATGATGAGAAAGTCTCTGCCCTTCAAAAACTGGCAAGCTTAAGTACGGATATTACATTTGCTTTGGAATTCATAAATAAACAAGGTTTGGGATTCATTATTCAACTGATTGAAAATGGCAAATGCGTTGGAGGCATGCTTGCATATTCCTTACTTTCTTTTGTGGAGTTGATGGAACACGGCATTGTATCTTGGGATATCCTTGAGGTACCATTTATCAACACTGTTGCGAGCTATGTAAATAATCAGTCAAGTACAGCTCAAGATGCTAAAGTTGTACAAGCTTCATTATCTATTCTTGAAAACATTGTGCTGAATAGCTCAGGAAAATATGGTCAAGTTGAAAAAGAAGTGACATTTCCTAATCTGGTAATGCACCTTCAAAGTCAGAATCTAGCGATTCAGCTGAATGCTATTGCATTGATTAATGCATTGTTTTTAAAAGCAGACCCTGCTAAGAGAAAGGCCATATCTGGAACGTTATGCTCAAAACAAGTTCGGAATGTAATATGGAGCAATATTATTCAGTCTTCCTCAGGACAGGTAAGTTGAAGATGTGAAGTTGTACCTATATTAAGCCTAGGCCTAGGCTACTTCAAATGTATGTTAATAAGCAAGGTTTCAAAGTCACACTCTCCTCTGATAATTTTAATTGTGTCCATTCAACACAATCATTGATATGAGCAGAGGTCAATCCACTGCAAATCAAAGTGTAATGGTTGTTTAGCTAATTTCATGTGCTGGTAGACAACAGTGTTATATTTCTGTGGGGTATATTGAATACTGTGCATATTTATCAGATACAGGCAATGGTAAAGAAATATATGCCACACTTAATCAGCGATTTTCAAACAATAAGATAAAACAATCAGCGGTTTGCAGTGGCGTAGATACGGGGGGGGGGGGATCAGGGGGATATATCCCCCCCTTTGAACCTTGGAAAAATTAGAATTTGTATCCTCCTGAAATCAAGCCTACGCCTTTTGAATAAAAATAAATGCTGTTGCTGAAAAAACAAAATAGTGTTCGCAATATTTGTAAAATATCTTATTTATATTAAGAACGTTCATCGCGTTCAATAAAATAGTAGCAGATGAACGCACCGGCTCAGTATATGCGCGCCAAGTGGGACGTGAGTCACCGAACAGGCTATCCTCATCCCTTAGCGGCCAGCTCGTCAACTAGCGCACCTGACCTTGACCTTGACATCTAGACGGTATTGGTGATGAGCTTAACGATAACTTTCCAGTACTGATTACTCTCTGTAAAAGTGGTCGATGTCTCGGATGTGTAGGCCTATCAATAGTAATCATTTCGGTATAACATCACCTGAGCCCAAGTTACAAATGTTTTAGGTTAAAACAATTATTTAAAATTAGGTAAACTAAACCATAAAAGTAAATTTAATTTATTATTATTTTTATAAACTATAAAATTTCAGGTTATGTGTTATGTAATCACATGTATGATTTAATGTAGTCATTGAGTCTAGCGCTCCTATTGGCCCAAAAGTATCTAGTTTCTGTATCAATGAGTCTCGGCTGCCGTTTCTGATTCCTTAGTAGTCAGTACTCGTTAGTACTCGGTGGGTTAGTCTGATATCAGTTATTAGATGTACTCATGATTACTCTGTACTTAATTTTATTTCCGGATATCAGATACTTTTGCTAGCAACCAGTACTGATTACAAAATACCGATTACAGTAGTACTGACATATCACTAGACACTAGACGGTCTAGAAGACGTCTCTTTGACTTTAGGTCAGTTAGGTCGGTGACCTTGCATAATTCTCAGCGTTGCGATGCATGTCTGTTTTATTATTAATATTTCAAAACAATGTAAACTAACGGGGTTTATCGCTCTTAAAAGGAAAAATGAAAGTGGTGAAACTTTAAGAGTAAGTGAAGGTGTTGCTACAGATAGTGGGCAAAAATTAGTGCTTTATTGACGTGATCAGTGACAATGATGCGTGTACTACTGCCACCGCCCGCAGTGGCGTAGATAGACCTTTGTCAATGGGGGGATATCTCATTTAGGGGATACAACAAAAATTGTGTTCGTGACTAGCGCATACAGGTACACAAATTTAGAGACATTATTAACCTTCCCCTTACACTTACTCAAGTGCTGCGTAACGCTGAGAAGCTCCAACACTCACGTGCTGTGGTTGATGTTGATGGGGCTGTGGCCATACTACAGTGAGCGGTAACAGTAGTACACGCATCATTGTCACTGATCACGTCAGTAAAGCACTAATTTTTGCCCACTATCTGTAGGAACACCTTCACTTAATCTTAAAGTTTCACCACTTTCATTTTTCTTTTAGGAGCAATAAACCTCGTTAGTTTACATTGTTTTGAAATATTAATAACAAAACAGACATGCATCGCAACGCCGCGAATTATGCAAGGTCACTGACCCAACTGACCTAAAGTTAAAGAGACGTCTTCTAGACCGTCTAGCTTCTAGTGATGTGTCAGTACTACTGTAATCAGTACTGGTTGCTAGCAAAAGTATCTGATATCCGGGAATAAAATTAAGTACAGAGTAATCATGAGTACATCCAATAACTGATATCAGACTAACCCACCGAGTACTAACGAGTACTGATTACTAAGGAATCAGAAACGGCAGCCGAGACTCATTGATACAGAAACTAGATACTTTTGGGCCAATAGGAGCGCTAGACTCAATGACTACATTAAATCATACATGTGATTACATAACATATAACCTGAAACTTTTTAGATTATAAATATAACAATAAATTAAATTTACTTTTATGGTTTAGTTTACCTAATTTTAAATAATTGTTTTAACCTAAAATATTTATAACTTGGGCTCAGTTGATGGAATACCGAAATGATTACTATTGATAGGCCTACACATCCGAGACATCGACCACTTTTACAGAGAGTAATCAGTACTGGAAAGTTATCGTTAAGCTCATAACCAATACCGTCTAGATGTCAAGGTCAAGGTCAGGTGCGCTAGTTGACGAGCTGGCCGCTAAGGGATGAGGATAGCCTGTTCGGTGACTCACGTCCCACTTGGCGCGCATATACTGTACCGGTGCGTTCATCTGCTACTATTTTATTGAACGCGATCAATGTTCTTAATACAAATAAGATATTTTACAATATTGCGAACATTATTTTGTTTTTACAGCAACAGCATTTATTTATATTTAAAAAGAGTTTGATTTCAGGAGGATACAAATTCTAATTTTTCCAAGGTTCAAAGGGAGGGGGATATGTCCCCTTGATCTTCCCCCCGTATCTACGCCACTGACCGCCCGCTGTAGTATGGCCACAGCCCCATCAACATCAACTACAGCACGTGAGAGCTTCTCAGCGTTACGCAGCACTTGAGTAAGTGTAAGGGGAAGGTTAATAATATCTCTAATTTTGTGTACCTGTATGTGCTAGCCACGAACACAATTTTTTTTTTATTCCCTAAATGAGATATCCCCCCTTGACAAAGGTCTATCGACGCCACTGGCGGTTTGGTAACAAAGATTTGAGGGGTTTGGACCGCTTTCCCCTTAAAAGTGTTTGTGATGCCACTAGTGTTGATATACATCAAAAACAATTTATTTTACAAAATAACTGAAAAGTTTTTAAAATACGGTAAACTCATACTTTTCTACTGCTCTGCCATGTGCGTGTCTCAAGCTTTACTCCTTACTACAGCAAGTTGTATTATTTACTAATTTTGTCGACCACCAAATGGGTCAGTACACTTAGAGGTTAGGTTTAATATTATTTGCAGCTGATACTACATGGCTGGTTCATCGTTAATTGCCAACTTCACACGATCCACTTGCCATTAACTCCCCTCATTACGCGGTTTGAGAACTAAATTGTTATTAATTTACTACGAACCTGCAGTAAAAAGATACTCTAATTTAATTTGGATTTTTAAAACTTCAAGTTTAAATATTTGACAGCTTTACACAAATCCAGTAAAAAGTTTAATTTCTAAGTGCTTACCCTCTTAAATTAGATTGACATTGGCTACACCTCAAGCTACTGTGCCTACTGCATGTAATTTGCATCGTACAGTGCCAATAACGCAAATCACTGTGTTGTACACTGGGCCTTAAGTATAGCCTAGTCCCTAGGGTCCGTTACAGGCCTCTGAGTTCCGGGTAAATGACCCAAAAGAACGGGTCTGTTGATAGCCCTGATTATTTATAAAACTGTTTAATTTTTGTATCAGGGGACATAGAAAGCCTATAGTGTTTCTGGTGATGGTTAGGTTTACTTGAGAAAAGGAGCTATTTTATTTGTACCCAAATTAAACGGATTTAAAAAAGTCCATCCAAGGGCTGAGTTGTCTGCTCTGAACAACATCCATTTTTTCTAGCAGCCTGCATAAAAATGCCATGGTGGAGGACATGCTTAGTGGCCTTATTGGGATTTTTGGTAGGCTTTTGGTAAGTTTGTGGCTCTGGGAGGTTAAGTTAGGTCCAATAATTTAAATGCTTTCATCAAATTTGACCAACAAATTTAAATACTTCATTAAAAAAACCTTTATAATTTGGATTTTCCAATATCAGAATAAAACAGTAGATAGTGAAGTATTTTCAAAACATTTTCCTTAGTCTTGCGGTTGTATTGTATTCTATTTATAAGCCAACTAGCCCTATCTAATTATACGAGCCCTAAATAAGGTTAGGTTTTGCCGTTTGTTTAAGTGCTCTGCACTCGGGGAGACTGAAAACCAACTGTAATTGTAAACAAGTTGAGCAACAGAGTCGTCTGTGACCCGACCAAAGTATTCAGGTGGGACATCGCACACAGTACAACTGAGATGTGATGTGTTGAAAGCAAATCACGTTGCAGTTGCTAGCAACTGGGCATGCCGGCCACGTCTCAACTTCAATTGCCTAGTTACTCAACTTGTTCACTCGTAGTACGTTGATGTAATATGTTGTTCAGTGTATTTATTTGAAAATGAGTTATCAGTTAGTGAGTATTTCGTCCAGGAACTGAAAAAACGCCTAGTGTTGTACAATTGTTTACCAACATTCAGCCTTTCTCAGTAGACCCAAGGTCTATACTTATGTAGACCTAGCATACATACTTGTAATTTAAAACTTTTTTCATGTGTGATTGTAGATAATATATTTATTACATTAGTTTCATGAACAAAAATATGAAATTTGCTCCATCTCAGTCTCAGCTTGTGCTCCCAATTACTTAACTCAATTTCAGCCATGTGCATTGGCGATGTTAACTTAAGCAACACAACTATAACCGTAATCACGTCACAAACCAGTTGCTCAACTCTAGTTTCAGTCTCATCTTGTGCGGAGTACCTACAGATTAAATACCCCCGTCGCAGCAAACCTGCGTGTTCAGCGAATTTCCAATACATAATATATGTCTTAATACCACATACACCCGCATACCAAGTTTCATAAAAATATATTCACAAATAAGCGATATACCGTATTCAATTTGAATTATTCTGTATAAGAATAACATTATGGATGAGTACACAGGTTTACTGCAACAAGGAACAAAAAATATGGGTTTTCATGTAAATATTAATATTACTGTAAACTAGGTGAAGCCACATACCAAGTTTCATCAGTATACATTCATAAATAAGCGATATATACCATTTTGATTATTCTCCATAAGAATAACATGGACGATGAGTAAGCTGGTCGCTGCAACAAGAAAAAAAAAGGGTTTTTATGAAAATATCAATATAACTCAACAAGGTGAATCCACATACCAAGTTTTATTAATCTATGTTCATAATTAAGGGATACATTACATATTACTTATTCTCTATAAAAATAACATTGGGGCTGAGAAAGCAGGTTTGCTGCTACGGGAATTATCTGTAAAAATTGATTTTTTTGTACAAATAACAATAGAACACAGATGAAGCCGTATACCAAGTTTAGTTAGTATACGTTCATAAATAAGCGAGATATCAATTTTTCTTATTCTTCATAAGAATAGCATTGGACAACGTACAGCATGTATAACGGGAGAACGGTTTGGTCTAAAGTCATGAAACAAAATTCTTTCCCACTAAAAGATATGGGCTATCTATTAAAAATATTTTCATCAAAATCTATGTATAGAATGTTCCAAAAGTAAAGGTCATGGGTTTGAATCTCAAAATTTTTTATGTAAACATGGGGCAAATTAGACATAATTTTAAAGGTATCATTTTGGTGAAAACAGAATTCACTTATCTTTATCCGTTCCAAAATGGCGGCTGTTTTTGTGTCAAATATTGACATTTACGGAATATTCTGTATTTTCTAAACCACTATTCGCATCCTTTTTCCGACTTAAATTTATTACTTGTGATAAACTCAGTATATACAGTTTCGAACGAATGGTGTTTTTGGGGTCTGGGGTCCTCAAAACGAAAAGTTATCATGTTCCCGGGCCTAGGTCTTACCATGCCGACTACAGTAATACCTTCTTTTGGTTGCAAACCAACATATTTTGCCCTACTCAAAACACATCTGTTCTGAGTTACTGTACCATATTTTGTTGCCTTTTTTGTGAAACTTGAAAGCCTTTATTAGCCTTTATTAGTAGTAATAAAATAGTCCTCAGTTTGCAAGGACTTAAAAGAAACAATATGCTGCTCAGTGCTCATACATGCCATAACCTGGTAGCATAGGCCAATTGTAAGAGTACCAAATAAGTTTGCACTAATATTTTTAAATTGTTGATTTTTGACTCCTCCAGCATATCGGTAGTAGGCCTACTAATTTTCTTAGAAACATAATGAGATGAGTATGAACAATAAACAGTCAATACCTCCTACCAAAATACTTTAAAGAACACTTAGTGTTCTGGTTAGGATAGTTATAAAAATTTTTTAAAACTAAACAAATCAGAAATTTTATTAATAAGTTATTTAATAAGTTCTGTTTTCCTCAAAACACGTCATTTTTGTAACCAACCAATTGTGTTTGTAGTCATCTGTTGCTGGTTTTGTATCTTTTGTACCCGATAGTCAAAAGTGGACGTATGTGGACCGAGGTGTAAGTAAACCTAGATGTTTTGAGAATTAAATGTCTAAATCAAATCCACTTGTTGCTTTTTCACTAAGTGTTGGCATTACTGAGGGTCACAAGGTTACTGATTGGTGGTTTCTACTTTTACCACACTCTTCATTAGGTTCTTTGATAAACTTAGTCACTCATTTAAAAATTACTGTATCACTCTTTCTTCATCCCTTTCTTCTCAAACAAAATCATAAAATAAATATTAATTAGAAAGTAGACCTTCTAGGAGTTACAATACAAATTCTAGAAGGCCTACGGTTTAAGGGAGGGACTATGGTGGTTAAATTGATCACAGACATTGCTGCGGTTACAAGCAGCAAGCTCATAAACTGAAAATAGCTAGAAGAGAAACATGTAAATTTATTATGATTTTGTTTCAAAATGTAACTTTGTTCATCAGATTGAAGACCATTTGTAGATTTTACTTACCTAAAATGTTGCATTTATAATTAATGCTTCCTTCCCTTTTTTTTTTTTTTTTAAGCTTTAGGGCCGCTTTCCCCAAGTACAGTTTAACTTAAACTTAAGTTTATGAGAAATTCTGCTTTCCCAATTTGTTGAGGGTAGTTTAAACCTGATTTATGTTAAACTTATAGAGACCACTGTTATTTCCTTATTTTATTCTATGGTAACATAACCTTGAATCCTGTATTACATTAACACATTGGGTGCGGCGGTATCCATATGAATACCACGAGTCCATCACTTAGAGGCGACGGTATCCATATGGATACCTGGAATGGTCTAAACTTTGATATTTTCCTGTGGCTCAGCCATTTGATATTTCGAACTAATACCTTGTAGCCACCTGAGTTGATACAGTAGAATGAACACGGCGACCTTGGTTTCTATTTTTGTCGCGTTATCAGTAGCATGGGTGGGGGGGGCGAGTATGCCACTTGCGTTTGTTTTTTTTCAATGGAGACTTTAGTAAATTTTTGTGGGACAATCAGAGATGTATGTGGAAATAAGATGGCAATTCTTCGACCCGAAACAGCGTGCGCGGCCGGCATCACTACCTGGTGGCGATGGTTACCATATGGCTACCCCGGCCGGCATCACTACCTGGTGGCGATGGTTACCATATGGATACCTAACTTTGAAGCCAACATTTCAAGGTAAATGCCGTGGTGATCACATTTATTACTATTATCATATATTTCTACCATCAAAATGTAAGTTTTTATTAAATTAAAAAATTTCAGATTTTGGGTGAATATTTAAATTATACCGCCGCACCCAATGTGTTAAACATTGATTTTCATTCTTACTAAAAGGTAAATAAACAAACAAAATCATTTGAAAAACGTTGTCAACTTAATATTTTGTGGATTAAACCAAACTGGCTAAATCACATTTTTGGGAAAACAAATTGTGCCTTAATCTCAAGTTCAAAATAACCTCAGGTTTAGTTTAAACTTGAGATGGGGAAAGCGGCCCTTAGTCACAGGAATTATGTGCATGTTCTTTAAATCCCGGGCTTTGTGTCAAAATGTTGTATCACATATACGTAGGACAATGAAGAGGACTATTGTAGTCAGTCAAGTAAAGTGTAAGGTAAGGGCCTCAGTCAAATTTGTTCTAAGAAACAAAGCAGTTTTTAGGAACTCAAAATGAGTTCAGTTTTGTTTATACCCATAGTTAAACTTTAGATTAGGCCTATAGTTGAAGCAAATGTAACTACAGTTGGTGCCAAGTAGAATGAAGTGCAAAGGGCAGTACGGTTGAGGCCAAGATCTGTTTCCCATTACGATTTGTTCAAGATCTGGCCATGGCTACAAAGTTACTTTAAGCATCTACAAGTTTGACTGCTCGACTGAAATTTTGAAGGGAAAGATGTTAGTGGGGAGGGGGGGGTTGTAGAATCTCAGACTTGCCTTTACTATCTACACTTCATCCTGGTTGGAACTGTATGTTGCTGGGTTAGGATTTGATAAAGTTAATTTATTATTGTTTCCTTACTAATTAATACAAAAGAGGAGTCTTCTATATTTTAATGAGTGTTTGCACTGTATTAAATATGTTTTCCTTGCTAAAACCTTTTAATTTCCTCATGACCACTTGCATATTGGATGACCTGGATGTGGGTTGTTTCTCTCTGTGTTTAATAATTTGTAGTCATAGAAGCTATTCAGCTGTTAAGTTATTATATACGATGTGCCATATCATGGGAAGCCCTAACGCCCTGAATCCTGCTCCATGCAGCAGGTGTGTACACTTGTATTGGTCTCCAAGTATTTTCAGTATTTTCTTAATAATTATGTTTTATTAATTACTGCTAACAAATACTATTTGCCAGTCCGTATAGGCAACATTAGTTTGAACTTGGAGCTTCCAATGACATGTCACTTAGTATAGTCAAATTTTTAGATAAACGGACGGTCTCGCAGGTAGCCCCCTCCGTCCTAATCCTCTGCTTACAAAACAACCCCATTCTAGCACGGCCAACCGGTTAGTCGGCGGAAAACACCATCAATGTGATTCGCTTAGAATTTCGCCCTCTGCTTAAAGAAGCTAATAATTGAACCATTGCACTCTTATTAACAAATGACAGCTCATTTGTTTTGTCATGATTTGACGAATACATCAAAACTTGAATCACATTTCCATGATGTTCCATAATGGAGAGAATTATATTTTACTTTTTAGTTATAGTTTAGTTATTGGAATATTTATCACTGAATGGAACATCGTAGGATTGTGATTCAAGTTTTGTTGTATTTGTCTAATCATGACGAAACAAATGAGCCATAATTTGTTGATGAGAGTGCAATGGTTCAATTATTAGTTTATTTAGGCAGAGGACGAAATCTGAGAATCGCCGGGCAGTGAGGGTGTCTTCCGCCACCTAACCGGTTGGCCGCGCTCCAATGGGGTGGTTTTGTAAACAGAGGATTAGGACGGAGGGGGCTACCTGCGAGACTGTCCGATTAACTAAAAATTCTGCTATAAAGCTATTACTAAGTTTATCAGCCAAATCTAGTTTTTACATTAGTGAACTGAGGACAAAGTAACAAGAAGCCAAAATTATTCCAAAAGGTTTGGTCTTTTAAATTGAAAATGTCTAGCTTTAGAAATTTGACAACTCATCCCTAGGGATCTTTAGGCATGGTATATAAACTTGTAATTTTTTTTGTATTTTGAGAAAAAGGGGTTGTTAGCAATATTCAAGTTAGTTAACTTTGATTAAACATTGGGTTTCCTTATCAACAGCGCTATGTCTTTTATCTCCACTTTCTCAGATTCAGTGCTTCCTTATGTGTCATTCTGTAAAATGAAGACATTTTCTGCATGTAGTCATTGACATAGTCGTGGGTGAGAGATAGGTAATATATGTAGTGGTTTTAGTTTTAATTATTATGTAGCCTTTACATTTAATTGTGGTATGAAATTATGAGTTTGATTGTTTTTTCAAGTCGTGGTGTTGGATAAAATAGGTATAAAAATTGAAATTGAATTAGAAATTGAAATATAGTTAAAATTGTTTTTACATCATGCATAAAAGTTTGAGATATTGTTACACAATAATGTAAGTTACTGCTATGTTAAAAATTTTATAATTGTCTAGAGTTTTCGTGTATCTAGATGTACTGTCAAGAACAAATGTTTAGTTATTTGGTACTGTTCTAGGTTGGGACAGAAATGGCTCATCAACTTTACGTTCTACAAACGTTGTCATTGGGATTGTTAGAGCAAAGGATGAACACAAAAATGGATCCACAGGTAAATTAATATTTTTCAGAATGAAAATATGTAAAACCAATTGTTGTGAGATGCCTTGTGTTGCCTTGTTACTGACAAAGACCGAGTGATTCTTTAGCCAGGATTGTTAATTAATAGCACAATGACCAATGACATTGTGTGAACAAATCGACATTATCTCTAAACCAACTTCTATTTAGAAATTTCTTAATCCGCCCTTCATGGACCGAACCCTGGGTCGGATATCTAAAAGGGTGGTTAAAACCAAAAAAACATGGGTATTGGCATATTAAGCACTAACAATTATAAAAATTATGCAACAGTTAACAAATAAGTAACAGAAATAGGTACCAAGATGCAATACCTATTTAACTAACAAAACATATGATCGAATTGTTGTGACCTGAACATTTTTGATGGTACAGTATTGGGATGCCGGCTGCAGTGGCAGACATGAATAATTTTCTGGGGAGAGGGCGGTTATTCCGATGGGTGGTTGAAGCGAGGGCGGTTAAGGGGCGTGTACTGTACTGATGATTTTGTGTGAACAAATCTGGGCTACATTATTTCTAAATCAACCTCTATTTGGAAATTTCTTAATTTTGTTTTTGAATATTTTGTATTCTTTTACTACACTTTTGTAGGATCAAGATGCTCATGACAAGATCAAGGAGTTGCGCCGCATCGCATTCGACTCCGATGGAACCAGCACGACAGACGGGGTCACTCGGAGACAACACGGAGGCTTTGCCAAGGACTATAAGAAACTGGGCTTTAAATGTGATATCAACCCAGCACTGGACTTTACCGAAACCCCTCCAGGCATGCTGGCCCTCGATTGTATGGTATACTTTGCCCGCAGTCACACAGAGAGCTATACCAAGGTAAAGTGTATTTTGTTGAAATTGTTACATCTTTTGCGGGTTGTAAGTTAGTTGTTGGTAAAATGCGCCACTTAAAAAATTATTTTCTATATTTTACCTGTTAAATTTCCTAATGTCTATTTCTACAAACTATTTTAAATATTAAATTCATGTGGATGAGGGTTTTTATGTAAGAGAAGTTTTAGAAAGGGACATGAGATGAGGGTTTGTATAGAAGAGGAATATTATAAAAAATAAAAGAAGAGGATGGAAGACTCTATTTGCTAAGTAGTTTTGTTGTGCCAGACAACCAGTCAACACATATAAGCCAGTGTTATTTTTTAATTTTGGCAGAAAATTATTGTCTTGTCACCTAAGATTACTCTGTTCTGAAAAATCATCATTAACTAGCGATAACCCATTGCCCTGATGGGAATCTCACAGACATCAACTGCAATTCAGTACAAACTTAAAATGTAAACAACACCGTCAACGTCTTCTGACAGAAAAAAAATTACTGTTAAGAGATATTCCTTATTACTGCTGTTTATTTAAATTAAATAAATTAGTCTAAGTACACATATAAAGTGAACCCAATAAATTATATCTTCCATAAGAATAACTTGGGATCTTTGTGGGTCAGTGGGGTGCAGCTCTGAGGGCAGAGAGAACCCTCAGAGTCTTCTATAGGAAAGTCCCTTAAATTTTACACATCAGTAATCAAAATTATAAAATAAAAAAGGTTTAAATAAAAATATAGTCGATAGGAAAAAGATTCTTAACGAATTATAAGTAAAGCTGCGGGACAAGTTTAAAACCTTCACAAAACCACCATGATTTTTCTCAGTATCGATCTAGAGAACTCAGATTTTATATAGATCAAGTGCGCATTTTAATCATGTCGCTTACTTTGTGCTCCATGGCAGAACAACTGGCGATAGTGCGAAGTTGTCGCAGAAAGAAAGTGAAGGCTGCAAAATGATCAGTCACATAAAATTGCAGAAAGATTTTGGATTTTACACATTCTGTTGCAGAAAGAATGAAAACATTCTGCCATGGGTATTTTGAGTGTTGGTTGGATGTTAAACCTTTTTTATTATTCACTAGGTACTCATTTGGTAAAATTTATATTTTAATATTGGTAGTAAATTTAAATCGAAAACAACAGTCCTTGATCCATCTACATATTCCCTTAGCCTTATTTAATCATGTATTTTTATTTTATTTTATTCCACCATTGAGAGTCAAAGTAGTTATGTTAGTTAATATTCAAAATGAAATTGGATGTAAGTGGTTTAATCTTTCACTTAAAACTTAATTAACTGCCATTAATTACTATTAACAAATTTAGTGCCTCTGAATTTATATCTGGTACTCTTTCAGTTTGTGTGAATTCTTTACATGGATACATTTCTTTGACAGGTAGTGTTGGAGAATTCTTGTCGGGCGGATGAACACGAATGCCCTTTCGGTCGGACGAGCATCGAGTTGGTCAAGCTTCTTTGTGAAATACTGCACATCGGAGAACCTCCCAGTGAACAAGGGCAGAACTACCATCCGATGTTCTTCACACACGATCGGCCGTTTGAAGAATTCTTCTGCATATGCATCGTGCTTCTGAATAAGACGTGGAAGGAGATGCGAGCTACTACTGAAGACTTTGTTAAGGTTTACAGGGAGAAAATGGTTGAATGCTTTGGTTTAAATTGTATAAATAATTCTTAATTAGGCAGAGGAAAATTTAAAAAAACTCCTGGTGATGTAAGTTTTTCACATTTATTTTGTTTGCTTTTCCTCAGTACAATTTAATCTGTAACGATTTTCCTTGCTGCAAACCTTGAAAATCCTCAAAAAATACTATTTCCTTATCTTATATTTTGCGATTTTTATTAATTGTGTTTGTAATTTGAATGGTTTGGTTAGCATGGTTAAGCAAGTAATTGAACATTTTTCGTCATTGGTAATTTTATCACGTTAAGGAAGCTGGGATCTGATTCTATTATTGGCTGAAAAGAAGTTAGTAGCAAAGGTACTCAAACTTTGCCAAACCAATAAAATGTAAAGCATTAGTTTGTTTCTCTTTTCTCCATTGATAAAAATTGTTCCCACTAATTTCTTCAAAATATCTTTTACATTTTCTAAACTTGCAGTTCTTAACACTCCTGTAATCTGTGCAAATAAAATTTGCTGGATTTGTGTTATATTTTTCTTGGACTTAAATATTGTGCTAATCTTAATCAGCATAAAACCATAGTTTTAAAAAATATTTTGGTCCAGTACCCATTAAAGTATTTTGCTAAAAAGGTTACCGGGATTACCCACAAATATAGGGTAGCTTGCACATTGAAACACCTGTTTTTATTTTTGTTGTGCCTCAGAATCACTGTATATTGAACTACAAAGGGTTATGTTACCTTTGTTCCGTCGAAGTGATCCAAAATGGTAATCCTTGCTGGCTGCCACGTGATTTCAAAGCTAGTTTTCCTTGTCACTGTAAGATGTTGCTAAAGCACCTTGAAAAATAAATTAGTCAGATTCAAAAATTAAATTATGATTTGACTTCTTTGTTTACTTTTCACATCGAGGTCATCTTCAACATGATGGGTTCATTATTTGTTTTTTTTTAAGTATTACAAGAGATATTTTGTACTGACAAAAAACATGCATGAGAATTAATATAAAGACTACAATGATAAATAAATATGAATATTCAAATCCAACAGACATTTTATCGGAGACTCTATCAATATCGTTTGCAGGTATTCAGCGTTGTGAGGGAGCAGATCACGCGGGCGTTGGCTGCGCAGCCGGTGGAGCTGTCGATGTTCAAGGCTCGGCTGCAGCTCCTCACGTACGCGGAGATCACAAACCTGTGGCAGCAGGAGCGGACGTCGCGCGAGGAGTGGGAGAGTCACGCGCGACCGGTCACACAGCTCAAGGAGATGATCACGCCGGAGATCATGGAGCTGATACAGCAGCAGAGATTAGGGTTCTTGGTCGAGGGCACTAGGTTTACCAAGTACTCCAACAGAGGACAGGTGTGTGTTAAAGTAGTCACTGGTATGTACTAGTATAGGATTGAGTACAACAAAATGAAGGTGTCACAGTATTGGTAAGTCTTTTGGCTATCCAGTGTGACCAACTTCCTTTCCTTGGTTCCTCTTTACCTCTTCTGGGAACTTGACTTCCAGTTGAGCCTGGATAACCTGTCTAGTCCGAGTCCTTGGAGGGAGTAGTGGATCTTCCTTGCAGTCTGGGACGGGTGACTGGGAAAAAGGACCCTTACCTGAGAGTCTCTGGTCTGGGGGACAAACCGTCCTGGGGCCCCCCAACCCCTGAGAAGTTGGAGGCTCTTATTTAATTTTATGAACATCCAAAAGTATAAATAACACTGGATTAAAGTGTAGAATCTAAAAGTATAAAAACACTTGCTGTGTTGGCTTTGTTTAAATTAGATGGAGGGTCTTACAGTTTATAATCAGTGTTGAGGAATGGCTTTTGGTGTAGGCTAGAACGAGGATTAAGGAAAGGTTGGTGGGAGAACTTACCCTTAAAAAGAAAAGGAAAACCACACTTGGAGCTTCTAGTATAGGTTACGGTATAAAGCAACATGTGAACTTTTATATGATCTGCACCCGTTTTAAGTAGGATTTACCTCTTCTCCTTAAGGGCATTTCCTCTTCTTTGCAATTTTTACTTTCATAATGCAGAACTGATATTTTTATAAGGATTACTGATGGGATTTTCCTATCAATAGTTTAGAAACAGCCTTTTTGTTTCATCATTGCACAGTGCTTTGGACCAGTCTAAATCACTGAGTCCCACTTACAAGAAACAACGGTAAACGTCTGATATTCGGATTAATGTAGGACTGGCTTTTATTGATAGTAGTACTATCCTAAAAGTATAATTTAATAAGTAGAAAATTACACAATACATTTTGATGCCTCTATAAGTTTTTTACTTTGTAGTGAATATAGCAAAATACAGGACCAATTCAGCCAAAGCTTAGTACAAGAATAACATGTATTATTTACAGTTTTTCTAAGGGCTGACATCGTGAGTTTAAGATGTGATGCTATCATTCCGCTTTGTTTTTCAGTAAAGATCGGCCAGGGTTCAGTTAAAACCCCGTTGGCTAGAGCTGCAGTATGGAACTAAATGAAAAATGTTATTTATAAATATTGATATATTTTACACAGTTTGAATATAGTTCAATATATTGTAACCCTACCTTTTTATGCACCGTTTTAAGATTAAAATCGTTTTGTTAAGGTTTAGTTGTAGTTTTTTCCTTATTCAACAAAAGTTATAAAAGCATAAGTGTGATTACTAGAGTATTTATTAGCTGATTTTTTTAGAAAAATTTAAAGCAACACATGAATAGAACTCATTCTTGAGCAGCCTATGTTAAAACACTTTTTGCTATAAATTCAAAACATATCAAAGTGAATATTGAAAAATTGTATTGGATATTGAACATTTATAATCTGATCGAATTAGATATGAGAGAGTTTACTGTATTTACACTGTAACCATATGCTTGTCTTCTACAAAAAGTAATCCCACATTTTTGCATAGAGGATAAAAGACAAGTTTTGGTACGTCCGGTTGTCGCCGAACCACAAAGTGTTCCACTACGGGGACTGTGACGAGAAGTCTCAACCTTCGCTGGAGGAGCTGCCTAACAAGCTGGCCGTGGTGGACATCAAGGCTCTGCTCACGGGCAAGGAATGTCCGCACATGAAGGATGTCAGGTTCGTCTTTCATTTAGTGCTTTGCATAAGAAGGTTGTATGTACTTATACAGGGTTTCTACGGTCAGGGAGTCAGGGAATGGAAATTTGGTCGAGGAAAGTCAGGGAACCAGCGATAAAGCTTATTTTGTTATGCCTCGAATCCATGTACTAAATATATGAAAATAAATTTGAAGCTTATAGACAATATTGATTACTATTCCACCGTAATGATACTTCACAAAATTAATTTTGTAATCTTTGTTCAGTCCCAAAATAGGTTATAAGGGACATTATCACAACAAGAATTACTTCTTGTGAGACATCATAAAAAATTTACATGAAAATTCAGTGCTTTTATTATTCTATCTGATCCTGATGATGAAAAATAAGCGAGCTATGATTGTTTAAGTGTTCAGGTCACGGCACTGCGGCACAGTCAGGCGCGAAGCGCATGCGGGCGGCATGGCAGTGCACCGCAGTGCCGTGACCTGATAAAGTATCCAATAAAGGAAGTAATGTAGAGATTTATTTTAAAAGCCTTATACTTCTGAATCAGCTTTTATATTTAATTCAGTTTGTTGTTTATTGATGCATTTATAAATAAAATCAAATTTACTTAAAGGTCACTATGTACTTAACAAAATAATTGTATTCAACTTAATGCCAAACATTACATTAAATAAAGAGTCGTTACATGTAAATAACGGGAATATTATTAAGGTGCCAACTCTAGATCTTCATAAAATAAAAAGCATGGCCTTCTGAAAAGTTCTGGCTTGAACTATTGTGTGCCTAACTATTGTCTTAGGGAAATTCTTTAACAACTTTATTCCACTGTAGTGTGACTTTTTCTAAAATTGTGTTTTTTGTGAATGGGATTTAACAATAAGTTGTCTATTCTTATATCTCTTTGGGGTTTTGTATTTATTCAGTTAGAAATATAAAGGTTATTGGGGATTATCAATGGTATAGTAGTACAGTCTTCTCAGCCTGTTGGCTAAGATTCAATTCTTATAAACTGAAGGAACAGTAGGTATTCTTACAATAAAATTTCCCTTCATGGTTGTAGTCATCTCAAACCAATTATTATTCTGATATTAAAAACATAGGCTTTAAGTTGCTATTTTTAATTTCAGGTGTAGCTATATTTGTTTGCAGGGTTACTATTTTCAACTAAATCAACAAAGGATTGTAAAAATATTAAATTAGCACAGTTAAGGTTATTAAATCCTCCAAACTTATAATATTTTGTAGCAATTTCCAATCTCGTATGGTATCAGATTGTATAACAGGTAGCAGAATTATATCTGATCTAAATTATTCATCTGTATTTGTATAAAATATGTAATTTTTCTTGTAACAGAGGGAGAAAGACGACTCATCAGTTAGCTTTCGCTTTGACCTTGGACTCCGTCGATGTCACTTCACTGGACTTTGTGGCCCCAGATGAGGAGGTGTTCGATTACTGGACAGACGGGATAAATGCGTTGTTGGGTGAGTTTGTTATTAGTTTATATAAATAAACTTTGAGATTAAACAAATTTTTTATATAACAAGTTTGGAAACAATTATTGCTAACACCTGACTTACAAAAGTATTATACACTCTAAAATATTAACTTGAGATAAAATTACCTTTTCTAGTAAATTAGATTTGATGTATGTATTTATAATGCATATGGTCTAATTGTTCGTTTCTTGTTAACATTAAAATTATTTTAAAGAAATAAATCTTTGCCAAACATATTTTAATAAACCTGTTGTCTAAATCATAAAAGAAAAACAAAGTTCTACCCTGACAACAGAGATGTAAAAAAATACCATTTTTGTCCAAAAGTGAATGCAGTTATTAGAGTTCTATTAAAAGGCCTGAAAAATAGTAGCTTGGTCTGAGAACTCATGTTGTTCACCTGATCTATAAAATTGCATAGTTGATTGACTAGCTAGATTCTAAAATGTGTTTCTTCGATCCTTCTATAAGCATGTTGCTGAAACGGTTTTAACAACAAACTAAACCTCCCTCAGATTTTTGTGCCAAGACCTTTCATTCAACAGTTAACAGGGGGCCAAACTTAGAAGAAGTTTTCTCAAATGTTACTATTAGTTTAATCAAATAAAATCAAATAATTTATTGTCATACAAATCACTGATCATTGACAGAGACACATCACAGCTCCATTGACAGCCAGGTCCAATATCAGGTAAAAATTACAATATATTTTTAGAAAGCTTATCTCTTATATAATTTGGCCATTACACTAATACTACTATAATAAAACATTTCCAAGTGGTAAGATGAATTGGTAATACAACAATTTTATAGTATTTTGGTTTGTATAAGTATTGTACAGTAATAGGAAAATCAAAAAACTACAGACCTCATACGGAAAAATTCATCCAGTGAATAAAAGGGGTTATCCAATAGCCATTGATAATACTTATTAAGAAACATTCTATTGTTATACCTTTGCACTAGATGTACCAAGTGATTGTAGTCCCTCAGTGCAATCACAAAATGACTATTAAGAGTCTTGCCTAGTCTATTAAAATTGATACTTGCGGAGTTCTTATTTAGTTTTATTTGAGAAGTCTTAATTCAATTAACCGTCTAATGTCAACAGGTAACAAGATGACCAGCAAGGAGACAGAGAATGATCTGGAGACATTGTTGTCAATGGAGATCAAACTCCGACTGCTGGACGCTGAGGGAGTTGATATCCCACAGGAGCCACCCCCCATCCCCGACGACCCTCCCAACTATGACTTCTGCTATGAGCTCAAGTAAATTGGAAGTCAAAACTGATTTCAGATCACCACAGGAGTTAGTCGTAGGGTTAGTCATAGGGTTTGCTGAACGTGGGTAAACAAATGTTTGGTCGATTCCCTAAACTACGAAATGTTCTATGATTCATGACTCGTGATATTTTATAAAAGTGGTTTAACATGTGCAACTTTGAATCTTGGAGACGGGAATGGAAAGGCTATTTTATCAGACACATTTTATATGCATACTCACTATAGAGAAGACCCTAAAATATGTATTATTTAAAGTTTATCTATATTCCTGTACTTGCTTCATAAATTGCACTCATGGTTGTTTCCACTAAGTTGGTTTACGGTATAAATAAGTCAGCTGTTTTAAAAATTATATCTAGCCTGAGTTAAATTTGTATAACTTTAAGACGATTATTCCTGAGATTTCAGACCGTAATATTTAGGAATCGTAGGATACAGGAAACATGGAAAATTTGGTGTATCGGATCTTAACATAACAATCATTTACTATCATCCTTCACTTCATTTTTTAAAAACTGAAGCCGCATTTAACATGTTTGCTTCAACATGATAATTTTCGATCACTTTGTGCCACATGCAGGGATTGCATGGTCCAAATTGACCTTTTCAGTTTATACCCACTGTCATGGGTGATAAAGTCTGGCAGGAGCAGCACTTATTAAGTCGGGTTTTGATGTATGCAATGGTGCCGCTACCTATTGAGCTGTGTTCTCATCCTACTTCAAAACAAAGTCCAGATGTTTTTTAAAATAATGTTGCCACACCTGGCAAGGGCTGGTGGCGTTAAGTAGCGAATATGTTAATAGAAACCTGGTTATGATTAGTTATTAACTTTGCCATAACTTCTCAAAAGAAGCCATACAATTAAAATGGTTATGGATTTATGGCAATACAGTTTATTCATTTACATATACATTTGAGGTATTATCATGCTATACCTCAAAACATGTTTATATTTTTCTAATGATAAAATAATTATATGCTCAGTTGTAAATTAACATCCTGTCAGATATAGGCAAGGATAATTTTATAGTTACAATTTTTAACCTACGAGTTGTTTAGCTGAACTCAATTAAATTTACAATCATATACCTTAGATTCATGTAGGCTAGATGGAAAAATAACTCATGTTTTGATAATCTTGCATAGTAACATTTATTACGTATATAATAACATATATAATTCATTAAAATAAATTATAAAAAGTAATTATTGTCCAAGGGGTTTGAGATCTTATTACCTGCAACAGACAAAAAAGTCAATAGGTGTTCAACTGTGGATCATACTAATTTGCTATAGTACTCTGGGTTTGCTTCAGGAAACTGGGCTGTTCATCTAAGTAATTTTTAACTGTTTGAGACTTAAGTGTAGTATTCTTTACTGAATCTTATGAAATATTCACAAAAAAGGTAATTATTTCTGAATATTTAGTATAGTAGTTTGTTTTAGGATTTTGATTCTTTTATCAGATCTATTTAGTGATGAAAATCTATGAAAAATCTATGCATGATGTAGTCACCTAATTTTAATATTTAATTGAATGTAGGCCTGTTGTGATTTAAATATTTAACTAATTTATTGTAAATAGGAACAACAAATATTGATTTTAATGGTTTTTAATATTTTAAATTGAATTTACTTTTGCAATCAAATGGACAATATTTTATTACATAAATTAGTTTTATAATTTTAACAAACCATCTAAATACTTATTTAAATTATTGATACTTTTGGTTTGACATCATTCACACACAAAAAACAAACCACCATTGTTTTAGTTGTTAATCATTATCAAGATTTATATTCTTAAGATTGTTATAGGTACATTATTCAGTTATAATAATTAAATTATTAAATCTCCTTTATGTATAATGTTGTTATTGATTTAATATTTTATTTGCATGTATTATTTTATGAGATAGTTTTGATCTACTATTTTATTTTGTTTTACTGTCTATCTTTTGCTATTAGTATTAATACTGGTCGGTTCTATATTGTTTTATTTTTGTCATTAAGAAACTTTCTTTAACTAATTGACATTTTATGCATTTAGTGGCTCTACACCAAAGGATTTTAAACGGGAATGAAAAAATAGATCTGACAATTAGCCTAAATGCAATGATAGGGTTGAAAAATGAAACCATACATTTACCTAACTATTTTGGGTAGTTCCATGATATCTCTGTGATCTAGAATGAATTAACTGCACAAAAACGTAATGTTTTAGTGGAGTGGGATAATTGAAAGAGAATGGTTTAGCGAGTGTTAGTTTTTTTATATAATGAATGTAGTGTATTAAATGGATAATGTGTGTTAGATTTTTGGTAAGAGATGTAAGTTGTATATTTTAGTGAATTTTTAAAATCGTCATACTGCCATATTGGGTTGTAGGTGAAAATCAATTATATGCATTCATGCTCATGACTTGAAAGACTAATTTCAGTTGACCCTTTAAGCGCCAATAGCCTTTATATCGAAAATGCAGTCACAATGAAAATTTGTCATTGCAACCGAATGAATACTTCGATACTTTAAACCCATATATCAACTTAGAGTCCAAAGTCTTATGATTCAATATATAAATTGTTAGTTATCGATATATAAAAAATCGGATTTTACAGAATTTTTAATGGGAAATTCACAGAGACGGTGCATTTGGAGATGCATGCGCACGGCACAGTTGGCGCTTTTGGGTTCAGTAAAATAACAGTCTGTGGCGCTCAAAGGGTTACCACTCAAAAAGGAAACACTTCTTATGCAATGTCAACCACCAACAGTTTTTTTTAAACTTCATAAATGTTTAAAAATGAGGCAGTGGTGTAGAAAACTCAAATACCATTATATATTATGCAATTTAGGTTTATACTATATTTGTTGTAATTACCATTGTTCCATGCAGAAGAAGTAATTTTGTGTAGAGGTTTTACTGCTTTACCCTTGAACTATATTTATATTAAATAAATATTAAATATACAAATTTGAGAATCTCTGGAGTATTGTTTGATATTTGTTATTTATATTATTTATAATTCAAATAGAATCATTTCACATGTAACATTTCTTTTCTTATTTACTACCAGTTTTAAATATTTTCCTTAAATTGTAACCTCTCATCTATTGTTATTGCCATAAATTAATTAGTAGCACAAATACCAAATGATTCCCTTTTGATGTTTAGTGTTAGTCTTAATTTTTACTTTGATGCAATAAAGATGACAAATCTAAAATATACCAACACAAAAATCATGACCCACATTGCATTCCATCTTATCTGCCAAAAAACTGATTTTTACATATTTTACTTTGGGAATCATCATGGTGTGTCACATCACCTCTAAAAGAATCGTATATGTATCTGAAAACCGCTGTTGAGCTAAAATCAATTTTGTTTTGAACATATCTGCCAAAACTGTACTTTTGTTGTCACAAAACCTACACAACAAAACAATACTATCCCAAGTAAAACATTCTGTTTTTTGTGCCAGTAGTGTGTGGCTTTGAATACTAACATAACTGAAAAGATACGTTACTTTGCAAGATTTTTCATATGTTTCAATAACAAAGTTTTTTTAAATACAATGAATTTAACGTTATGATGAAAATCATTGAGTATTTTATGTTGAAAATCCATTTTGAACCCCACTTAATGCAGATTTGATACCTCTTGTGCTATGATGCTTGATATTAGGGGTGTGCTAGTATTCAAACTTCGAGCTTTTTCAAGCCGAATACTGCAATATTCAGCTCGGTTCGAGGTTTGCAAAAAGGTTTGAAGGTCGAGCCGAATATTTAAAACGCCGACTAGTGAAAAGGGTCGTCTACAAAAGTAAATTTAAAGCAAAAACTTTCCAGAATCAATGTTAGAATTCTCGTAGTGTGCGTCGGTAGAGCTCCATAACAAATACAATTCAGCAATGCAAATGCTTTCGGTCCTTCATTTAAAAAAATAACCAAATATTAAAGTACTGTAATATTTTCAACTGATCAACCAAGGAAATGGAGCTACTTTCTCTACGCTCAATCACATCAAGTGGACCTATCACACTATTCTGTTTGCAGTGTGCACTAGTGCAGTGTTGCCGTTGCCCAGTTGAGTTGTGCAATATTTCAAGGTTAATAATAATTAATACAACAATCGTACTGCTCCAGAAAAAGTACCACAGCAAAAAACTAAAATCCATGAAAACACTTGTTCTAACTGTTGCATCGGTACAGTCTTTTATACATCCAACTTACAACTTCATTCATTACACAATAATTATATTCCCTGGAGTCTGAAATGACGTCTGGCAACACTATTGATGTACACACTTTGTGAACTGCCTTAAGACTTCGAGTGAAGATGGTTATAATGTAATAATGATTTAGCTTGACCAATAGCTAGAGACAAGGTTGTAGGTGATGAACCAATAGCCTAATATCACGATGGCGTTTTAATGTGCAGCCGAAATAACAACTCTCCAAAAATAGGATTGTTAAAAAATCGACTAATTGCGAGGTTCACAAAATATAAGGATTTTATTCAAATTCTGAATGGTTACGTAACGCATGTTTATAATACCGGTGGTCATATTATTTAAATGGTTGGTTATATTCTATGTACTCTGAAGGCCCCTAACCAAGAGCAAGACACAATCAAAATGGCGCAGTGTTTTCAGTTTTGTTACGCTCCAGCTGTGCGATTAAAATCGTATTGTAACTCCGCGGGATTGTTTGAATTTGTGAATAAACGTCAGTAGAAAGCATATAATTTTGTAATTGTATGCTATCAAATTGTTAAAGCAGTGATGGAAAAAGAATGCATTGACTATCCTCTTCCACCTTCTGCTTCTTAAACCTTCTGTTTCAGAAGCAGGTATAATTGGTTAAGTCTATTAGGTAGGCCTAATAGGTTAGATAGAACATCAGATAGGCCTATGATTGTTGGATAACTTCCAACAATAAGATATAAAGACTGTGAGTACAATAAGATATAAAGACTAGTTAACTAACTTATATTTATAAAAGGATAAACTAAAATTTACTTTCAGTTGAATGAGAGATAGGCTACTGGGTTTTGGCAATTCCCAAGGCTAGGGCCAAAGTCTTTGGTTACATGGAAAGTACATATTGACATATGGTCAATTATTATTATTATTATGTCTATCAATAAATACGGTAACTACTGCATTAGTTAACCTGAGGGCTTATCAGTCAAGTTAAAAATTTGTAGTTCTCTTCCTTTTCGTTATTTTTTTTCTATGTAGGCGACCTACTTTATATTGAAATCAAAATTCTTCGTTACTATCAACAAGTGGTCTCAATAAATTTTCATTTTTAGTAGCCTACTTATTTTGTTATTTTCCCACTGTAGGCCTCTATTTATTGAACGTAGGAATAATGAAAAAGGAAAAATTGAATGAAAGATGACAAATACAAAGTTATAAATTAATTTAAATTACCATAATGAATAAAATGCTTGTTATTTTAAACATAGGCCTGATATAAAGAAAGAAAACATATGGGCCTAATCAAAACTGCTCAAAGCTCGAGAACTTTGACAAAATTCTGCTCGGCTTGGCTCGAGTCAGAAAATCACTACCGGTATATTGCACACCCCTAGAGAAAATCAGTTCCAAAAAGCTCGGCTCGAGAAAGCTTGAAGCTCGAGAACTTAGAAAAAAGCTTGGCTCGGCTCGGCTCGAGCCAGAAATCACTATTCACACACCCCTAATTGATATTTACTTGTAATCTCCAACAAAATAACTCATTTTGAAACCAAATAAGATTTATTTGATTCAGTCCAAAATTACATTTAACAATTACTCTTAGTAAGTAAATGTAAATTTGACAGTTGTGAGAGAAAAACTCTTCTACCAACGGCCCAGTGGGTAAATGCAAAAAAACAGTTTTTTTGGCTATCCACAAAAGTTGAAGAAAGCAGATACGTTAGTGTGCAAGATGGGTGACGAAATATGATAAGAAACCCTTCCACACAGCCAGTTATTGAAAGCTAATCCTAAGTCTACGATGCAAGTTGTTAATTTGTTTAAATGGGAAAAAGTGCTAGTTGTTAATTTGTTTAAATGGGATCAACTAAATTGGATAAAAGAAACAAATTTATTCTACTAAAAAAGGGGCAACAAATCAATCAAGCAGTTCTTAACCACGAGCGGTAGTGCGAGTAGTAATTAACAAACATTTTGTAATTGACTTTCTACCTAGTCCAACTGACGACTTTGCGGTCACACCAGACATACTGCCCCTTGGGCGCGTCCGGAGTTGGCGGCAGCAGGGCCAGGAACAATGGAGCATCCGCACCTGTAGGGGAGATAAAAACACTGACCTGTAACTTGATATGTAAATCTGGTTCATTGGAAATTACACAGTGATGATATGAGAGTAAAGCTACAACTCAATGTTCGAGTGATTTTTTTTATATTTTAATTTTGTTGTCCCTGGCCTTTTTACAATAGATAAACTCTTCTAGTACTATTCATGAGTATTTTATCAAAATATAAATATCTAGGGCAATCTAGTAGCAATATAATATTACATATTTCAAGTAAGATAATATTTTTTTCATAATTTCAAAATTAAAAAAGTCACGCCTGTCCTTTGTCCCTAGACCTAAAACTTTAACTTTAAAGCTCTACCAAACCGTTTTCGATTTTTATTTCTAACTAAATGTACTTGTTTAAAAACAATCAACTATTTTAGTTCACAATAACTTGACATATAATTTTTTTAAGTTTTTAATTTACCGTTCACTTGGTAAAATAAACCTGTCCCTGGGAAGTATTGTCACTACCGTCCGTGCAAATTAAGGCATTTCAGCTTACGATATTGGCAACCCTGTGGCCATGTTTCCAGTTGTGAGATGTTTACTGTTGTTGTAGTGGGTCTGTGTTTCTGCACAAGGATTTTACTTTTATTTCCATGAGAAATAATCTGTTTACTAAGGTAAGTGTGTAATTTAGAATTCATAGGTGTCACAGAACGTCCACAATGTTTAGCTCATTCAAACTAGCTGTAAATATTATGTCTGATGTACTTTTGTTTGCTTGAATAATGGACAGGTTAGAAATAGAATTCTAGCCGGCAAAGCCAGTTCTACCACTCACGGGGAGCAAAATTTCCCTAAATGTCACTGCCGTCCATGTCACGCCCGTCCATGATTCTGTCCTGCCCGTCCAGACTCGCCTGGACGGTAGTGACTGAAATTTCTGAAAGTTAACACATTTATAATCCCTTATATAATTATATATTTCTAATTATAAATATGTTTGCTGGCACTTAGGTCTTATGATATGAATCAAAAAGGAGTTTTGTGTAATAAAAAAATAAAAATTAAACATTTGTACGGCGTTTCTTTGGCCAATTTCAAACTACATAATGGCTTCATATTTGGCGATGTAATTGCATTTTTCATGGTTTACTAATGGGTTTTAGCGTTCTAAATACGAAAAAACAGCAAAGTGCATTTAGGCCTATTTCCCACCAAGTGTGTAATGTTTAAAATACAATTAATTCATATATTAATTTATGCTTATTTCCATAACATTTTCCACCCTTAAACTATTTATAAATTACTTGGTATGGTTTTCAAATGAACTATCATTGTATTCAAAATTGGTTCTACATTTTCTAAAAATGTATTTAAACAAGTTTCTTTTTAACTATGTATTAAAACTAGGCAGATTTTTGTTTCTTTCTAGAATGGAGGGAGTTACTGAAGATGAATTTAGAGAAAGGCTTAAAAACATGAAAGAAGAAGGATTGAAAAGAACTGCTGAAAGGGAAAAGGCCAGAAAGGAAGAATTACTTCAATTGGCTACTAAAAGAAAAGAGCAACGTGTCAGTTTGGAGAAGAAAAGAATTATGTTAGAAAAAGAAAGTAAGGAAATTGAGGAGCTAAGACAAAAGTTAAATGAAGAATTCCGAAAATTTAAGGAAGAGAAGATAAAGTTAGCAGCTGAAAAAGAAAAACTTAATATGAATAAAAAGGAAAGTAATGTTGTTGATGTTGGAAAAAACCCAACAAAAAAAGAAGTTTACGTTGAACATGTGCAAAGTACTTCCAAACGACAAGCAATGATTGGTAGTTCTAAGAAAAATAAAACCAAAAAGAAGAAAACTCCTACACTTAACTTTAAACAAATTGAGGAATTTCGTAAAAAGGACAGAGATAGAAAGAGAGCTGAAAGAGAGAAAATTAAGAATGATCCTGAAAGCTACCTTGAGTACCGTTTGAGAGAAAAACTTAGAAATGATCGAAGGAAAGAAAGTGGACAAATAAAGCCTATTTCAAAAATGGATAGAAGAAGTGCAAATGCTCAAAGAAAGCAGTGGAGAGAGAGGCAGCGAAGGCATAGATTACGACTGAACAGAGAGAAAGCACTTGATACCCCCCCTAGCTCACCTGAAAACCAGGTTGTTATAGCAAAACCACGTGAGTCCAGGCAAAGTGTTTCAGGAAAGAAGACTATACAGAAAAATAGATACAAGGAAAAGAAGCATATCCAAGAGTTAATGACACAACAAAAGAAAAGAGAACAGCAAATTAATATGTGAAAAAAGAGGTTTTTTAGAGAAAAGGCAAAGAACGCAGCATCTCCTTCGCCAAAAAAGTTGGCCAGTCAAATTGTAAAAAAGGGTCAAAAAGAGGTTTGCCGCCAGCTAATTTATGGATGTGCTCTTCAAAAACAGTTAAAGAAGAACAGTGAAACATGTACAACCAGAAAAGAAAAAAGAGAAATGTCAAAGTTTGTCAGTGGTCCGGTGATAAAAAAAGCTGGCTTGATGAAAAGATTGTCAATTGACAGTGTTTCTACTCACTTACAACGTAGGTATGCAGTCAAACGAGGTACTACTGACCAGAAATCTCGTGTAGGAAGAATAAAAAAAATCAGAGGCCTCGTAATCAAATATTTTCTTGATGATGAAAACTCTGTACAAGCTCCAGGAGAGTCACAATGCATTACACGGAAGAAAGTAAAAAAGCAAAAGCGCTTCTTGTTGGATTCAGTACGAAACCTTCATAAGAACTTTGTTTCTAATACTGGGATTAAGATAAGCTATTCCTCTTTTAATATGTTGAAACCTTTTTGGGTTGTTGCGCCAAAGGAGAATGACAGAGATACTTGCAAGTGTGTAAAACATGCTAACTTTGACCTAATGATAAGACCTCTGGCAAGAAATCATATTCTAAAAGTAAAGAGTACAAAAGAAGTTTTAAAAAATGTAGCTTGTTCTGTAGAATCGAAGGATTGCATGTATGGTACCTGTGATAAATGCAAATCAAAATCAATTAAAGACAGTGACATGGATTTAACAAATGTAAATGTTGAAGATGAGATAACTTACTGCAAGTGGGTTAGGAAAAAAGTTGACAAGATTAAAAAAGGAAAACCAAAGAATGAATCAACTATAGGAGAAAATGATGCCGGTAACGTTAATGAAAATAAGAATGTGACGCAGTGCACGATTGTGGTAAAAGAGAAAAAAAGGTGTACAATACGATACCTGATTGACCAATTAAACAGCTACCTACCTCAGTTCTGTATTCATGTATACAATGCGTACCACCAACGTGTATTCTTGAATGGAGCGAAAAAAGATCTCAAGACTAATGAAATCTTAATAGTTGTTGATTGGAGCGAAAATTATTTGTGCCGCTACGCTGAAGAAATCCAAAGTATGCATTTCGGAGGTTCTAGGTCACAGATTTCACTTCATACTGGGGTTTTGTATACTAAAGAATCAAAACTTAAGCCTACTTCATTCTGCACCATATCCTCCTCCAAGTATCATGGCCCATCTGCCATTTGGTCGCATTTAGAGCCCATTTTAAATCTAATTAAAGACAAGTTCCCAAATGTAGACACACTTCACTTCTTTTCAGATGGTCCTACAGCGCAGTACCGCAACAAAGAAAATTTTTACTTAATGGCAAGGTTTGCTTACGATTTTAACTTCTGGAAAGTGTCCTGGAATTTAAGTGAAGCCGGTCACGGCAAAGGAACAGCTGACGCAATTGGAGGAGTTGTTAAAAGAACGGCTGATTCTATCCTTCTAAAGCAAACCGACATCATTGATGTGCATTCTTTTAAAGAAGCTGTTTCTTCTCTTGCAGTTTTGATTTACGTGGTAGATGAAACAAAAATAACAGCAACTGAAAAAGGCTTACCATCATCTCTTACAGCCATACCAAAGACAATAAAGATACATCAGATTACATGGGCTAGGACAAATCCACAAACACTTGGAGTAAGGCTGTTATCATGCAAAGATTGTACTGGAAGCATAATCTGTTCCCACTTCCCAATTGACTCAGGGAAATTTGGAATGCCAAACAGCATTATTGCTGAACGTATCCTTTTCAATGCTTATTTTGTGCACAAGTACACCAGTATATTTGTACTATTTACTTAGAAAGTTTTTTAATCATGTTTTATTTTAAAATCGAGTAATGATTAAATAATTAATTAAATTGATTGATTTAATTGAAATCTAATGAATCAATAACCAATTGAATAATTTAATTTTAATTTCAATTTAATTAATTTTTTTATTTAATTAAAAATTGCATCAAGTTCAATTTAAATTAAATTAAATTTTAATCCAATAACTTAAAAGAAAATAAATTTCAAAAAATTCCATTATCAATCAATATATTGATTAATTTAATTAATTAATTAATTTCAATTTTAAATTGAAAAATGCTTTCACATATTTCCTTAACAGACCATACAGGAAAGACTTCCCTTCCGAACAATATCCTTACCAATGATGTGACGGTGTCTCCCACCCCATTGTCAGTGTTCCAGGAAACTAATGATATGGATTGTATCCTTTTACAATAAAAAATGCACCAAGATAGTTTATTGCATATTATTAGTAAATAACTTCTTAGTACAACTATTATTATGATTTATATCGTGAGGTAAAATCTTTGTCATAATTTCATTTTAAACTTCCTTTACTTCATCTTAAGCTACTACTGCGCCCGACAAAACTGAAAATGTCCAGCCTGGAGACTGGGTTTCAGTGATTTACGACAACACCTGGTACCCTGGAGTTGTGGAAGAAGTCACAGACCAAGACATGACAATCAACTTTATGAAACGTTCCGGAACTTTTTTGTCTGGCCAACCAAGCTCGACAAACAAAGTGTCCCCCTAAATGGAATTTTGAGCACCTTAAATCCGCCCATAAAAGTTTCCTCGAGGCTGTTTAAAGTTGAAAACAGTGATGAAATCGATCGATTGTGTTCAATTTATGTTGATTAGTATCACATCAGTGTAGTGTTCATTATGAGCTTTATAAGCTTATAAGTTTATTATGAATTACTGTAGAAGGAACTAAGAAAGTACTAAGAAAATAGGATGTTTCTTAAGTAACAAATTTTATTTTCTTACATTTAAACTAGTTTAAGTACCAATTTTCATACTTTTTTACTTTAAATAGTAGAAGTATTTTCTTTGTGTTTTTCCAATATTCATTTGACTCCAGTCTTATTATTAGTCTCCCCAAGACTATCTTAACCTTAATCAATTAATAAAAGGTATTAATTAAATTTAGATTTTCACTGTAATTGTATTATTTTTATTGAATTCCACCATTACAGTAGTGAAACCTCACTCCCGTCCGTATCAGTCACAACCGTCCAGTTTGCATTATTTTTGTGTCACGCCTGTCCATACTTGTCACTCCCGTCCAGTATGTGTGAAAGTTCATAAAATATTGAAATAAGAATATAATTGACTTTTTAATACTTCAAAACTAAGATATTAAGTAGCAGAACAACATAAAAAATGGTTTTCAATCATATAGGGTACCTTTGGTTCACACCAACACAAAAAAAATTTTTTTTTCCCTTATTATTATGTTTCTGTGCAATTTGTACCCAAAAAAAATTGTATTATGCTGTCACAACCTTACGTGATTTTTTTAAAATAAAGTACCCCCACTGAAACAAGTTTTATCCCTTACAACAGCATTCAAACGACAGTTGATATTTTGTTTATAGCACCAAAAGTCATGGACGGGTGTGACAAAATGTTGTGTCTTGTAACAAAAAAGTGCCAAAACTAAAATGAAACATTAGAAATTAAGCTTTAAAACGGTTTATTAATGAAAATAGATACTCCAAGGTATTTAGTGAAATATAATACAGTAAGAAATTCAAACTTTTATCCCTGCGAAACAAAACAACCAAAATTTAAAATTAAAAAAAATCACTCGTTCACTCTTTACGTAAATCTAAATTTTAAATAATATATATTGAGAAATTAGATAACAATATTGATTCTATACAATTTTCCTACTTTTATTAGAGCTTATACTTATTCCTACTATATAGCTGGTTTTTAGGGACTTTCTGAGACAATCTTTTGACATTCCCACTTTTGGTTGGTATTCAACAATGCCGATTTCTGTTAACCAAAGAGACAGAGAGAAGCTTTTGACAAGATATCTCAATAAAAATACATCATTTCTGGATTTTAATGTGCCTTAAATCCATTTACTGGAAAAATAAACAATGGAAAAAATAAATCAATTGTATTTGCATACATATCCATTAACGTATAACAGTAAGAACTCTGTTTTGAGGGGGTAAGGAAGGATGGATTTCATTATTAGTCTAGGCGCTAGGCCATGTCCTTTGTGCACTTATATGTCCCCTAAGTTTTGCTGTGGGACTGTTTAACACCTATGGGAGCTAAAAAAGTTTGTCTCGTGGTCCAGATCATGGTCGTTTGGCCGCCATATAGGAAAATGGCTGCCAAATTGCTAGATTACTTGCTAATACGTATCTCCGCACTCAGTGGTCCGATTTTAATTTTGTAAATCTCATTTTACTCCTTGTCTAAAGGCAAACAAATTTTGTCATTACACATTTTTTGTTAAACCCATTATTTATTGAGATACATTAAGATTTTGAATATTTCTAGTAACGTTATGGACTTACTGGCTGGTTAATGCGTCCATTCGTTCCAAAAGCTTAAAACTATCGATAGCCCGGGTATTTTGCTCCGTTACTGTCGCTAGTGATAAACTGTCAGCTGTTTACGTGTCTGTTTCATTGTTCGCCGTTTCGCTGGGCAATATTTACACTCTTGTTTGTTTGTTTTAGTTTTAGCGAATTTCCCCTATAGGGAAGAAGCTATTACCGTAGGTCTCATGGTAAGACTTAAGCCCGAGACCATGACAAATCTTTGTTAGGTCCCCAGATGACTAAAACACTATTTGTTCAAATTTATATATATATATATATGCTATGTTAATGTTGTATATATATATATATATATATATATATATATATATATATATATATCTATATATGTGTCCGTGAATGCGATAACTTGAGTAAAAAAGGTCCGATTTCGACGAAATTTGGCTTAAATGTGTAAAGTGACATTTATGACTTTAAGTTTGAAAACCAGAAAAATCGGGCTATGGGAAGGGGGGTTTATGGGGGATTTAAATTTTCCAAAAATAAGTTTTTTGCATTTTTTACCCTAAAATTTGTAAAACACTTAATTTTGGTTTAGACCATGTTATAGAGCTTAAAAAAAAAATAATATGGTATTTTGAATTATTAAGCTAAGTTAAGTGGTTGCGGAGAAAATCCAAAAAACCTGCTCATAAAATCTCCTATGTTAATCTTATGGGAAAAAGGTTTTTGGCTTTTCCTAAGTTAATTTTAATGTAAACTTCACATTAAACCAATCAATTCACTTCACCAATCAACTCAGCTCCACAAAACAATCTTTTTGGTGTTTAAATTGTGATTCTACGTCCAACCGTTGCAGAGATATTCAAAGTGCTAAACACAGTACGTTGTCCAATGTTATCCTTATGGAGAATAAATAAAATTTGATATCTCCATTATTAATGAATGTATATTGATAAAACTTGGCACGTGGGGTCACGTAGTACTGGTATATTGATATTTGCACAAAAAATGATTTTTTGTTGATTATCCCCGTAGCAGCAAACCTGCGTACTCAGCCCCCATGTTATTCTTATGGAGAATAAGTAAAATGTAATGACTCCCTTAATTATGAACATAAATTAATAAAACTTGGTATGTGGCTTCACCTTGTTGAGTTATATTGATATTTGCATAAAAACACATTTTTAGTTCCTTGTTGCAGCAAACCTGCTTACTCAGCTCCCATGTTATTCTTATAGAGAATAATTAAAATGTTATATAGTGCTTACTTATGATTGAATATTGATTAAACTTGGTATGTGGCTTCACCTAGTTAAATTATATTTATATTTGCATAAAAACCAATTGTTTGTGTTCCTTATTTCAGCAAACCTATGTACTCATCACCAATGCTATTCTTATGGAGAATAATTAAAATTGTATATATCGCTTATATATGAATATATTTTTATGAAACTTGGTATGCGGCTTTATATGGTATTAAGACATATATTATGCATTGGAAATTCGCTGAGTACGCAGGTTTGCTGCGACGGGGGTATTTAATATGTGGTTGGTTTTAGTGCGAGGTTTTCTCATGTTTATAAAGAGTAGATAAACTTCAAGGGAAATAAGATGAGTAACACAGTGATGCTGGTCAACCATCGGAAGAGACGTAAAGACGTTGACAAAGACATGTGCATTTTCTGTAAAAAAGTCAAACGTTCTTTGCAATTATGGTCAAGCGAAAAAGGTATTAAAAACATTAAAAGTGCTACTGAACTCATTGAGGACGATGTGTTGAAAAGCATTAAAGATGAAAATAGCATAAAATATCATATAGCCTGCAACAGACCTTACATATTGAAAGGAAAAAGATTTAAAGAAAGACAAGAAAAAGATGCTGAAGAATCAAGATCGGAAGAGGAGGATAATACTGCCCATCAACAAAGATGGAAAAGTATACCTGGATTTAGTGGATAGTTTACAAAATGTATAGTGTGTAATCAATTAAAAGTTCAAGGAGACTCAAAACTGTACTGTATTTTTGAGAACGAGTTTGTTTTTAACGAGAAATATTTGTGCAGTGACATCCAAATTTCAAATAGAAGGATGAAAAGTTTACTTATAGAGCACTTTGATGATACTATTCATTCTATTTACTCAAAGGATTGCTTTGTATCACAAATGGTATTTTCAAATCAAATAACTGTGACACAACTTGCAGAAGAAATTCGTAACTTCGATTGTGTTAAGGAATGTGCTGAAAAATTGCGCAGTGACATTAAAAGCTATGATTTTGACCTAGATAATATTGACTGTGACGCAAAAGATCTATTTCAATCATTTACCGAAGCAAAGAACAAATTACTGAAATCCTGGTTGAAGTTTTGCTCAGTAATGTTTCCCTGCTACCAGACTTCTCCCCAAGTACAGATAAAATGTCTAGCAGTTTTCCAGATACTATTTTATCTATTACACAGTGGTGCACAGAGTACCCCTCTGCACGTTGGATTGGCACAAACTATTCATGAAATGACTCGCTCTAAATTGTTACTACAGATTACGAACCGTCTTGGAATGACAGTTAGTTATGATGTGTTAGAGAGACATAACATGGTACTCGCTACAAGAATTTTAAGTAGCTCTGAGGGCACAGGTGTCCCCCAAAGAAATTACCCCTTCCCAAAGAAATTAAGCCAAACTTACCAATACGAGCAGCAATGGATAATTTTGATTACCTAGAGCAAACCCCTTCTGGTATTGGAGGCAGTCATGACACAGCACTAGTAATATTTCAAAATGAAAGTAACAATGTTGAAGATAGCAACACCAACGTAAAGCAAAGCGTAGTCAACAAAGGAATGCAATCTTTTCACAGTCTCCTGCCATGTCAAGAGCTCAAATATTTTAAGAAACCAATGCAAAGAGGAGAAATCAGTAAAACGTTTACAGTAGCACCTAAACCCAACCTTAACCTGCCTGCTTCATCAGCAAAAGAACAGGATATGATCTAGAATTTGTAAAGACATTTCGCAAGGAGAGAAAGTAATCCCGATGAATGTAAGATACCTACCTGGAGTGCATTCAACAGTATGATATCGAGTGAATTTATCCCACAGATCAAAACTGCTTTCACCCCTATATTTCTACACCCTGCGACCGAATTCAGTTCAATATATAAGTGCATGAAACACTTTCAAGACTGTCTGACAACAGAAAAACAAAAGTCAGGGTCCCTTTGGGCTGATGAGGGATTGTACAGAATAGCCAAAGAAATACAACTGCTGTGACCAGAAGAGTTTCTGTGACCAGAAATGTTATGGCTTGTTTTGGGAAATATTTAGCAGTAAGTGGAGTACAACATATTTTCATTGAAACTGAATCGTTTGGACCAAACACTGTCAAGAATGTATTTGCTGGGAAGCATTATTCTCGTGCTATAAGAGGATTTTCCATGCTAGCTGAAGCTTTGCAACAACCACAGTCACAGAACTTACGGCTTTAACAGAGTGCATTAAGAATAAAGATTTGAGACGTGGAATCACTCAAGTAGAGACTCTCAAGCAACTAATTCAAAATATTGTGGAAGAGACAAATTTGCTAAAGAACAAGGTAGAGAAAATGAGACATTTCGGTACTGGTACCAGTTCCCGAGAAAACATTTTCCTATATTACGAGATCTTACATGCGCACAGAGAGAAGGGAATTGGGATCTAAATATTAGTGTCTTAATGCGGTCAATACCACTCTTCTTTGCATTTGACAACACAAACTATTCTCGGTGGGCAAGTGTTATTTACAGGACTGTTTACATCTTCCACTGGATTTTCCTGAGATTTATGCGGAATTCAAAGCTGGACATTTTGCTGTGAAAAATAGTCAGCGAAAGTTCAGTTGTGTGGCTATGGATCAAGCACTGGAACAAAATTACAACAAACGAGGTAAAGGCCAAGGAGGAATCATCGGAGTAACAAGAAGAAAGGAAGCTGTGTTGCTTCATGATCTGATCAAACACGAGAAAGTCCAAATAGTACAAGTTTTGCGTGATTTATGTGGCCTTGTCTATGAAGATGAATACACTTTGCACACGAGTTTTCAAACAATACTGCAATTGCTGATGAGCTATGCATTAGAAGAATTGTGACTTTCATGAAGAAACAAGGAGATCTGTTCTTGCATATGAGCTCTAGCTGTGGAACACGAACTACAAAATATTATTACTAAACAAAAGATAGATCGTGGAAAGAGTACTGATCTTTTAAACTGCATACAAATAGGAGAAACAGCCCACACTTAGTTTCGTAGAGAAAAATTTGAAGATAAGTCACTCAGTCTAATGCAACCCATTAAGAGACTGGAAAAAAAACTAAAACAACTAATCTGTTAGAAGTGGACATAAAAAATGAAACTGCCCATGCTCTGCGTTTAATAGACATTTCACGGTGTCGAGGATATGACATAAATTATCTTTTGCCTTATGAATTAACTTCTACATCTTTGTTTTTGACCAGAAATGGATTTCTGACAAAACCAGATAAATCGCAGCTGGTTCATGAACTTGAAAAAAAGTTACAAACACCACCAAATTCCGAAACTCCTCAATCACCTGACAAAGCAACAGTTATAGAATTTATGGCATTGCAAGGAAGGTGCCAACTAAATCTTTAAAACTGAAGACATATGAAGAATTGGTAGGAAGCATTTGGATAGCTATATGCCAAGCATCTCACAAAAGTGAACGCATCGACATTGTTTTCAACGTTTATAAGGAAAAAAGTGTTAAAGGGTTTGAGAGGTCCAAGCAATCACGGAAACAACCTGTAGAATATGGATCCCCAAATGACAACACACCACTTCCTGTGGATACTGACGCTTACTGGGCCTCATGTAAAAACAAAGAATTGTTGCAATCATACTTTTTTTAATGGATATCCCGGAAAAAGGATTCATTCACTGCATCTTCTACAATTTATCTCGATGGTGTAGTAAAAGATGGTCAGCCAAGATGTTTTACTATTAAAAACGGGATAGTTGCAGAAGAACTTGCTTTGGAACCTGATCATGAAGAAGCAGATGTCAGGATCTTAACCCATATTTCTCACATGACACTATCTTCAATAGTAAGCAACGTGGTAATTTGTTATACTGATACCGATGTTTTTGTTAGTGCACTCTATCATTACCTACTGAAGTGGAAAAGGTTAGGACTTAAAGAGCTGTGGATTGCTTTTGTAGTAGGCAAAACATCACGGTACATTGCACTTCACTTCTTTGAAGACAGAGTACCACTTACTGTTTTAACAGCTTTACCAGCCGCGAAACTACAAGCAGGGTCAGTATGAAGTTAGCAGCTTTAAAAGCAGCTGACTCGTGTACAGAAGACCTCTTGTTAGAGTTTGGCAAAGGACCATTGAATGAGGAAATGGAAAAAAGCAGAATAATTTTTGGTTCGAGCACTTGCTTGAAGTTCAGCAACAATGGATAAATTGCGTTTTCATCAGTTCCATCACAAAAAATTACGAAACTTTCAAGATTTGGCACCCACCTCAAGATCTACCTGTCTTCATATAAAAATGGATCCATGCTTTGGAACCGTCCGAGAAACTCAATCCATTGGACTATGGTTATATGCAAAAAGGTGATACTCTAATTCCACAAGTGACATATGCTCGAACGTTCCCTGAAGATTTCCCTAAGCCATATAATTGCCAGACGTGTTTTAGAGAAACTGCATGTCCCTGAAGGAGATTAAAAGTAATGTGCTGTGACTTTTGTAAATGTAAAAGTAGTGTTTTGGACCAATGCAAGAATACCCATACATAATTTTGTTATTCTTCTTCTCATTAAGATTAAGCTGTTTAAAAGACTATGTCTCTATGTATATCTTATCAGCAGATCAACAGTAAATATATGCTTTTAAACATACCTTTAGTCTTTTAATAAATTTTGAATCGATAGTTTTAAGCTTTTGGAACGAATGGACGTATTAACCAGCCAGTAAGTCCACGACGTTACTAGAAAGATTCAAAATCTTAATGTATCTCAATAACTAATGGGTTTAACAAAAAATGTGAAATGTCAAAATTGTTTGTCTTTAGACAAGGAGTAAAATGAGCTTTACAAAATTAAAATCGGACCACTGGTTGCGGAGATGTGTATTAGCAAATAATCTAGCAATTAAGCGGCCAAACGACCATGATCTGGGGACCACGTGACCAATTTTTTTTAGCTCCCACAGGTGTTAAACCCGCAACAAAACTCTGGGAACATGGAAGTGCACACGGGACATGGCTTAGCGACTAGACTATATCAACCGAGCGGCAAGCGACGGCTGCCGAACGACCTTCGGTCTGGCCTTGTCAGCCTGGAAATACCTATAGCTGGGCCTCAGAAGTACTTTGGCAGACAGGCAGTCAATTCCTTTTTCACCCCTGGGTCTAGCTACTGATTGGATACTACTTGTGAGGTGAATTTGTTTCTTGTTTGATTGTATGGGCCAGGCTCATGCCAGCGTTACTAATATTTGGTCAAATTTAACCCAGCTGTTGACACAGGAACCCTGGAATAACCCGGACACCTAAAGCTGAGCTGTTTGCGGCGATTTAAAAACATATTCTTGTGACTATTTTCTTACAAGTGAAAAGTACATCATAAACTCTAAAAATGAGTGGAGGGGGAACCCCTTGTACTGTTGAACCTGTGTCACTTGGGCTCTTCAGTTTTTAGTGAAATTAAATAGTTTTATTAGAGGTTTTCAAAAAACTTTTAACATCAAAATATTAAGTTTAATTTTCTCTATTAGGGATTAAAAGTGGTTCAAAGTTTTAAGTTTACAATAAAAAGTTATTTCAGTTTTATTGATTGGACTTGAAGATTTTTCCTGCAATTAGTGGACCGATGGGACTGCTGATAATAACGCTCTCCAGTGAGTGAGAGAGAGCGACAGTGAGATAGCAGGCGAGGAGTAGTGAGTGACCTTTGATGCTGCTGATAACCTGCTCTTGGCCCAACTTTGCAATATTGTTGTGAATAACAATCTTAGAGACACTGATAAATGAATTGAACTGATTGTAAATATTTTGTTTCATGTTACCAAACTCTTGATTACTAATTTTTATCTGAGATGAATTAATCAGTATTTATATTTTATTTGATCACCTGCACTTAAATTATAGTATATCTGACTATCAGTATGTATTACCTATTGAAATAATTTGAATTTGAAATACCATTGAGAGCATGAGTGATAGTAAAAAAATAAAGCTTACTTGTGGTAAATGTGGTAAAGGAGTGAGAAACGGGGCAATTTACTGCAATGGAGAGTGCAATAGTTGGCTACACCTGAAATGTATTGGTGTATTGTATTCTATGGTTAATAAACTTTCACATGAGGAATTGAGCTCATGGAAATGCCCAAGTTGTGAGCTTGATAAAAGTTCACGTCCCATCTTAGAATTTTCCCAAAATCATTGTTTATTAGAGCCAACATTGGAAACACATGATTCATTGGAGGAAGAAATGAGCAAATCTCTTTTATTAGAAAATGAGGAATTAAAACAAGAGTTACATAAGTCAAAACATAACAAATCCATCTTGAAACATGAACTTGAGGATAGACTCTGGCTTAAGGAAGAGCAACTTAAAGATATTATACTTAAGTCTGAGAAAAAAGAGGAAGAATTAATTTTAAAAATAAGATCACTGGAAGCAAAATTAAATTCCATTATGAAATGTAATGAAGAGATTTCTGTACAAGCTGATCAGGAAAGAGAATATTTTTTAAATAACATTAAAGTTATGAAACAAAGTCAACAGGAACGCAAAGTAAAGTCACAGAATGTCAGTCTCAAGCAAACTGATGCCAGTAATGGTATAGTTCACTCCACTTTGGGCAATGACTGGCTCACAGATGACGCTATAGACCTTTATTTTAAAACACTTTCAAACAAGGGCTTAGTTCACTCAGAAACCTGCCTATTTAGCCCTGCTGTCACACAGGCTATCAAGTGTACAGAGGATTATTATTCCATTACTAAACCGTTGTGTCTAGAGAACAAATCTTATATAATTGCTCCAGTAAACGATGCAGGCGCAGTTCTGGAAGTTGCAGGGCAGCACTGGAGTCTGTTATCTTATGCAAAATGCAGTAAAACCTTTTATTACTTTGACTCCCTTGAGCAAAGAAATTTACTACATGCAAAAAAATTGGTACACAAACTACATAAATCTATTGCCTCTCAAGAAAAATTGAATTTTAAAGTAATAGATATCCCGCAGCAAACAAATGGGAGTGACTGCGGAATCTATGTCCTATTAATGGTTGACTTGCTGATCAGAGCCATAGAAGATGGGGATGTTGGCCAGCTTATTGATAGCAGTCTTACACAGTTAGAGGTAAGTGTAAAGGAAATAATAACAAAGCGTGCGCTCCTAGCGTATCTTAGCTACAATGGACAATATAAAGAAATTGACACAGATGTTTTAAAATCAATGTTGAAACAATATCCTACAAGTGAGATGAAGATGAAGATAAAGCCGCAAGTTAGTCATCCCACATATAAGGTAGTAAATAGCAATAGTGTTGTGCATAACAAGGTACCAGTAACTGAAAGTTTTTCAATGGCTAGTTGCAATTCGTGGTTAGTTGTTCAAACAAAAAAGAAGCAGAGCATTGCAAAGTATGAGGGACTCAGGAAACCAGAGAGAGACGTTAATATTACTCATGTAAACAAATTCTCGGTATTAGATGAGTTGCTTGACAGTGGAGAATCTTCTGTGGCAAACTGTTTAGATAAAAGTAAAATAACAAATGCAATACCGAGAAAAGATAATCTTAAAGTGAAAAATGTTAAGTTAAGTAATAGCAGGAAAAGTGTAGCAAAAAAGGCAACTTCAGCTCTAAGTGTGACCTTCTGCTCCGATAGCCAGGGTAAGGACATACCAATCAAACTAGCTGCTTTCAGTGGTGGGAAAGTTGATGCTTTTGGGTATGTAAGGGCGAACACCACTCTGACACAGGTGGTGGATTCAGCTTCAATTGTGAATAACGCTAGTCCAGTGATCATCCTTGGAGGCAGCAATGACAGCCTTGATGGCAGCTTTAATGACATATACCAGAATTTGGAACATAAACTTACCTTTCTGAGTGCTTCTAGACCTGTTTTTATATCCACCATTCCCCTCAGATATGACAAACCACTAAACAGTCCAGTTAATATGGAACTCGTGGCTGTCAATAATTATATTATTGAATTGGTAGGCAGAATAAGCAATGTGACTCTGATTGATTTAAACCTTCTAAATAGATTTCACTTTACCTTGCATGGTCTACATTTAAATAACCAAGGAAAAAATAAAGTAGCTCACATCGTCCTGAAGGCTATATCTTTTTGGTTAACAACTAAAAATAAAATAACTGACCTTCTGAACAATCACAACAGTATAAAAATAATTGAATCAAATATGCATGATATAGCGGATGGTCTAAAATTCAACTGTGAGGTGGCTTTTTCACACTGCATCTCTGGAGATTTTAAAAATCCAAGAAATATGTCAGCTGGGGTTGCAGTTCCGTTACGAAAAATGTTCGGTAGGCCAAAAAAATCAGACCTGCTCAATGATTACTTAACTCTTCAATCATATAAAAATGGAGCGGCAGTCTACGGACTTGTTACAAAACCAATATTCAATGGAAAGCCAGAGATAAAAGATTATGATACTGCTTTCAGAAAGTTGACTGATGATTTTAAACAAAGACAATATAAGAGACTTGTATGTTCACCCATGGGGTGCGTAAGAGACTTGATTCCCATTACAAAATTTGCCGCTAATATAGTCAAATTTCAATTTACCACTGGTGTGCCAGTCACAATAATAGTACAGGATGAGAAAACATCAAGAGCTCTTAGAAATAAAATGAGCTATGATGAATTTAGAAACAAACTTCAGGAAGAAATCAATGAATGCAGAAAGACTACAATCCAGTTTGAATCTCATGTAGAACAGATGAGCTCCAACTCATGAAGACCTCTGGCCACCCATCCTCAGCCTCAGCATGCCACTGAAGAAGAAGCCTCAGCATGCCCGGGATCAGTGGAGCCAACATCAGTTGATGGTGAGATGAAGCAGTCAGTGACAGCAGCAGTGTCCAGTGTGTGTGAAAGTCAATTAGTGCCCCCTACTGAGTGTTCTCTAAGTTTTCCTAATGAGTTTTGTAAAGTTTCAACGCCTTGTCCAACATCATATATAGAGCATTGTGACTGTGAAGATTCTGAATGTTTATCTATAAGCGATTTTGGTATTAGTAGTAGTGATTCTGTAAGTTCTTTTAATTCTAATGTGGGACAACCTATGAAAACAAAAAACCTGTTTGGGGCAATAATATCAGCAAAGACCTAGATTTTTATCTAAAAAATGTTAATAAATTTAAAACTTGCCAGTTAATCCATTATAATATTAGAGGTATTAAAAATAAATTTGAAGAGTTGAATGCAATTGCCAATGAGATAGGTAAAATAAAAATAATTTGCTTAAATGAACATAAGGTAAAAGAAGCCAACAAATCCATTCTGAATAAGTTACCCGACTTTACTTTAGCCGATGGTTTTTTTAGAAACACCTCAGCAGGTGGGTCATGTATTTTGGTTCATGATTCAATTAATTTTATTGTAAGAGCAGACTTAAAGCAATTTAATGAGGAATTATGTTTTGAAGCCTCTTATATAGAAATAGTGAAAAAAAAGATTATTATAGTTTCTATCTATAGAATACCTGGTAGTAAGGTTACTCAGATGTTTCTAAAAAAATTTAGAAGCTTTTTAGAGTTCATGCAAAGGGAAAATAACTCTAACAAAATTATAATCACAGCAGATTTCAATATTGATATTATGAAAAATGATAATGATACAAAAATATTTGAGAGCTTAGTGTATAGTTTTGGCTTGAAAATAAATATGAGACAACCAACCAGAATTTTTAAAACTTCAAAAACATGCATTGATAATATTCTCACTAGTGTAAATTATGATAAAATAGCAATCACCAATATTGAACTTGGCCTGTCTGACCATAATGCATTGTTGCTACAGCTGCCCGATAATCTAAATTTTTCTGAAACCTTTTTTGAGAAATTCCGCTTTTTCCCCATTAAAAAATTACCATGTTTTATAAATTCTTTAAAGGCAAATATTGACTCACTGCAGTTAAACAAGTCTGTAAATGAGAATTATAAAGATTTTTTATCAAGTTTAATGCTGTAATTAAATGAAGTGTTTCCGATTAAGATGATGAAGGTTAAAAATAAGCAGAAACAACAGAATTGGATAACACAAGGTATTAGGGTATCTTCAGTAAATAAGAGAAGATTACATCAACTTGCGAAGACTTGTAGACAGGAATCATTTTTGACCTATGTTAAAAAATATAAGAGAATTTTTAAAAATGTTGTTGTTCAGGCTAAGAGATCGTGTAATGGTGATTATATTAAGAAATCTGTTAATAAGAGTAAGGCAATGTGGGAAGTAGTTAAGAAGGAATTGGGTCTGAAGGCAAAAAGTAAACCTAACACTGAAATTGAGGTCGGAGGGAGGGTAATAAATGACCCCAAAGAAATTGCGGAGTATCTTAATGTACAATTTACAAATATAAAGGAAATATTAAATGTTCCAAATGTCTCTTTCAATAATAACAAGTATTTTAATGAATGTTCCACAGTGTCGGACAATACGGCTAATTTACAATATTTCTGTTTTACCAATGAAATTGAGGTAAAGAATGTAATTTTAAGTTTAAGTAACAGTAATGCTTGTGGCTGGGATGAGGTTCCCACTAAATTATTGAAGTGGTCTGCTGATATTGTTTCTGGTGTATTAGCTAAACTCATCAATCAATCATTTCAGGAGGGTGTCTTTCCTGATTTGTTAAAATTCTCTGAAATCAAACCTATTAAAAAAAAGCCTCGCTTGGTTCTAGTCAGAATTACAGACCAATCTCTTTATTAAGTAATGTAGCAAAAATTTTTGAGAAGGTAATTTATCTTAGAATTTCTAATTACTTGGAATGCAACTCAAAATTATGCCAAGAACAGTTTGGTTTTAGGAAAAATTTAAGCACCCATACAGCTCTTTTTACATTTGTCGGTGATGTTCTTGAGGCTCTGGATCGGTCGCAGTTAACTGCGGGGGTTTTCTGTGACTTGTCCAGGGCTTTTGACTGCGTAGACCATGAATTGTTATTGATAAAATTGAAAAATATGGGCGTTGAAGGGGCTGCTATAGAATTACTGCAATCATACTTATCCAATCGTAAACAACGAACAATAATAACAAGAAATTCGACCAAATATTATTCTAAATGGGCCACTGTAAGATATGGTGTGCCTCAAGGTTCCATATTGGGCCCATTACTGTTTATAGTATATATCAACAGCTTGCCAATTTTTTTTTCTAAAAACATTTGTAGTTTCACTCTATATGCAGATGATACAACTGCTCTTTTGAAAAGAAAAACTTTTAGTGAAATCAAATTTACTCTTGATGACACCATTACAAAAATTAATGAATGGTTTGAGAACCACGGTTTAAAATTAAATGAGGACAAGACCAATATTTTGCAATTCAAGCTAAGAAATAATCTAATGGATCCTACAATTAGTAATACTAAAGTAGTTAAATTTTTGGGTTTAAATTTTGATTCAAAATTAAGTTGGTCTGACCACATACATTTTTTAAGTAAGAAATTAAGTTCAACAAGGTATGCAATTAGTATATTAACTAAAGTCACATCTCTGTTTAACTGTCTATTATGCATATGTCCACTCGCTGTTGGCTTATGGAGTTACCTTATGGGGTAACTCTGTAGAAGCCGGGAGAGTGTTCGTGTGTCAAAAGTTCATTCTTAGGACAATTTTCCATTTAAAACCAAGAACTAGTTGTAAGCCTTATTTTAAAAAACATTGTATTCTAACATTACCTTCTCTTTACATTCTTGAGCTAGCAAAATTTGTTCATACAAAATTATCTGTTTTTGAAAAATACAAAATAAATCACAGCTATCATACTAGAAATAATAATAACATTTTTCGATATCCAAATCATAGTCATAAAAAATTTGAAACTGGACCACTTTATATGGGATTAAAAATTTATAATCATATACCTGAATCATACAAAAGCTTAGCAAAAACAAATTTTACATCTAAACTGAAAGAGACATTGAGCCATAAAGCTTATTATAGAGTTGATGAGTTTTTTATAGATAAAATTTAGCGTATGATTTATACATGGTTTATGTATACATTTTATATAAGGTAGGAAAGCTTGAGGTAGGGAACTTGAATATGTTAGGCTTAGTTAATATTAAACAAACTTGACTATGTACCTGCTTAAAAATTACTTATGTAATGTTTCACAGGCGTTATGTACAATAAAGACTTGTCTATTGTCTTGTCTAATATACCTAGGTTACCAATACACCCCTGGGCAAGACTGTTAAACATTTTGAATTTCTCCAGGAAAATTTTCATTTGCATAATTTTTATAATCCGATTGTGTGATTAAATAGCCATTTACCAAAATGAACCATTACTTAAACGATCTTAAGTCCCAATAACCGTTGAAATCAAACAAATTGGAGTTTTAACACACCTTGTTCAATGGTTAGAGGACCAGTGTGACTGGTCATGTCTGTATCCACATAACCGGGGTGAACGGCGTTAACCACGATCCCAGGTCTGGGGTCTCGGTCGAACTGACGTTGCTGGACTATCGTCAGGGCCGACACTCCCACCTTGGAAACGTTGTAAGCGCTCGAACCCCAGCCGTCAGCCACGTTCTTGCCCGCTGCAGCAGACCTTTGACATTAGGAAGGAACTACTAGTAATTTAAAAAATACATACTATGTTCTTTATCGACACCAATTTATCACGGACTCCAGAGAAATTCTAGATAAAGTAAGTTTTGGTTAATATGTGGCAAATAAGAGGATAAAAAAGGGCTAACCAAAGGATGGATATATTTACTGTTGCCAGTGAAACTGTTTCCTTGTGACTCAAAAGGTTTTTCTAATAATGTTTAAACTAAACATTATTTACCGGTACTGTGACAGTTGATATTCAAGTGAAATTGGACCTCCTTGTTACATAAACCTTGAAGACTAGCAACATTTTTAATTGTAATTTCACGTTTCTTTTGAATAATCAGCAATTAAATGATACTAGCATGACACGTGTTGTTACAAAATACATCTACACTTGTACTGTACTTACATACAATACGGTAAACACATATAAAGGATGGTACATGGCGATCGATTGCAACCAGCAACACCGGTCGTCATAAGGCCCAATCAGAGAATCTTATCCATCCTTTATGTACGTTTACCGTCTCGTATGTGAGTACAGTAAAAAGTGTGAATATATTTTGTAGTGTTGTGAAGGACAATTTAGTTTATTCTGTTTAGTTACCGAAACTAATTTTATAACTAATAATATAAAAGAGAAACAAACACATAATAACTTACTGAACAAACTCCTTCATGAGAGCATTCAACTGTTCCACAGTGAGGCCAGGGTCACTGAACCTTTTCCTGAGAGTTTCTGATGGGATTTTGGTCAAATGGCCACAGGAGCTAGACAGATTGACCACTCGAGCGTTGGGTCGCAGCAAAGGAAACAAAGCCTCGCAAACGTCCAGTAGAGCTGAGTAGTTGACCCTCACCGTGACTTCCGCTTGCTCACTGAAAGGCTCAGTAGCGGAATTCTGGGGAATAACACAAGAGAATTATGGCCTTAACATGAATTGAAGGTTTAAAAGTTGGATTTTACAATCAAAGGTATTAACAACAGTATTCAATGTTTCGTGTAAACACAAATTGTCTTGAAGCAATTGTATTTAAAAATGTGTTCTAACCTCACACTTTTATTTAATTTATGGCCTTAGGTGATGTTATATTAAAATACTATATTTCTCCTCTAATTCTCTAACCGAGACCCTTCACTCCAGTATGTGGTTGACCGATGTCAGTCTTGAGGTTATCCACAAGTCTGTATTTTCATCAGCTCAAACAAAAATGAATGTCCATAAGGAATACATGGGAACTTTGAACCCCGTGGGGCAAAGCCCTGTAGGATTTTCACAACTTTAATATGCCCATATGTTTCTCAGGATTATCAAGTATATCTCTGCCAAATTTAAGTTTAATCAGCCCAGTGGCTAGAGTGTGATTGAGCTACAAATATCTAAACATACAAACAAACTTAAAAACTTATAATATAATATATTATAATATTAGTAGGATAAAGGTTAAAATTGTGAATAAATAATGTTTTACCACACAAATTTGCACATGGCTGATTTAAGATTATTGTAAGCATCAGTAAAAATTATTGAAGGCCTATGATAACTTTCCAATGGGGACAAATTGGGGCAATAGATACTACAGAAAAACGAGATATAATAACACCATGGTAAGGAGTACAAATTAATGGAAATTTCTTACCTTATATGCAATTGCTGCATTGTTAACCAGGACGTCAATTCCACCATGTTTGTTTTTCATAAATGCTGCAAACGTCGCGATGCTTTTTTTATCAGTGACATCCAACTGGTGAAATTCAGGTTGTAATCCCAGCTAAAACAAGATTGGTACCATGAGTTTAAACTGAACGGTTGAATTATTTGGAAAAAATTAGAAAATACATCAGAAACTGCAGGACTGGATTTTGTATTATTCGTGTTCTTTGTTATTCAAAATTACATTGAAATTAGTTTTGGTTGTATAACTGTATGTTGGTTATATCATTTATGGTAACAAAATATTCAGTATAAATTCTATATAACCATTGACTTGAGTCTCGGGGAAGGAGGAATTGAGGCGATTGAAAGAGGAAATAAATTTTGATTGGTATAGAACATGTTATTAAAATATTGGGATATGATTTAAGGCATCTTACAACACAACATATGATATTGTATGTAGCAACATACAAGATGGCCATCCGAGGATCACGTCAGCAGTAGTAATATGAGTTTCAATCAATTCAAAGAATTGTGCACTCGGTGTTAGAACAAAGACAGACATTCTTTTGTGGTGATTAGCAAAGATGATGATTTGAACAAGAGACGCTATAGATACGGTCTAGACACCTTTGTAACAGATATAAATAAGGAATCTTCAGAGAAAGCTTCTAGTATAGACGCGCATGTCCAACACTATGGTTGGACGTAAAGAAAAGCCAAAAAAGAAATGTCAGAGAGCGAGATTACATTCTAGCTTTGTTACAAAGCACAATCGCGAGCAGGCTGTTAGAACAAGATAGTAAAACCAACGAAAAACGTTAGCAAGAAATATCGGAATATACTGCGGAATGCAGAAGATGTCGATAGGTATTTGGAGGCTTTGACCAAACCTTTGGTCACTCCAATGCTGAAAACAGTGGCGGAGAGTATAAAACGATCGATGCCACTACCCCTGGCTGAAATTAAACAGGAAGGAGTTAAAAAGGAGGAACAATCGATTGGAAAGGATAAACATAGTGAAGGTGAAAGTAGCGACGATGAGTTGAACAAAACTGTGGACACTTCGTCTCAAACAGAAGCCAGTTTAATAGAGAGTTTCTTTAAAAAGCTTCATAAAAAAGCTTACTGCAGCAAAGTCGACACAACGTATGGCGTTAGGGCTGACGGAATGGGCGGTACACTGATAGGAGGCAGTTCGATCTCATTTAGCAAAAAATGAGCTATAGTAAAAGACAAGAGATTTGAATTGATCCCCAGACTACTGGAACTACTCTTTATGCAAGTGCCGAAAAAGGAAGTAATTACGTCCTCGGACTTGAATGCATATAAACAAATACTGCTACTGCTAAATGAAAAACATTGGGAATTTTCTTAAAAACCACAATCTACTTCTAAATACAGATAACTGATAACCAACAAATATTTATCTAAAGCATATTTCAGAAAGTATATCAAAGGAAAATGGCTTAAAGTTTAAAAAATATCTTATAAACAGGGCATTATATTCTTTTGATGAGCTTTCCACCCCTCTCTAATCTTAGTGAGTAAATGTATTCTTGTTTAGTTTAATACTGAAATGTATTCTTTTGATGATGCATATCTTGATGCTATTTATTGTACAGCTTGTGCATAATGTAAATAAAGATTTGTGACTATGACTATGACTGACCAACGCTCACAAATAAATGTACTCTGCAGAACGAGGTATAAATGCCAACAAAGGCAAGAAATACACAACTGTAATACAGAGTTTGTTCTTTTCGAAACCACAATAACGCCAGTAAACCACGTTCATTACTACTATGTTGATTGTCAGCAGCAACCGCCAACACGTCATCCTGAACCACTTAAAACAGCCGGTGCCACAACATCATATTGTCTATCAACCGACGCAGCAAATAGCGCCGACTTGGTCCACGTTTAGACCTCAGCAGTAGGAACAGTAGCAGGTTAGTCAACGGAAAGTGGAGCCAAAACTGTTAATCCAACAAATGTATAAACTGTGCAACCAAGCCGACTTCGTAATAGGACTAGAATATTCGTGTGAATTTAAGGCATCTATTTATCTGGTTAGTAATATTACAAGTATAAACTTTACCATTTAAGACCTGTTGAGTGCACGTAGTGTATCTGTTGTCAGTATATTGGACAAATACTTTATGGACAATAGTCAAACGTTTACAGCATTTTTGTTGGACACAGTTATTATCAAACCAAGCAATGTCGGTGCAGATTTATTTTCGAACTATGAAGTGACGACATCGCCTTACAGGCAAGTATTGGACAATGATGTTTTACGTCAAACAACGCCTTCGTTAGCGCTGCACTCATCCAGTTGGAATGCTTTGAAACGTCTATTTGATTCTATGGAAAACTATTTCCGGATTTGTGTCGAGTGTTCTCCCATTTTGCAAAGTAAAATCGTAAAGTTGCACAAGATAAATACAATTGCATGAGTGAACAATTAGCACACATTTTCATGGGAAATAATACATATAAGGATTAGCTAAATAATTGGGAAAAATAAAATTACAGGAGTGAACAAGTAACAAACATTTTCACATTGAGCATTAATATAAGGGTTAGCGCAATGTTGGGAAGATTGCAAGAGTGAACAATTGGCAAACATTTTCGGGGGAAATAATCTCTATATATAATTCCGTAAGTCAAATTTTTGTAAAGAAATTGTGAGTGACTGGATGGCCATAGAAGGATGGGAGGGGTATCATTTTAAAGGTCTTGACGTGAATTTTGAGGGAAAACTATTCATTTTTCTTATTTTTTTACCATAAATTCGCAACAGAATAAAACTTTTCCCATTAAAACAACATGGGGTTTAATTTGTTTACATCTTTTGAAATTAAAACAGCTGTGCCACAGAGTTAAATTAGCCTTTGATATTGATACCAGCTGTACTTATTCAGTTTGTTTACTTTTAAACTACAGCAATGTATAGTTGTTTAGGAATGGACATTTTATTAAAAACATAAGACAGTATAATAATATTATATTATAATGCTAGAAAATCAGTACTTATTTATAAATGACCAATGAAGGTTGATAAAAAATTTATGTATTTTGGTTTTTTAGGGGCTTTTGCCCCTACAAGCCCCTAGTACATATATATATATATATATATGATTGTACGAAATGTTTGGGAAAAATACAATTACATTAGTGAACAATTAGCAAACATTTTCATATTGAGAAATAATACATATAATGGTCAATGCAATGTTAGGGAGATTACAAGAGTGTACAATTGGCAAACATTTTCATGGGAAATAATACATATATATGATTGTACGAAATGTTGAGAAAAATACAATTACAGGAGAATTGCCGCACATTTAGGGTTTACTGTCGGGGAAATACAATAACAGGAGTTTGCCTCAGCAAATAGTTACAAATAATTAAGGTCAAAGAAAACCTTAACATTAAATTACTTCTGAGATGGAACGTAAAATACCAGTGTTCAGTGTTATAAATAAACGTTCCGCTGTTCAGTATGAGTTGAGCCCAGTGTGATATTTGTAAGGAAGCAAATTTAGTGAGGGTCAAGTACTTCAATAGTATTATATATTTTTATAAACAAATCATTGCTATCACTGTCATCATCGTGGAAATGAGTATTTTGAGTACATTTATCAAAATCATACAGATGAAACAGTGGTGTAAGTACACACCAGTCGCACCAACTTTTCTTTGATTTTACATAATAGACGAACCATCTGGGAGTTACATCGTAGTGTCTTACAATATTAAAGAATCGCCAATTCATACTATGCCAGTATTCCTGATAATTAATTTCCTCTTCATTCCTAGGTCTTTATCTTTTTTGAAAACACGTTTGACACAAGTAAATAGGCTTTTGATTTCCAATACGTAGTTCATAATAATCGCATGCCAAATGCGCAGTTTTGCTGCAAGATGGCCAAAATTCAGGATGTAAATGTCTAGGATGACGCATTAGCATAATGAACTCGACCTTATCTAGAGAGTTAAATCGAGATAGCGATATTCATAAAGATGTGGGTTTTCCATTGGAGGCGCGTGTTTCATCCAAGTTTTTTTAATTTCTTTTCATATGTCCCACAGAAGTAGAATGGGCAAAGTAATACATGTAAATAACTCTTCTATACATTCAACGTTTTCTGCGGTGTCTAAGACCTTGCATAAAGCCGCAAGCGAGAGGCTGTATAATGTCATACTGAATCTTCAACACTGCTGTCCTCCTAAATAATGGTTTGAAGCCTGTAGTGTCCATATGGGAGTGTTTTTATGCCGCAGCTTAGTAGCTGCCTCTTGTCATCCTCCGAAGACAAAGACATTTTCGTTACTGTCCTAGAAGTAAGGTTGAACGATTTACATCGGATTAGATTGTATTCCGCTTTCTCTGCTACTATTTCACCAGTAAGTGCCTCCTTATACTACTGGAATGTCAAATGCTTTGCCACTTAACAAACTTTTTATTCCTTTCGCTTTGACGGTCGGTTTTTTGTCATCTGACCTGAATCGGTGGGTATACATTTTTGAACGTAGGTCCATATATTCAAGCAGCATTCTTCCTTTCGCTTCGTCTTTAAATGTGCCAATTTTACCTTTGTTTTTGTTACACATCACTGGATGGTCTGTAGGGTAGACTGATCCGTCGATCCATTTGGAAAACTTCGGGCGTTTCATAATTTAAAAAACGTCAAGTTAAGTTTTTAGAGTCCAAAATCCTCCGTCTGAATCCAGGTATGCCAATTCGAGTTCACACTCTGGCGGTTTAAAGTGTTCCTTCATTACTGAGTAGGGAAACTCAGTAATATGAACTTTAGACAGACATGCCTACATAGATAAACTTATTAATGAGGATTGAGCTTTTACGCATCTGCACTGCTACGTGCTGCTCGTGAGCACAATCGATTCTATATGAGTCAATACACTTTTGCCGAAATGAGGGGAATACATCTGCTAGTAGGCACGTATCCAAGCGGAGGTAAAAGTCGTGGTAGTCTGCGAATGTTTTCATATCAAGGACACGCCACACTTTAAGGGCTTGCTCATAGTCAATGTAGGAGTCCTTATCGTTGAGTGTGTTGTGAAACGCGTCTTTAGGTGGCAACTGCTTTTCCTTAAACACATCAATTGATTTGACCCAGTCATAGGGGTAGGTCCCTTTACGTGTAACTATATCGACATGCTCTGGAGGAACCAAGTTAGAACTTTCACTCAACTCAGCGGCGGCAAGGTTTTCAGTTAATTTTGCAAGGCTTTCTGTCATAAGACGGAACGAGTCTAAGAAACGAATCCTCGTCTTTCCAATGCATACTATAAACTTGACACTGATGGGATCACTTTGATGTCACAACCTTTAAGTGTTGCCATGTTTTTTATTCTAAAAGCTTGATCGTAGTTACTAAGGTTATGCAGGTAAACTGGAATAAAATTCGGCATTTGACATCGCAGGTTACATCTGTTGCAGAGGCTATGGCGGTACGCTACTGTTATTTGACAATGATCTAAGATCTTTATACAACTTGCATTGTTGAAAGATTGCTCGCACAGATCACAAGCGATGGCTTCCTCGTGCCGTTGCTTCTCTTCTTCTGTCATCGGCTTTAAGGGAACTTGATGTAGATATACCATGGAGCTTACCGTAGTTAAAGTGACAATGGCAATATTACACCCGTTACAAGTTAATTTGCAAAATAAATACGGCAAGCGGCAAATGCCCATGAATGAGCCCAACGCAACGCAATGGCATCGCAACAGCCTAGCAATCTATCCAGTGCTAGGCACTACCCTAAATCAGGTGCAAAATGAACCGTTCCACCCGGCCATATGACTCACCTCTCATCTCTCATCCTCAATCATTGCCTATTTGTGAATTTGTGGTTGTACCGGTTGTAATTTTAAAGTGTCGAAGGCCGAAGGGTCGATGTATCGTCGTTACGTCTGGGTTTGCAAATGAGTGCGTTAGTTCTGTTGTTTGGATCGTTGGGAGAGTGTTCATAAGTAGGTTAATATGTATGTTTACTTTAAATGATATTTTTAAAATTTGTTTCGAGTGAAGCGTAGGTTTACAGATTATTTCAATAAAACTACTGTAAGATGACACCTGCTACTATAAACTACTGTAATGTGGATGACATTTCCGGACCAAGTTGTAAAGTCCCCATGTAGGCCCAGGGGCCAGAGTAGCAAGTCCAATTCTATAAGGTGAAGTTTTGAAAATTATTTTTTCCACAGTGAAACTGAACAGAATTTATTATGCAAACAAAACGATAATTTATTTGTTGTAATGGAAGCGAGATCAATATCATGGTGATAATATTTTATTTCCAACATACAAAAATGGTTTACAATGTGTTGTTTGATTTGTTAATACATAATAATGAAGCCATTTAAACAATGAGGTTGGCTGTAATAGTTTTTATAGAATAGCAGGTAAAAGTGGTGAGAGAGAGAAGAGTGTATTTTTTATTTGTTTATTTCCGGCAACACGGAACAGATAGTTTACGATTATTTTAAATTATTTATTATAATGTCCGATCTTATATGCTGTTATGGATTGGGACTCCCAATTTTAGTTTTCCGAGTTTTCTTTGAGCTCCCACATATAATTTCAAAGTGTCAATATTAATTTTATATAAACACGTTCACTCTGACCTACCTGATATAGAATTGAAGTATTCCGCCACAAAAACACATCCTAGGACGTCAGGGGTATAGAATAGAGGTAATATCCTTCCTCTATTCTATAGCCCTGGTATTTTTTTGTAATTTGTACAATAAAATAAAACATCTGCTTATAATCTAACTAGCCGTTACCCGTCATGTAATTTTTTACATTGATTTTATTTCAACATCTTTAAGGAATTTGTTATGGTAAACAATGTTAGACCAACGATGCTATACTTGACTTGTAATACATTTTGATTTTGATATCAAACCTTTTTAGGTATTGGCAACCCGTCAACACTTTGAGTTTTTGGGTATGACAAAAATAGGACCAAAAGTGACGCTTTTCAATTGAGCTTCAAGTTTTAACGGCCGCGCGGCTGAGGCTGGAAATGAGCGAGAAAAGCCACTTTTGGTCCTTTTGATGGACTATATTTTTCTTCATAGAAAAACAATATTAAGATAACGAAACCTTTTCACTATTAAAAGTTTGATTCCATCTTGATCTTGCTACTTTTAAACAAACAGCTGTTACACAAGTTTCCATTGTTTACAAGTTGAATAATTTGTTCAATATTATTATTTAATAGCTGGGATGACCTCGACCGAAAAGTGTCATCAAGTGATTTTTTTATCCAAAGAGTAAAAACAACAACTTTAGCACCTCAATGCATGCGTTGAAAACGGCTCTTTTTGAAGCAGTTTGACGAAAACTAATGATGATGATGTGATTAATGATGATGTGATTTCACCGTCGAGGTCATCAGCTGTTGACTAAGAATTGAACGAATTATTCAACCGTAAACAATAAAAACTTGTGCAACAGCTGTTTGTTTCAAATAGCAAGATCAAGAGGAAGCCAACTTTAAATGGGAAATAATTAAAGAAAATTTAGTTTTTGTTAAATTGTTAACTTAAAATTGTCTGCAGTATGACGAAAAATATAGATACTCACTAGGACCAATAGTGGCTTTTCGGTCATCGCTCATTTTCCGGCCTCGGCCGTTAAACTTTAGATCGTATTGAAAAGCGTCACTTTTGGTCCTGGTAATGAAATATACTTTTTCGTCATACTGCTTCAAAAACAGCCGTTTTCAACACATGCGTTGGGATGCTAAAGTTGTTCATTTTATTCCTAGGATACAAAGTATTGTTTTGATGATCTTTTTAGTCCTAGGACATTTGATGACACTTTTCGCTCGAGGTCATCAGCTAACATGAATTGAACGAATTATTCAAATTATTAAAAATGAAAACTTGTGTAACAGCTGTTTGTTAGAGTAGCAAGATAAATTTGAAAGCCGACTTTAAATGGTAAACAAGTAAACCAAATTTAATTTTTGTTAAATTGTTATCTTAATTATTTATTGTGTGCAGTTTGAGGAAAAATATACTTCATTAAAAATATACTGCAGAATGATGAAACTATTTTTACTGGCATCGGTTATTTCAACTAGCAGATGTCCCGATCTCCGCACAGGGATCTGGCGGTATAAGTCGGACGTTTTTAAAGTTTATTTAAATTATAATCAGCTTACTAACTAAATCAAATATAACTCCATAATACTAACATTGAAACTTTGAAAGTATGCAGAGCGAAGCTCTGAAGGTCTAGGGTTTTCAAACGCCCAAAAGGCACATCTAGAGAGTATAGCTTTTCATTGATCCCAAACATAATAGTTTTAGGGGTCTAAAATCGCTGAACAAAAATCAAGAAATTCCTTTAATAATATTGAAGATTGTAACTGTTTTCAATTTGATATTTTCCATTCCATACAATTAAGTAATTCTCTCTAGTATAATAGTAAATCAAATCCAAGATAGGCTTGAATAAAATGTCACTTCGTTTATCATTTTCATTAATCATTAACATAATACAAATTTCAGTGCACCATACAACATTTTCCACCTAGCAACACAGTTAGGGATGTAATATGCATATTGTTATTAACATTATGCCATTGTAATATTGAGAAAGATATGGCCTAAAATTTAGTTTTTAATACTTACAATTTTGAAATTTTTCGGGGGCGAGCCCCCAGAACCCCCGGTTAGCCCCCCCTTCTACCAGTTCTAGATCCGCCATTGACTACCGGTACAACAAATAATTTAACACAAAGAATATGGACTTTACAGAATAAGCAGGAAAAAAAAATGTAACATACAAAAATGGAACATATAACATTAGCAACTTAGTAACAATACAAAATAAGCTCATAATATGATATAGGCTATTACATGAAAAATATAGCTAGCTACCTTGTTCAGTTTGGCTACCGCTTCCTGACCTCTTTGTACATCTCTCGCTGTCAAGTAGACAACACCAGTAAAATTTTCACACAATCCTTTAACAATGGCATATCCTATTCCTTTATTACTTCCAGTTACCTGCAACAGAAGGAGGTGTGATATTAACATTTTGAAATAGTTAGGCTTATTTAATGCAATCTTAATATATAATGGCATAAGGAAAAATTCTAAATTTCTGCATGTTTCTGAAGCTATTGCACATTCTAGAAGGCTTAACTTACGATACTTATACGTACCGGTACCTGGAACATTCGTAGAAAATTACATAGGAAAGATTTCCAAGCCCGATTTGTGGATTTCTTGCCCTTAATTTTCCTTAAATATCACCTTAAAATACAACAATGCAACCTTAAAGTACAAAAATATAAAATGAACTACCGGGCTTAGTGATTATTTATAGTGTGGTTTAACTTTTGCGATCAGAAGGCCAGCAGGGGTGGCCACAACGCAGTTGGCAGCCAGTCGGAATTCTTTCCGTATACAGTGGAGTCTCACAAACTCGACACAATGTGGACTAAGACCCTGTCGAGCTTGTGAAATGTCGAGTTATCCAGAATTACATTGGAAGGGGAGGAAAACACATTATTTAGCTGTAAATTGTATACTGTATAGATTTTACTTAAACACATTATAGTATAAATGTATAATGATACTGTATTACAAACTTAGAAAAATATAAAAATTAGATAAATACTTAAAAATTGAGAATTAATAACTAATTGTCTTCGTTTCCAAAATATATAGTCTTGTAATACATGTACTGTATAGTAAATGAGGTGTCGAGTTTCCCAGAGTGTCGAGTTATCGGGAGTCGAGTTTGTGAGACTCTACTGTAATTTGGTTCCAACGGTCGGACGGCCAGCTGTACTGGCCACGTCCCACTCTGCGTTACCTCGGCATTTATCATGGTGGCTCACTCCCGGCAAATTCAAATTCTTTATTTGCCATATTAATTTTTTTACAAATCAATGACAATGTCATATATCAGGATTACCTACGTCATGCAAGCCATAATACAAACACTTACATTAAAAATATTGCAATTTCAAAATACACTACTAAATAAAAGTTACCTTCAAAGAAATACATGAATATTATGAGATTAAATTAATTAATAATAATGTCAAGTAAAAGAAAAATTATTTAAGTACCATTTCAAAAATATGAAACAGTATTAGAAACAAGAATAGGGGACTCTGAATGCATGAAATGTCATGAATTGCCTTAAAATGAAATCTTTCTGATACTGAAAAATTCTTCTAGGCTGTAAAAAGGGTTGTTCAATAACCAGTTATATAGTTTATTTTTAAACTGATTTTGGGTATACTGGTCAATCAGGTGCTTTAAAGCGTTGTATACCTTTAGTGATAAAACCACATGACTGTTTTGGGATTTACCCAAGCGGAAAAAGGGAATGTCTGCATTATTCTTGTTTCGTGTATTGTGGTCATGTTTAATGTTATTAAATTTAAAATACTCGGGATGTTTTAGAATATAAATTGTGAGGTCAAACAGATACAAATTTATTACAGTCTGGATTTGGAAATTAATAAAAATAGGCTTACAATGTTCTCTGAAATGAGCTTTAGCAATAATTCTCATCACTTTCTTTTGTAGTATTAAGATGTCCTGAATTCTGGTGCAGTTTCCCCAGAGAACAAGACCATATCTCAGAATCGATTCAAAATAAGCAAAATATGCACTTTTTACATAGTTTTCTGGGATAACATTAATGAGACGCCTCATGAGATATATCACATGTGACAGTCTAGAACTGATATATTCTACATGTGAGTTCCAGGACAGTTGACTATCTAAATGAATTCCTAAAATTTTGCAGTATTGACTGTGTTATGGTTTGATGAATTTAAGATTTTCTTTAGATGAAAAGACAAGTTTTTAGTTTTATCCTTACTAAGCAAAAGTCCGTTTGAGTGAAACCAATTAGATGCTTCAGTCATCGTATCAGAAACCACTTTTTCTAAATCAACAAGGTTGTTGCTGGTATTAAAAAATGATGTATCATCTGCGTATAGTATGGTTTTAGATTTAATAGCCAAAGGTAAGTCGTTAATGTAGATTAAGAAAAGAAGGGGGCCAAGAACGGAACCTTGTGGAACGCCCCACTCCATACATGCTTCTTTTGACCAATTCCCGTTAACAATGACGATTTGTCTCCGGTTTTCTAAATAAGATTGAACAATGTTTAAAATTGATCCTTGGAGGCCATGTTTTAATTTAATTACCAATTTATCTCTATCAACACAATCAAAAGCCTTGCTCAGGTCACAGAAAGTAACCTGAGCATAAGCCTTATCCTCATATGCCCAGACTACCTGCCACACCAGCCTGTCCAAGGCATCAGCGGTAGACTTTCCTCTTCTAAAGCCGAACTGATCTTTGCTTAAAACGTTGTTCGACTCCAAAAAGGTGTAAATTTGGTCATAAACTATTAATTCAATCAATTTTCCTATCACTGGGATTACTGAAATTGGGCGGTAGCTTTGAGGTTGGTTTCTTGGGCCATTTTTATAGATAGGACAAACCCGAGAGATTTTAAGAAAATTTGGAAAAATTCCTTCATTTAATAAAGAATTTATACAATGAGCAAGAGGTACAGCGATCCCGGGGACTATGCTTTTTAAAAGATTATTTGACATGTTGTAGAGATCTAAACTTTCTGATCTATTCATTTTTCTTACTGCACACAGAAAATCTCTAGGTGTTACCTGTTTCCAAGAGAAAGAGACAAGATTCTCATTTACTTTGTTTAGGAAGGTTGTAGAACTAAGTGCACTGGACATAGCACTATCAATTTGCACTTTGATGTCCTTTATACATTCAATAAAGTAATTATTAAAGTTATCTGGCTCTATATTCAATTTATCTTTTTTTACATATTCAATATTTTTTTTTATAATATTCCAAGCAGCTTTGCACTTGTTTTTGCTAGTTTCAATATAGTTAACATTATTTTTTAATTTGGCATCTCTAATTGAATCTTTATATTTCTTTTTTATCCTACATACTTATTCCTTAGTTCCAAATTATTGATATTACTTGGTAATTTAACTAACTTATTCAAAAATAAAAGTCTTTACTTCATAATAGCCAAACTCTCAGAATACCATTCATGTCTTTTGTTTTTGTTGTCTAATAATAATGATTTGTTTGGTTTTATTTTTTGAATTTTCAATAAATAATTTATGTTGTTTGTTAATATTTTAAAAAAGGATTCAAACAAAATTTCAGATTCTCCATAAACAAATACAGACATCATGGCACCCCAGTCATAAGAGGCCAGCCTGTCTTTTAAAGATGGGATATGTTTTTGGGGCAAATACAGCTTGAGATGATCTGTCATGGAATCATTATCTTCAGGGTTGTATTTATTTGACCCATTAGCTACACAAATGTTCACTATTATGCACTCATGGTCAGAGTACGGAAAAATGAAGATACTTAAAAAGGAAATTTGGGCAGATTTCCTACATACAAAGACATTATCAAAGCAGTTAAGACCTCTGGTAGGTTTATTGTTCAAATAATAAAAGTTATACTGCTTTAAAAGGAGTTGTAGTTCTCGTGAAGTTTTGGTGTCCTTTGTTACATCAAACTTGGCATTGAAATCACCTCCAATTACAATATCGTAATCAGACCACTGAGAAACAAAGAGTAAGAATTTTTCAAGAGTTGATAAAAACCCCTGTGGGTTTCCATTTGTTGAGTGATAAATAGTAACTATTATAATTTTAAGCTTATCTATAAATATAACTGATGCCTCAAAATTGAATTCTTCACAAAATTGTGTAACATCAAAAATTCTTGAGTCAATGTCATTGTGTAAAAATATAGAAGCACCCCCTCTTATGTGATTAGTTCTACAATACATACTTGCACAGTGAAAATTTCGAGTTTAATCTCTGATTCTAAGAGCCAGTGCTCTGTCAGACAGAGAATATATACTTTTAAATTTATCAAAAAACCTTCCAGGGTCAATATTTTATTATAAGTTAGACCTTGAATGTTTAAAAATAACATATTGAGGTTATTAGATGACTGATTCAAAATTAAAGAATATTGCAGGTGGCCATTCTGATTAAGAGGTGGGCTATTATGAACTACACGTGTGCTAAATATTTGGTTTGCACAACCCATGAGACAGAGAATTGTTGTGACAGAGAATTGGCAGCTCGGAATTGTTTTCACTGATCATTTAGTTCAACAATTCCTCACTAGGTTGCAGCACTCTACAGACATCATACCAGAGTTGGAATATTACAAACATTGTTGTCGGCCAGTCCTGCTGGATGCCCGAGCGTTCGTTGGATTTCATGTTGGCCAGCACTGCTGGCCGTCCGATTGCAAAGGACAACTGCTGTGGAAAAAATCCGGCTTCCGCGTGCTAATGGCGGCGGCCAGTAGAGCTGGCCGTGCGATCGCTAAGGAATAGCGGCAAATATCCATTCCGATGGCAAAGGGTTAAGCTTCTGTTTTGTTACGTTAACTGTTCAGTCAATTAATAATAATATTATTATTAAATGAAATAACTGTTTGTCAGTATTCTTTGTGACATACTTTATAACTTTCAACAAGCCTCCTGTGCTATTAAAAAAAGTAAAACAACAGATGTGATTTTTGACGTGTTATAGCCTACACATTAGTTGCTGTCAGAACCAATGGTACTCTTAACGTTAACCTCAACCTTTTGGCAAAACTTTCGTTGTAAGTTTTAAGATGGCTTCATAATGCCGAAACAATCATAACTTCATGAATTAAAAATAGGATTTACTGATGAAGATTACAATTAATCTTTATTCCTTCATTAGGTCCTGGCTAAGAATACTGTTTAAAAGATCGTTACATTATAGTAATTATGCGCCATTATATTAATACAAGCAGTAATATAACCATTAATGGCACAACCGGAGCTCTAGATGGCCCAGCTGGTTACCTGTCACTCCAGAGTGGTGGCAAGCCAAAAGTCAAGATATTCCGCTTGAAGTTAAGCATGTGAAGTATATACCTAAGGGAGTTATATTTACTTCTGCTGTTATATTTACTTGTTCAACTAAATAATGAAACCTAACAATTGAATATAAAACAGGATTAATAAACTCTGTCTCACAACCCTAAAAAGTAAGTTATATTTACACTTATACTGTGCCTACACACAAAACGGTAAACATATACAAAATATAGTACAAGGTAATCGATTTCAACCAGTTACAGCGATCATTATCAGCCCAAAGATAAATGTTCATTGTCATTCTCTGATTGGGCCTGATGATCGGTGTAACTGGTTGAAATGATCGCCTTGTACCATATTTTGTGAGCGTTTACCGTTTTGTATGTACCTTAAGTAGCCTACATTACAAGTAAGGTACGGTATAAATATACTTTGCAGTGTTATGAGACATAATTTATTTATACTGTTTAAATTTAACAACACTATCATAAGCTACTGAAGAGATTATGAATATAAAACTATCCAACAAGTCTTACTCAGAAAATATGCCAACAATCAAATCAGGCAAAATAAAAATAAACATCTAAACCAGAAAAATACAAACCACAGCTGTCTTGACACTTTCCATTTCATAAAATGATTTTTACAAGTAGCTTATTCTGGACGGAACAACTTTTACTTAGATATAAGTAGGCCAATCAGGTAGTTATGTAACAAGTGTCAGATAACAAGAGTAGGTTCTCAGATTTAAGGTTACTTTTGAAAGAGTCAAAACTTCAAAAAAGTGTCTACTTCATAATATTTATTGCATTACTAACTGTGATATAGTTTAACTCTTGTATACTCCTTTAGTAAATGAAGCAGTATTTTAAACACATCTTAAAATTATTACTCTCGCTACCTATAGTAACAAAGATTACCTGATTTATTTTTCTATGATAATTAGGGTTGTTAAATATTTCTGTACCGGTGACTTTGGCGCTAATATTTGTTCGGCACTAAAGGAGCTGGTGCCAGGAAATCGTTCTAACCAGCTCCAGTGACTTCGGTGACAGTACGAATTCACTCACTCAAAAGTCGCTGTCACTGTTTGGTTGTTTCAATATTCAATGTATCCCCGCTAGGTTCGTGGCGCTGTCGCTGTCGCTGGAGCTGGAGCTGGGCGCTGGCGCTGGCACTGGTCACTGTCACCGGTCGCTGTTTGGTTGTTTCGAGGTCGTGGCGCTGTCGCTGGAGCTGGGAGCTGGAGCTGGCACTGGTCACTGTCACTTGTCGCTGTTTGGTGGATTCGAGGTATCGCCGCTAGGTTTGTGGCGCTGGCGCTGGTTGGAGCTTGGCGCTGTCGCTGCGCTGGAGCTTGGAGCTGGGCATAGACGAGATGGACGAACTACGAACCAGCGCCAGTGACTTCAGTGACAACACGAGCCCGCATCGTTCATGCAAGTCGCTGCTGTGCGTTTACTAACTAAAGCGCTGTTAATACAATTTTCCGATGACTGTTATTTGTATAATTAAGTAGTCTTTTTACAAGCTTTCTTTATTTATGATTTAGTAACAACTTTATTAGTTTAATTCTAGGTAATTAATATTTTTTTAGTGATACTCATAAATGTTTTCGTAGTTAAATGAGAATTTGTAGTTGTACTAAGAACTTTAATTATTACTTGTTCCTATTTTATGAAATATATTTAATTCTAATGCCAATAAGTGAGCTGTTGATTCCTTATAAGGTCATGATTAACTTTGATAAATAACACAGTGTCAAAAAGGGGTAATTTATCGCTGGAGTTGTTACGATGAACTGCGGAAGTAACTAGTGCCAAGTCACCGGTAAAAGTAACTGATATTTCTTTGGCGCTGTCACTGAAGTCACTGATCCAGCAAAGTCACTGGATCGCACATCTCTAATGATAATATCAATGCGTACGCAAACAGCAAACATAAACATAAGCATAAACATGAACTAAACTCCATAGCAACAGCAACAACAGCTATAAGAAAAATCAAAGAACAGCTGATCGACACAGGCTTTAAGCAAAATATTGTTAACAAGGGTGTATTTATCAAGGTTCGTAGAGCTTTCAGACAAGGTATGATTATTTCCATAAGAGTAATGATCGCAATTTCACTAAAAACTTCACATTTCTTTCTACCAATCAGTTTAGCTCTACAAAACAATCATTTTGGCGTTTTAATTGTTGTTTTACTTCCAACCGGTGCAGTGATATTCAAAGTTATAAACACAGTACGTTGTCCAATGTTATCCTTATGGAGATTAAATTAAATGTTATATTTTGATTATTTATGTATGTATATTGATGAAACTTGGTATGTGGCTTCAACTAGTTGTGGTATATTGGTATTAGCACAAAAAAATGGTTTTGTTGATATTTCCCCGTAGCAGCAAACATGCATACTCGGGCCCCATGTTATTCATATGAATAATAAGTAAAGTTTTATATCTACCTTAGTTATGAACCTAAATTAATAAAACTTGGTATGTAGCTTCACCTGGTTGAGTTATATTGATAATTGCAAAAATTACGTGTCTTATCTTCTTTGTTGCAGCAAACCCCTGCGTACTCAATTCTAATATGTTATTCCCTATGGAGAATAAATAAAATGCTATATATCACTTATTAATGAAACTTGGTAAGTGGCTCTAGGTAGTAGTGATACCCATATATATGCATTGGAAATTCGCTGAGTACGCAGGTTTGCTGCGACGGGGGTATTTACATTGAATCAAATGGGAGATTTTGACATAGATCCACCAGAGTTACTGCCAACATAACTGAGCAAAAACGGACCCTCACACTGCAGTTCCTCAAAGCAATCATAATGAATTTGTCATTCATCCGTACTAGCGACAAGACGATTACAGAGGACGGGCGGCAAGCCATGAACTACATCAGGCACTGCGTCACTATGACTACGTCCAACCATAGATTAAACATATACTCCTTGTGGTATTCTTAATCTATGGTCCAACTCACGGACTTCCAAGTTTACCCATACATTCGCATAGCATTATATTTTTTACACAATATCAATAATGACTAAGGCACACGGATGAGAAATGTTGCAACAATCGAATTTGAGATGACAATAACCAAATTTAGACTACAATGATATTGTCGATTCATTTTCAAACTCAAGGTAACAAAGAAAGTTATTTTAGCCGTCTTATACTTACCATCAAAGGATAAGAATCATTCATTCTGGAGGATATTTTTTTAAACAACACATCTGACCAAAGACAAATAAAGATAACATGATTTGTGAAGAGAGGATTTGATTGGTTGTTGCCATGGGAGCATAGTTATCAGAGGGTCAAAATGGTGGGCAGCATGTAGGCTGCAGTTTTTTACTCCAGGCTTGAACACATATATTTTTTGGGTGGGACGGTGACAAAATCTCCCATTTCATTAAATGAAAAACTGTGATATTTAGTCTTTAAATTAATATCTTGTCGCATTTTAGGCGAATCATGATGTTAAACTTAACTTTAAGACTAATATGTCTTTTTTAAAGACATATTTTATACGTAATTTTACTGTTTATCTCGAAACAAAGTTATGATTTGAGTTAAATGAAAACACCCTTTTAATATAGCTTTGGAAATAGTGTTGAAAACAAGCCGCCTTGTACATTGAATGACACTGTCACACCAACAAGTTGACACCACAACAGGACAAAATACCAAATATGACGGCACGCTTTTTGAAGGTTATTTATCAGAGAGTAGTGACTCCTGTAGGTATTATCATAGAAAAATAAACCAGGTACCTGGTTTATTTTTCTATGGTATTATATTTTAATTAATTGGACCTACAACATCATGGAGGTGAAACTAGAAGAAGTGTTTGAAAATGTGTAGGGTTTTATGAAGATTAGGCGTACATCAATTAATTTTATATTTTGATCGTATAAAACATATAAACAGTTCTTTGTATAAAAGTATAAATTACAAAATGACTGAAACAATTTATTGAAAAGTGCTAATTCAGGATTAAAATAGTCAGAATTTTGAGGCTAATGGTCCGAATTACGAATTTTAAGGCTACAGTGTCATCATATCTTATGTATAGGTTATTTATTATAATTTTCAGTAGTCAAATGTTTTGATGAAGTATAAGAAGGGATTTTTAGGCCTTTGTTGAAGGATTTTCTTGTTATTAAAAGTAGCACTAGCACTGCTTCACTGCTTTTAACACGAACATTTGTCTCTAGGGCTGATAGTCATTGAGTAGGCTATTTTGAAAATTAAACTATGTTAATGTGAACAAGTCAATTATACATTATTTTACTGGTTTTCAACTAGGAAATAAAAGAAATTTCTTAAACTTATTCATTTAGTTAATTCTTAACTTCTTTAGATACTATATCACAAAATAACCAAACAAGACATACATAATATGTGGGTAAACCTGGGCGGCGAAAAGGACAAACATTATAGTTGGGGGGGGAGGGCGGCAAATTTCCTAATAGCGGCAATTGCTTAAATCCGACACTGATAATAGACCTCCTTTAAATGAATTAAATTCATATTTAGTAAAGGAATCCAGATATTGATAATCTAGTCGTTGTTGTTGTTGTTGATATTTACTGATGAATATTAATAAATCTAGTCAACTGCATTTTACTTGTTAAATTTTTCCCCAAATTAGTCTTAGGTTAGACATATGGATAAAAACTGACTCTAATAAAAATAAATAATATTTAATTTAGTCTTGTTTTTTCATTGGATCTGAGTCTATAAACAAAATACTAAAGGAGGAGGAAAATAAAAATAAAATTTTTTTATTCTGAGTATACAACTAGTTTATTGACAGAAAAAAAACAATTTTTCAAAATTCAATTGGAATACATTTGCACAAAGAGTCTTTTGATCAGTGCATGATTTTGAGCTGATTTTGAGATATAATGTGGTCATTGATCCGAAGCATAGACACCAACATTCTGTACAGGTAGTTTTGACAGATACTTTTGTATCTCTATGGTATTTATTCTACTGTATCGATACCGTCAGTAGCAGTAGTACTAGTAGTAAAACAGAAGCAGGAACTGGTATCATCGATATCTGTACTTAGATATAACCAACCGCGTAATGTGATATAATTGGTTAGGGCACATCGTGTGTGAGCTGTCTTGTGATGGCGACATCGCACAGCGCTTGTTGCTAGTAGATTTTTGATTGACGATAGCGATCCACAACCAATATCGTTGATATCAATGACATTAGTAGTACAGTGATATGTGATGTAATTGCAGCGTACATATTCTTTTTTCTCAGCATCAAAAACATAGACAATTGATCGTTTGGCGATACATGCACGTAAATTTTCCTCTAGCACATGATACCAAATATCACCTTGATCCAATTCCAATCCGTGAAAGTGTTTTGTGAGCCAATAACTTTCACGTAGTTTCTCTTGTGGTGAGGAAATCTCGATTGAATGGTGATTTGGTGAAATGATGCATTAACAGAGTACCGCTGTCCAATTTCAAGACACACACTTCCTTCAGAATGTAGTTATTACTGTTGTCTTTGAAAAATTGAAAATCCAAAATAATTGATGATCTTAAATTTTTACGCGGTACTCTGCGTAAACGATCTATCTTGAATGAATGTTGATCACTGACTGGCCGCTCTAACCGCCAAAGTCCACATTTACATTGCGTTGACGATCAATTTCGATAACGTTATCAAACTCTGCATTTACTAGACAGTTGACAGTCTCTGTGAGCGCTGCGTCGAAACCAATCTTCATACGTACACTACTGTTACGCACTAGGTTCCAATGAGTAGTGTCACTTGCTGACAGATCGTGTGTTAGATCGAATGCTATCAGACAATATCCACCATCGTAATCATCTCTATTTATCAGATTACCAGCATCGCTAAGGTGAATACCAGAGCCTGAAAACAGACTGTGATACGCCATTACGTATTTACCCTTTCCATCCTCATAGTGCGGTTGTAGCGGTTGGCCGGCACTTGTTCACCATCCACGTACAGTGAGAAGTAGTTTGTAATGTGCTAAATGTGTAGAGGGGTAAAGTTTAGCACATTGTGAGGCCTACCTGCAGTGTCGTTTGACCGCATCCCAATAACCTTAGCCTAGGCCTATCTTAGCCTAGATTTGGTAAACAAACTTTCAACTGTGAGTAGCCTAGGGACTCTCTAAGGTGACGGAATTACATGTTAAGCATGTAACCAGGGATAAATAAACGACAACACTTTTAATAAGATTCACCACTTCGATGAAAATAAACGATTATTTACTCGTTGACCGAACCACAACAATCCAACATAACCTCGCCCCTCATCGACCGTGATTTAGTTTGACAGTTGACAGATGACGAGGTGGGTTCTTCTTTCTCTCTCGGAATTACTTTTGGCTGGTGAAGAAGAAGGTCGCCGGATATGCCCTTGATTTTTGAGTTTAACTGACCCTTGGCCGATCAGCTGTTGTGATTCATCGAGGCGGAAGGATTGCTCCTCGTGGAGAAATAGGTCACTCTCGAAGAGACCGTCATAGTGATAGCTTATGCGTCTGACTACGATTTTCTCAGCAAAGTTATGTAAAGTGCGTGACAAGTGTAAAGTTCGTTCTAACGACTGCTTTTTGGTATAAAGGTACGTCTACGATTCTTACGATTAGTATATTTAGGCTCGATTATTAACTTTTGCCAGTAAAGTGGTAATTTAACATAAGATAGCCTAGCGTCCCGACACGTTGATAGTAACTGGGTAATATAGATTATTATCCCGGTGTCAAATTTTATCTATTAACTTCATTTTAGTAGTAAACAAATTAAAATCAGCCTGTGAGGCATTTTTATAACTTTTTATTTCTTTGAGAGTAACCTCGTTTTCCTGCAGTTAGACAGGTGACCACCGGTTGTAACCTGCGAGTCTAATCCAAGTATAGACAGGTGAACACTGGTTGTAACCTGCAAGTCTAACCGGAGCGTAGGGTAACCCTACTCCTGTGAGAAGTATTTCTGGTACTGGGGTTTCTTTGGAATTCTCTGCTAGGCCCGTACTAAGCCCTAGTAGAGCGCCCAGTCCAGCGATAGTGGCAGCAACGAGTCGATCCCGAGAGGTTACTGTCTAAACTTAAATTAAATTTTATTAATGGCTTGTAAATTTCCTTTTTTTCTAAATTCAGTTTCTTTCCTTTTTTTGTTTAAATTAAATTACCTAATCTCATCTTGAGGAGTTTGAATTTTAAGTAAACCCCCGGGGAGGTTGATTCAAAATTCTAGGCCCCAACCAATTTTTCTGTGGGCAAGGATGAGGCAACTCTGAGTTGACCGGCAACCGAGTTGACATAACTGAGCTCTCTGATTTTATAAATCGTATAACCACTGTTACACTCGAACTTCGCCCCCTGGAAATATCCCAGCAGCCGAGCTGAGCGTTTCCTGGGCTTCGACAGACCGTGACGAATTTCCTGGGATTTCGGATTCGCCTGACGGTCCGAAACATTTTCGACCCCCCAGAAAGTTCATCACAAAATGGCGCCCGAACAGGGACTAGTGAATATGTAACAGTGGTGCGTAACTTGTCAGAGAGGGCTCAGTGAGGAGTATCATAACTAATTTTAATATTGGTGAAGTTGTATACTTGTATTTTCAGCGATATTTGTAACTGGTTTAGTACTGGTGAGCCAATAAGACGCTTTTATCAGGGTAAATTTGGTTTTTAGCACTGATTGCTATTAGATAATTTATCTTGATTTTGTTTTGGGTCATTGGTTTTATTTTCAGTGCGAGTTTGTTTTAGTATTTTCTCGTTGTTGTTTTTGTCTTGCGTCCCCCTCTGATTGAACGTGCAAGTAAGAGCGGCAATGACCAAGAACCCTCCTGTAACGGTGGCGGTTTCACAACACGTGTTGACGACGACGTCATCAGGAGCAGCCAATACAGCTCCCTCGCCTAGTGTGACATGCTCGAGCGCGTCCACAACCACGACGACGACTGTGGTGTTCACAACTGCTATGACTTCGTCAGCGGTAATCACTCCTAGGTCCCCAGTGGAGGATCCTCGAGTCGGTTGGATTCATGAGCTTCAAAAGCACCAGCTGATCGCGGAGATGGCACACCATGGCCTACCGACCGAAGGGAACGTAGCGGACTTGCGCAAACGATTTTGCGATTTCTGGAAAACCGTGCCTGTGCCTGTTACGGGGGAGATGTGTAGCGGCTCACCAGTTGTAACCTCTCAAAGTGAGGTGGCGTCTCGAGCTCAACCCCTCGCTTTTCTGGATACGAGCCATACCACCTCCTCTGCAGGCCAATTATTGGGCGCTGTGACTTTTGGCGGATATTCTCATCGTCCGCTCTCTTTCTGGGCTATAGGCCAACCACAATATCAACCGATGACCTCATTGGGTTTTGGTGACACGCATCAGCGCACGACTACTTCGCAACCGCCCAGGATTGTGATCAACCGGCCAACATCCGGTGCCTGGCCGCACTCTATCTCGGCCTACCCACCGGATTCCGCCTGCCAATCCGTCAGCGCGACGTACCATGTGCCGGACGGCTCTCGCAGACCGACCGATGGAATTTATTTCCGGCGAACGACCATCGGAGTGCCCTTGACTGCGGGTTTCGACTTGTCCCAGTACACCACTCAAGGGACATTTGCGGCTCAACCAGCACCACGGCCGACTGATTTCCTAGCAGTTAACCCTTATGCGGGTGAGTCAGACAGGATCCGGGGTATATTGGGCATATCTCCGAATGCGGATTCAGAGTATGTTTAACGAACTCTGGCTTCGCTGGTGCAGACCTTGGCGAGGTTGGACGATAACCAGCGCCGCCCTCAACCTGAGCCTGTCTACAAGCCTAGCTCGTACGAAGGTGATGGGCGAGCAACCGACCGGCGTGCCCCGGAGGTAACCCCCCACCATGTGTCCTGGCCCCAGGTGCCTGGCACGTACGGAGGTGTCAACTCCTCGGACCTGTCTCGGCGTGCAGAACAAGAGGAGGATCGGAGTAGGACCGTTGTTAAAACGTCCTCCACTCTTTGTGACTTAGTCCGGAAGTGGAATTTACGGTTTGATGGCCGACGCGATGCCGTCTCCTTTCTCGAACGATTGGAGGAACTTCTCGAAGCATATTCGTTGTCGCCTGAAGAAGTTCTCAAGGCTATGCCGGAGCTCCTTCATGGCCAGGCCCTACTCTGGTACCGCAATAACAGAGACATATGGACCAATTTTTCGGAGTTTCGTCGGATGTTCAAGTCTCAGTTCTTCCCGCCAGGCTATCGTCGCAACCTGGACGAAGAAATCCGTAAGCGAACTCAGGGTGAAACAGAGTCGTTCCGCGACTTTGTCATTGCGCTGAAAACCCTGATCCGGAGAAGTGGCGAATATAGTAACCAGCAGAAACTTAATCTGGTGTACGCCAACATGAGACCGGAGTACAAATTCATGATCCGGAGACAGGACTTCTTTTCGCTGCCTGAACTCATCGAGCGAGCCGAGGAGTTCGAAGAGTTGGTGCGTGAACGGAAAACCTTTCGCCCTCCCCCCCTGCATCTCAAGCGTTAGTGCCTGAGACAGCGTATGTCGCCAGGAGGCGCAACGACCGTTCAATGGACATTGCAGTGCTGGACAGTTTATTGCCGGAGACTGTGCAACCGCAACCAAGGCCGGTCCCTCATCCGACCCAAACCAACCACTCTAGGCCGAAACTGAACGAGCGAGGCCATGACAAACGAGTCACTTTTGATCATTGGGCCAATCAACCGCAGAGGCAGGACCGATCTCCCGGTCCTCGCAATCCAGCACGGCGCTCTGCTTCACCTGAAGCCCGGTCTTCTCGAGCCAAGCCGATGATATGCTGGAACTGCAATGCGGAGGGACACCTTTATCGCCATTGCCGGCTCCCGAAGGTGATGAGGTGTTTCAATTGCAAACGGGAAGGTGTAGCAACCACTCGTTGTGACTGCCGTTCGGGAAACGCCAACCGGACTCAGGTGTCCGGAGGTCACCTGAGCCCCCAGCGTCCCAGTGCCGCACAACCTCCAAAGAGTGGTCGGAGTGGCTCCGACGTGTGAGCACCTTCGTCAGTGGAGCTAGCGAGGAGTCTGACCTGCCCGACATTCGACCCTACATCGACGTCAGACTACTCGACCGCAATTTCAGAGCCTTGTTGGACACGGGGGCCGTAGTAAACCTCATTGGGGACGAGGTGGCGCGATACCTAGTAGAGTGTGGTGTTAAATCCGAGGAGTCGAACGCGGAACTTAGGATGGTCAATGGCACTCGCTGCCGAATTCGAGGGAAGTACCACCTGCCCGCTTCAATCCTGGGTGAACCCCTTATTCTGGGAGTTTACTTTGTTCCCGGACTTACGACCGACGTTGTTTTAGGTATGAAGTGTGTTTACGACTTGAACCTCATACAATTAAACGTCGCTGACGCGGCAGAGACCGAGATGTCGGGACCTTTCTCGTGTGCTTCTGGCACTCTGAAACCCCTGACCGACGAGGAGGATCGCCATCTTCAAGCTTTTCTTGATGAGGAGCTTCCCCTGTTCAATTCTGTGGTCGGGCGAACTACGTTGGTTGAGCACGTGATACGTCTCAAGGAAAACGTAGCCCCGATAAAGCAGCGACACTACCCACGTAACCCTGCAATGCAAACGATCATCAACGAAGAGGTGGCTGCCATGCTGCGGGATGGTGTGATCGAACCATCAGGCAGCCCATGGAGCTCGCCGATCGTGCTGATAAAGAAATCGACCGGAAAGTATCGTTTTTGTATTGACATGCGCAGGGTGAATGACTCGTCGATCAAGGATGCGTATCCCTTGCCGAGAATAAACGCCATCCTCGAAAAACTCAGGCAAGCCAAGTACATCAGTACCTTGGACCTCAAACAAGGTTACTGGCAAGTGCCACTGGCCGAAGACATTCGCCCCATCACGGCTTTCACAGTCCCCGGGCTTGGACTCTTTCAGTTCAAGGTCATGCCGTTTGGCCTGCATTCTGCTGGAGCCACCTTTCAGCGACTGCTAGACCGAGTCATTGGGCCTGAGTTGGAACCGAAAGCGTTCGCTTACCTTGACGATTTGGTGATTGTATCCTCTGCTTTTGAGGAGCACCTTGAACTTCTCGGCATTGTTTTCCGGCGCCTCCGAGATGCCGGTCTCCGCTTAAACCCCGAGAAGTGTCACTTCGCCCGGAGAGAACTCAAGTATCTGGGCCATGTAGTCAGTAGCGAGGGAATCTCGACGGACCCGGAGAAGGTCCGAGCGATCCAGGAATTTCCTGCTCCTACGAACGTCAAGGCGCTTCGCAGCTTTCTCGGCCTTGCCTCCTGGTATCGTCGATTCGTGGAGAAGTTCGCCTCCGTCTCGGCCCCACTACGTGGGCTGCTCAAGAAAAACGCCAAATGGATCTGGGGTGACGAGCAGACCCAGGCGTTTGACGAACTAAAGCGTACCTTGAGTACTGCCCCGATCCTTGCTTGCCCAGATTTTGCCGAGACGTTCGTTCTCCAAGTCGACGCATCGAACGCTGGCCTGGGAGCGGCCCTCACCCAGCGACAAAACGACAGAGAGGTAGTCGTTGCATATGCCAGTCGGTTACTTTCTGATGCCGAGCAGAACTACACGACAACCGAGAAGGAGTGTCTCGCTCTCGTGTGGGCGATTCGTAAGTTCAAGGCCTACCTCGAGGGGTATCATTTCGTTGCAATAACCGACCACGTCGCCCTGAAGTGGCTCCTTAAACTCAACGAGCCCAGCGGACGTTTGGCACGGTGGTTCATGGAACTGCAGCAATTTGATTTCGAGATTAGGTATCGGAAGGGAACCTTGAACCGAGTGGCCGATGCCCTCTCTCGACAACCTGTTCCAGACTTGCACGACCCGCCTGAGATTCCTGTAAACCGTAACACTTTTGAGGTTGGAGTACTAACGAGACAAGGGGCAAGGGAACAGCGACGACCTCAAAGTGACACCGTTGCCGAAGGGACGACCCCTGAAACTCGTAACGGTGAGCACGGTCAAGCGGTTGACGAGAACGAAGAAGGCAAACCGCTTGAGGCCCACGATCCTTGGTACGCTCGACTTCGGGAGTTGGTCGGTAAGCACCCCGGGAGGTGCCCACGGTACCGGGTACGGGGCGAGACCCTACACCGTGCGTTCTCAAGGACGAACGAACCGACTACTTGGAGAGTGTGTGTTCCAAGAGTAAACATCTCTAAGGTGTTGAACGAGAACCACGACGTGGCAACAGCCGGTCACCTTGGGGTGAAAAAGACTCTTGCTCGAGTTGGCGCAGATTACTTTTGGCCAAATTGGCGGCGTGATGTGAAGGCCTACGTACGGTCCTGCGCTCAGTGCCAGGCCTACAAAGTTCCTCAAGCCAAACCTGCGGGGATTATGTATTTCCGGCAACCCCAAGGCCCATGGTACGTGGTGTCAGCTGACCTTGTAGGTTCGTTGCCCCGATCTCAGCGCGGTCAACGTTTTCTGCTAGTCGTGCAGGATACGTTCAGTAAATGGACTGAGCTGGCACCCCTCCCCTCTGCAACCGCGAATAACGTGGTGTTGAAGCTGAAGTCGCTCCTTCTACGGCATGGAGCCCCCGACGTGCTGATCACCGACAATGGTACTCAGTTCGTATCGAACATAGTTCGTAATCTAGCTGCTGAATGGGGAGTCAATCTCCAGACGACCGCTCCCTACAGCCCGCAATCGAACCCTGTCGAGAGGCAAAACCGGGTGGTGAAGACGATGATCGCCCAGTTTGTGAAAAACAATCACAAAACGTGGGACAACCACCTGTGTGAGTTCCAGTACGCCCTCAACTCGGCAGTACATGACTCCACCGGATTTACCCCTGCGAGGCTATGTTTTGGTCGCGAACTGAAACCACCTTGCGCCCTCCGTGGTCCAACCGTTGTTGTTTCGGACACCCCCGATGACCTCCCGTTGGTTGAGATCAAGCAAAAACGAGAGGCAGAGTTCAAACGGTTGATTGAGGCCACACGCGAGAACCTGAAGGCGGCCTACCAGAGGCAGGCGAAATATTATAACTTCCGACGACGGGAGGTGGCCTATCGACCGGGGGATCAGGTCATGAGAAGGCTCCACACCTTGTCCTCTGTGGCCGATGCCATCGTAGGCAAACTCGCGCCAAAATATTACGGACCCTGCGCGGTGATGGGTCGAAAGGGCGGTAACCTTTACGAGGTGAAAGATGCGAATTCTAACCAAACCCACGTGGTCCACGTCAAGGACTTGAAACCGTTTTGTCCGCGGTTGTAAAGCCTTTGCAGCTGTTAAGATTAGCAACCGTATAGTTCTGGGACACTTGGTGGTGGAATATATGGTTTGGTGGCGGGGTGCAGTGCGAAGACCAAAAGTTTGATGCTTTTGTTTTGTCGCTTTCAGGTTAGCTGATTGCTGTCCGTAGCTGTTTGCGGCCCGTGGCTGTTCCTTGCACGTAGCTGCTTCCTGCTTGCTCCTGCTTGTTACTAGTTCCCGCACGCCAGTGTCCATCGCTTCTAACCTTTACTAACCGTTTGACTTAGTGCATACCCTGGTAGAGTAGTTTCTTCCTTCGGTAGTCTTAGGTGAGTGTAGCGATGGCCTATCTACGACCTTTGGTTGGTGTGTCCGCTCTGGAATTTAACCAACTTGATGCTGGAGAGATAAACGGAACGGTGGTGAAGGCTTTCTTCCGTTTGGTTGACCGGCGCAGTGTTTTTTTCCATCGCTGCTGAAGACCTGGTCGATGGACCCTCGCTTCCTAGTCCGTTGGGACCGAGAACCGGCGAACGTCCCGCACCAGTATGCGACGGGGCACGGACTCCTCGAGAGGGACCTGGTCCTCTTCCCAGCTGCTCTGCCGAGCTGGACGCTCATCGCGGCGAGACCTTGACGGCGAGAGATCGTCGCCTTCGACCCCCTCGCCCGGCCCCGTTCCGTTGAGATGGGGAAAATCCGGGATTTCTTCGAGGCGCTGGCCGTGATGGAAGGCAAGCCTTTCGCCCCAGACGCCTGGACAACCGCCGAGACCCCCGAAGGATGTCCTCGAGCTCCAGACGAGTCGGCGACTGCGATCTTTGTCTGTGTCTTTGGAGACAAGCTGTCCCGAGACGCCGGCCTAACCGGTTTCGACATCGGGCCCAGGGAGGCGCGCACAACCATCCACCGCGTGCTACTGAGCGGTCGGTTTGAGCGAGAAGATTTCTCGCAGCTCAACGTCACCAGCGGGACCCCTGCCGCCAGCCCTGCCTTCTCCGGTGCAGGTTCCCTGATGCAACCGCCCGCCGAAGACGTCACCCTTTCGGACATGGAGTTGGACGACGAGATAAACTCCAGGATGGCAACGGTGAACATCGCCGGCCCTACTCCATCTAGCTCCAGCCGACGAGACTCCGACACCAGCTTCGTCCCGAAGATTGCTGGTGCCACGGAGAACGACCCTCTCGGTTTGAGTGTCCACACCGCAGATTCGCCCTGCCTGGCATTGAGTTGCTCGGACGACGAGGACGTTCGGATGACCCCTCCGCAGGTGGCGCCGGTCCCCGTTGCGCAACCTCAACCTCAACAGGCCAGAGCAGTGGACACACAACCGCTAAGAAGGGTGGTGAATGCTCAACCACCGAACAGGGTGGTGCTCGTACGAAACCCTCCTAGGGCTGTGGATGCACAACCGCCGGCTAGGAGTCGGGATGCTTCCGCTGCAGCGAGGACTGTGGACCGTCAACCGCTGCCTAGGGTGGTGAGGCAGCAACAGCCACAACGACCTGCAGATCGACCCGACGGAGTTGTTGACCACCGACGGCGACGGGGCTACGATGGGCGAGGCCGCTACCAGCGCCCTGGCCAGCCGGAACCGCGGCGAGACGTTCAACCGGATCGCCGACGAGGCCGCCAGCCTGTGCGAGACGAGAGGCGACGGGACCAGCGACCTGTGCGCGAGGACCGACGACGAGACTGGCGACCGGCACCGGAGGACCGACCCCGAGATCGACGACCGGCATTTGAGGGCCAACGGCGAGACCAGCGTCCAGCGCAGGGAGACCGACGACGGGACCAACGACCGGCACGGGAGGAACGATCACGAGGCCCGCGGCCGAGACGGGACGAGTGACAGCCGAACGACCGCGCCGACCGTCGTAGATCTCCCGACCGCCGACGACTCCCCGAGGGCTACGTGCCAGTGCGCGTCGTCCGTCAGGAGGTGGTGCGACCGGCAGCCGAGCCACGGGAGGAGGCTGTTCCGGTAGAAGTGGCTCAACCCGTTGCCGAGAGACGAGTGGAGGTGAATGAGGGAGCTGCCCGTCAACCTCTCGAAGACCTCGTCCACGTCCGGGTGGAAGTGCCTAACCAACCGGGGCCAGATAGGCAGCTGCAAGACGAACCGGATCGGAACGTTACGGCCTACATCCCTGGTGAGCTGCTCGCCATCCCAGACAGCATGGTGTGGAGGATTGCGGCCACCTACGACCGGATGACGACGGAGCAGCGGAAGAACAAACGGTGGCGGATCTTCGTTGGTGGCAACGATTTCATCAGAGTGCGGCCCAATCAGATATTGCGACTCCTAGAACTCCGCCGCCAGCAGTGGCAGCGCCACCAGCGGCAGCGCCACCAGCAGTCACAACGCAACCGTCCGCGCCGCCAACAGCGATAAACTGCCAAGCAGTTGATCCGGAGTTAGACCGCTTTTAGTAAACTGCCCCGTCTGCAGTTGAAGCGACGACAGCTTTGCTTTCGGCACTATTTTTTGTAAACTGCCTCGTTGCAGTTGAAACGACCATCGTTTTTCAGCAACGCTTTTTGTAAACTGCCTGTTTGCAGTTGAAGCGACACCCGATTTTTCTTTGATACCGCATTTTGCAAACTGCCTTTCTGCAGTTGAGGCGGTCGACAGATGTTTTTATTTTTGTTTTTCCCCGAGGAAGAGATTCTTTTTTATTTTTTTTTTCGCTCCGAAGTGCGAAAGGGGTGTAATGTGCTAAATGTGTAGAGGGGTAAAGTTTAGCACATTGTGAGGCCTACCTGCAGTGTCGTTTGACCGCATCCCAATAACCTTAGCCTAGGCCTATCTTAGCCTAGATTTGGTAAACAAACTTTCAACTGTGAGTAGCCTAGGGACTCTCTAAGGTGACGGAATTACATGTTAAGCATGTAACCAGGGATAAATAAACGACAACACTTTTAATAAGATTCACCACTTCGATGAAAATAAACGATTATTTACTCGTTGACCGAACCACAACAATCCAACATAACCTCGCCCCTCATCGACCGTGATTTAGTTTGACAGTTGACAGATGACGAGGTGGGTTCTTCTTTCTCTCTCGGAATTACTTTTGGCTGGTGAAGAAGAAGGTCGCCGGATATGCCCTTGATTTTTGAGTTTAACTGACCCTTGGCCGATCAGCTGTTGTGATTCATCGAGGCGGAAGGATTGCTCCTCGTGGAGAAATAGGTCACTCTCGAAGAGACCGTCATAGTGATAGCTTATGCGTCTGACTACGATTTTCTCAGCAAAGTTCTGTAAAGTGCGTGACAAGTGTAAAGTTCGTTCTAACGACTGCTTTTTGGTATAAAGGTACGTCTACGATTCTTACGATTAGTATATTTAGGCTCGATTATTAACTTTTGCCAGTAAAGTGGTAATTTAACATAAGATAGCCTAGCGTCCCGACACGTTGATAGTAACTGGGTAATATAGATTATTATCCCGGTGTCAACTTTTATCTATTAACTTCATTTTAGTAGTAAACAAATTAAAATCAGCCTGTGAGGCATTTTTATAACTTTTTATTTCTTTGAGAGTAACCTCGTTTTCCTGCAGTTAGACAGGTGACCACCGGTTGTAACCTGCGAGTCTAATCCAAGTATAGACAGGTGAACACTGGTTGTAACCTGCAAGTCTAACCGGAGCGTAGGGTAACCCTACTCCTGTGAGAAGTATTTCTGGTACTGGGGTTTCTTTGGAATTCTCTGCTAGGCCCGTACTAAGCCCTAGTAGAGCGCCCAGTCCAGCGATAGCGGCAGCAACGAGTCGATCCCGAGAGGTTACTGTCTAAACTTAAATTAAATTTTATTAATGGCTTGTAAATTTCCTTTTTTTCTAAATTCAGATTCTTTCCTTTTTTTGTTTAAATTAAATTACCTAATCTCATCTTGAGGAGTTTGAATTTTAAGTAAACCCCCGGGGAGGTTGATTCAAAATTCTAGGCCCCAACCAATTTTTCTGTGGGCAAGGATGAGGCAACTCTGAGTTGACCGGCAACCGAGTTGACATAACTGAGCTCTCTGATTTTATAAATCGTATAACCACTGTTACATTCGAACTTCGCCCCCTGGAAATATCCCAGCAGCCGAGCTGAGCGTTTCCTGGGCTTCGACAGACCGTGACGAATTTCCTGGGATTTCGGATTCGTCTGACGGTCCGAAACATTTTCGACCCCCCAGAAAGTTCATCACAAGTTTTGTTCTGAAATTTTGGAAATTATATGGATTCTTTTTGAAATCACCATTATACGATGCGTTAGTGACCAATCCTACAATAATTAGTTTCGGCACTTAACCTGGAAACACATTGTCCAAAGTCTTGTTCCTTATTCCAGACGCAAGTGTGAATGTTTTCAATTCCACTCTGGTGATTGGGTATTTAGCTGTGCCGGTCTGAAGCATCTTGCTGTGCGCCAACAGCACAGTAGGGCTAGCCTTACATTTTCGTATCCAGAGATTCGCATCAAGCATATATACTTTGTATTCAAGATTATGCGATATAATGGAGAAAGTATCTTTTGATAGAATTAATTTAAATCGCAGTTCCACACCATTCAACAGGAACTTGTTCTGACCATATCAATTTCGCGACTTTTATTTGTAATTTTTTGTCTCGCCTTTAGTCCATCATTATCGTCCTCAGTATTGTCGTTATGGCCAGCATCGTCTGATTGCCATAGATCACATGTCAAATGCGATTTCCTAGCATCAAAGCCATAATTCAACAATGTTTCAATATATGCTCGATATGCACAAGTGTTGTTTTGCGGTGTAATTAGTTTCTGATTCATACACATATCCACTTGACTGAATAATGAGTGCATCCAATTGTTGACGGGTCCAACTAATTTCACCTCTTCGGCATCTGTGATTGCCAATCCTGTTGTTTTGACTATAGACGCTGTAATTTCCAACATTGTCTGTGAAAGATCAGAGTATTCTTCACCATTGCCTGGCACTACAAACTCAATGGGCGAATCATCAGTCAAAGTGGAGATTGGTTTGTACTGAACCCATTTGCCATTCTCGATACTGGTCTGTGTAGGCGGTAGGGAGAATAAGTCCAATTCCGTCTTGACACATTCACAAGACTTTTGATTTAGAAACGACATTGCAAGTGTTAATTGAATATATCACGTACAGATGTTCTCCTCTTCACTTTCTTCTTTCTAACCCTCCTGCTCTTCTTGGATGACGTCCTCCCTCGAAAGAGTTTCGTCAAAGACTATGGTGTGACACGCATGCCGCTGCCCATTGCGCGCTTCACGTTACTATTACGCGATAATCTCGCGTTGTACTTTCGCGCAGGACTGACGCGTTGGTTTTTAGCGTTATTCTTTCACGTTGCGCGTCGGCGTTTCGTGCGAGCGCCACTGCTATCGCTGCCGCCACCACCACATAGTATACGTTGAAGTTGCCATCCACCTTGCGTTTCAGCGAGCCGGTAAACTGACTGAAACGATCTCTAGCAGCTTCTTTAAGATCTCTGGTGGCCATGCCACCCAAGAATCCAACACCGGATTTCAACGCCTCTTTGGCCACAACCGCAGCTCCTGACTTGAGTAGCGGTGCAATTGAGCGGAACATACCGCCTAGGAAACTACCAACTCCGTGGCTGCGCTGGTAGGGTGCACTGCGAAATACTTTATCGATACTTCCACCAGTCTGTAATTGTTGGCGGTAGTAGTACACCAAGTAGGGATCGTTTATATTCATTGCTGCGCTCTTTTTAATTGAAGCTTCACGTATGACGTCCCAAAGAGGAATGACGCTTTTCTACCACTGTGCTCTCTTAGGTCTATATAGATCGTTTCAAATGTCCCTTTCATAACAGGCACATAATGAGGACTGGTGAAATTCACTGTCTTATGCGCACCGTGTACATAGACACAATAGACGTCAGATCACAATACACGTACATGTGTGTCGTCAGTCCCATACACATTTTTTTTTTTTGTACATAATTTATTTCTGGTTCAACGTATCTACATTATACACAGAATTATTAATTAAGAAGGATGGAAAACATTAACAATAGCATAGTAGGTTCGCCCAGATCAGAGACACCTTGAGACTATTTTGAAAACTAAAATGAACTTAATAAAATGTTTCTTTTGAAAAAAAGAAGAAAAGGGTTTAAACTAAAACAAACTAAATAAAAACAAGGTTTACATGTTTGGCAAAATATCTCGGTACAATCTAGGTTTCAGTCTTCTGTTTAATAGTTGCAATCCAAGTCCAAAATGTCTAGCTCCCGGTACATTAGGCAGACGGTGTGAAAACTTTGTTGTAACTTTCTTAACGTATTCCATTATAAAGTCGACTCCAAGCTCCCGGTGTAATTGAATGTTTCGGATGTACCAAGGCGAATTTACAGCAATTCTTAGCACTTTGTTTTGAAATACTTGAATTTTTGAAAGTTTGCTTGTAGAAATAGTGAGTCCCCATACCTGACAGGCGTACAGTATAAGGGGCCGAAGAATGCTCTTGTATATTAAAATGGTACAGGAAGGTTTAAGAGAAGATCTTCTGTTAATGAGAGGGTAAAGGATGGATAGTCGAGAATATGCTTGGTTTAATTTTGAATTTACATGAAGGTTGAAATTTAGTTTTTGGTCCAAAAGAACTCCCAAGTATTTTACTGCCCGGTCTGAAGGGTTCCAATTTATTGTACTGTCATTAATAACGATTCCCGGTGGCATTTGAAATTTTCTTAATGAGAAGATTTTTGCTTCGGATTTTGTTGGATTCAAGCATAGATTCCACCTGTTGAACCATTGAACAATACCATCAGTTGAAGCTTGAAGTTGTTGTTGTGCTTCGATAATGTCCTTGCTCTGAGTGATAATTGCAGTGTCGTCTGCGTACATGGCCACAGTGGCGTCTAGTGGAATAGGAATATCATACATGAAGATGTTAAAAAGTAATGGTCCCAAAATTGATCCTTGGGGCACCCCTGCAGAAGTTCAGCGATATGCAGACGACGAGGAATTAATTTTTACACAAAATTGTCTGTTAAACAGAAATGATTTTAGTAAACGTTTTAAATACAATGGGAATCCTAAGCAATCAAGTTTGTAAATTAGACCTGCATGCCATACCTTGTCGAAGGCTTGTGAGACGTCAAGGAAAATTGCAGCAGAGTGTTCTCTTTTTTCGAATCCTTGTACAATAGTTTCTGTTATACGCTGTATTTGGTGAGTTGTTGAATGTTGGGGTCTAAATCCGAACTGATGCGGAGGGATTGCATCAGTGGCTTCAATGAATTTGTTTAATCTCCTCTGGATAACCTTCTCGAACAGTTTTGATAGACAGGATAGAAGACTTATTGGTCTGTAACTGGATGTAGAAAATTTTGGTTTGTTTGGTTTGTGAAAAACAATAATTTCTGCCTTTTTCAAAGAGTCTGGGAAATATCCTTTATGTATACAAGAATTAAAAATAGAGGTTAAAACCGATATTGCTTTTGAAGTGAGGTTTTTTAGAACAATATTTGGGATAAGGTCAGGTCCAGGTGATTTTCGCAAGGGAAGCTTCTTTATTAGCTCCTTTATCTCGGATGGGGCGACGTACTTGATGGGTAGCTCAACTGTTAAGGTTTCATTTGTAAAGTTGTCGTTGACGAGGGCTTCAGTATCATCATCACTTACGTTATTAGGAGAGAATGCTTCTTCGAAGAAATCAGCAAGGACGTTACACTTCTCAAGATCACTTTCATAAACATTGTTGTTATGTCTTAGTGGTGGGATCACGGTGGAAGTGCGTAGTATCCGTTTAGTAGCTTGCCAGAGACTAGAATCACTTGGATTGATATCACTGACATAAGCTTTGTAAGACATAATTTTGTACTCGTCGATTTCCCGTTTTACTTGTCGAATAAGTTGGTTAAGTCTCCTCCGCATGTGAGGTTGCCTGTATCTCATCCATTGACGTCGAGCTTCATGCTTAGATTTAATTAAATTAATAATACGTACAGGAGGGGTTAGGAAATTATTGTTTTTCTTGGTAAACTGCTTATAAGTAGCCAGTTGCGTTGCTTTTTGGAGACATTTTGTAAAATTTTGGATAGCCGTGTCGATACCAGCAAAAGAATCAAGGTTTTGAGGCAACTGAAGACATTCGTCTAGTTTTACACCAAAGGTTTCCCAGTTCACACTCCCTGTTATTAGCCTACTGGCAGGTGTACTATTTTGAGGTTGGAAAAGAAAACTAATTATAACGGGTAGGTGATCAGAGTCCAGTTCAGGAACAACATTGTGTAGAATAGGGGATGTAAAATTTTGAAACAAAACAATATCCAGAATGTCAGGTTCACAGTTTAATTGAAATGGATAAAAAGTGGGCTCATCAGGGGCAGACACATTCATAATTTCATCCGTGATAAATTGGAAGAGATGTGCGCCATTTGGGTTAGTGGTTCTACAACCCCAATTTTGGTGTTTACAGTTTATATCACCAATAAGTAGTGTAGGAGACTGCGCAGTGAATAGATTTGCCATATCATTTAAATTAAGTCTTCGATTCGGTGATTTATAAGCAGATATAATATTTACAAAACTACCACCATCCAAGTACAATTTCCATACAAGTCCCATACACAGATTAGGCGACCATAATCCTGTGAGGTTATTTGCCAATTCATTGTCGTACGGGTCGAAGCCCAACTGTAGAGACAGTGCGTCACTGAAATGTAATCTGATATACCGTCAACCATTTTCATTATCTTGATTCTGTCCTGCTTTTTATCATACTCAAAGTATAAATACTGAGTCACATCCTTTGTAGTATTGATCATTTTCAACAAATCGTTTATGTTCTTGTAATATCTGGGTTTCATCTTTAGCATAATTTGTTCACTACTAACTGGAATAGGAATAGCTGGTAGAAGTAGTTTATACTTAAGCCAAATAAAAGCTTCACCACTCACAATCATAAACGAGCATGGATAATGCGCTTCGACAAAACCATCGCCTTCTAATCGGGTTTGTTTCAGCAGATGTGTAGTATAATTGGACACTGTATTTTTTGGAAAATAATCCTCTGAGCTATTGCCGGGCAATGTTAAATAGAATTGGCTATTAGGCATTTTGCAAATCTTGCGCTCGTACCCAAGAATTGAACTCGTCTCCGTAACCTTCCCACTTGACGAAATAACACTTACTGTGACCTCTGCCCTTAGTGTCTAGTATTTTATTAATCTTGAACAGGTGGTCGTTGTATATTGTCACTTTTTGTAATTAGCATTCGTAAAACTGTCCAGCCACTTGTTCACCTTTGAGATCTACCAAAGTGTACATTGGCAGTGGCATAATTGTGTTTACATGTCGCACAAAAAACACTTCTTTACTCCAATTAGTCTCGTAACCTTTTGCAAATGTACCTCTCTCCTTAGATGTGCGCACTGTGGTGCCTACTTTCAGTTTTGGCTTAACACGACACGGTATCTTACCGTACATGTTGCGCCATACATGGTACAATATACGCTTATTGGTAGCAGTCACATCAACTGGGCGTATTCTGTTGCCTAGACTCCTATTCACGCTGTTATTGTAAGCATTAACCAGTTTGTCCAGCACATCTACATAACGATATGTGTTTTTGTAAGTAAAATATCGCCACATGCGTGTTTTCAAATTGCGATTCACAAGTTCCACTACAGCCGCTTTAACATCTGGATTTTGTGTAGTGACATAAATGATTCTGTATTGTTTGAATAATTCTTTTGTCTTGGCACCAGTGAATTCAGTACCTTTGTCAGTTTGTAAACAGCGTGGTGTCTTGGTCGCTTCCACAAATACCTTCGAATACCTTCTCCTCGAAAGCGTTGGCCACTTCGGCTTCTTCTTTCCTCTTCAACGCCCTCACATATAGGCAACTACTACAGTCAATAAGTAGTTGACACCATAATTGTGTTTACTAAGACCACGCATATCATTCAAGTCCGCTTGCCACAGTTCAAATGGACCAAACACTATGAATGGATTGCTCGGGAAACGTTTACATGCTGGTTTGTGCAATGTGTAAGTGTCCTGTGTTTGTAACCATTCAATCACTTTGCGTTTTGAAACTGATTTTTCAGCTCGCGCTAAAGGAGCTACACCACCATACGACGCTGGTTCGCTCGGATTGTAATACAAACGTTCCATAGTTAAAACATATTCTGTGTACAGTTCCCACTTGTCTAGATTTGAAAGATGGCCTGTTCATTTAAAAAAACGAAAATGAAAAAATGAAAAAAAGAAAGATAACGAATTTGTTCATTTTTATTAATAGATAATACAGTTTTGTCTTCCAACTGGAACAGTTCAGGCATAAGTTTACCTTTAGAAACATTTAAAATTTTAGTCTTGTTAACATTTATGCCAAGTCCAATTTCTTTAAACCGATTTAGTGTCATGTCATGTAAAGCAAGAACTGCATCTCTATTTTTTCCAATTAAAACTGTGTCATCGGCAAAGCTATACACGAAGGTAGAAGTCATCACCGACCTGCCCCTCCAGGATGACGATGACAGTCTCGCCAAATGGTGTAGTGATGCGCTCCATTGTAGTGATGAGGTAGCTACATTCCTCACGGAGATTTCCGATCCTGGTGTGGATTGGTGAATCTTATTGAGAGCAGTTCTCAGGTCAACAGCTTCGTCGGTGACGACTCCACTCACGTTCTTGGAAGCGTTCATGATGCTAGAAGTAGGAGGATGTGGACTAGACGCGAAGGTGGCTGGGAATGATGCTCATCGTGCCGCTCCCTCGCCTTATAACCAGCCAGTGCCGCCGTTTTGTCCACAGGTGTTCGTCGCAACTGCTCCAGCAAAAAAACAAAAAAAAAACAGACAAGTCTAGACTCGAATGCAGCCGCGCAGGTGTTCACACAAAAAACTGGTGCGTCGCTGCTGCTCTAATTGATTAATGGCGCCGCTCATTTTTTGAGGACTGTTCGCTTCTTCGATGTTTGTGAAACTGTACTGCCTTGTGTAACAGTTTGAGTTAATCATGTAATTTTCGGTACTCCTGAAGAGTACGCATTAACATCCGACATGTATCAATCCACATATTTTACACTTTATCAACTAATTGTTTAACACTTTCGTGCATTTCACCATCTTTGTCCAAAAATAATCCACACATGAACACCACATCTGTACTATCATATAATTCCGTTTTTAATAATATTTGTCCTTTGTTTCCTGCGTTTTGAACTGCAAATGTATTACCATCCTCCTGCCACCACGACACTATGGGACAATCATCTGATGGTTTCGGCACCCATCCTGGTTTCTTGGTTTCCAATTCGATGGTATTTGGTCTCTTTCGATTCTTGTTGACGGTTGTTGGTTTTACAGATGACGTCTGTGGCGGTGGTGTCGTTAATGAATGATCACTAGCATTATTGTTCATAATCTCAATCTCATCAATAAATGATTTGATATAATCACCCGCGAAAACGTAAGTGTTCATGTCTGTACCGTGCGACTTCTATCGCCCTACTGACTGGTGTTGTGTCTGCTCACCATCGAAGTAAACTTTGTGCACTCGTTGTGACACATCTTGTTGCAACAGTCTATATGTTTCATTTTGTCTTCCAACATAAGTTCCAATGGCCTACGTAATCTCATTTCATCTATCGCAATTTGAGTCCATGTTAACTGCTGCACATCCTCAGTCGGTTCGTATGTGTAATGGCTATTTAGCTCCTCATTAAATTTAATAGTGTTTTTTTTGTTTTCTTCATAGTTATATTGTTTCACATGCTATTCACTATCTTTGTTTTCTTCATAATAATGTTGTTTCACATGATATTCACTCTCAAACACATCTCTCGCTCTATCTAACACTAACTTGATTGCTAGCCTTTCTCGGATGTTAATGAGTTTATAACGTATTTTCTTCATTGATATTGTGATTACTTTTCTTGTGTCATCCACACTGTTAATTTTGGAGTATGTAGCGACTGTTACTGGTAGACTATCTACGAAAGTTCTGGAACGAGTCGAAATGTAGACTTATTCATTGTCCAAGATATGCTCAACTATATTAACGAAATTGTGAGAGGTTCGGATGTTGTTGTATCTGCATTAAATGTGCATGATGTAACTCTTCATTACTTCCTTAGCTTTATTTAAAATATTTATACCGTTGGGGACATTTTCTCTGAAGTAGCACATTTAAAATCCTTCTTTCTTTGCTTTATTTAAGGCTTGTTTGAGATTTATTTTTTTGAGTTCAAATGCACTTGTATTCGCAAACTCCGTACATCTCTAGAAGGGTTTCCTTAATCATTACACAAAATACATGTTTCAGATTTGAATCTTCAGGCAACACTGCCACTTTTTGTTTCTGTCCAGTCAAAATTTGATTCATGGATTGGTTTTCCTTACACAATATATCATTTGTAGTTTTAAACTCGGAGTTAGTTTGATCTAGCTTTTGATTATTTGTCAGTGACTTTGTAAGTGATTGTAACAACCGTTGTTTCTCGATTATAAGTCTGTACTGTCCATGTTTTCTAATAGAAGGCAAGACATCTTCAAAGACCAAGTATTTAAATTGTTCAGCAGTTGGTAGTTTGGAGGAAAATATTAATTAATATAAACCAGGTTCATTGATGTATAATGTATGAGATTGGTAATTCAAAGAGGTGCAGAAATCGCTCACCCCTATTTCCCGCGGTGTTTTGCAATGTTTTTCTCTTACATGAGTACGAACTGCATCTTGTGGGTTACAGTAGCCCAAGATTATAAATACCTCCTTAGCTTTGAACCAAGGATTGTCACAGTTGTCAAACAGTATAGCAACGGGTTGATCATTAAACACATAGGAAGTTTAATGGAACATTTGATAGGTTTATAGGTTTATAGGCGCAGGGACCTCTGACACACACGGAAGCACAGCAACACTATTACACGACCACACACTGTGAAGTATAGAACAAGAATGAGACCGTGGGTGTTCGACAATTGGGGTGCGGGATTCGTTCACCCTATTTTTCGGAAAACATAATGATGTTTGTGGGTTGTGAAGCTCTAATAGGCGGAGCGTTTTTTTGAAAAATGTCTAATTACATTGATTTATGTGTAATTACTCTAGTTACATCGACATATGCACAATTACTCTAGTTACTTAGGGTAATTATGGCAATTATTGTAATTAGTGTAATTCGTGTAATTAGAGTAATTAAGGCAATTAGAGTAATTATGGTAATTAGGATAGTTAAAATATGAGTATTAATTAGGGTAAATAAAAAAAAAATCCGTGGGGGGAATAAATTATGCAAATTAGTCACCCACTGCACGCACCGCACGCAGAATCAGCTATAATGGACAACTGCCAAGTTAAGGAAGGTACCAATTTCCAATCTCTAGGCAAAGTAACTTTGTTGGGATCACAGAAAATGGTTTTGCTGGCCAAAAAGAAAACTCAGCTCTAGTGGTGTTTTACACTAACAACAATAATTTATGTCACATTTGAAATTATTCCTCTACTTGAATATACAAAAAATCAGACAACATTAGGCAGGTCCCTTATTCTCCGTGTTATTTATAAATTATTAACTTGATTTCTAAAATCCCCCAATTATTGAAATGTGAGACTTTAATTATCGTTGACATTATAAATTTAACGAGGCTACTTAAAGTCTGACAATTTAATTTAATATAATTTAGCATTAGTAGAATGTATTCATAAAAGTACTGAACGAATAAATTGTACATACCGTTCTTTTAAAGCGGGGTTTTCAACTCAACTCAATACTGAGTTCCAAGAAGAAGACGACGAAATAAGACGACTGCCAGATTGTGACTTGTTATCTGAACTGATTCTTGACCCAATTAAAGCAAGCAATTTCACCCCCTCCCCCCTCCCCCTAAGCTCCAAAGCCCATTACCAATTAGCTTTTCAATCTTCCAACTAAATCTTTAAGAAATGTGACATAAACGGTTTTAATTTTGTATAAATGCAATTTGTATGCATGTGGTGAAATTCAAGCGAAGGATTTTTTATAGTTCTACTTATTTTTGAAAAGTAGTAGTATTAACCATTCTTTTTTAATTTGAATATATAAGCATGCTTAAAGCAGGCGAAATTGAAGAGAATGGGTGTTTAACTTAACCGCGGTCTAAGAAAAATGTTTAGGGGATCTCTACAAAAAGCCATCAAACGTATATTGACAATACGAACTTAAAATTATTGTAATATTTCAGTGAACGTTAACAATCTAAAGATACTTAAATCAAATAATGTAACAGAAGTCACAGTTTAAGTTTACTTACGAGTTATAACTTTCTTTTATTTATTTTAGTAGTAAATTAAAACTAGCAAATTAATAGGTTTACAAAATATTGTAAGTAGTATACCGTGGAAAATTAACAATCCAATCCTCATATATATGAAAAGTTCAACTATCTTACAACAGGTGTTTGCGCAAGTTGCGCATTTGGGCATTTCTAGTGAAAGATTGCAATATTAGAAGAAAAGAGTGCACCTTGATGTATAATCATTGACATCAAAATAAGTAAATACCTCCGTCGCAGCAAACCAGCGTACTCAGCGAATTTACAATGATTATATTTGTCTTAATGCCACATAAAGCCGCAAACCATGTTCCTTTAATATACATTCATAAATTAGAAATATATACATTTTAATTATTCTCCACAATAATAACATGGGGGCTGAGAACGCAGGTTTGCTGCAACAAGGACAACAAAAAATGCGGTTTTATGCAAATATCAATAGAACTCAACTAGGTCAAGCCACATACCAAGTTTCATCAATATACATTCATGAATAAGCGATATATGCCATTTTGATTATCCTCCATAAGAATAACATGGGAGCTGAGTAAGCAGGTTTGCTGTAACAAGGAACACAAAACATGGGGTTTTATGCAAATATCAATAGAACTCAACTATGGGGAAGGCACATACCAGGTTTTATTAATTTATGTTCATAACTAAGGGAGATATAACATTTTACTTTTTCTCCATAAGAATAACATGGGGGCAGAGTACGCAGGTTTGCTGCTACGGTAAATATCGGTAAAAATAGTGTTTTTGTGCAAATAATAATATACCACAACCAGATGAAGCCATATACCAAGTTTTGTCGGGATACGTTCATAAATAAGCCAGATACAGTATACAATTTATTTTATTCTCCATAAGAATAACATTGAACAACGTACTGTGTTTAGCACGTTCAATATCTCTGTAACAAATTGACGTAGAGAAATTTTAAAAGCGCCAAATTGTGTTAAGTTGAATTTAATGGTGAAAACAAAAATTTGGCTTTTTAAAATATTACATGTAAAAATTTCAAAAACCCATTTTTGGGGTACAAAACCCCCCCAAAATTCCACTTCGGATGGGTCGATCTGCCTGGTTTTCGAACTTAGTCATAAATGTTGCTTTACACGTTTGTACCAAATTTCATAAAAATCGGTCTTTTTTACGACAGCTATCGTGCTTACGGCCACACACTATAAATATACATATATATAATAAACAAAAAGTAAATAAACCTGAGTACCCTGGTAAGATCTTTTTAATTACACTTACACGTGTTTCAGCTCTCAGGCCATGTTCACAGTTTTAGTTATAATACCCAACCTTATTTTAAAACTAATCCTTATCAACAAGAGTAAAGATTTTCACATGTGACTATAAATCATATGATTAATTTTGATCAGTGAAGATTGTTAGGAGCACTTCTAATATGTATTATTTGGTCGAAAATTGTTTTTTTGTCTGGACTTGCATCGAGTTTAAAATGTTATCTTTGTAAATTTGATAATTTTTATATATATAATATTCTTCTTTGATATCCATTGTGTACCCTTTATTTTGGATGTACAGTTTTCGACCAAATAATACACATTAGAAGTACTCCTTACAACCTGCACTGATAAAAATTCATCATATGATTTATAGTCACATGTTAAAATCTTTACTCTTGTTGATAAGGATTAGTTTTAAAATAAGTTTAGGTATTATAACTAACACTGTGAACATGGCCTAAGAGCTGAAACACGTGTTAGTGTAATTAAAATGATTTTACCAGGGTACTCAAGTTTATTTACTTTTTGTTTATTATATTTATCAGTAGCCCTAATCTGTGAATTTAATGTTTTGATATATATATATATATATATATATATATATATATATATATATATATATATACAGTTTTGAACGAATGGTGTTTTTGGCATCTGGGGACATCAAAACGAAAAGTTATCATGGTCCCGGGCCTAGGTCTTACCATGCCGAATACGGTAATAGCTTCTTCCCTTTTCTTATGTAAAACCCCCTTAAGACAACGTACTGTGATTAGTCGATACACATTTTATTTAATAACTCGGTAAATATGTATGCTAGAATGAAGAGAGAGGGCTTAACCTTCCCCTCACTAATTCCCATCTTTTTACATGCATTAATTTTACATCCGGGGTTTTTCTGGCCCTTTTTGGGCCCAAAAACTCGAAATTTGAAATATTAATCACCAAAAAAGGGGTTTAGAGTTTTCCGATTGTTTTGCCCAACGAACATGTCTAACTGATTATAGAAAAGAACGTCCCTACCAAATTTGAAGTAAATCGGACAAAAAATGCGACCGCTAGAGTGCAAACACACACACACACACACACACACACACACACACACACACACACACACACACACACACACACACACACACACACATATATATATATTTCTTGCGGTATAGATGCCAAACGAATTTATATACTAACACATTAAAACAGATAGAAATAAATGATGAGAAAGGAGTTTTTTTGCGAATTTTCGTTTATAATACAATCGTTTTCAAGCAATAAAGGAAAAAGAATGGAATTTGAACAGTAAATAAATAAAAATAAACAAATATTTTAATCTGACTTTTAAAAACTAAAACATGTGACTTTAGGTACAGGTAAAAAAATAAAATTTAAATTAAAGTCAGCTGAGTTGAATCATTTTAGACTTAAGAAAAATTACCTGAGATTTAACCCAGAAGGAACCTTGGTCTTCAATACCAATTTATATATATATATTTCATCAAATCCACATGTTCTCTATTGTAAATTATTGTGAACCAGAAAAAAATTATAAATTCATATATAATTTTAAACTACCCCCCAAAACGTGTTCAGAGGGTCACATTAAGAACTTCCATGGTGGTCCCGGGCTTAAGTTTCACCATGCGGGTCATGCTAATAGTTCACTTTCTATAGGAAATTCACTAATGAGAGACACACTAGTAATTCTGAGAATCCTAAAAAATTAGCTAGTAGCTTAAACATCATGGGCAAATTAATCTAAATCGTTCTTTAGTAATTAGGCTTAAAGTGAGTACATGAAAGTCTGAAGTTTGAATACGCGTCTGGTTACAGCGCTGGAGCATTTGCGTTTAATTGAAATCACTGCACAATAAGGGAGTCTTACTGCCGGCAATAAACGTTGGCACAGTACTCCTCATGGAATTTTCATCGTAACATTATATTATGAAATGAAAGAGTTTTACCAAATGAATATGGTTTTATTCAACTTTTAAAAAAGGCTATATTTTAATAAATAGTTTTACAGGAGAAAGAATAGTAAACATAAACATTGAAAATTAGTAAACAGCTGTTCTAAATACAGTAAAGAAACATGCTTACACTACATTCACCCCTCCTTTATTTAAACGTAGTCATTAAGATACGCAGGGGTTCTTACTCTAGTGGAGCGACGAAGTGTTGATTCCTCAAGGTTGACAGGGATTCCTCAATTGTCATTATAGGGATGAATTAGAATTCTGACATTAGGTCCAATTCCGGCTTCTTGCTGATGAATACTCGATTCCCGTTTGGATCCCTTGGTTATTAGTGGTGAGTTACAATCTCCTTCTTGCTGAGGGATATTCGATTCCCGTCTCGATCTCATGGTTAGTGGTGAGTTACAATCTGCATTTGAGTTTGGGGATGCAATATCCAATTCTGACGATGTCGGCATTATGGCCCCCTCATCTTGTGGGATGGCTTCGGGCGGCACTGCAAGGTGGTGAGTTACCACTGTCTCCCATCGTTGTACTTGATGCGAGCGTAGTCCGGGTTAGCTTCAACAAGTTAAGCCTGTTCAACTAGGGGTTCATACTTATTATTTCTCACATTTATCCTGACTAATACCGACCCTGGATTCAACAACCACTGCGGTTGGGAGGTCCATAAAAAGAGCGTCTTGGGTGTTTAAAAGGCGTTCATGTGGAGTTTCATTTGTGGCAGTGCATAATAGAGAACGTATACAGTGTAGGGTTTCCGGAATAACTTATTCCCACTGCTGTGTCTTCATTCCTTTACTTTTTAGAATAAGTGAAACTATTCTCCAAATGATTCCATTACTTGTGAATTACCCTGGGGATTGTAGGGCGAAGAGCGAATTGTAGCAATTCCTTTTGAATGTAAGAAATCCTTTAGTTCTTTTGACATGAAAGCAGAACCTTGATCTGAATGAATGTATGCAGGCATGCCAAAGATAGTAAAGATTGATGTAAGGCTTTGATAACAGAAGATGCTGATGTGTCTGAACACGAAATCGCGAATGGATATCTTGAAAATTCATCAACAACGGTTAGAATATATTTATTCCTTGTAGCTGAGGGAATTGGTCCCTTAAAGTCAATATTAAGTCTCTCGAAAGGCGCCAGAGCACTAATCAAGGTAGCAGTAGGCTTGCGATAGAATCATGGCTTGATTTCCGTGAAAACGGAGCATGAAGCAGTCATCCTGCGAACATCTTCAATAGAGTAAGGGAGATTCTTACTTTTCAAGAAATGGACAATCCTAAAAATACAAGGATGTCCGATATCTATGTGGAGTTGGTAAAACTTTTCAGAATCCCGAGTTGAAAGAGAAGAGGAAACACGTGAAAACGCATCAGCTGCAACGTTTTCTCTGCCAGATCGGTAGACAATATCATACGAGTATGGTGCTAACTCCAGTCGCCACTTCAGAATCTTGATATTCTTTACTTTACCGTTATGCTTTTGGTTGAACATGTACGAAATCGACTTTTGATTTGTAATTAGTTTAAACAGCCACCCAATCAGGAAATTTCTCCACTTTTGAAGAGAGTCAAATACTGCAATAGCCTCTTTTTAAATTGCTGGCAGGTGCTGTTCACACTTAGTAAGGGTTCTTGAAAAGAAACATTCAATCGATTCACGTCAGGATGCATAGACATATTCTTCACAGTATAACTGGAATGCTAGTTTGTGAGAATTTACATTTGTCGTTATTTACAGTAAGACTGTATTTTATTGAGTGCTTCCATGAATCTAGCAAGATTACAATCATGTTCAGACTGGTTATGGCCGCAAATAGTCACATCGTCGAAATAGGCAAACGTATCCAACAGATTTTCAGATTCTATAATCTGATCAAGAGTTCTTTGAAAACATGCAACACCGTTTGTGACACCAAAAGGAATACGAGTGTACTGGTAAAGCTTTCCATTAGCTTCAAATGCAGTGAAGGGTCTCGATTCAGGAAGGTTAGGGATTTGATGATATACCTCCTTTAGGTCAATTGTAGTAAAAACTTTGTACCGAGCAATGTTAGATACAAATGATTCTATATGCGGCAAGGGATATGCATCAAGCTGTGTGCATCTGTTAACGGTTTGAGAGTAGTCAACACACACATTTTTTATATCCGTTATTGACAACAACTACTTGGGCTCGCCAAGGTGACCTACTAGGTTCAATTATTCCTTCTGAGAGCAGTCTTTTAACTTAATTCTTGTTAAACTTGCTGTCTTCCTCAGAGTAGCGACGGGACTTAAATCTTAAATGCAATAGGTTTTACATCATTAGTCAGATTACTGAACAGTGTTGGTGGCGCTACTTTGGCATTAAGTAGGTTACACACATTTAAGGGAGGGCTTTCTTCACCAAACATTAACTCTACGGTTGAATGTTGGCGAAGGATATCATGTCCTATTACGACATCAGCGCATAAGTTAGTAAGAACTAGGAGTTCTGCTTGCTGATTTTTATGTCCGTTATAATCCATATTAACAATGCAATGGCCGAGTGTAGATGAAACATGACTGGTTGACGCCATAGATATTTCGTGCTTCGTTGGATATTTTAGAATGTTGAATCGTTTGACAGTAGCTTCAGATATAAAACTGTCAGAGTTCCCCGTATCGATTAAGGCTTCAACTTGATTCCCGTCCAATAGTCAGGGGAACTGTTGCCTTTGAAAGACATTTTTGAGACGCAGCAAGCATGGAAGATGACATTGAGTTTACTTCTGTCTTCTTGTTTTGAAAATATTTGCCTTTGTTTGTACTTTTTTTTAGAATTATAAACCACTGTCCAATGTCCCTTTTTATCACAAATGTTGCAAGTCAAATCTTTAGCAGGACATCTGTTTCTTGGGTGCCTAAATTGACCTCAAAAGTAACAGTTATTCTTCTTAAGCGAGGAGACTTGTTGAGAAGACGAATCTGACTCAGCATTAGAATCAACATTTTAGATTTTGACTTGATTAGTTGTGGGTTGAGAGAGAGAATTGCAAGGAATCGAGTTGTAAGAAAGCGCTTGATTTTCAGCCTCCTCCAATGTAATTGCCTGATTACATGCTTCCTCCAGGGTGAGATTTAAATTTTCTAACAGTCTTTTCCGGATGTTTTGTGAGGTTAATCCCCTAATAAAAGCGTCTCTAATATATTCGTTCTTGATTTTGCTGGCCGTGACAGCCTTAAAATTACATTTTTTGCTGAGTTCTTTAAGTTTCCGCAAATACTGATCAAGATTTTTCTCAGATTCTTGTATACTTGTTGCCAACTGATGACGTGAATATATCTCATTGGTTTTATAAAAAAACTTGTCGAGAATAGATAAAGCTTCAACATACGATTTGACTTCTGAAATTGTTTAATGTATGCTTTACAAACGAAGTATGTAGTTAACAAAGTTTATCAGAAGCTTTAATTTGTCTTCTTCAACAGCACATATTTCTTCAGTAAAGTTCTCAAATGTTGCTTTCCAATGTTTCCATTGCCGGTCGGCATGATATTCATTTGGGTCTAGGCAAAAGCGTTCTGGTTTGAAGAATGCATCCATTGATTAAGATGTGTTTAGTAGAGATCATTCATTGATAATACGATAAATAAAAATAAAGTTGAATAAATTGTTATGAAATGGAAGAGTTTTACCAAATGAATAATGGTTTCATTCAACTTTAAAACAAGACTACATTTTAGTAAATAGTTTTACAGGAGAAATAATAGTAAACATAAACATTGAAAATTAGAAAACAGCTATTCTAAATACAGTAAAGAAACATGCTTACACTACAAATTAATACACACTAAAAATCTTATAGCATATTCTGTGCTCTTTCCGTGATTGTGTATCAAAATATTTGCAATTCAATTCTTTATTGAGACCAGTAACATTAAAATATTGTCTGTCAATACAGATAGTTCACAAAAATCAAATTGTCTGCATACTGTCTACTGTCTTTGCAAAATAATTGATTTATCTACAAAAGTCAACTGAATTCTGACAATGGGTATATTAAAATGCCATTCAAATTTTAAAAGGCTCTTCTTACCAATATTTTCTTTAGGGTATACTGAAACTTATTTAAATAACTTTCTGTCTTTAGTGCAGATGGCAAATGGTTAAACAACTGAATGACCGAATAAAGTAGTTGCTTTTTGAAAAATGTGGGGGAGTGTTTTGGAATGTTCATTTGTATTTGTTTCTTGTAATTGACGAAAAGAACTTTTGAAAATAAAAACAATTTCTTTAAGAAAATAACAATTTTAAAGGTTTAAAAAAATTATAATCTCCTACGTTTAATATTGTTAAGTATTACATTTCAACAGTGACAACTCCAATTTTAATTATCTACCCATTAAAAAAATTAAATTCCCATGTCAAATGTTTAAAAACATGCATGTAGTCAAAAATAAATCAAAGACCCCCATAACGTTAAGGATGAAGATAATCTCGATTCCAAAAGGAATATATATGGAGAAACATTTGTTTTGGGTTGGCTCCTAAACCAAAGCATACCCAAATAAACCCAAATAGTTTTTAAAAATAAAATTACAAATACAATTTTTGTTTTTATGGTTATTTTAAAATTAAGATTTAAAGTGTTTCATATGAGGATTCCTAAACTAAAATTAACGCAGTCTTGACTTAGGTCTTACCATCCCACTTACTTCTATGGGGAATTTGCTAAAAATGAATCGGCTTATTGTTAAGCCAGCTAATGAGCCGTGTTTACCTCTCGTAAAGAGTAATTTCCTATTTTGGCTGTTCACTTAATCTCTTAGTCACTGTATAAGACTAAGCAACTAGGGCAAATTTTAAGGCAATTATGACTGAATTTACGCCTTATGAGTGTAGAATAGGCAAGAAGCCTTGTTACTGACTAAGACCGATTGAATTCTTTAGCCATCCGGTTGCATAAAAGTAAGCATACAAGTTACTCTATACTCACTCAATCAAATATATCCAAACGAGATGAGGGAATACCTTTGGGGAAATCTCAGGGCTGGCAGCCGTGATATTGCTTGTTTAGCAGATTCATTTTAATTTTGTTAATTAGGGCGTGATATTTATAAAGTAGGCTATCATAATGTTGTAGTTTGATATTCAACATCAATTAATTTTTCCCAGTTGTTTTGTATTAATTTTGTTGTTATTAAAGCACATAATTTACTTTTGTAGGGAAAATATTTAGGTTATTACGTTTTTCCTTTAGGAATCGATTCCCCAATTTATTTGTATAAACAAATGATTTTTTTATACATAAAAATTAAAAATAATTAACATAACTTGTCATTAAAAGCTTATTAAAAAGTGTTGAACAAAATCGATAAGCATTGTAAAATCATAACCACATAAGTCTATAGTTTTTATCCTGTAGGTCTAATTCAACAACACCTACAAATATTAATGAAAACTAAATTTGGCAGAAAAGGGTTAATTTCCACGCAGGATAATTAACAACCTTTAGGGATGGGTAATGTATGTATCAACCGATAACATTAACTATGACATTTAAAAGTATATTGATGGAGTGTTCAAAAGGCTTCTTAGGTTAGCAAATTGCCCGATCACTTGTCTCCTCTTTAACAATTTCCAAACAAACTGTTGAAAAAAATCATGCACAGTACTGTGGTGCAATGACTAATCAAATGACTAATGTTCAAGCAAAAATAACATTTTAGCAACAGTTAGGCATAAAAATGGTATGAACTGTTTAATATAAATGCACCTATAATAGCGGACAAATAAATTGCCAATTGGGCAGTAGCCAATAGCATGGTTGTACGCTGCCACTGTTGCCATTTTGCCATAGAAAAATTCACTCGAACGTTATTCCGATCAGCTGGAGTGGAGTTTTGGCAATGGAGCACGTCTACTATTGGCTACTTGGTTGATAGTCCGGCAAACCACGCCCTCAACTGCCATTTATTTGTCCGCTATTGGTGGTATAAAATATGAAAAATACCTAAAAATCGAGTATTGGTGAGATTTAGAACACTTGAGGAGAGTTTGATCTGTTATTTGGGAACCACATGCAAAGAGAAAATATCACATTCAAGTTGTAGCCTATCTCAGACAACCACCGCATCTCTGATATGATCAATATTCATCACCTTTAGACTATTTATTCCGTTTATGCCTTTCTAAAAATAATGGGCTTGGTTTGCATTGACATGTTTATTGGAGAGGGCACTCGTGTTTTCTGACTTGTTAACGAAATTGGTTCTTGACCCAATTAGCGTAAAGCAATTTCGTCCCGACCCCTATCACCCAAACTAAACTGAACTCCCCGTATCCAGCCTCTCTCGTTACATTTTTAGTGGAAAGGTTAATTATTGCCTCTAGATTGGTTTTCAGTTTGAAATTGACATTGGGGTGAAAAATAAAACGCAGTTATAGTAATTGGTGTATTGGTCAGTGAAAAAAATAATGATGTCGAACAGGTGTATGAACATAATCACATTTTAAGTCCTTATATTTATTATTGCAAGGACGATTTTTTTCAAACGTTACTGACTTAATAAGATAACTAAATAATAGGTATTGGAACTATACAGTATAGTTTTTAAAATATGTATTTAATAAGCCTGATAGTGGTTTTTGCTTGCCAAAAGTTGTTACATATCTCAAACATTTTTCTTATAACTGGTTTCTAATATAATTTGAAAATGTTCTCATTCCCAAAACCAAATAATTGTACCTTACAGTTCCTTAATTGTTCCTTAACACCTTACTTGATTACCTTAATTGTTCGTAACAGGACTTAAGATTTAGGCCTAAGCAAAAAAGTTTAACAGATATGGATAACAATTGATTAAAACATGTAATTACATAGCCTTTGCTTTAAATATTTAGACTATAAATAACAATCTTGACAAAATTTGTCTTTTATCAATAGTTTTTTTAAGACTTCTTTGGTTAGTGAATTTAGTAATGCGATACATCAGTAATCGAACTTAAAGTTATGCCTGTTTATTACGGAAATATAGATGTTAAAATATTAAATTTTACTTTTTTACACATATAAAACACTTTTTACTTAAAAATGTTAACATAAAAAATATTTTAACACCATCTGGTGGGGCTACACGACATTCAAAGACAATATGTTTTTCAGGTTTCCGCTCATATGCACTTTTCAGTTTTAAGGGAGTGATACAAACTCTAAATTTGTAACTAAAACTAACTTTTCCCCCACAAAATTTAAAATATCCAAAGATCATGGAAAAACTTAACGTTGAGGGGTTTCACAGCCCTAGTGAGTTAAGTACAAATTACACTAGCTATAGATCTAAGCTTGACGTGCAAGGCTCAAACCCCTCCAGATGTCCCAGGACTACTTTAAAACTGATCTATACCAGTTTTGATGCTGACATTGGGTACAGCAAATGAAGTTGTCATTACATAAGGTAAGGCTTTTGGCTGTCCATTATGACAAACTTCCCTTTCACTTTTGGTCCCTCCATTTGCAGCGGCTAGGGACAGAATCTCCGGGTTTGGTCCCAAACCTGCCAACCTAACAATGGATGGTCCATGGCTGTTGTACAAGGATACCCTGTCAGTTGAGTTGACCAGTTGGAGGGCAGAATGCGGGTCCTCTGAGAGCCTCATCCAAGCTGTCACAGGGACACGGTAGTTGGCCCTCTGAAGGGTCGATTTGGCTGCCGACCCATCCACTCCCATCCCACTCTTTCCTTTCCTGCTATATCCTATCCTTCCGGTAACCTGCGCAATATTTCCGCTTGTGGAAGATGTGCCTAGCAACTATGCTGGGGTTTCCTAATCCGCAACAATGATGACGATGATATGACCCCTCTAGGATATAGTTTGTTACAAGTTTTTCAGTGGCAAGTAAACGCAATTACATCGAGACATTTTAAAAATAAGATGGGAAACTCCATTTACTGTAGACACATAATATTCTGTGGGGTACACCTCCGAAAGATGAATGTTTTCTAGATTTGATTTTATATTTGATCCCACGTTTGTATTTTTAGAAGGTGTCAAAAACGTACAAATTTCAAGTTTTGTATATAATACAGAGGAAATAATGGATACTATATTTCACAGTGTATATGTTGCCTACATGATACGACTCTAATAAATAATCCTTTTAATCTTGTGATATGGGGTAAATTTGATTTGTTGATGAGGTATTACATCCTATATTCTAATATGAGTAAGGTTTGCTTGTATGCTTGCTTGCTTGCTTGCGGCTCTGATCTCAAAAACGGCTCCAACGATTTCCTTCAAATGTTGGGAATAACTAATTTCTGGGATAAAAATAAGTTATAGGCAGGCCTCATCCCCAGGAAAAATCAAATAATGTAAAAAAACTAAAATGAAAAGTTAAAAAAATTAACATTGGGCTTATGGAGTTCAAATCAAAACAAAAGAATTGTAACAGCTGTTCATAATCAACCAGGGGAACTGTCAAAGTAATACTCATGTTGTATATGATTATTAACATGTGGTTTCTGAGAGCAGAGATTAAAAGATTTGAGTGAAGATTACATATATAGAGTAGTAAAATAAATCAAAGGGACATTGAGCTATAAATAACAACTGGAGTGACCTTAAAAATGTAGAAAAGAGGCAAGTGAGTAATACAAATCTGATTATCAGTAGGGGGAAGTGGTGAAATATTACTCCAAGTCATCACGTAGTACTAGTATATTGATATTTGCACAGCAAATTGATTTTTTTTTATCACCCCCGTAGCAGCAAACCTGCATATTCTACCCTTATGTTATTCTTATGGAGTATAAGTAAAGTTTTATATCTCCCTTAATTATGAACATAAATTAATAAAACTTAGTATGTAGCTTCACCTGGTTGAGTTATATTGATAATTGCACAAACAAATATTTCTTCTCTTTCTTTTTGCAGCAAACCTGCGTACTCAGCCCTAATGTTATTCTTATGAAGAATAAATAAAATTCTATAGATCACTTATTTATTTATGTATTTTTATGAAACTTGGTAAGTGGCCTTATGTGGTAGCGAGAAACATATTCATGCATTGGAAATTCGCTGAGTACGCAGGTTTGCTTCTTCTCTATAGGGGAAATTCGCTAAAATGATAAACATAAACTTATAGAATTGTCAAATAACCGCAACCAATTAACTAATGTTGGACTTTCAATACTCTTTATTATTTGGTAAACGGTAAAGTAATTGAAACGGTTGATTTCAAAGTCGGTAAAAGATTTAGCAGGAAGACTGAAAAGCTAATTGATAATGGGGTTTGAGAGCTTAGGCGGAGGGAAGGAAGAAATTGGTTAGTTTAATTGGGTCAAGAAGCAATTAAGTTAACAAGTCGCAATCCGAAAGTCGTCTAATCACGATGGCTTATTTATTGGGACCTTCATCTCAGCTGTAATTTACATTTGATCACGATTCAGGCTACCCATAGAAGCGTCTTACTCTTAATAGCAGGCGGGCTCGGTTTATTAATTCGCTACTTGGTATATAATATGAGTTGAATACTACCTTTTGAAAAATTCTTTCTTTCTACCAAAAACGTTTAATTGCCTAAGATATAAACCTGTGATATTGCCTACTTAGTTTTATAACGATATATAACTTTTGTAGAAAACATATATACAGTTTGAGTCATAATATGTAATACCTCTTAGCCCAGAGCCAAGAACGTTTCATAATATTTCAATGAAAACGTTTAATCTAATACCTACACTTCATAGAAAGGGTGATGGTTTTTGGTAGATGATTCACAAACCTATATAAGATAGCGGTTTGCAATATCATTTATAGTAATAAGTTAAAACTAAACATTTAAGATGAAGAAATGCACATCACAAATAGGCCAGAAGTCGTGCAATACTAATAAAGACTGACCTATAGTGATATATACAGGGTGAGTTTTAAATGAGCCCCCCCATTTTTTCTATGTTTCTTAAGATATCGACTCCGGACCACCCCCACAACCGTTGTTGACCAACTTATACTCAATTTTAACCTGTTAATATTTTTGACCGCCATCTTGGATCCGTCATATTGGATTAAACTATTTACTTTTAAATGTAAAGGTAGGGTTGTGACCCATCTTATAGAAGTATTTTTTAACAGTGAAAAAATGCCGCAATCCGTTTTTGAAAATCATTATTCGTTCTCAAGATATTGGTGAATTACAAAATAATAATTTTGGAGAGAGTTTTAAAGGTCCCAACCTTAAAACATGCCTATATTCTCATCATTACATCAAATAATTACCATGAACTACTACCAACCATTGTGGAGTGGTATTCGCTTAATGTTGACAAAATTAAAATTTTCGGCCGCCATCTTGGGTCCACCATTTGTTAATAAGATATTTTTTTCAAATGTAAAGGTAGGGTTGTTACCCATAATTTCCAACGGTTTTTCATGTTGAAATTAATGCCACAATCCGTTTTCAAATTTCACCTTTAGTTTTCATGATAGGGCCTATTTAAAGATTTCTGTTTAACATTTCAAAAAGTGACAATATCATGAGAATGAAAGGTCATAATTGAAAACAGATTGCGGTATTGATCTCAGCGTGGAAAATCAGTTGGAACTGATGGGTCATAAACCTACCTTTACGTTTGAACAAATTTCTTATTGCAAAATGGTGGAACCAAAATGGCGACCAAAGATTTTAATTTGGTCAAAATGAAGCGAATGCCACTTAACAATGATTGGTAGTAGTTCATGGTCATTATTTGATGTAATGATGCGAATATGGGCATGTTTTAAGTTGGGACCATTAAAATTATCTACAACAATTTTTTTTTAAATTTGCCAATATCTTGAGCACGAATAATGATTTTCAAAAACAGATTGGCGTTATTTTTTTCACCGTAAAAAGTACTTTTATATGATAGGTTACAACCCCATCTTTACATTTAAAAATAAATAGTTGAATTCAATTTGGCGGTTCCAAGGTGGCGGCCAAAAATATTAACTAGGTCAAAATAAACTATAAGTCACCAACAATGATCAGGAATGGTCCGGAGTTAATATCTTAAGAACCGTAGGGGGGACTCATTTAAAACTCACCCTGTATGTTATCATTGACTATATATACTGAAGGAGACATCCCATCTACATGGCCCAGCTGTCCCACTTTTAGTGTTTCCCAGAGTTTGAAGTGGACGTAGTTTAATTGGGTCACCGACAGATTGTGATGCTGTCATCTATTTTTTTACTATATTTTATTTTCGTTAACTTGTAATATATCTTCACCCCATAAAGCAAGTGATAATCCATTTTTGTTTTCTTCCTGACACACCAACTGCTGTATTATCCCCTCCTTGAGAGGATAAGTAATAGTTGACAGAACTATGCTCTGTTGGTGATTAGTGTAACTACGTCCTCTTTTAATCCTGGCACACACAAAATTAGGGATAGATTTTACAATAGAAATGAGAATTCTACTTCAGTATTTATAGTCAATTAAATTATCTGAAATCTATTCACAACACATTGGTATTAATTGGTAAATAATAATTGGTAATAAAAATACACGAACTATATTGGAATTTACTAAGTAAAATCTAGCAACAATACGCTTTTTCCTCTGAGAAACAAGTGCGGAAGGGGGGACTTATAACATGATGTAATATGATGTATGAAACCTTTTCTTTGATTATATTTTACTCGCAATACAACACCGCAAAACAAGACTTATCGTACAGCCGCAATTCTGCTCTACTTAACGTGCAGCCAACACCCTGATCTACTTAACATGCAGCCACCACCTTGCTCAACTTAACATGCACCCACCACCATGATCTACTCATGTGCGCCCGCACCCTATCTACTTACTGTGCACCCGCCACCCTGATTTACTTAACGTGCAGCCACCCCTGCTCTACTTAACGTGCAGCCGACACCCTGATCTACTTAACATGCAGCCACCACCTTGCTCAACTTAACATGCACCCACCACCATGATCTACTCATGTGCACCCGCACCCTGATCTACTTACTGTGCACCCGCCACCCTGATTTACTTAATGTGCAGCCACCCCTGCTCTACTTAACGTGCAGCCGACACCCTGATCTACTTAACATGCAGCCACCACCTTGCTCAACTTAACATGCACCCACCACCATGATCTACTCATGTGCACCCGCACCCTGACCTACTTACTGTGCACCCGCCACCCTGATTTACTTAACGTGCAGCCACCCCTGCTCTACTTAACGTGCAGCCGACACCCTGATCTACTTAACATGCAGCCACCACCTTGCTCAACTTAACATGCATCCACATCTACTCATGTGCACCCGCACCCTGATCTACTTACTGTGCACCCGCCACCCTGATTTACTTAATGTGCAGCCACCCCTGCTCTACTTAACGTGCAACCGACACCCTGATCTAATTAACATGCAGCCACCACCTTGCTCAACTTAACATGCACCCACCACCATGATCTACTCATGTGCGCCCGCACCCTGATCTACTTACTGTGCACCCGCCACCCTGATTTACTTAATGTGCAGCCACCCCTGCTCTACTTAACGTGCAGCCGACACCCTGATCTACTTAACATGCAGCCACCACCTTGCTCAACTTAACATGCACCCACCACCATGATCAACTCATGTGCGCCCGCACCCTGATCTACTTACTGTGCACCTGCCACCCTGATTTACTTAATGTGCAGCCACCCCTGCTCTACTTAACGTGCAGCCGACACCCTGATCTACTTAACATGCAGCCACCACCTTGCTCAACTTAACATGCACCCACCACCATGATCTACTCATGTGCGCCCGCACCCTGATCTACTTACTGTGCACCCGCCACCCTGATTTACTTAACGTGCAGCCACCCCTGCTCTACTTAACGTGCAGCCGACACCCTGATCTACTTAACATGCAGCCACCACCTTGCTCAACTTAACATGCACCCACCACCATGATCTACTCATGTGCACCCGCACCCTGATCTACTTACTGTGCACCCGCCACCCTGATTTACTTAATGTGCAGCCACCCCTGCTCTACTTAACGTGCAGCCGACACCCTGATCTACTTAACATGCAACCACCACCTTGCTCAACTTAACATGCACCCACCACCATGATCTACTCATGTGCGCCCACACCCTGATCTACTTACTGTGCACCCGCCACCCTGATTTACTTAATGTGCAGCCACCCCTGCTCTACTTAACGTGCAGCCGACACCCTGATCTACTTAACATGCAGCCACCACCTTGCTCAACTTAACATGCACCCACCACCATGATCTACTCATGTGCGCCCGCACCCTGATCTACTTACTGTGCACCCGCCACCCTGATTTACTTAACGTGCAGCCACCCCTGCTCTACTTAACGTGCAGCCAACACCCTGATCTACTTAACGTGCAGCCACCACCTTGCTCAACTTAACATGCACCCACCACCATGATCTACTCATGTGCACCCGCACCCTGATCTACTTACTGTGCACCCGCCACCCTGATTTACTTAACGTGCAGCCACCCCTGCTCTACTTAACGTGCAGCCAACACCCTGATCTACTTAACGTGCAGCCACCACCTTGCTCAACTTAACATGTACCCACCACCATGATCTACTCATGTGCACCCGCACCCTGATCTACTTACTGTGCACCCGCCACCCTGATTTACTTAATGTGCAGCCACCCCTGCTCTACTTAACTTGCAGCCACCCCCTGCTCTACGTCTTCATGTTGTTTCTGGTATAAAATATTAGTAAGTTAAATATTTACTTCCTCTTTTACCTTCATTACGACACTTATGGTTCCTGATGAGATATGCATTGAAACTAGTAGAGTGATACATGATCTTCTTGGACAATTTTGGAGGAAACAAGAAACCGATGCCAGGTATTCCAGGTAAGGCTTCTCTCATTCTCATTTCGTCAAATTATTCAGTACCATGATTAATATTTGTCCACATTTCACTTTGTTTGTTAATAATGTCTTGAGCTCATTCATAAATATTTGCCAGTGGAGTGAATTCGACATGCACTTTCAAATAATAAAAAATCTACAAGTGTCATAATGTAATCTAATTGTAAAATGATGGACATTTAATTTCTAATGATTCTAATTGAGAATGATTGTTGTCCAAGTCTATTTTGTTATTATTTATACACAAATTGAAATCATCTGAAGGAATTTGGGAATGTATAATTCTTGGAAGAAACCCTGCACAAAAGCAAGATTCTGCCTGCTCTGCGGATCTCCAAGTGCCTCAAACCGCTGCTAATGGTCACAAATGTAACCTCTTGTGCAGATGTTGGTAGTACATTTTCCTAAAAATGTTAATTTTAATATATATATATATATATATATATAATAATGTTATGTTCTTATTGTGAGTTTTGAAATATTAGTTTTAAATATTGAAATTTTGATTCAGAATTAAAAAATCTTGCTGCTTAAATTATTACTGTAATGTTATCAGAGAAATTGAGATTTGGGAAAATCACTTATTTAAAAATATTGTTACAAGTAAAGATTGGAAACAACAATTATATTGTTCAGTGTTCGGACTATTATATTCAGCTAAAAGATTGAATAATGCTTTGAGTATTATAATTTATAAGAGGGAAATATGGGACCCGAGGGGATGAATTTATCTGTTGAAAACCTCATCTCTCTTGAGAAATATTGTGAGTCACGATAAAAATGAATAATGAAGCGGGCAGTAAGTCTTCATTTAGCTTGGATAAAGATAAAGGACACTCGGATTAAATACCTTGTTCTACTTAACACGAAATGTGTCTTAATCCAATTGGTATTTTGGACTCAAACACATACTAGTTGAAATGAATGTTTTTATTGCAAAGAATAAATAATTGTAATATAATTTGCATATCTTAAAATGGTTTCAGCTGTTGAAAATATACTAGCTGTCTTGCGGTAAGTCTCTCAAAGAGATTGTCGACGAATCGTTAGAATCAAAGTTATTTGTAATAAATTGATCTCAAATATGTAAATAACGTTTACATATTTATACTTTACCTGTATTAAAAAAATAAAACTAGGCACACTTTTTTTAAGTACCAAAAATAACAGCATGGTGTCTTTTGTATCCATTGTTATTTCCACAATCATGATGAATCAAAATGCTTATTTGGGTAAATACTACTACTTCCATTAACCGGTAAAGACGGCAAGAAGTACGAAGTAAATCATGTAAATTTGTACGTTGAAAGAAATTAAACGATCTTACGTGCAATTTGACATTTGAAGTTTTGGTCAAGTAAACAACTGATAATTTACTATTAACCAGACACTATGTATTTTGTATAGACTATATAGGGTCTAAACGAAAGGGTCGTTACAATCTTTGGGGACTGGTAGTACTTATCTATTCGAACAAAACATTTGACATAAAACATTTTCCGTTTAGCCACTAGCTGCCGTTTTGTGTAGACCTATTAAAAAAAAAAAAAAAAAAAACTATCTTGAGATATATTTAGGCTACATAAATCAAACTTTGCACGAAATTTAATAATTAAAGAAGCAAATAATAACAATTATTATTAAACTTTCTTAAATATTTTCAAAGAGTTGCCCGTTTGAATATTTTCAAGTCAAATAACAAAAAAAATTAAATTTATAAAAATTGTACAAGATACAAAAAAGATACAAATTCTCATCACAAATCTAATGATACTTTATTTAATGCAATCTGTCAACGCTTAAGTGAGAAAATGCACTTTTTATGTTTGCTTCTTATTTTCTCGCATATACGTTGACAGATTGCGCTGAATAAGGTATCATTTCATTTGTGATGAGAATGTTTATCTATTTTGTATCTTGTAAAACTGTTATTATAAAGTTATTGTTTTTTATATTAGACTACAAATATTCAAGCGGGCGCCATTTTGTATTATTTAGTTTTTTAGTTATTTATTGTTCGTGCAACGTTTGATTTCTGTCGCTGAAATAGTTCTCGAGATATAATTTTTTTTGTAATCAATACAACAGGCGGTTAAACGGAAAAATTGTCGACCTATGTTCATACCAAATTTGTTGTTCAAATTGATAAGTACTACCAACCCCGAAGTTTGTAACCCTTTCTGAACTCCCGGTTATGTATACATTAACAAAGATGCAACAGTGAAGACACTTCTAATGAATAATATTAGTAGTATTTACTAGCAACTTGTATTAGTTGTAGCCAATAACATCCAGTTTAAGACCACATGTTATACGAAAACAAAGCAGACCCTTAAGTCACAGGAGGAAAAGTAATTAAAGCAGACGTTTAACAGTCCCCATGGGTTTTTATAGGGACAAGTCCTTATTTCTGGCTGACAAACAATAGTAACAAAAATGTATAATAAAAAATGACACTTTTTCTTGAGATCGATGCTTTAATTTGATCCATCTCCCATCATACTGGGATATATCAAACGTCCACAAATTCTCTGACAAAATCATATTTATAGATAGTAATATTAAATAATCGTATATGTGTAATAGTATATAAAATATATGTGATTAACTTGAAACGTTTTGTTGGTAAGTGATTGTACACAGTTACTTTCAGGTAGTAAAGTAAAGAAAGGAAAACCATACATTTCTATATGAGGGTGTTCAACAGATGCGTGTGTAATTATTATTATGGAATTAAAATATACTTATGATTAGGAGGAAGTACATTTTTATTTATGAACTTATTAAGCTTCTAGGTTGAAATATTGCTTTGCAGTTTTTACCATATGAGTATATTTTTCCCATATCAGAATCAGAATCAGAAATCATTTATTTCGTGAATAACAAATTGTTATGTGAAACAAGTCAGATTTAAAACTAATACTTAATACTAAATTGACAATTTTAAAATGTTTTCTCAAACAAAAAATTGCACATTTCCTTCACATATTTGTGCAGTCTGACAGGAATTCATCCACTGAGTATGGACACCTTTCAATCAGAATATATTTTACCTTTTTAAGAAAATGCTTGCACTGGCTATGTTTTTCAGGTGCCGGGGCAGAGCATTGTATAGTTGTATCGCAGAGTAGTGGGTGCCCTTTTCAAGTAGTGCCAATCTATGGATAGGGTAGACCATGTTACACTTATGACGTGTATTATAGGGATGTCTAGCAATATTCTCTTCAAAGAGATGGAAGTTGCATTTAAAAAAGGATAAAACCTCCAGAATTAAAATAAAAACTGTTGGCATTTTGTTGGGTATAGGTTGGCATTTTGGATATTGGATGTTGGTGTTGGTTAATCCTTCAATGGGTCCACCTCGTGCCTCGCGACATGCCCAAATACTTTTATGGTATTTTAAATGCCATAACGCTGTAAGCAATTATCTGGTCTTTAGAATTATTCAGCCGAGCCGTAACTCTCGGACCTGCACGAAATTGGATTGTTCCGAATCAACAGTTTATAAAGAGGGATTAAAAACTGAATGGATGTTGATTTGAGTTTAAATTGAACTTTTATCAAATCTCAAACTCGTCACAGGAACAATTAGTTTTTTGTTTTATTTTGTAATATCTCTTGGTATGGTGTTTAAAATAACAACAAATACTTACAATGTAATTAACATCTGGAGGAAACAGACTGATCTAGCCTCCAAAGTATATTAGAGTGCGCGCTTGTAGTGTTTAAACCCATTACCCCGTCCATTACCAATGCCTGTTGTACTAATGGAGGTCTAATGTTGCTTAGACATAATTCAAGGAACATTAACCTTAGGGGAACGCTTAGCCGATTGTATTGTAACAAATACAAATATTACAAAACTATTGACGTGTTGATTATGACAAAATGTATACACTCATAGAAACAATGTTAGTTATTGTAGAGTTACTAGATATAGTGAACATAACAAAAAGAAGTCTTATAATGTTTTTTGAGAAACTTTGCGAAAAATTCGGAATACCTTAGAATGAATTTTGGATTTGATTAAAATATTATGCTTTAAGTTAATATTACTTTCTTTTGTCCAGTTTGTAAATATATCAATAACCTAACCTTGCCTAACCGTAGCGGGCAGCACAAGGAGATTTTAACGTAGGCCTAGTCTGTGTACACCTATTGTAAAACACCCAGCGGCGCAGGCAGTTAGTCAATGTTAGGTTACGATGCAAATTATAATATGTTGATGATTCATTAGTTAATTGATGAACACAACGTTTTGTAATACTTGTTATAACTGAGCCGGTGACAATGAGTGGCGAAAGCGGTCAGAAGTGGTATAGTGATAAAAAGATAGGTAAGTGACAAAAGGAAAAGAACGTAGATAAAACGCAGATATTTGAGGTCCTCTGCCAGGACCTCATGGAGCAAGGAACACAAAAAATGGGGTTTTATGCAAATATTAATAGACCACAACGATATCAAGCAATATACTAAGTTTCATTAGGATAAGTTGATAAATAAGGGAGATATATAATTTGTCTTATTCTCCATAAGAATAACATTGGACAACGTACTGTGTTTAGCACTTTCAATCCTCTGTAACCATTTGACGTAGAGCAATCATTAAAACGCCAAATTATGCGTCTTTTTAAGCTGATTCCATGGAAAAAACTAAAATTTGAATTTTTCAAAAATTATATGTAAAACTCAAAAACCCATTTTTGGGGTACAAAACCCCCCAAAATACCCCTTTGGATAGGTCGATCTGTCTGGCTTTCGAACTTATAACTTTTTTAAGTCATAATGCTGCTCTACACGTTTATACCAAATTTCGTCAAAATCGGTTTATATTTACGAGGGTTATTGTGCTCACACACACACACACACACAAATATATATATATATATATATATATATATATACAGTTTTGAACGAATGGTGTTTTTGGCATCTGGGGACCTCAAAACGAAAAGTTATCATGGTTCCGGGCCTGCCTAGGTCTTACCATGCTGACTACGGTAATAAAGTCTTGCCTATAGGGGAAATTCGGCTAAAATTCTAATAGATAGGTTATCAATAATTTACTTACCGATAATCTTCTACTGGTAATAAAATGAACAATCTTTTGAAATGTACTGATTCAAAATTTAAATCGCGTTGAAAATTAAGGAAGTTTAAAGTATACGGCTGATGTCTTGAAAACAACACACATTAGATTAGAGATAGGTTTCCAACCTTATTATGTAGAATATTGAGTAGCATTTTTGTTGTCGTTTGACGATGCACAAATTATCATACTTAGCCTATATCGTATTCAATCAAAATTGAGTCTTGGGTGACATCAGTTTAACACTAATTGTAAATCAGTCTTTATTATAATATATATTAATGATCAACTGGAAACATGACTAAAAAATTTTAATTGCTACAATGTGAAAAGTGGTTTTTCTAGCATTCCCCCTATTATAAACACATATATAGTTAACATGTTTTGTTTAACAAAGCAATATGTTTTAACTTATAAATGTTGTAAATTTACTAAGTTGCAAACGCAAGATGCAAATAAGTAAAATAAATGGGAAATGAGATCTTAAAACGTAGCGAACTCACTCCCATTATAAGAATTCACATCACAGCCAATCAGCTGTTTATGACAATTGGCTAAGAAGTCTCAAGGTGAAGATCAAACTGTAAAAAAAGTAGATTGTTACAGGACAAATAAAAATATAAGACAGTTAAATTACAGTATTTTATCAAATCACTTATTCATGATGCAAACATGACTCTAACATGAACGTTGAATGTGCGTGAGCAAGCCTTTAAAGGTATTATCACAGCCATTACCCAGTCTCTCAACTACTAATGGAGGCTTAGTGCTGTACAAGGAATAACCGCCGCAGTTTCATTAGCAACGTTCCCGCTCTAAAAGGAAACTAAGAGCTCTGTTATGGTTAATAATAAACATAAAAAAATAAGTACACATTACTCTGCACAGTATAGTATTTTTGATAGTTTACATAGTTTAAAAGGCATTTATATAAGTATTATATGTACAGTAATACAGTATTTAAACATGTTTAGCATGTCTAGTGTGCACACAAGGGTCATGTAACAAAGTACATCAAGTATAAAACGAATTAATGACAAGCTTGCATTTTTTGCTAGTAATAAATGTATAAGTGTAACTTGCTGGTGTCTCGTTCTCCCCACCGGGATCTCACATAAAATGCAATCCAGTACAAACTTTACATCTAGAAAACAAAGATACTCCGTAGTTTAAAATACAGTTTTAATGCAGCAGATGTGTATTTTGTACTCAATACTCTTTATTCGACATTTATTTGAGTGGAATGAACTAAAATAACACAGGTTAATAAACCCAATAAAATATTTCTTTCATAAATACAACATAGGAATTTTGAGGCCAGTGGGATGGATTCCTTAGGTCCGAGAGGAATATCAATTCCTTTTGGACCACCTAAAGGAAAATCCCTTTAATCTAAGACCTCAGATTATGTAAAAACTGAACTAATACGACAAAATTGCATTTAGAATTAAGAAGTAAGATTTAATGATTGAAAAGTTTTAATTTGTGGAGTATTAATCCAAATAATACTTGTATTACATAAACTAAACTGTTTATCCTTGTTAAAATGCTATGATAAAATGCCAATAATGTTACTTATACAATATTATTAATTTTTACTTTCTCCCATTATACATAAGTATATGGAGGTATGGAGAGAGTATTTTTTCGTAACCCAAAAAAGTGATTTTTACATGATGTCTGTCTGTCTGGATGTGTACAGAGCTAGAGCCCTAACCAATGGTCCGATTTTTATGAAATTTGGTACGTAGGTACTAATCCACGATATCTCCAGGCGTATTTTTAATTTTTTTAAATTTCTTATTTTGAAGGGTAATTATCACTCAAAAACAGCAAAAAAACATGAAAAATCCAAATTTCTCAAAAACGGCTCGAACGATTTTAATTAAACTTTAGTAGTTTGTAGATCTTTAGTTTTCCAACAAGATGACATCACCCGCACTTCTTTAAAGATTCGGGTTCAGAAATTACAGGAGTTAAAACATCAAAAATTCAGTTTTTTATTTTTGTATAAAAAACATAAATATAAAAAAATACTATTCACCATTAAAAAGAGCTAAAAAACTAAATAATTTAGTATTTTGAATAACTATTCTACAATTGCTGGTTACGGAGAAAATTTAAATTTTAATTTTGCGGTAAACTCAGTACGTTGTCCAATGTTATTGTTATGGGGAATACAAAAATTACTATTTCTCTCTTAATTACTGATCAATTTAGTTCATACTTGATATGCTTGTCAAGTTAGCATTGACCAACCGAGGAAATTTGAATTATGTTGCCCCTTAATAACCCTGGGGGGGAATAGGGGGCATTTCCCCTCTTAAAACCACGTGTGTAGCAATGGATTCTGTAGTGCCTCCAAAACAGGGATTTGGGTGGATGTTTTTGAAAACAACTTGTTTTCATGATTTTCTGTACATTCGACCGTGCTTTGTATTCTATATTTAGTAAATAAAAAGTAATTTATTCATTAAAGTTGGGCTAAAAGGGAGAAAGTATGTGTCAGTTTCTTGATACCGTTTATTATATAATTTATTCATTCATGATTGTAATTGTGAACAGTTTGATTACAATGTTAAAAATAATTTAGAGAAATGGAACACCAGTGTGAGCCCAGTAAAGGTTGATGTGTTGATGATAAACAAAAGGTAAAATAAAAACAATTTTATTTTTATTTTATAAATACTTACACCACCTTACATTAACTTAATTTGCATCACTTTCACAATTTTAAATCGTGTTTTGAAACGTACAAATGGCAACAATGAACCTACAATTATTTACCAAAATCAAAATCTAAAATCTAAACTAATTAAAATTGAACTAGCTGTTGCACCATTCTCCGCAGTCATAGAGCCAGACGTTTTAAACGTTTAAGTACATTATAATCAACTGTCTGATTAAATAAAATATGAATCAATAAGATTAAAATTGTAACTTTAAAAGCCCATGGGGAGAAGCCCTAAAGTTGGATGTTTTTCACATCTCCCAAATGCACATCTCGACTATTGATACGAAATTAAAAAAGATCATTAAAAGTTTCATAGGCCAATTAAACATTGCCGAGAAAATCAAGAAATTCTTTTAATAATATAGATAGAAAGATATTCATAGTAACGAAATTGATTTGTATGTATAATATATTTAAAAATTGCCTTTATTTAAAAATCAAGTTCTTAAATTAATTGAAAACCTATTAAATAGATTCAGTGTAAAAGGGAGCTGTTGAAGTTTTTATTAGAGGTCGTAAATATTGGTTTAATAGCTCTAATGGCATCCTATGGAATTTTCTTGCCAGTTATTCCGTTCTAAATTAAGTTCTGTTTTAATGACATTCTTTCCACTCTGTGAAGCACTGTTTAAATTACATTCCATTGCAGGCAATGTAAGACGCCCTCCTATAAACATTCCTCTGGGTTATTATTTTCTTTATAGGAGAATAAAGGTGTGATATATTTGTATGGTATTTTTAGAAATAATAAAATGGCTTATATCAATTATTGGCCCAATCAGAAGATGCCTACGTACCCTTCCATTTCCGTTGACTAATATAACTCATTAAATACCTTCCATATACACTCGTGGTTCGTTAACAGTTGCTCCTTTTATCGATAACATTCTTTATCGTAGTTTTATGAAAAAGTGTAGTTCTATTACACGCTGCCTTTTAAAAGGTTTTCAATCTACGGATAGTTTTGAATCCGATTTACGAAAGCAGAAACAATAACAGTATTTGCCAATTTATAAAATTGTTTTAATATATAATAGCTACTTTAGTATTAATAATTTATTAAATTAAAACACTTTTTAAAATACCACGTTTTTAAAACGGACTAAAAAGTATAAAATAATGTATCCTATCCCCATATAGATTGCATTGAACACATCCAAAGTAAATAGTTGTTGTATCTGTAATTAGATGTTCTATGTTCACACTGAGATGTTTGTTTATGTTTATATTTAGTTTATTGTGAGTTAAAACCTAAATAAAATAAATTTTATTGCAAGAAAATGATTTAATATTGCAGTGTCATCCAATTCTGAGCTATGTTTCAAGTTTCAAGTCTCTAGCTAATCGGGAAGTAAATTTAAAATCGTTTGCAAAATTTGTACCAAATGGACAAGAAAGCGAGTTGATAAAATCGTGTTGCAATAGGTTAATGAAAGTGTAAAAGTTCCCATAGCAGCTGGATATTTAAAATATGTAATGCAAATAACCTATAACTTGTTTATGAATATGTCAGGGTTTAACTACTATCTTAAATGCACTTTTTTGGATAAAGAATAAATAAATCCGGTTCATAGTTTATTCCGAAGCTCGTGTCGATAACGAATACAAACAACCTCCATTCAACATGTTTCTGATTTTATCTCGAGGCTTTTCAAAGTCTCTCGCTACACTCAAAGCTTTGTTGGTTTCAACTTAATGGACAAGATTTGTTATTAATACATTAATAAAATACATCTTCATATTTCCTATGTTGTACTCTGATATAATAAACGTTTGTATGTGTTGTTTTAGTTTTAACAACGTTTTAGAATTTTAATTTATTTAATAATTTAAATTCTTGATTTAATGTTAGTTTGTGTGTCGGTTTAGTTTATTATATTTCAAAATCAAACACCAATTGATGGCAGTAAGTTACATTATTATAATAAATTTGTATATAAGCCATGCGTTACATACATTTACTAGAGCAAAAGACACGTACGTTGGCAGAAAGGTGTACTACTCACTTCATCATCTTTTTGATTTTCGTCAGATTAAAAAACGATACTACCCACATGGCAAAATATAACTGCATTGATCATATGCTTGTCGGTGTATCATATGATCGAAGATGTTATTAGTGAATTTCCTTTGGAAAGTGAACTATTAGCATGACCCGCACGGTGAAACTTAAGCCCGGGACCACCATAGAAGTTCCTAACGTGACCCCCTGAACACGTTTTTGGGGGTCGTTCAAAATTTTATATATTTATATATATGTATATACATATAAACACATATATAAATAAATCGTCTTTTTATATGTGTATATAATTGGTCTAAATATATATAGACATATATATATATATATATATATATATATATATATATATATATATATACATGTGTGTTTGAACTCTAGCGTTCGCATTTTTTGTCCGATTTACTTCAAATTTGGTAGGGACATTCCTTTTTGTAATCAGTTGGACAAGTTCGTTGGGAAAAACAATCGGAAAACTCTAACCCCCTTTTTTGGGGGATTTTAAATTTAGAAATTTGAGTTTTTGGGCCCAAAAAGGGTCATAAAAGCCCTAAATGTAAGATTAATGGATACTAGGTTATAGAACGTAAACAGGCGAAAATTCTAAGCCCTCCCTCATCATTCTAGCGCTAATATTTACCGAGTTATTAAAGAAAATGAAAATTGAGTAAACACAGTACGTTGTCTTATGGGGATTTTACATTGGAAAAGGCTGTTTTTCATATCTTGATGTAGTTTTATCACTCCTAATACCCCGATACCGATTTTTGATCCTGATGGTACATCCTCCTAAGCTTACAATGCACAACATTGCCATCCCAATTCTGCATTTAAATAGAACCAGGTGCATCAGAACTGCCAAAAAACTGAATATTTTACATTTTTATAAAAATGTCACAAATTTTGTTTATATCCATTATTTGATTTTTTAAGTTTTTATTGGGGAAATTCACTTCCCTCACGTCAGCGTGCTGCGTGCGAACTCGTCATTTATTTAAACTGAGCATAACAAAAATATATGCGTGGTTTACGTGGTATACGTGATTTTACGTGGTATACGTGGTTTTACTAATGAGTTTTAAACTTACACTCGTAAAAAGGTAATAGTTTTTTATTTTTTTGTTCTATCCTCTAACGTGCCTTCAAATCTGCATGATATATTTCCTAACTTACTAAAAATAATGTACATATATATTTGAAATAACCGTTTTTATAACTTATAAATCAACTAAAAAGCAAACAATACTTATTAATATTATGTTTTTTTTTTGTACTAATCATTTATCTAAAAAAAACATAAACTTTAAATTATAGGAAGTGATTTATATTTGTGTCCAGATCGTTAATTTCCACAACCGAAGTTCCAAGCCTCGTTTTTCATCGTGACGTGTAACCGGAAGTCCTTTGTGGCCGATGGTCCGTGAAATATCCAATACTTCTACCCAACATGCCGTGAAACACCGAGATTTAGAGTAAGAGAGTATTTGTTACAATGAATATATATAAACCAACAAATCTATGTTGGGAATTTCAATAACAAATACCTTCACTAATTATTGAATAATTTGTAATAATATTTATTTATTTATTCCTTTCAAAAACTGATTTTCAATGATTCGTGTTACTGATTTGACCGGACATTAAAATATTATTTTAGTAGGGAAAACCCAGAGCACTCATTCTAGATACAATCTAAATGTGTTACAAGGGAAGACTTGTTTAATTTCGTACACGGAAGAAATCATATGATTATTATTTGGTTATGACCCCCTTTCTAAATGTTACCTTCCATTTAAAACCCCTAAAAAGTGTAATTACATGACCTTATGAGTTCTCAACCTTTTAGTAGTGTTAGCAATATAATTAAATAATTAAGTCTATCTTTATTGCAGAATTTTTAAAGTACCTGTTTTATTACACCGTGTATGCACAGTTAATTAAGTTATGATATTTCTAATTAAGTAATATTTTTAATAAAAATTGATTTTAAGTAAATAGTTTAATAAATCCTCTCACTCGAATTGCAGACAACCTGAAAGCCTCTGTCAAAGAGGTGATTGTATCGATCGGCCTGAAACATTGGCTGGAATGATTATGCACTGTTTGTCCCGAGCTGAATGCCCTTTGAAAACGATATTTGAAACATTTAAATAATTGAACTAATCGCCACTAATTCAAATTATATACGATTATCGCAGTATTATTTGGATATTTTGTATGGTCAAATTTACACAACTCCGATACGTTATGATGGTATTGGGAAGTTATCTAGTGACAGTTCTGTATACTGTATCACCTTAAGACCACAACCAGGTGAAGCCACATACCAACTTTCATCCGTATCCATGTTAAATAGGCAATTTATACAATTTATAATAATAACATGGGGGGCTGAGTACGCAGGTTTGCCGCAAAAAGGAACACAAATTATGGCATTTTATACAAATATCAATATTCAACTAGGTGAAGCTACATACCAAGTTATATCAATTTATGTTCATAATTGAGGCATACAATTTGTCTTATTCTCCATAAGAATAACATGGGCGCTGAATACGCAGGTTTGCTGCTACAGGAACCATCGGCAAAATTTTGTTATTTTGGATAATTATCAATAGACCACAAAGAAATGAAGTCATATACCAAGTTTCGTCCGGATACGTTTATAAATAAGCAAGATATACAATTTTTATTATTCTCCATAAGAACAGAATTGGACAACGTACTGTGTTTAGCACTTTCAACATCTCGGTAACCAATTGACATAGGGGAATTATAAAAACACTAAATTGTTCCTTTTTTAAGCCAAATACAATGGTGTAAATTAAAATTAAATTTCTTAAAATGTTATATGTAGAAAACTAAAAAAAAACATTTTTAGGGTACAAAACCCCCCTAAAATACTCCTTCAGATAAAGCAAGTTGGCTGGTTTTCGAACTTAAAGTCTTAAATGGTGCTTTACATGTTTGTACCAAATTTAATCAAAATCGGACCATTTTTACGAAAGTTATCGTGCCTACGAACACACACACACACACACACACACACACACACACACACACACACACACACACACACACACACACACACACACACACACACACACACACATATATATACAGTATTGAACGAATGGTGTTTTTGGCATCTGGGGACCTCAAAACGAAAAGTTATCATGGTCCCGGGCCTAGGTCTTACCATGCCGACTACGGTAATAGCTTCTTCCCTATAGGGGAAATTCGTTAAATTGAGTTCAGAAATAAACTTAGGCTGTGTATTCTTGTCAAAAAACTACTAGTGACATTTACTTTATTGAGCACACTTAATTCTTGTACTAATATAATATGCCTATTATTTTAACGCATTTTATTTACAAACAACAAAATTATTGCTAGAATATTTCAATTTCACGTTATTTTTTTTCTTCTTCTTTATTTGCTCTTTCAGTTACAAGTTTAATTCTTAATTACTTAATTCGAACTATAACTGAAATTCTATGCACAATTGTTACTGTCAGAACAATAATTTAATGAGCTAACTCAATTTAGTAATTTTAAGAAGCATTTTTAAGTGAAGTTGGGTTTTAATGGACTTTATAAATTTCCTAGTACAATAATATTATTGTATATTTTGACATGTGTGTGAAAACATCTAAAGCTTTACTTACAACTCGGCGTATTTTACAAGAGGTTACGGCTTTATCCGCCTCTCTCAGACAATGATATGCAAGACAAGACTAATGCTAGGGACGGGATCCCTTACGTACAGCGTGGAGAATTATGACGTGCGAAAACTTTCTCTGCAAATATTATTTCTCTCTTGGACGACAGTATTGTTCTCTGGGGAAATATTCGGAACCAAGAAGTAAATAAATAAGTAATATTTGATAAGCCAGTGTTGAGGTGAATGAAAATACTCCAGAAACTCCTTTAATCAATGAGTGTTATGCGTGACAAGAAAAATACTATACGCATTCTTTAAATAAATAATTAAGTTTAAATTATACTTTGAATAATTCTCCCTAGACTTCAGCTATTTTCTAGATATCCCTACACCATCTTGATAATAAATAGATTCGTTGGCTGAAACTCACATTTGAAACCAAATTAAACGAAATACTTGTAACGACTAAAACATTAACATCAACAAATTTTAAATCATTTCAACCACATTTTTGGATGGAAATATCCATTTGATCCGAATGCTCTAAAAATACTTTAATTAACTGAATTACTTTTTAATGGTGAGCACCAACTTACAATAACATGTATTTATGTAATTACTGTACCTGCGTTATTACTTGCTCGAAAAACGCATTTGATTTAGTTTTCTATTTATTTTACATAGTAAACTAATATTATTTAGTTTGTTAACCTTCTTTAAATAAATTGACAGTTGGGCTCTTGCTAATAACATGCTTGAACGCTGCCACTGTTGCCATTTTTCCATAGAAAAATACCACTCGAATGTTATTCAGATCAGCTGGTGTGGAGTTTTAGCAATGCAGCACGTCTACTATTGGCTGATACCGCTTGATAACGTGGTAAATCACGCCTTCAAATAGCAATTTATTTGTGTGCTGTTATAAGGTTAAACTTGTGCTAACCAAAATGACCTTAGTCTTTTTGACTGAAATGGAAAATAATCAATATGTTATTAGTTTGACCCAACAACTAACAACATTGAATACCGTGCCTAAATTAATTTCAGGGGTTCACGATTCTTAGACGTCGTTTACATAATATAGAGGGTTTAGTGTGAACTTAGGAGCTTATTGGTTGACCATAATGGCAAATCCTAATAAATGTGACTAAATGGTTTAATTTTCCTAACAATTATTGCATAATTTTTACTTTCTCTCCCTTACACATATGAAGAAAGTATTGTTTTCGTCAAAATTTTCGAATTTGAGTTGTTAGTGGAAATATTCGTTTTGGTGTTTCCTGAACCCAAAAAAGTTATTTTTACGTGATGTCTGTGTGTCTGTGTGTCTGCCTGTCTGCCTGTCTGTCTGTCTGTCTGTCTGTATGGATGTGTACAGAGCTTGAGCCCTAACCAATGGTCCGATTTTTATGAAATTTGGTATGTAGGTACTAATCCTCGATATCTCCAGGCATTTTTTCTTTTTTTTGAATTTTTGATTTTTAACGGTAATTATCCCCCAAAAACCGCCAAAAACCATGAAAAAATCAAGATTTCTCAAAAACGGCTCTAACGTTTGTATTTAGTCGTTTGTAGAAATTTAGTTTTCCAACAAATTGAAACCACCCGCATTTCTGTAAAAATTCGGGTTCAGAAATTACAAGACTTAAAATATCAAAATTCAGTTTTTTTGATTTTTCATAAAAAAAACTTAATACAAAAATATTACTATTCACCATTAAAAAGAGCTCAACAAACTAAATAATTAGTATCTTGAATTACTATTCTACGATAAGTAGTTGCGGAGAAAATTTAAATTGAGCTTTAGTTTTCCAACAAAATTACATCACCCGCACTTCTGTCAAAATTCGGGTTCAGAAATTACAGGACTTAAAACTTACAGGACTACAGGACTAGTTCAGTTTTTTATTTTTTATAAAAACCATAAATAAAAAAAAATACCATTCACCAATAAAAAGAGCTCAAAATACTAAATAATTTAGTACTTTGAATTAATATTCTACGATTGCTGGTTGCGGAGAAAATTTAAATTTTCATTTTGCAATAAACGCAGTACGTTGTCCAATGTTATTCTTATGGGGAATAAAAAAATTACCATTTCTCTCTTATTTATTGATCCATTTCGTTCAAATTTGTTATGCTTGTCAAGTTAGCATTGACAAACAGAGGAAATTCGAAATATTTCGCCCCTTAATAACCCTGAGGGGGGAATAGGGGGCATTTCCCCTCTTAAAACCACGTGTGTAGCGATGGATTCGGTAGTGCCTCCTAAACAGGGATTTGGGTGGATATTTTTGAAATCAACTTGTTAAATAAACGTTAGTAGGTACAAATATAAGTAATGTTAATGGTAGTTAATGGCAAAGTACCTTGAATTTGTTTCTGTTTCAAGTAAAAATAAAAGCAACGAAAGACGAGACTGGTTTAAGCAATGTATCAACGTATTATTGATTTGTTTATCACAAAAAATAAAGGTTTAAAAAAATGCATGTTTAAGAGGGATTAGCTTATTAGTACTAGCATACTGTGACATCTGTCGTTTATGATTTCAACAACCAAATAATATGCTCTAGCAAACAATAAACATGTTTCAGTAACAACAAATACTCCCACTACATACAATTTTTTGTAAGTATATAATTTAAAATAACATGAACAGAGTTAGAATTACCAACCAGGATAATTTATCCTCACAATCAAGCCTCGTTTTTCATCGTGACGTATAACAGGAGGTCCTTTGTGGCCGATGGTCCGTGAATTATTCAATATTTTTCCCGATCATTTCTTGAAATACTTAGAGCAGTGAATTACTATTTACTACGATTCTATGGTGCTTTTTTCTCTCACATAGACTATAAACACGAATTAATTTAAATATAAACTAAAAAAATGGAAACCGCTACACTCTCTACCAAAACGAGGCATTTGTTCCACCTACTTTCTTTCAAGACGAACGCAAAACCAGTTTCTTAACCTCCAGCTTTACCTTTTAAAATTTACCACTTGTTACTGATGCACCATTTTAAACTAGTTTGATAAATTATTCCAATACCCATGTAAGTAAAAAGAGTAACTTTGACACTTTAAGAACTTTGAGAACCGATAATATTATGTGACGTTTGACAAAAAAAATCAGGATAAATAAAATACGCCTTACAACACCATAAAGTATATTTACACTTATCCTGTACTCACACACAAGACGGTAAAATATACACAAAAGATGGTACAAGGCGACCGATTAAATTTTGTTTTGACTTGGCATATGCAATGTAATTTGTCAACATGCTCAATAAAGAATTTGAATTTGAATTTGAATTTCAACCAGTTACACCATCAGAAAGAAATTGGGCCTAATTGGGTCATCATCAGGCCCAATCAGAGAATGGCAAAAACAAGATGGCGAACAGCTTATATACTATTGGCTACCGGAAGTTCCGGAAACAAGTTGCGATAAGTACCACCAGAGTCAAAGTTGACCTGTTCATTGATCAATTTATCCCTATCCTTACATTTTCCCTTAAAAATAAATAATTATTCCCAAGCATTCATTACATTTACTCTCTTACAAATATGGATAATATTCAAATTGTCTTCAATTGTTTCCAGTGAGTGGCCATTTTCCAGGAGGTGTTTTGCGACATTTGATCTTTCCGGTTTTCGGTTCTTCCATGCTGAAAAATGATTATTGTATCTTTTTACAAAATTAACAGTTTGACCAACATAAAAATTATCACAATCATTACAACTGATTTTATATACACCGGCTTATCAAACTTATCACATTCTTCTATATTCGGATGCAGAATTGTACTCATGGTGTTTTGTGTCTTGAAGGCTACGGATACTCCATACTTCTTAAATCGATTTGCAATATTCTGTGTTTTATCGCCAGTAAAACACGTATCATGCTAATGAACAACAAAATAATCCAAACTATGCGACGATTGGGATGTTTGAAGAGGTTGCTCTTGTATTGACTCGTTAGCGAAATTGCTTCTTGACCCAATTAAAGAGACGCAATTTGACCCCACCCTCGTTCCTGAACGAAGATCGTCACGGCGCCGCTAATTTGGCTCCAATCTCTGCTCCCTTAGTTAGGGGGAGAAAGTTGATTGCATTGAAATCGTTATCAGTTTATAAACATTTTAAAGTATATTTAAACGGTTGAAGTTCGAAACGGAGTGAATTGAATCTTTGTTAGTAAGATTTTTAAAGAAGTAGAGGTTCAAAATTCGTATCTATGTATTTAATGGTTGAAAACATAATTTGATTAATTACATTTATTAATTTGTATCCACCGTATCTTTAAAGACTAAATTAACTGTCATAAATAATATTATAAATACATTTGAGTGCCAACTTAAAACTAAAAGTTGTTCACCTTAAAACTAACAATCAATCATGCTTTGAAAATCATCAATAGCCCATGTGCTCATTAAGTTAGATAGTTGTATAAAAAAGGTTGTTTATGAACAATTTAAATAAAACCTTTTGAAACGATTAGTCATCTAGGTCTTGCATTTGAAAAGGAAGTTTGTTAAAAACCCTACTTGATCTTATAACTACACATGCCAGTCTTAAGCAAGTACATAAATATTAAATAGATTTTACAACCTCTAAGCGCTTTTCCTGGATGGTGTTAGAAAATAGAATTACTGACAGTTAAGGGGATTTTGAGGGCTTTGAGCAGCTCATTGTTACTAAAGGTTATCATTCTATAAATTTGCTTGAATTAGTTACAATCAATTAATTGTAATAAACAGTTATAATATAAATAATTACTAACAATTATTCACTGTTTGGGAAATTAACTGAATTTCATTAGTATCATAAAATATATATGGTAAATCCACATTGCCACAATGTTTTAACGTCAAACTTAAGAGGAATTTTGAAAATTTTCGATTATATTATAAGGATACTCTTTAAGGTACTACTAAAAATACTTTTCTTGTTTGGAGATGTAAGGAGAAATATTTTGTGATGGTGAACATACCATTTACTAGAGCGAACTGAAATCCATTCAAAATCTTTGCCCAATTACTGAATATTTTATAAAATTCTATTCCGTCAGTAAAATCACTCAGATCTTTCTAAAGGCTTATTTATAGAAACGTTGGAAATCAATTAAAAGTTAGCATTGACGATATTTCTGGTGACTTAAGCAAAATAGTTCCCTGGTTCAAGCTTTTAATTGGTTTTCAAGAGATTTTATTCAAAAGTTCAACCAATTTGGTAATGTAACTTCAGATATCTTATGATAAACCTAATTGGGTAAAATTAATTGAAACGAAGTGGAGGGTATCATCATACCTAACTTCAATGCTTATTGTGGTAAGAAAATCAACTCAAGTTAGCGTTTTTGTCATCACAAACATAACATATAAAAAGTAGAAGTATTTCTATAAATGCACACTATCACATAAAAGACATAACTCAGCCCAAGTCCAAGTCGCTTAGAAAGGGCTTTATATAATGTGTAGTTAGATGACTTAACCCTAGGCTCAGAACCAACAAGGGTCGCGTCCGGAATCTCAGCTGTAACCCGTCTTCTCTAGGGATGAACAGCTTAATTATGGCGTTGATAGACATTTTATGTATATTAATTATATTTTTAGCGAATTTCCCCTATAGGGAAGAAGCTATTACCGTAGTCGGCATGGTAAGACCTAGGCCCAGGACCATGATAACTTTTCATTTTCAGGTCTCCAGATGCCAAAAACACCATTCCTTCAAAACTATATATATATATATATATATGTGTGTGTGTGTGTGTGTGTGTGTGTGTGTGTGTGTGTGTGTGTGTGTGTGTGTGTGTGTGTGTGTGTGTGTGTGTGTATGTGTGTGTGTGTGTGTCTGTGGGTGCGATAACTCTCGTAAAAATTATCAGATTTTGATGAAATTTGGTACAAACATGTAAAGCATCATTTATGACTAAGTTCGAAAACCTGCCAGATCGCTCTATCCAAAGGGGTATTTTGTTTTTTTTTGAGTTTTTTACATATACCATTTTAGTGAATCTAATTTTAGTTTTCACCATTAAATTCAGCTTAAAAAACAAACATTTTAGTGTTTTGATCATTGCTCTACATCAATTGGTGACCGAGATATTGAAAGTGCTAAACACAGTACGTTGTCCAATGTTATTCTTAAGGAGAATAAGAAAAATTGTATATCTCGCTTATTTATCAACTTATCCTGATGAAACTTGATATATTGCTTCATATTGTTGTGGTATATTGTTATTTGCACTAAAAAAACATTTGTTTGCCTATATTTCCCTTAGCAGCAAACCTGCGTACTCAGTCCCCATGTTATTCTTATGGAGAATAAGTAACGTGTTATCTCCCTTAATTATGAACATAAATTATTGGTATGTGGCTTTACCTACTTGAGTTATATTGATATTTGTATAAAATCCCATTTTTTGTGTTCCTTCCTTCAGCAAACCTGCATACTCAGCCGCCATGTTATTCTTATGGAGAGTAACTAAAATGTCATAAATCGTTTATTTATGAATGTATATTGATGAAACTTGGTATTTGGTTTTACGTGGTATTAAGATACATATATATGCATTGGATATTCGCTGAGTACCAGGTTTGCTGCTACGGGGGTATTTTAGTTATAAAGCGTACGTGAAAAAGTACGTGAAACTTAAAACTCGTTTTGATAAACAAAGTGCTGTGGCTTGTAGATTTGAGGTGTTTGAAAAATTAAAGGCCTGTATAAAATTGATACCTCGACTCTGAACAATGTTTTAAAACTGTAATGTTAGCTAAAAAATAATCAATTTACTTCTTCAACTTTACCCTGAACGCCACTGAAACAACCAATGGAGAAAAATTGGCAAAAGGGGATGGACACAGTGAAACGCAACTGCTATTACTGTATTTCAAAATGTGTGTGTAAATTAAAGTACATAATAAATTTTTTTATATGAACCAACAAAAGGTATCTTTGCATTGCATTTTTTCATAAAGATAACAACAGTTCTTCTTAGGAAACAGGTTTAAACCGACAGTTAGGTCACTGAATTAGGAAATAATATCATCTTCTGAGATTACCTATATAGTGGTAACAATATTTAAATCTGTAATAAGTAATGGGAATAGGCGAAGCGATTAAAAAATCAGGGTTTGGAATGACTTCACTTCCCATAAAGATAAGGATATCAACACAAACAACCCTAAATAGCTTCCAAATTCCTAATCGAAGCCAGATGACGGAATTAATTTATTTTAGCGAATTTCCCCTATAGGGAAGAAGCTATTACCGTAGGTCTCATGGTAAGACTTAAGCCCGAGACCATGATAACTTTTCATTTTGAGGTCCCCAGATGCCAAAAACACCATTCGTTCAAATTTTTATAGAAGTATATATATGTATATATATATTTATATATATATATGTGTCCGTAAGCACGATAACTCTCGTAAAAAAGGTCCGATCTTAATGAAATTTGGTACAAATGTGTAAAGTACCATTTATTTGAACAAGTTCGAAAACCAGATGAATCGCACCATCCGAAGGGGGGTTTTTGGGGGGTTTTGTACCCCAAAAATGTGTTTTTTGGGGTTTTCACATGTAATTTTAATTTAAATCAAATTTTAATTTACACAATTGAATTCAGCTTAAAAAAACAAACAATTTGGTATTTTGATCATTGCTCTACGTCAATTGGTTACCGAGATATTGAAAGTGCTAAACACAGTACGTTGTCTAATATTATTCTTATGGAGAAAAAGAAAAATTGTATATCTCGCTTATTTATGAACATAAACTGGCAAAATTTGGTATATGGCTTGATCTGGTTATGGTTTATTGTTGTTTGCACAAAAAAACAATTTTTCGCCTATGGTTCCTGTAGAAGCAAACCTAGGTACTTGGTCTCCATGTTATTCTTATGGAAAATACTTAAAATGTTATATATCGCTTATTTATGAATGTATATGGATGAAACTTGGTATGTGACTTCACTAAGATGAGTTCTATTGATATTTGCATAAAAACCCATTATTTTGTGTGCCTTGTTGCAGCAAACCTGCGTACTCATCCCCAATGTTATTCTTATGGAGAATAATTAATATTTTAAATATCGCTTGTTTGTGAATACATTTCTTATGAATCCTGTTAAGTGTTATGTTATATATTCATTGGAAATTCGCTGAGTATGCAGGTTTGCTGCGACGGGTGTATTTTATGTTTGTTACCGGATCACTAATAGACTTAAAAAAGGTTAAAGTACCTGACAGTCCACCGTCTGATCCAATGTTATCCTTGCAGGATTACGTACTTTCGACAATAACATTGCCATCTTCAGATCTATTGTGTAGAAACTATCTTGCCTTTAACAGGTGTGTTGAAAGTTTAAAATACAAAACACCAACACAAACATACACAATACATACACGGTACACGAAAACGAAGTTATGGACATGACGGAATTAGCTTCGAATACAAAAGAGGAAATTCAATTAGGCTCTACAATTATGGGACAATTAACCGTATAACTTTTCGATTCTTTTATTATTTTTTAAAGTCACTTATTAACCTTGAGAGAAGCTTAATTCTAACATGAAAATTGAATGTGCGTGAGCAAGCCTTTAAAGGCATTATCACAGCCATTACCCAGTCTCTCAACTACTAATGGAGGCTTGGTGCTGTATAAGGAATAACCGCCGCAGTTTCATTAGCACCGTTATTGCTCTAAAAGGAAAGGAAAGGGCACTACGCGTATTGGCGATATAGTTTTTAAGTAATAAACACACTGCTAAGAACAGTGTGGTATTTTCCTGAATTTGAATATTTTGTTGGTTATTTCCATAACCATATCCTGATGCATTATGGTAATTACTTGGTGCAAATGATAAAATATTCTGAATGATAAAATTAGCCCATTATTAAGCAGCAATATCAAGCTAATGATTTAGAAAAGTAACATGTAAGTGCATTTTAAAAAAATGGCGAAAATATTTAAAATATTTACATTACATATTCCAAAATTTAGTTTTGTTAGCATGTAATTAAAATATAACAATATTGCAAATTTTTCTAGCTTTTATTTTCATTTTTTAAAAGTACGTAAGGTGGATGTTGTAGAACACATCTGAGTAGTCCTTTAAAATAAAAAGGTTAACATCTATACGCACCCATTGAAGGTTAAAGGAAAATATTAGGTTACATGCGAACATATTAGGTTGGTTTTTCCAACTTGTAATATTTACTGGACCATACTGCGAATTTTCGTTGTCCAAAACCCACGTCTGCAAAACAACGAAATGCGTACGGTTTTATTATTGTATTTTCAGTGGCGTAAATGACAAAATAGAATCTGTATTTTCTCAGACTCGGATGCTCTGATTAAAATCCCAAGTTGAACGGCATGTTCTAACAACAAGGAATAGCTACTGATATTAGTACAATAAATATTTGACAATAATACATTAGTACAAATAAATAATTTGATTTGATATTTGTCTTTTGCCCAAAATGAATTAAATCGAAGCCCTCAGTTGGTTTGAAACTTGAATAACTAAATTAAATGTAAGAATGAGCTCCTGCAATATTATTAGCAATATTTTTGAGGTCTCAAGTATTTGTTTTCAAAGTTACTAATAAATCATTAAAATGGTTCTGCCAGCAATCATGATCTAAAATGAAGTTCTGTTTAATGACATCCTCACCACTCCGTGAAGCACCTTTAAAGTGGCATTCCGTTCCAAGAATGAAAGATTCTTCATTATGAATCTTCCTCTCGTTTTATTATTATTATTTTTATTTTCAAGAGAGAAAAGTAAAATGAAGGCTATAATCTTAACAAGTTTGAAATTGTAATTGAAATTCTTAAACGGCAACCGACATTTATAATATAAACATGTTTCATAATTCCGACTAATTCTTGGAGTAAAATAATTAAGATTTGCCGGTAGATAGATGTCATATAAATAAAGCTCAACTAGATTCACAATTTTATGCTTTGTACGTTCTTTAATTTTCTTTTTTGTGTCGACTAATTAACAGCTTTGATATCAATGACGTTTAGCTGATATCAATGACGATCAGCTGATATCAATGACGTTCAGCTGATATCAATGACGTTCAGCTGATATCAATGACGCGTCATTCTTTTTAGTAGTATACTAAAACTTACATACTATCAACGTTTACTTTCCGTAATTTTAAAAATTGTACATCAGTTTATTATTCTTATTTTTAATGGCAGTTTTAAAGTTTTAAAACAAATATCAAACCATGGCAGTGATGATATGATCATAAAGAATGTTATACGTTAAATTTAATTAGGTTTCAGAAATATTGCTCTGTAAACTGTTGTAACATATTTTAAGAAACTAGGTGAAAGTTAAAAGTACCTCCACTTAGTTCCAGTCATTTAGATAATTTTAAAATAAACAATGAACACTAAACACCAACCAAGACTTACAGTTTAAAATCCTAAAAAGTGACGTAGGTTTTTATAACAAGGTCGTTTAAGTTACAAGGCCCGTTTTTCATCGTGACTTATAACCGGAAGTCCCTTGTGACCGATGGTCCGTGAAATCTCCAATATTTCTACCCAATATGCCGTGAAACACCAAGACTAGGAGTCAGGAATTAGTTATTGCTGTGAAAGTAACAACTGAATCTTTTATTTCGAACATATAAACATAAAACTACCCACTACTTTTGGTACTTGTTGTTTTCTAAATTGTTTACGGATTAACCCTAGTATTTTAACATCAGGCCCTTGGTGCAAAACAGTTTTTTGAATATAAGAATTGTTAGTTTTTAAAGTGAACATGCATGTTATAAGTTAAAATTAAAACATAAATTCAATTTACCGAATATAGAATAAACACTAAATTGTATTGTCCATAATCGCCACCGGTTGTCTTCTTTCAATACTTGTTAAACATGTCTGTTACACACCTATTAAATGCATTTCATACGATAAGTGATTAGGTTTTTTTTTGTTTGTTTGTTTGGGAGGATTATAAGCAACCCGGCTTAGGCATGTGACCCTTTTTTAGGATACTATGAAGCCACCGGAAAGAGAGAATTTTCAGGGACGGGAAAGCTAGGACGCGGTCGGTCTGCTCGCTCCAGAAAGCGAGAGAGAACCTACCTAGCCCTCTCGACCTAGCCTCGGGCTCTATGGGTGACTGAACCCCCCAGGACGATTCGCTCTCTATCCCGACGCCCCCAAGGTCACCAGACAGGGACCGCCATCGCACAGAGCCTCCAACCTCTCAGAGATCGGGTGACCGTTGAGTAAGGGTCCTTCCTTAGGACCCTTTCCTTCCAAGGACTCGGACTAGACTGGGTACAAGGAGGGACCAAGGAAGGGAAGTTGATCACACTGAATGTCCAAAAGATTAACCAATACTGTAACTTTATTGTTTTTACCCAATGTACTAGTATAGACATCTGTACTAGTATAGACATCTGTACTAGTATAGACATCTGTACTAGTATAGACATCTGTACTAGTATAGACATTTGTACTAGTATAGACATCTGTACTAGTATAGACCAGTTCAGAGAGCCGTTAAGGGCCGATTAGGAGTTAGTATTGAGTTTATTTTTGGAAAAATATAACTTTTTAGCTTAAGGATCACTGATTAATTATTAATGATTTTAAAAATTCATTGGCATTGTATCAATAATACTTTTAAGTAAATAATTTATTAAATCTAGTTAATGGAATTGCAAACGGTCTGAAAGCTCAGTAATTGTCAAAGAGCTGATTGTATTGAACGGCCTGAAAACACTGGCTGAAATGATTAGGCGCTATTTGTGCCGAGCTGAATGCCCTTTGAAAACGATCATTGAAACATTCAACTAATTGGATTCATCGTCAATATTCTAATCTATGTAATGCAGTACTTAGAGCAATGTAATGGAAGGCTAGAAGCGTCTCGTTCTGGTGGTTTGAAACGTAGTCTATTGCCAATTTCAGTGTGTTTGATTTATTTATTATATACATACTATTACATATCCCAGGTAAAGAAACTTTGTAAATGTTACAATAAATTTTAACTATATATAATTAATATAACATCATCTTAAAAACTATATTATATTCGTTGCCAATATAAAACAATTCTGGATACCTAAAGCTTCAGTTACTTAACCTTTAATGCCATTAAAACTCTACAAAATCACTCAACAAGTATTAGGGAGAAAATTGAATCTTAGAGTCATGGAAATAGGGTTAAGTAAAAATCATCTAATTTAAAATGTAAAACTCCATACTCATTTTCTTGTTTCACAACTGACAAATATTTCCCCCACCAGACTTTTTAACGGAATCGTTTAACTAATGACATAATCCTAGAAAAATATTTGTAAACCCAAATCCCCTCTATAAATTTACAAACTCAGGCCATAATACTAATTTTTTTTATGGTCCGGTTTAACTTTAATTTGGAAATTTACAAAATCCCATTGGAGCCACTTACTTGCTAGATTCTTTATTACAATTAGATTTACTTGATTTTCAGATATGTTATAACTATTCTAGTCTACATATTATATTTTGTCTAACCAAACAAATTCTTTAAACAATGAATTGTATTAATATACAAACACTGACCTAAAACAGGGTTTTCAAAAGTTTCTTCTCCCTTAGTTTAGTATGAATAGTTTTCCTTGCTTATAAATAACGAGAGAAGGCGCCTACAAAACACCTCTTATGTAGTTAGTATGGAGCCACCTCTAAATAAATCTCAGGGTTCCCTTAGAAGCCGTTTACGTAATATGGGGTTTAGTCCAAGCTTAGTGTTCTACCCTAACGGCCCTCCTAATATATGTGTCCCTATATCGTTTCATCCTCAGAACCATAATTACAAAACATGTCAATGAAAGTAAGTAAACATGACCCGGCAGGTTATGTATCTTTTATCTAATTATCCAGCTATTTAAACGATTTTTTATCAACAAATGGATTATATAAATAGCATTGTAATAAGTTAGCGTTTGTCTTAGGTCATCGGTAATTACATTACCATTATTCTGCGTTTTATTAAGATCATTATAATTTTATTTTATTACTTTTGGTTGAGTTTAAATAATAATACATTTTTAATAATTTTACTGTGTGGAAATCATACTTCATGTTATACTTATTTTACTTCTCATTGAAATGATATTGGATACATTTACTAATTTAGTATTTATTTTATTATTTTGAATGTTCTTCACTTGTTTTTGACTCCACCGTCTAAAAATGTGTTTCAGTAATATACACACTGCCCTAGAACGCAGTTCCGTTTTAAATGCCATTCTCTGTAATGTACAAAACGCTGCTTAGATGGCTTCCTTTGTTAGAGAATGCTATTTCCGTAAATATATTTCTGTTGCATTTTGTTACGGCAGTAAATTGTAATATAAAACTAATACTCTTGTCTTCATCATATGTACTTGACCATAAATAAATTAATGTTTTTAAAGTATGTATAAACTAAATTATAGTTTTTAATTCCGTGTTAAAGATAAAGCTATGATGAAAGGTATATAGCGACATGTGTTTGTTATTATTTAAATAACAATTATAATTATGATAAGCAATAAAACCTTTTTCAGATTCAATAAGCATTAAAATTGCATGCAATTCATCGTGAATATATATTTTTAATGAAAAGAAATAATTTAACAACCTGGATAATTATTATTCTTACAATCGCTCAAGGCTATTTTTTCATCGTGACGTACAACCAGAAGTCCTCTCTGGCCGAAGTTCCTTAAATATCCAAAATGCTGTGAATCACCGAGATATAGAGCAAGCCAATATTATTTACTATCAATTTATTATTGGATTCTGCTCTGTTTATATAGTCTATAAATTACACTTGTTTAAATGTATACTAAAGGACAAAAATTGAGAACGATTCTGTTTCAATAGTTTCCTTTTGGGACATAAACATTTAACTGCCTTAAAAGTAAACGAAATCCCTTTAATAGCCTTACGTTTACATCTGTAATCTTATCGATTATTGTACTGCATCCTGTAGGAAATGTTTGACTCAGTCGAAAACACATGTACGAGTTTTTAAGATCCAATAAACCCCAATGTCTAAACGATTAACTTGGAACTTTGAGGGCCGATGACGTTATATGACGTAATGGTAACAATAGTAAAATTAAACGCAAAGGGACAACGACGACGCGACGTCGCTAAATTGCTTCTTGACCCAATTAAAGTGACGCAATTTGACCCAACCCTCGTCAATAAACGAAACTCGCCGCCGCCGCCGTCGCTAACTCTCTCCCCCCAATATCTGCTACTTGATACGATTAAGGGGAAAAACGCTAATTGCCTTTGGATTGCTTTTCAGTTTATAATCGATGCTACAAATTACCTTTACGGTTTAGTTAGTAACTGAATTTGATTGACATAGCTGGATGCTCATTAAAATGTTTCTCATGATTTACATTTGGAAATAAGCCTATTTTTGGTGAAGCTCTTGGTGATATACTGGAAGTCACTTCTCTCGGCACATCTAAAGAAAAATACCATTAATTTGATCATAAGTATCTTTTATGGATTAATCATTGTTTAGCTATGCAATAATTCTTTAAGGAATTGATTGTAAAATGTTTAGATTTTCAATCATGCTATTTCTATTAAATTAGTTTAATTTAGTGGTCAACGTATGAAAGTTGCATCAAACAAGACAGCCATGCAGTCAAGGCAAACAATTTTAGTATAAGACAAGAACATTTCTCTAGGGAAATCATGAAGAATGTAGCCATAGACTCGCAAAACCTCATATTATGTTTAATCCAATTTTTTTAAATTATTTGTTATGAATGGTTAGATTGTATATTAATTGGTGCTGAATTCAAATCCAAACAAAAGCCAGAAGACAAAAAATCTAACATTGGTAGGTCATCAAAGGGCACTATATGAATGAAAATAACTTAGTTTATAAAGGTATTTTCTTCTGATAAAAACTGTTAATGTACTGTTGCCTCAATTTTTACTGATAACATACTTTTGATATTGAATTGCACTTACAACAAATACACTATAAAAAGAGAACACAATCTATTCTATGATGCAAATTAATAGTTTCTCGACTAAAAGTAGGGTGGATACAAAAGCAGTTAAGGCATGGATCCGGTAAAACTCTATTCCAGTGGGAGTGTAGGGGTTTTACAAGCCATTTTTGACCATTTTGAGGTCATTAATGAAATCCAAACATATATCCTTCCGTTCATTCCTCTGATGCCATTTTGTTATAAGATTACGAGTTTTCCATAATTATTTATACATATAATTTCAATAATCTAGCTCTGCGCTCCTATTCTTTCCTGCATTCCTACTTATTCCTCTCTACTTGTATGTAGCTTAATAGTTTCCATAGGCTGTCGATTTACCTGATTTACCTGCCTATGCTAAGCTCCTCCCCTTTAGGTCAGAGTCCGCAGATATATTGCAACGTAAGCCATCATTTAAATGCAAAGAATAACCACATGAAACCATAGTTAAAGTTTATTCAAAATCAGGGAGGTATAAACATTATATAGCATAAATATTAATACATTTGAAGGAATTATGTATTTTGGCATACGGCGGTCTCAAAAAATTGATGACCATGATTATAAGGACTATCTTCATCTAGATCTCACTAAGCCAGTCAAGTAGAATTGTTTACTCAATAGAAGAAATTAGCTAGAATGATAATTACAATCGAGATTTGTTAATTATTAACCTGCTAGTTGAACACAAGTAAGAGTAACGACCGGCAAGCTCTGCAGAGGTATTTTTTGTATTTTGTTTGAGAACAAGACAATATGTCCTTGATTATTTATGTGAATACTCAATTTTAAATTGTATTGAGATGTCTATTAAAAAATAATTACAAAATCGTATCGGTAAAATACCTGTTGCATAAGACGGGTCGTGACTCTTTTTATTCATATATAAATACATCTTTCGTAAAACTCCATCCAAGCCTCTATGTATTAACGAATTATTGCTGAGTGATGAAAATAAAGTATATTTGGCGAGGTGCTATCATGGTAAGACACGCGCTGTCTTTCACGGGGGGGACACTAGATGGTGCTGCGACTGCGACCTGCCGTCAGAGGTAGAACCACGATTGGGCGATTTTACCTGCTACCTCCGTAAGAATAATGCAACGCTCTTGATTGGAAATATTAAATAATATTACTTATATTTTGATTTAGAAAAGGAACCTAGTGGGGAAAACACAGTACAATAATCCTATTCTCTGGTAGAAACTACGTCAGACTGCAAAATTTCCTCGGTATTCTGTTAAAACTTTGTAATCAGGTACTTTTGAAACCATTGATAGGTAACTAGAACAATTGAATAAAGATTGCATCTAGCATCTATTTCTTGCATCTATTTTTAGGACCAAAACAAATCAAGTATCAACGAGTATGGCTCCCCGGTACTTAAAGTTATACATACAAAGATTATACCACATAAATTAGTTATAATTACTGGACGACTATTACATTTAATGTTTTTATATTTACTGATTTGTTGCTGGTCTTTTTCTTGTTTTTTCCAAATTCCAAAACCATACCAACCTGGAAGCTAAGCAAGAAATGAATGGTTTCGGACAGACGTGGCTCACTGCAGAGTTAAGGAGGGCTGCAAAGGAATCTCAGAAGGCTGTTTTAGTTTAAAATTCACAGGTATGTTTCATAATCAACACATATGTTTTGTATAATAATTTATAAATCAACACAGAAAGTGGTAAATTTATTGTACCTAATACTCTATTAGTAAATTGAAAATATATCGATTAATTACTAATGTACTCTATCTAACTTTACTGCTTACACCCTTGGTAATCGCTTATATGAACAATTATTGTGAATAAGCCGTTTGACTATATTTTATAGATAGTTTTTGATTGGGAATTTTTAAATAACTGATTATTTATTTAAATTTATCCAAGGCTTGAAGAAGTTATAGCCTATTTACAATTAACATCAAATTATTAATAAATTGCATGAATAACTGAGGGGTAAAGTGTGGGATACAATATTTAGTTATATTATGGGGGGGGGAGGTTATAGGAAGTTAATTACATACAATACAATTATAGGTGAGTTATGTGGGTAGAGAAAGTTACAACTTTACTTCAGCGGGGGGAGTTCGTGCTAGGCAAATAAATATAGGTCCATGAGTGAATAGTTTAATATTAATGTAATTTGGATTGATAGATAAATAAAGCCAATTAAGATCTCAAAAGGTCATTAAGAGTCACTGGAGGGTTATCTAATGGCTTCCATCTTGTCTCGAGGAAAAGTGTTAAATTGGTATATTATTCAGTTAAAAGAAGAATTCAAATGTCTTTTACTTGGAGTAGAACTCAAATTATATTGAAATTAGTTACGATTTGAAAGTTCAGAGTTGTAATAATATCCTCTTACAATAAGTTTGTTCAAAAAGGCTTTTAACAATAATGTCTAAGTTGAGCTTGGAATGATACTACCAAATAACATAATTTTTCTTGTCATAGAGCTAAAATTAACATATTGATGCTGCCAAATAAGGGTTGCGCTCTGTAACATCGATGGTTTCAACAGTTTTAGGCCTTTTGACGGCTAAATACTTATTAAGGGGAGTTTAATCAGGATCTCTGTCCTACGTGATGTTAACACAGACCTTCCATTGAGTCAAGTTCTCTCCTTTTCTCTTGAAGCTGATGGTCACACATGGGGGGCTCTCACCTTAACTTTTATTGTTTGGGGTTGAGAGTATGTATCATATGGTTTATGACACTTGCTATTCAGTTTATTACATCAGTTTATAAACATTAAAATGAATAAAAGAGATCAATTTAGATTTTTATATTTAAACTTAATTAACATATTAGAACAGCTTGGGGGGGATTCTTATATGGTACTAGATGCCATCGTACACGGACGGTTTCACCCGGGAATAAAACCTGTGGTGTGTGTGTAAAAAAAACGAGATCGCACGCAGCACGCTGACGAGAGGGAAGTGAATTTCCACATTAAAACCTTAAAAAGATAAATAAAGGGTTTAAACCAACACTGGTTACATTATTTTGAAAATTAAAAGTAATTGTTTTTTGGATGTTTTGATGCTCCTGGTTATATTTAAATTCACTAATAGGATGCCATTGTTGTAAATATCAGTGAGTTCAGGTTAAGTGTTAGGGTTTTATCAATAATGAACTTCTCTGATTTGCAAACTGTCAAGTTAGTCCACAAAGTTCTGCAGACTGGGAAACCTGAATACAGTATCTAAGAAAAAAGCTAGTGTTTAGACATCAAATCAATGTGCGCAGTACTCGACAGGATTGCCTGTTGCACCTGCCAAAAACAAAATTAGAAACTGGGAAAAGGGCATTTAGATACTTTGGACCACAAACATAAAATGCTTTGCCACTTAGTTTAAGGAATGTTAGTTACTCTAAGTTTAAAAAAGATGTAAAAGAATTGTATATTTGATATTTGTTTGTATATATTACGCACAAGACCATTTAGATATCTAATTTTTATTTTCAGTTTTGTTGTTGTTGTATTTCTTTCTATAATGTTGACAAGAGTTGTCATGTAAACCAGAGTTATACTTTGATGAACGCTTGCTCAATAAAGTCATTATTTATTTATTTATTTATAAAGTTAGAATGAGGAATTGTCGGGATAACAAGTTGGTATAAGAGTATGAGTGGTGATAAAACGATATTAAGACACGAAAAACATCCTTTTCCAGTGTGAAATCCCCATAAGAATACGTACTGAAGGTGCTCACACACTGGTGCGCACACACTGGTGCTCACACACTGGTGCTCACACACTGGTGCTCACACACTGGTGCTCACACACTGGTGCGCACACACTGGTGCTCACACACTGGTGCGCACACACTGGTGCTCACACACTGGTGCTCACATACTGGTGCTCACACACTGGTGCTCACACACTGGTGCTCACACACTGGTGCTCACACACTGGTGCTCACACACTGGTGCGCACACACTGGTGCTCACACACTGGTGCGCACACACTGGTGCTCACACACTGGTGCGCACACACTGGTGCGCACACACTGGTGCTCACACACTGGTGCTCACACACTGGTGCTCACACACTGGTGCTCACACACTGGTGCTCACACACTGGTGCTCACACACTGGTGCTCACACACTGGTGCGCACACACTGGTGCTCACACACTGGTGCGCACACACTGGTGCTCACACACTGGTGCTCACACACTGGTGCTCACACACTGGTGCTCACACACTGGTGCGCACACACTGGTGCGCACACACTGGTGCTCACACACTGGTGCTCACACACTGGTGCTCACACACTGGTGCTCACACACTGGTGCTCACACACTGGTGCTCACACACTGGTGCTCACACACTGGTGCTCACACACTGGTGCTCACACACTGGTGCTCACACACTGGTGCTCACACACTGGTGCTCACACACTGGTGCTCACACACTGGTGCTCACACACTGGTGCTCACACACTGGTGCTCACACACTGGTGCTCACACACTGGTGCGCACACACTGGTGCTCACACACTGGTGCGCACACACTGGTGCTCACACACTGGTGCTCACACACAGGTGCTCACACACTGGTGCTCACACACTGGTGCTCACACACTGGTGCTCACACACTGGTGCTCACACACTGGTGCTCACACACTGGTGCTCACACACTGGTGCTCACACACTGGTGCTCACACACTGGTGCTCACACACTGGTGCTCACACACTGGTGCTCACACACTGGTGCTCACACACTGGTGAGCACACTGGTGAGCACACACTGGTGCGCACACACTGGTGCTCACACACTGGTGCTCACACACTGGTGCTCACACACTGGTGCGCCGTCAGAGGTACAACTACGATTGGGCGATTATACCTGCTACCTCCGTAAGAATAATGTAACGCTCTTGAGTTGAAATATCAAAAATTATTTCTTATCTTTTTATTTATACAAAAAACAGGTGGAAAAATGACAGAACAGTAATCCCATTCTCTGACAGGAACAAAGTCTTTCAGCAAAGTTTCCTTGAAATCCAGAGGAACGATTTTGTTAAAACTTTGGAATTAGGTGCTTTTGGACCTAAAAAACGATTGATACAAAAAAACCAGGAAAATTCGTATTTTGTTAAACATCTCGTTTTAAAATTGGAAATTTCAACGACATCATAGTCTTGAAAATTCTGCCTGATAAATATTTGTATTCAGTTGTATGACAAATATACCAACTTGGTATTTTATGGATTAATCTAAACTGGCTGGATCAAGTTTTGGGGGAAACGAATTGCGCTTTAATCTTAAGTTAAAAATAACCCCAGGTTTAGTTTAAACTTGAGTTGGGGAAAGCAGCCCTAAGTGATGGAAAATGTCCACAAAAATTCTTGAAATAACATAAACTCGCCATTATCAACAATGAATTTCAAACAAAGAATTTTATACCGTTTTAATAATGTTTAACACAAAAATATAATTTTACATTTTTAAGTTTAATAAGTAGTTCTTCAGTTTTCTATGATTTAATACACTTTTGTTAAAAAAATATCTCAAGTATAAAAAAATACATAAAATGCGGAAGATTTGCCATTGAGCCTCTGACAAAGCTTTGACGAAAAACAATTTACATAATTTGATGGGAATTTCCAAAGCCTAGCTCCAAGGATTTGATAATCAAGACTCGTTGAATGAAAGTTTAATTTAGGAAATCTATTACTACTTTAAAGATTAATATGATTGATTTCTTAAACTGAAATATGTAACTGGTATAAAATAAAAACTATGGTCATGTTATTTTATGAATAAGGAAAGCCACTGAATAGTATATGAAAATGACTAACATGATTAGAAATATTACAATTGGTGATGTATGGGGGGATTAATAAAAGAGTTGATTAAATGGTTCAAATATAAATACGTTTGAGCTAGTGAGGTCAAAAAATACCTCCACCCGAAGTTCTGAGGTCTAAGGTAGCCCGCTATAAATAGTATAATAAAGTTTCCTAATAAGGATCAAATGCAAGTTCGATCACGGGCCAGATCCAATCTATCATATAATAGACCATCTATCTATCCTTCTTCTGATAGGTCGCCACCAGGAATAGCTCTGGCTAGCCACTATCACGTGGCGACAGCAGGTGATTGGGGCTTTTAAAGGAACAACCGCTTTGACGATTTCCTTTAGAAATGATACCCTTATTAGTCAACCAGGTAGTCAACCAGGTAGTCAACCAGGTAGTCAACCAGGTAGTCAACCAGGTAGTCAACCATTCGTCATATTATAAATTTAGAACAGCCCAATTCAAGTAACGAAGGAAATGGTAACTGACAGAAAAAGGGATTGGAAAATTTGTATGTAACATGTTTAATCGGCGAGGATGTAAAATAATTACAAGAGTGCTCCAAAATTGCTACTACAATGACAACAATTTAATTCGCTTACGGCTTTGAAAGATAAACAGAATAACATTCGTGCAATAATAAGCTAAACAATGTTAGTTTTAAGAATATCAGTACGCAACAATATACTAACAACAAATACTTACTATATAAAATGATCAATTATACTATCAAGAAATACAATACCCCCGTCGCAGCAAACCTGCCCACTCAGCGAATTTCCAATGCGTATATGTGTACTACCACACACAGCCACAAACCAATTTTCAGCAATATAAATTCATAGGTAAGCGATTTATAAAATGTTAATTATTCTCCATAAGAATAACATGGCGGCTGAGTATGCAGGTTTGCTGAAACAAGGAACAAAACAAATGGGTTATCATACAAATATCAATATAACTCAACCAGATGAAGCTTCTTACCAAGTTTTTTTAAATTTATGTTCATAACTAGGGGAGGTAAAATTTTACTTATTCTATATAAGAATAACATGAAGCTGAGTACGCAGATTTGCTGCTACGGGAAATATCAGTAAACAATTTTTTTTGCAACTATCATTAGATCATAATTAGATGCAACCATATAGGCCTACCAAGTTTCGTCAGGATACGATCACAAAATAAGCAAGATATACAATTGTTCTTATCATCCATAAGAATAAAATTGGACAACGTACTGTGTTTAGCACATTCAATATATCTCAATTGAAATAGAGTAAGGCGAAGCCGAGCTCGGAACAACTATTAATCACCAAAAACCCACTTTTGCTCCATGTGATTAACAACTTTTTTACCATACTGCCCGATGAGAAACGAGATCGCCCGATGCACAGCCGCAAGCTGCAGTCCGTTGTCCATATAAGCCTTTCATAGTTAAATAACTTATTAAATACAAATACTTTTTAAAATACCACGTTTTAAACGGACTAAAAAGTATAAAATAATTTATCCTATCCCCATATAGGTTGTCTTGAAAATTTGTGATTGTGAATATTTAGTAGCTATGAAAATACTTGTAAGATTTAAAACGGAAAACGTGTGGCGCAAGCAATTGATAATTGATGATGAGCTCTTTTTGACCTTAATTAGGAATTATAGATGTAAATGATACAAACTGATGTACTGTTATAAAACTGTTGTTTTCATACCGACAGATACTCTACTCCCTGCTTAACATTACCTATTGCTTGCGCCCAACGTTTTCCGTTTTAAATCTTACAAGTATTTTCATAGCTACTAAATATTCACAATCACAAATTTTCAAGACAACCTATATGGGGATAGGATAAATTATTTTATACTTTTTAGTCCCTTTTAAAAGCGTGGCACTTTTTATTTAATAATTTATTATTTACTTTGTAGTCTTGCATATGTGGAAACATAATTTGTAATCGATTTTAAAGATCTATATCATGTTATGATAGAGGCATGTGGGAAATTTAAGTTCGGTTAATTGTTTTATCTGTAATCAGATGTTCTAGGTTTACTTTGAAATGTTTGTTTGTGTTTACGTTTTAGGTTATTGTAGGTTGAAATTTACAGTACCGGGGGACCGAGCCATGCTCGGTGTTTGATTCCGCAGAAGAGGCATTGAATTTGTTTTATTTAAAATACTCGTTCATTTTCAATATGAGCTCGTTCGCTTCGCTCACTCACCTCCCGGATTAGCTCGTTCGCTACGCTGACTCGCCTATCGGAAAAAAGTTTGAGTTGCCATTCAAGTAGTTTTTAATTTCCATTATGAGAGTTGCTATTCAAGTAGGTTTTTTATTTACATAATAATAAACAGCTGTTTACAATATTTTAATTTATAGAAGCTGATTTAATGGTTTGTTTTTGTTATTCATAGTAACCGGTGTTATGATTTTGAACTCCATAAGCCCAATGTTAAAATTTTCAATTTTCAAATGAGTTGTTTAGAAAAATACGAGTTTTCCTGAGGTAGTGGTTTTCACCAATCGATTTTTTAGACCCAAAAGCCCCTAATCCCAAACTTTCAGCAAAATCCTTCCGCTGGATCTCGAGATCAATTTTGTAAACAAACAAACAAACAAACAGACATAGCTCGTATTAGAGTATAGGATACCGGGGGACCGAGCCATGCTCAGTGTTTGATTCCGCAAAAGAGGCATTGAATTTGTTTTATTTCAATCATTCGTTCATTTTCAATATGAGCTCGTTCGCTTCGCTCACTCGCCTCCTGGATTAGCTCGTTCGTTACGCTCACTCGCCTATCGAAAAAAGAGTTTGAGTTGCCATACAAATAGTATTTTATTTCCATTATAAGAGTTGCTATTCAAGTATGTTTTTTATTTCCATAATGATAAACAGCTGTTTACAATATTTTAATCTATAAAAGCTGATTTAATGGTTTGTGTTTGTTATTCATAGTAACCGGTGTTATGATTTTAAACTCCATAAGCCCAATGTTACAATTTTCAATTTTCAAATGAGTTGTTTAGAAAAAAAAGAATTTTCCTTAGGTAGTGGATTTCACCAATCGATTTTTTAGACCCAAAATCCCCTAATCCCAAACTTTCAGCAAAATCAATCCTTCCGCTGGATCTCGAGATAAACTTTGCAAACAAACAGACATAGCTCGTATTAGAGTACAGGATAAAATAAAAAAAATTTACTTTCAATAAAATGATTTATTATTGCATTGTCATCCATTTCTGAGCTATATTTCAAGTTTCAAGTTTCTATTACATCGCGAAGTTAGTTTAAAATCGTTTGGAAAATTTGTACTGAGCAGACAAGAAAGCGAGCTAATAAAAACGTGTTAATAAATTAGGTGATTTGCGTGATTTGTATCGTTTTACTAGTTCAGATAGGTTAACTTTAGAATATTGACATTTCATTTATTTACAAACAAATATCGACTTGCATTCTGCCCACGTGTTTGTTACCTTTCAAATACACAAATTTACAAAGGAACAATAACAATCTTTGAGGTTAGCGCACTGAAAAAATCCAAAGCTGATTTTCGGTACCCTATTTCAAGGTATCAGAAAAATGTGATTTTCGGATTACAGACCCAAAAACTGCTGCTTTTCGTGCAGTGTGATAAAAACCCATCTTTGGGGTATAAAACCCCTCAAAATAGCCCTTTGGATGGAGCGATCGGACTGGTTTTTGAACTTACGTTCATAAACGTTACTTTACATGTTTGTACCAAATGTTTCATAAAAATCGGACCATTTGTACAAGAGTTATTGCGCTCATGGGCATATATTGAATTATTTATCTAGTTTTTAACGAATGGTGTTTTTGGCATCTGGGGACCTCAAAACATAAATTTATCATGATCCCGGGCCTAGGTCTTACCATGCCGACTACGGAAATAGCTTCTTCCCTATAGGGGAAGTTCGCTAAAAAACATAAACTTAATACGCATAAAGATTTAATTAAATCAAAGTTAATTTGCAGTTAGCAGGTGCTAGACATGGGATCTGAATCAGGTTTATGGTATTTTAGAATGCAAGTTGTAAAGTGACGGAGTGTCAATAATTTGTACGATAATACTGTAGTAAGTTAGTACCACCTAGTAAGGAGCTTAATAACTAATACTTAAGTTACATAAATAATATTAAAAACTCTTGTTTTAGGTGATCCAATAACTAGCAAAAGAACAAATAATATACTTTAGTATAGTTAATAATTAAGTATCCTTTTAACAGTAAAGTGCAGTTGAAAAACAAGTTTTAAATTTGAGTTATTCCTTTGTATCTTTAATAGAGGCATAACTAACTTACAAGGAGATACTAATTTATTCCGCCCCATCTACAATTTTATGGCACCTCTACAAGTTTCTCCGGCACAACCTACCCTTCGAACGTACAATAGAACGGAACTGGAGTGTACTTAATGTCCTAATGGTTAGGTAAGAATATAAACGTCGTCACTACGTTGTCTAAATTGTTTGAAATGTAGCCTACGTTTTTCGATTCAATCTTTTCTCGTGTCAATTATATCTCTTACAAAATGATACGTTATTTCTGACAAAATATTCAAGAAAGTATAATAATTACACGAAATTATTTGTCAATGTGACGAAAGTATGCAGCGAATCGACGGGGAAGTATGAATCGACGGGCCAGAGACGGAGACTGGTTTGTTAAAAATATTACGCTCCCCCTTTACAGTGCGTATGTTATCCACAGTTTATAGCCCCTAATTCTATCCGTAGAAATGTCAAAGTTACGGCTTCGTCACAGATCGCAGCTCAATTCCTCGGCTTTTACTGCGTTCATTTTTATACTCTACATTCGTCTAATCTGAGAATGCATGTGGAAATCACCTTTCATATATAATTTAAATTTCTTTTTCCATTTTTTTAAACATAAATAACGTCTTTCTTTAAATTAAATGGGTGCTGTACATTGTTGCCGAATGCAAATATTTGAACAGCTGATAATACGTTTTAGTTTTTCCTTTCTTTTGTTTAGTTTAAATTATCAGATTTAAAAAAGGGAGTAATACCATCAACTGTCTCTGGTAAAACTTTGCCTAATTACAATATATACAAAAGTAAATCCAGACAGGGTAATTTATTAAACTGTAATTCGCAGCAGTCGCAAGAAGAAAAATCTATCGTATCAATATCTAAACAAGTAATTCTACAAACTGCAACTGTTAGTAAAAAAAAACAAAAAACTGAAACCAACCAAACGATAAGTAGTGGGGTTATTCTAAACACCGGAAGTTAAAGGTCATATATTTCCAAAGGGCTAGCCTCTAAGCTAGGTTTGAAGGTTAAAGGTACTCAAAGCTTCTCTTTGTTTACATTTGGGAATCATGAATCTAAGACCACTGATACTCAACTAGTGAATGTTGGGTTACAACTTATGAACAATAAACTTTGGTAATTCAGGCAAATATCGTTCCTTAAATCACTGGGAAGGTAACTTTTTCAACAACTTTAGATATTGATAAAACTGCATATTCTTATCCTTCCTTAAAACTAGCTGAGGGACAATTAAGGATACAAGTCGATCTGCTGATAGGAAATGATTATTATTTTGATGTAGTGGCGGGAAACAGGATTTAAATATCCCCAGTTTTGTACTTAGTTTATACTAAAATAGGATGGATTATTAGTGGTAGGAATAAAACTCATGAGCTTCAGTAGCTAACGTATGACTCATCAATCCTAACTCTTTTAAAATCAAACAACTTATTTCTAAAGTCGCCAAAGTTTAAAATACCTGATACTCAAATTTGTAATATCGACAACTTCAAAAACGTATGGCGTTTGGAAGCGATTGCTATACGTGAAGCTCCAAATGTTAAAGATAATGATACTGCCTTAAATCATTAAAAAAATCAGTAACATTTGAACACGGTAGATATTCTGTAATATGGCCTTGGAAGGATTATTCCCAGATTTGCCAACTAACTACAATCTCTCTCTTGGACGATTAAAATCTTTGTGTGACAAACTTTCGAGCAAACCAGATATCCTGTCTGAATACAATTCTGTAATCCAAAAATCAAATTCATGCAGGGATCATTGAACGTGTAAATGTTAGTACCGGTAAAACGTCAGAAAACGTTGTTCATTACATACCTCATTATCTAGTAATAAATGTTTCAAAAAACACTACAAAACTCAGAATTGTTTATGACGCATGAGCTAAAACTAAAAGGAGTAACAATAGTCTTAACGATTGCCTATATAGCGGCCCTGTAGTTTTGGAAAATATGTGCGGTTTGCTATTAAGGTTCCGAATGAATGCTACAGGAATCACAGCTGATATTGAGATGGCCTTCCTTCAAATAAATCTTCAAATTTCGTATAGGGATGTAACTAGATTTCTATGGCTGATAGATCCTTTGTTTACAGCCACTAATGATAACATTGAAGATTATAGATTTTGTAGGGTTCCATTCGGAGTGATATTAAGCCCATTTCTCTTTAGTGCTACAATCATCCATCTTTTATCACAAACTAAGCACAGTCATCCCACTGAAAGGTTAAATCCTCATTTTACGGTGACAATTTGGTTAGGAGCTGTGACACAGAACAAGATGTAGTATCACTTTATGAGACTGATTCTAGTATATATTCTAATATTAATACCCCCGTCGCAGCAAACCTGCGTACTCAGCGAATTTCCAATGCATAATATATGTCTTAATACCATATAAAGCCGCATACCAAGTTTTATAAAAATATATTCATATATAAGCGATATATACAAGTTTAATTATTCTCCATAATAATAGCATTGGTGATGAGTAAGCAGGTTTGCTGCAACAAGGAACTAAAAAAATGGGGTTTTATGCAAATACCAATATAACTCAACAAGGTGAAGCCACATACCAAGTTTTATTAATTTATGTTTATAATTAAGGGAGTCATTACATTTTACTTATTCTCCATAAGAATAACATGGGGGCTGAGTACGCAGGTTCGCTGCTACGGGGATAATCGACAAAAAATCAATTTTTTTTGCAAATATCAATATACCAGTTCTACGTGACCCCACGTGCCAAGTTTCATCAATATACATTCATTAATAATGGAGATATCAAATTTTATTTATTCTCCATAAGGATAACATTGGACAACGTACTGTGTTTAGCACTTTGAATATCTCTGCAACGGTTGGACGTAGAATCACAATTTAAACACCAAAATGATTGTTTTGTTGAGCTGAGTTGATTGGTAAAAGAAAATGTGAAGTTTACATTAAAATTAACTTAGGAAAAGCCAAAAACCTTTTTCCCATAAGATTAACATAGGAGATTTTATGAGCAGGTTTTTTTGGATTTTCTCCGCAACCACTTAACCTAGCTTAATAATTCAAAATACCATATTATTTGTTTTTTTAAGCTCTATAACATGGTCTAAACCAAAATTAAGTGTTTTAAAAATTTTAGGGTAAAAAATGCAAAAAACCGATTTTTGGAAAATTTAAAACCCCCATAAACCCCCCTTACCATGGCCCGATTTTTCTGGTTTTCGAACTTAAAGTCATAAATGTCACTTTACACATTTGAGCCAAATTTCATTGAAATCGGACGTTTTTTACTCAAGTTATCGCATTCACGGACACATATATATATATATATATATATATATATATATATAGATATATATATAGATATATAGATATATATATATACATATATATAAATTTGAACGAATAGTGTTTTAGTCATCTGGGGACCTAAAAAAAAAAAATTGTCATGGTCTCGGGCTTAAATCTTACCCTGAGACCTACGGTAATAGCTTCTTCCCTATAGGGGAAATTCGCTAATATGAAACTTAGATGTTGGTGCTAATATCTACAACTCTGTTAGGTAAAGTACCAACAGAAAAAACTTCTGAAAATGAAACGAATGTCAATTTACTTGGCTTGAAATGGGACACTAAGCTTGATAACCTTCATATATAACCTGTAAACTTCACCAAAGATGCTCCCATTTCGAAAAGACAAGTTCTTGCGTAATATCATATGTTTTTGATCCTTTAGGATTGATATCTCCGATAACTTTACAAGCAAAACTCTTTCTCAAACTACTTTGGAAAGAAAACTTGAACTGGGATGAATTACTAGAGGAACGGAAGTGCAAGGAGTGGAAAACTATTTTAACTGACCTACTAAAATAACGTAACTAAAATTTCCATTATTAGATATGTAGGACTTAAACCAGATACCGTGGGTGGAGCTTCATTGTTTCAATGATGCCTCAAAAGATGTCTACTCTTGCGCTGTATATGTTAAATTGGAGAAAATGGGAGTTTGTAAGACAATTCTGATGTTCTGTAAGAGCCACCTGACTCCAAAGTAAAAAAAGAATATTACTTTGCCTCGACTAGAACTTTTAGGTGTTTTTATTGGAGGACGAGCCTTAAACTTTGTGGAAACCTCTTTAGGAATTACAATTGTTAGGCAATACAACAGGTTTAGGGACAGACTCAAAAAAGATATTGATAAGGCTAAGGAGTTATATTACATGTCTCAGTTTAAAAAACACACAGGTGACTCTAGAGCCCAATGGAATTTAATAAATACAATAATAAAACATCCTAAGGCCGATTCCTCTATCAAAAAATTGTTTACAATAATATAGTTGAAACAGAACCAACAGAAATTGCTGAATCTTTTAATACTTGTTTCCTCATTATACCAGACGTGCTTAAGAATAGTATTTGTAATCTTCAAACTTCTGATGTACTTGATGAATTCTTTAGAAACCCCATCCAAGACAAATCATTATTTTTGTTACCAACATGCAGAGATGAGTACCGTTCGTAGACTTAAGGCCGGTAAAGTACCTGGTCTGGATGGGATTAACGCTTCTATATTTTAAAGAAGATAATTTTAATATAGTTGATATTTTAGTTTATCTTTTTAATCTAAACATAGTAAAGGGTGTGTTTCCTACTTTTTTGAAAACTGCTATAGTTATCCCTCTATATAAGCGGGGTGAAAAACTAAACTCCTCAAACTACCACCCAATATCATTACTTTCACCATTTTCTAAATTATTGGAAAAATTATCAAACAAGTACTTGCAAAATTCTTGAACAGTAATTCCTTCTTTAGAAGAAAATGTATTTGGATTTAGGGAGGGTCTCTCAACTGAAGATGCACTTCTCAAGTTTCTAGATCCAGTTTATGAGTCATAAAAGAAAATTTGCACTGCACAGCTTTGTACATTGACATTACAACATCACGCTTTGTACCGTATAGTTGTAGTTTTTTAAGCAGCATTTCACAACGTAAAATTGCCATTTAATAAAATGCAACAAAAGCCGTAGTTTCAAAAGGTAAAGTGACTGTTTAAATACAAATTAAATTTATAAGTGTTCCAAAACGTAAAGTTTCAGAAAGTCAAGTATCCTTTTAATTTAAACATAGTAAAGGTGTGTTTTCTACTTCTTTGAAAACTGCTATAGTTATCCCTCTATATAAGCGGGGTGAAAAGTAAATCCCTCAAAGTCACTCCAGTCCGTTGTTGAATCGAATTCTATAATGAAATATTTTGAAACATTTTAAAAATATACTGTTTTAAAACGTAAAGTTTCAAAAAGTCAAGTACAGTCAACTCGAGACTCGTAGGGCTGGCTGCAACAAACAATACATTTATGTAACGCTTGCTGTATCACGCATTATGAAGGCACAAAAGCTGGGGCTAACTTCAGCTCTACAAAGTACAGAAGTTACACGGATGTGACATTTGTATGCTTCTATATTACGTACTAAGCTCTATCAATATTATTCAAATAAGGTAATTATAAATGAATGATAACACAAGCGAAGATAGCGATTACACATAATAAGATTAATTTTAGTTTAATAGTGACACTGACGTTTTATGCGTTTTTTCCTTTCATTGCAAAACATATTACGTTAAAATATGAATACATACACTTTAATATTTCATTTATCAACAGTCAGCTTAAATAAAATTATGATAAATTAGTTTAGCATTTTAATATTTTAATTGATTTCGGTTTTTCTACAGTTTTTTGTAGTTGGAAAAACAAAGTTATTAGGTGGTCAAAATTATTGTTTTCCTTATTTAAATATTAGTTTGGCTAGTATTTCAGTTGTGACTTTAGGTGTTTTTTTATAAATATATTTTAATATTTTTTTTGGCTTCAACACACTTGAAGGGAGCATTTAAATTCCTTATTACACGTATTTGACCAACCCGGCCACAGTAGCAAACGTCGCGGTCGCCGCGCTGCACTGTGTCGACAGATCTCCAACGTGCTCGGGAACGCCTGCAAATTGTGGAAGGCAGCACGCAGAACAATGTCTGGAGCGGATTGTACTTTATGTTGTACCACTTGACGTTATAATATAGTCTACTAAATTAAACTCGATATTTTAAAACTCGACTTTTTGAAACATTCTCTTGTACTGAAATTGGATCGAACTGGAGTGAGTTCATTAAGTGGACGTTTTAAAACACGTTTTAAAACTTTACGTTTTGAAACAGGTGGTTTTTAAAAATACAAACTTTATGTTTTTAAACTGTACCTGATGGAACTAAGCCTCCGAATAGAATTAAAAATTAAATACTTGACGTTATAAAACTTAACTTTGTGGAACACTCGCATACATTATTTAAATTATAGTAGTTACTTTACCTAATAAAACTTTACGTTTTGAAACGCATTTTAAATTACATTAATTAAATGATAACTTTACGTTATGGAACTTTACTTCGTGGAACAACTACATATTATACTTGCTTTTAAATATAACTTCCCGTTATGAAACTTTACGTTTTGACAACCGTGTTTATTTACAATTAAATATAAGACAACTTTATGCTACTTTACTTTCTGAACTGCTATATAAATTGTAATGCAGCTTGACCTTAAGAAACTTTAATTTTTGAAATACAATGTATTTCATATTTTATAATTAGGAACTGACCGTTTTAAAACTTACTACGATTTGAAATCACTACATAAAAAAACTGTAACAAATATCTACTTTACTTAATGCACCCTGACGTTATGAATCGTCCCCATTACAAAAGCATTTGATACAGTCGACCATAAAATACCTCTTGAAAAAAATGTGGTGTGCTGGTGTTAGAGGGGTGACACTTGAATGGTTTCCAGTTACTTGCTAGAAAGACCTCAGTTTACAAAAATATGTAATGATGCTGCTAGTTGTCAAGGCTACCTGAAACATGGAGTCCCTCAGGGCTCGGTGTTGGGACCCATCATGTTCCTCATATATATCAATGACTTGTGTAATGCTCAGTTTAATGGTAAGCTTACAACCTTTGCAGATCACACTGCCCTGAAGTACTCAGGAGAAAACTTAAGTGAAATCAGAAATGTTATGCAAAATGATCTCATATTGTTAAGGTATTGGTTTGATACAAATTATTTAGTTCTCAGTGAAAAAACCAAGTACATCATTTTTGGCCTAAGACAGGATTATTCGTTTGAGGAATCTCTTTTTAACCACCAGCCAATTTTCTGTGGGGCTTGTAGCTATCCTACTGTAGGAAATGTAACAGAAATTAAATACCTCGGTCTATTAATAAACTCAAATCTCTCTTGGAAGGGACTTGTATCGAAGCTTCGAAGAGAATTAGTCAGTACACTTCGCAAATTTTATTTACTGCGGAATATTTGTCTTCAAAAAGTTCTTCTGTATGTTTATCATTCTTTGGTTAGTTCAAGATTGGGATATGGGTTGAGTTGGTGGGACGGAATCTACCTTTCAACGATTCAACCTATTGTCACTTTACAAAAAAATAGTATTAAAATTATTTAAAAAAATAATCGACTTGAACAATCTTGGCCTTCGTTTAATACACTCAGAATTCTACCACTTCGTCATTTATATGTTTTCAAAATTTTAAGTTTATTTTACAAAAAATGTAGCAATGAATATAATTTGGTGCAGATATTGAGGTAAAATCTCAGAAATAATTGTAATTCAGTACCCGTCCCACGTCCCAAACTCACATTGTGTAGACAGTTTTTTAATTTCAATGCACGACGCATTTTTAACCTTACTTCATGCTAACGGTACATACATGATATTTTTGTAATGAAATATGACTGTCACATTGGGAGCGGCATGACGAAAATTTTCGTAATCGGTTTCCTGCCACAGGGCCTGGTGCTGAAATATTTCGTCAATGTGCCGCGTTACTAACATTGAATTGCTCAGAGCTCGGCTCGTGGTAGAATACGTTGTATCATTGAATATACAGAGTATAGAAGGACAACGGTATAGGGAAACCTGTGATTGGTAGCTCGACCCCCAACCTAGCGTCAGATGTTAGAACCAGCTGAAATGATTACACTATTCGCTGCTGATCCTACCGGCAATTCTTTGCACTACGACGACCACGTGCAGCGCGGCACCGGCACCGGCAGCCCGGAACTGCGCGTGCGGTGGCAGTAGCACTATCTATAAATCTCGAGGGAGACGAGAGTGATCCCATGCATTGCACAATTTCAAAATGGTTATATTACTGTTACCTGCAACTATGATTGCTGATGGAAAGGACTTTTAATGTAATTAATAAATAAATTATAATATAAACAATATTTACTATTTGGTTTTAATTTAAATAGCAATAAATTGTTTGTTAATGGCAGCTAAGATTTACTAACGCTTCATTTGAGCAATTCATAGTACAGTATTACATACATTACATCCAAATGTTTTAATACGCTTGGCATTATTTTTACCAAAAGGCTTAGCCTACAGCCAACCTTTATTGTTTTTATATATTAAAATCAGCAAAATAAACTGAAATAATTGAAGGTAGTTCGGCGACCTTACACAGCCATATTCGCATTACAACAGAACATGTGTGAGAGAGAAGGAGATAATATAAGCGCCCTCGCCCCTTATGGTCAAGGTCACCGACACTATTCTCACTGTGTTTATAAACAACTTTGACTGTGTTAAAACACTGTGGGGGGTGAAAGCGATCCTTTATGATTTAGACACGGGTAGACATTTTATAGGTCGTTCCCGAGTGGTTCGTCACTAATCAGTGTCTTGATTATCGTACATTTATTATTAACTTATGTTTGAGATTAAAAATAATCAAATATATTTTGTGGGGATCACAAATTCTGAGAGTTCCAAAATCGCAATCATCTTGCCATGTGAAGTGGAACAAATTACGGAATATGTAAGAAAGTGAGCACACGTTGAGTATCAGAGCACTTAACATTCAAGTATCATGTATTCCTTCAATTTAAAGTATATCCCTTGTTCATGTACCAAATTCGAAATGCTACTGTTAGTTCTTATGTAAACGCTGTTCAGTATTATAATGTAAAGGATACGTTTACCAGTTGTAAGTAATAATAATTATTATTATTCGTCCACATTATTTTCTATATTAAAATAGGCCTATGTGTTTTCTTTCTGTAAGTGTTAAATTAATTCCATAATTTTCACTGGTTAGTGTGTTTTTTCTCACGAATAATGCGTGAACTCATACTTTTTATATACGGTATTTGTATAGTTTGTCGTAATAATTAATTTGTGGCAAAACTTATGTTTATACTTATTACTGGTTTATTGGTAAAGGATAAGTTGTTTATTTGACCTTTTATTCAATTATTTAAAGATCCTATTAATTATAGCTAAAAGCCCTTCATAAATTATAAATACATGATTATTATTTTATTTGTTTTGAAATACACTAGATAACTTGTACGGTACATATGATAGGTGCGTGTAATAATTACCGTCGAGTAATCTAATGTATATACATGTACATATTCATGGTTTGATTGAATTTTTTATAGAATGTTATAGTTCATAGTAGGCTATGAGAAGAGTTTTAGAGTTTTTTTTTAGAGTATATATATTAGAGTTTTACATTAGTATCAGCAAATTATATTTTTATCATCCTTTTCCCATATAGTAAAAACCTGTACCTTTTCAAAACAACGTATAAAATTGTTAAATTTGTATCTGTGCAGTGTGCAGTATGTATTCAAAATATGCATTAAGGAATTCCATTCATAATTTGAAAGTTTATTTAAGTGTCATTGTTGTGCCCCTTCTATCTCGCACTATTGCATTTATGTATGGTTTATGGTCTTAATTAAATTTTAATAAAAGGATTATAGAATATTCTGGTTATTTATTTAATGTTATGTATGCTACTTTAATTTTCCAGTTTATAGATTAAATATCAATTTATTTCAACCTATTAATTTTTAGAAAAGAATAAGGAAATAAATCTACCATCTGTAAATCGGATTTTTCTAAATAATTAATGATAGATCAGTTGAAAATAATATTAGTTATTATTACAAAATGAGTAGTCCTATTTTTAAATTCAGTATTAAGGATTTGTACTGTGTAAAGTTTTGAAATAATAACATTCCAGCCCTGGTAAATGCCAGAGTACACCATTTGGTGGTGTTTACGTTTGCGTGATAAACTGACAAATGATAACGAAAGCGACGGCGCCGGCGCCGGCGCCTGCAAGGCTACTGGTGGAGGGTGGAGTACAGTACGGTTTGTTGTTGGTCTGCAAGTCGTCAGCCGTGCTGCGCTCCAACAGAGAACTCGTGTACTAAATGGCAACGGTGTCGCTCGTACCGTCAGATGCGTGTAGTTGCCTCTAATTGCAATCACGCACTCTTGACATTACCGCGGTCTCTCTCTATTTAGTGTATACTCAATGGTTGTATATGTGTTCAGATCGGCCGAATGATGTTGTAGGTTAGGTCCCTGGCGTCGCCCGACGTTCGGCCACGTGTTTCAATTTTGATGAGTCGCCTTTATATCGTGTTTTTATAATGCATTTTATATATTTCAATAATTTTATTTGTGTTAGTATCTGTGTATTTTGTGTAATATCAACCCAAATATCAGTTTTTATTTTTAAAAATTTGTTTACTAACTGGTTGTTAATTACAAGACGACGTGATAAGTAGGCAATGAAGGGACCCGAGGACGCATTTTTTCGTCATAGCAAAAAATCTTAAAAATATTATTTCAGAATATTTTACCCTCATAAAACTTGTTGTTTTACGGTACAAAAACTGATAAAACACATTAAGTTTATTTTAGTACCGACATTTTTATTATTAGTGAATTTCCTATGGAAAAGTGAACTATTAGCATGACTCGCACGGTGTAACTTAAGCCCAGGACCGCCATAGCAGTTACTAACGTGACCCCCTGAACACGTTTTGTGGTGTCGTTCAAAATTATATATATATATGCACTAAAACATAGAATATATGCAATATGTGTATGCACTCTAGCGGTCGCATTTTTTGTCCGAATTACTTAAAATTTGGTAGCGAGGTTTCTGTCTATAATCAGTTGGACAAGTTCGATGAGCAAAACAATCGGAAAACTCTAAACCCCTTTTTTGGGGATTATTCTTTCAAATTTTGAGTTTTTGGGCCCAAAAAAGGTCAGAAAAGCCCCGGACGTAAAATGAGTGATTAAATTAAGATGGAAATTAGTATAGCGAAAGTTTTAAGCCCTCTATCGTCATTCTAGCATAAATATTTACCGAGTTATTAAAGAAAATGTATATCGGCTAAACACAATACGTTGTCTCATGGGATTTTAACATTAGAATAACATGTTATTCATTTGTTGGTGTATTTGTATCATCCCCAGAAACCTCGCGCCTACTTTCAAGCCTGACTGGACCTTCTCCTAACCTTATAATGGGCAAAATTGTATTCCTAGCATTGCAGATAAATGAAACCAGGAGCATAAGAACAGCCAAAAAATCAATATTTTCAGATTTCAATCAAATTGGAATAAATTTATGTTTTTACACTGGTTTTGAAATTTAAAAGTTTTGAATGTCGAAATTCACTTCCCTCACGTCAGCGTGCTGCGTGCGAACTCGTTTTATTATTAACTTTATTATTACAACACACAACAACTTGTACCAGCCTAATGAAGAATTTTTTCGGCATCCCAAATGACGTCATTCCTGACCTTCTAAATGACGTTTCCTGAAGGCTTACTCGCAAAGGTAAGATTTTATAAATTTTGATACGTTAGGCCCTTTTTATGGTCTTATGATTTCATGTTCAGCACCGAACGTGTTCCTGAAAATCAATACTTTTATCTTTATTGATCTAAAAGTAAATATAACTTAATACATATACTACTTGAAAGCGGTCTTATGGCTGGTCCGATGAATATACTTGTTGTTTATGGTCGTGTTTGTTAATGTAGACTTTCTATATTGTTGAACTCCAGTTCATATTTCCTTCTTATTGAACATACTATTCTGGAAGTTTATCTTATTATTTTCTTCGTAATCGTTTGTGAAAATAAATAAAATAACTATATGTTAGGTATTATTATTATTTTCAAATACCCCCGTCGCAGCAAACCTGCAGACTCAGCGAATTTCCAATGCATAATATTTGTCTGAATTCCACATAAAGCCGCAAACCAAGTTTCATAAAAATATATTCACATATAAGCGATTTTAATTATTCTCCATAAGAATAACATTGGTAATGAGTATGTAGGTTTGCTGAAACACAGAAACAATTGGTTTTTATGCAAATATAAATAGAATTTAACTAGGCGAAGCCACATACTAAGTTTCATCGATATTCAATCATAAATAAGCGATATATGACATTCTAGTTATTCTCCATGAGAATAACATGGGGGCTGAGTACGGAGGTTTGCTGCTACGGGAATAATCAATAAAAAATCAATTTTTTTTGCAAATATCAATATACCAGTACTACTTGAAGCCACATACCAAGTTTCATCAACATACATTAATAAATAATCGAGATATCAAATTTTATTTATTCTCCATAAGGATAACATTGGACAACGTACTGTGTTTAGCACTTCGAATATCTCTGCAACGGTTGGGCGTAGAATCACAATTTAAACACCAAAATGATTGTTTTGTGGAACTGAACAGATTGGTAAAAGCAAATGTGAAGTTTACATTAAAATAAACTGAGGAAAAGCCAAAAACCTTTTTCCCATAAGATTAACATGGGAGATTTTATGGGCAGGTTTTTTTGGATTTTCTCCGCAACCACTTAACCTAGGTTAATAATTCAAAATACTAAATTATTTGTTTTTTTAAGCTCTATAACATGGTCAAAACCAAAATTAAGTTTTCTAAAAATTTTAGGGTGAAAAATGCAAAAAACTGATTTTTGGAAAATTTAAAACCCCCATAAACCCCCCTTCCCATGGTCCGATTTTTCTGGTTTTCGAACTTAAAGTCATGAATGTCATTTTACACATTTGAGCCAAATTTCATCAAAATCGGACGTTTTTTACTAAGTTATCGTGTTAACGGACACACATATATACATATATATATATATATATATATATATATATATATATATATATATGTATATACATATATATAAATTTGAACGAATAGTGTTTTTGGCATCTGGGGACCTCAAAACAAAAAGTTATCATGGTCTCGGGCTTAAGTCTTACCATGAGACCTACAGTAATAGCTTCTTCCCTATAGAGGAAATTCGCTAAAAATCTGAGGAATAAGACAGAAAGAGAAGATGATGGAGATTTTTAACAGCCACCTCCCAACCTCTATTTCCCAACTGACTACTAATAACAACACGTTTAATCATTCGACCAGCCACAAGACCATTGGCTACTAAACGTTGTCCGACAACATTAAGCGAAGCTACTAATGAAAGGAAATAAAAGCAGTAAAGTCGGTTGCCCAAGCCAACGGTTTCCAGCCTAAAACCATCGAAGAAATCCATCTTGCTATAGCCTAACGTTTAGCGTCTTGGACTTCGGGTCAAGGGGTCACGGGTTCAAATCCCGGGGTCCACAACACTTTGAGGGGTTTGGGCCGCTTTCCCCAAAATCGTTTGTGTGCTCTATTAACAAAAGTGCTGTTGGCGTTGAAATAAAAAAATCGGAAACAGATTAAACGAAAAATTCAAATAAGAACGACTTCTGAGCGGAAACACAGAAAAAACACCAAATACTCAGAATTTAATTTTATTGGAGTTAGAACCCAGAAGATTGCCATAAATTTAAGAAATATTGAGTTTCAATAGACTTCAAAACACATAATACTATGAAGAATATTGTATCAAAAACTTGAAGATTTAAAAAAATACATACATCTGGTTTTCCGACAGTTTATACCAAATTAATTTCAATAATTGTACTAAACATTATATTTATTTATTTATTTCCAACCGACACACCATTTTGTTTAAACATTACAATACCAATTTCTCCAATTTAAATCAAGATGATAGCAGTCAATTTATGAATGTCTATAGCAATCGAAATATATATAACTAATAAAATCAACATCTCTCAATCTTATGCAATCAATGGAAATTTAACACGGTACAAAAACCACTCAACAGTAAATATGCAAAACTCGTACGATAAATAATAATATTAATCCAACAGAATAAGAAACAAAAAGCAATAGTACAGAAATGAATGCTACAATTCAGACTAATACAGGCTCATTTTTGTGGTTAGTTGGGTTCTATACCAATCTGGCTCAAGCTCTTCTGAAGCAAGCTAAATAATAATTGAAAAAATCAACATGTGACGAAACTGCACTTCCAGATCCCAGAAGTCTTGACAAACCGGTGTTATAAGCTCAGATGGTTAGTAGTAACCTTCTTCTAAAGATCGTCCTGGATCTAGTCCCCCTTGGCACAGCTATATCAACCCAGATCAGAAGTACAATCCAGGAGACCATTTACCAGCGTGTACAAGAACACCACCAGCTATACAGCGTCTACAATGGAGTGCACAGAAAGAATATATTGCAAAAATATATTGGCAAAACATATTGACCAAACAGTTAATTTTGTAAAAATATTCAAGAACCATGTATCTGCTTGGAAAATCAACAAACCGGAAAGATCTAATACCGCAGAACCCCTTGATAGGTAACTGTGATACTTTAGTAAAAACTTTGATATTCTCAAGAGCTGCAAGAAAGGAAGGATAACGAAGAATTAATTATATTTGATTTTTTATAAAGGAAAATTAAAAAATAGGGGACACAAATTGCAGAAGAAAATGTAACTGTTCTTATTTTATTATATTTTGTAGAGGAGTTTTAGCTTTTATCAAACCATACTTGTGTTACTTTGATATAGAAAAGATATTAGAAACTCAACAAGTAATGTTCGCTAATAAGTCAGAACATGTAATTCAAACAGAAAATTTGAATTTATAACATACTAACAACAACATGTTTAAATTGATAAAATGCTTTAGTTTATAATATATTTAATAACACTCATTAATATGAAATATTACAAATTTATCCTATAGTCTCTACATATTAAAAAAAGTCTAGTAAAAAATTGAAGTGTTGTATCTAAAACGTGTGTAACACAACATAGCATACAAATATGAAAATCTTATTGAACTTAATTGTTAATGAAGCATAAATGGCTCACGAGTCGTTCTGAGATTAAAACGACATTTAGTAGGAGTTAGAAAGCTAATATCAGGTCGTTGGGGCAAGATCACCTTGTACCCTGCGTTGTTTAACAGTTTATTATAGGTCTTATCTGTATTTTACAATGTTTCGAATGTTTCTAATCGATAATTATAGGATCAGTTAGTGCTTTCTATGGATGCTATCATCATTGTTTGCCATTTGAGAGTAATCGTTTCCAAAGTCAGAGAAAATAGGTGGAATAGATATTGTATCTACAGTATTACAAAAATAGTAGGGACTTTTCAATAGAAGAAAGCAAGTGTCGGTTTAGTTTTGAAAATCTGTTAAGTCAATATCTATTCAAAAAAAAAAAAAAAAAAAAAAAAATATATATATATATATATATATATATATATATATATATATATATATATATATATATATACAAGGTGTACATAAAGTCCCGCACGGGTTTAATATTTTCTGAACGATAACAGATAAATTAATAAGATTTGGTACATCAACACTACACCTAAAAATCTACTTTTTAAAGGAACTATCAGTTTTCTGTAATATCATGGGGACGTCCCGCAAGGAGTCAGAAGGAAATCTTAAATAGGAGCATAGGTCAATATGCACATCACTTTAAAGGGCTTATCTAGCAGAGTTGAATGCCGCAAACCGCACTAAAAAAGGTTGATCCAGTAAAAAATGGCGGCTGTTCAAAGGTTTTATTAAAAAAAGATAAGATCTTTCTAATTGTTACTGTTACCAGTTTTTCCCCGTTTTCAATAGATTAGGACCAAATTTGTAACCCTTGAGGATAACTAACGTCATAATTCACTTCTGTATTGACAGGCATAATGTAGTATTTAGCTGCAGTATTTAGCTGCAGTATTCATTTAGTTGCAGTTTTGCCTTAATGGGGTTGTGGCCACTAATAAAATGTAACCAAGTAAAACCTTTGAACAGCCGCCAATTTTTACTGGATCAACCTTTTTAGTGCGGTTTGCGGAATTAAACTCTGCTAGATAAGCCCTTTAAAGGGATGTGCATATTGACCTATGCTCCTATTTAAAATTTCCTTCTGACTCCTTGCGGGACATCCCCATGATATGACAGAAAACTGATAGTTCCTTCAAAAAGGAGATTTTTAGGTGTAGTGTTGATGTACCAAATATTATTGATTTATCTCTTATCATTCAAAACATATTAAACCCGTGCGGGACTTTATGTACACCTTGTATATATATATATATATATTGTTATTTTCATGTTTTTATACTTATATATATATATATATATATATATATATATATATATATATTATTTTTGAAAATGTTTACAGACTGTTAAACATAAAACAAAGCAAAATAATTGGGATGGAATTAAAATACCTATGTATTATTTGCGATTCTATTTAAAGGACGGTTGGAACTAACTTTACTACCTAGTTTTACAGGTAAAAAACATTGATTTATTCATAAATATCAGATGATTGTTTACGTCGGATTATAATCAAAACAGAAGCTGTCAGAGTGAGGTTTGCTGCTTTAGCCAACCCTTAACTGATTCTGAGACGTTTGATTTGTCAAACTTTCATTTGCATCTGGGACTGGGACAGCTGTTATACAGGTCCTTGGATTAGTTCCGAAAATAGGCCTAATCAAAGTCCGGTAAATGGAGATGCTTTTTAATATAAATTATTTGAGAAATAAATAAACAATTTTGTTTTCAGAATTATTTTCGTTTATACTGTGGTAATGATCAGACAAAATATAATTCAAAGTCCAAAACAATTAAAGGTGATGGGTTAAGAGGGGGCCGGACCTAGCTCCGCCAGCCGCCGGCTCCGGTCGTCTTTTAACATGGGGCGCTACTATAAATGTTTTATTTTATTGAATGCCCGCATTTAAATGCAAAAATGATCGCAGGCCAAACAATCTGATAGTTATTAGCCGTATGACCTTAGAATCAAAATGTATTATTTTAAAAAAATAACACATAAAATATGTAAACTAAGTTTCTTTTTTCCCATAAGGAGTTGTGTACTTTTGAAACAATTTATAAAATGACACGTTTTATATAAATTAAATTTGAAAACGTCATAATAGCAGTCATGTTATTGTTAATGTTTGGCTTGAGTATTTTTTCGGTTTTAAAATGTGAAACTGTTCCAAAATAAGACTTTTTTGAAGTCTTACAAAACGAGTAGGCCCACAGACTGCAACTGGTTCACCGTCACCCCGATAGATGGCAGCAACGTCGCTTATCGACCAAAGATCCCGTTTCCGCAACCGATTTTGCGCGGCAGATTTGATTCTCCTCTTGAAACCATTATCACCTACTGCTCGAAATCCAGTACATTTTTCCTCATATTTTTGAATTTACATGGCTCCTCATGACATACTGTCTGTCATTTCAGTAATCATTTATTATTTAATGTCTGTAACATCTGTTCTTACTGCTATGCTGTGTTTTGTTTTACAAAACGATAATGACACCTTAGTACATGGTGTTCGTTTTGCTATTTTGGTACTGTAGAGGGGAGATATTGTGCTTCCAGCTGCTTTTGAAACACGGCACGGTTTTTGTCATAAACTACAAGGCATTATGACAAACTCCAGATTGTATACAGCTCACTGAGCAACGCGCCGGAAACCTCTAGTATTACTATTCATAAAATATAAAAAATATTTCAATTAGAAATGTCTGTCAGTCATTTAGCCAGTCCAAACCTAGGAAAAGTGTGGGAAATCAGTATGTCACAGGAAGTGTTGCCCTCTTAGGTGCAGATAAAATTCCATGATGGTCGCTTATTTCGCTGGTCACTAACTTCACTGAAGTGTTGACCTCACAGGTCGCTTATTTCGCTGGCCGCTTTTTCCCCGACACCAGACTTCACCAGAAGAGAGTAATATATAATTTCGAGTCCGTGTAAATGTTCCGGAACAATGCACTGACCGATTCTAAGACGTGAAATGATTTGGAATTTTTGATCTTGATGTCTTGAATTTTGAAAACCAAATCGGAGTCGTAATTTGAGGTTTAGGTCCAAAAACTCTGCTGACTCAAACTTAGGCTTTGTAGGCCTAACTGATGCAGCCTCCCAGTCTTCTTCCCATTGTACATTAGCTTTCTTGGTGACGAACGAATTTGTGTAATTGAAACAAGGTAGAAACGAGTTATTAATATTGTTTAAATGTAAAGCATCTTTATCAAAAGAATCCGGTAACTCGTTCCCTTTTATGCCAATGCGAGAAGGTATCCTAAACAAAATTACTTGTACTTCAAATTTAATAATTTTGTAAACTGTAGTCTGATTTCATATTCGATGTGTGCAGATTTGGCATGAATAATACTTTTGGAATCAGATAGAATTATTATTATTTTACTTGGTGGTAACGTTTCTATGTACTTCATGGCAGTAAAAATATCTAGAGCTTCAACATAATAACTCGAATAGTGTTTATTTAATCTGAATGATATAAGCTTATAGTTGGTTTTATAATACATAAAACAACTTACAAGTCTTCGTTCGTCAGCTTTAGAGCCGTCAGTGAAGTGTTGGATGTAAGAAAACCATTGTGATCGGATTTCAGACTCGATAGAATTTTTAAATAACCATAAAAGGATCTGTCATTTTTAGAAGTCTTAGAAAATACGAAAAATATACTGGGAAAGTTGTAAATAAACTATTAAAACGTATGTAACAAAATGGACATAAATATAAATATTTAATATCAATTTCCATTTACACGTGTTGTGTGTATAACTGGAAATTAGCAATTGAGTATTATTTTTTATCCAATAAAGACTTAATTGATTAGCATTGTACACATTTGCAAGGCTTGTTTTTTGTTAATGTTTCAACAGCTGTTAAATCGTACACTCTAAATATGAGTAAGATTTACTTGCTAAGTTTGTTGGTTGCTTGCTTGCAACTCTGATCTCAAGAACGGCTGCAACGATTACCTTCAAAAGTTGTAATTTCTGGGTTAAAAATAATTTATAGACAGGTCTTCTCGAGGGGAAATATCTAATTAATTAAAAGAAAATTGACTGTCATGGATTCGAAAACCAACGAGAATAAATTATGGGAATAGGGTTTGACGCAATTAACCTCAAGTGACCTTATTCAAATGTTTTTACAATTTCGAATTTTGGCTTTGACTGTTCATTAGATCATTAAAATACGACGCTAAGCCGATTTTAGTTCAGAAAATTCCTCTGTTATTTCTCATCCGATTTTTAGGCCTGAGCGCACCATTGTGGACAGGGCTTACAGCAGTAACATATGTTATAAGATAAATACAGATACACAAACCACTGAAATGATAACAAGATTATTGTCTGATTATCAAAATAAAGTGACTGGCGGAGCGACCGAACATTCTATTTCATAACCTCGTGGAAATTAAAACACATGGGTAGAAATCTCCGATAAACGTTATTAAAATAGTCAGTTAAACATGTTTAGAGCAATTTTTCAAATATTTGTTATTTCATTCCTATGAGTTCATATGGATAGTTATATTTTAAAAAGCATGAATTTAAATTTAAAATTTCTCAATTAGGGTTTTTAAAAATAAAACTATCAATATAAACTCATCGGAATAAGGTGCGAAATCTTTGGCAAATTTACTACAAAGGTGTTTGACTGGCTATTTAAATAACGTTTATTGGAATGTTATCTTTTCTCGACGTTATGAGGTTGCCGCACGGCCGCTCTGCCAGTCACTTTCTTTCGATAATCGTAGAGCTTATTAGCAATAACTTAGCTCGGTTTGTAGCTAAAGGAGTCATTATTAATTAATTCTCCAGTAAACCGTAGATAAAATTCAGGCTAAACAGAAGGTTAGAAGTTATAACCTCTACAAGTTACTAGTGTTTTTTTATCCTGACTATAGCAACAAAGTCCGTTGGATCAAAAAATACAACGGTCTATAGAAAATAGATCACAAATTGTGTTAATGAAAATTGCTAAACTCGACTATAATAGTGAAAAGTGATATTCTTAAGGCTTATGAAATTTTCTTACGGGATATAATAAAATACGTCTTACAACACTTAAGAATATATTTACACTTTCTTTAAATCGATATAAGGCGGTGGCTACAAAACTGATACTACAAAAACAAATTTGAACCAGAGAAATAAATAAATAAATGTCTAATGTATTTCTTATAACTTAATATTGTTACTAGTAATTATTATCAGACATAAGATTTAGACGAAGTTGCAACATATTTGATCAGACTTCACACCAAACAGTCTTGACAAGACTTTTGGGTTTAGTCCCTTGTATGCGGGGCGTGCGAGAAGCCGCCAGTGACAGTGAACCCGTCATTCTAGGTGTTGTAAATCACACTAGACAATACCGATCCTTTGACTGAAGGCCGAGCCTTCGCACGCTGCCGGTCGGTAAGGAAGAATTATTTGAAAAACTGCTAGCGCTCTAGTGGCCAAACTCCAAACGAAAAGGCGGAATTCTATCTGACTCCTGCCCCCTCTTAAAGGTTAACTGTAATGAACCGGCCAAGGATCTTGCTATTCTGATGGTCACTTGCAGAACAGCCCAGCGTTCTTTTAGCGGTTAAGTGAACCGGAAAATATTTAATCTCGGTCCGTTCAAACTTGTTGGAATTCCCTTTGAGTTGCACTTTGAACTTAATGTAAAATTGTTTGATTTTAGTATAACAGGCCTTATTGTTTTTGTATTGGTTTCAACTAAATCAATATAATACTGTTTAAAATAACGTTAAATCGTATAATCAAGAACAAATAATAATTTAAGGTTTTTAATTTTAAGTCGAAAAAGTTAAATGGTAAATATAAGGTTTGTATCCCAAATGTTTTATTCACTTTTGCAAAAGAATGTGAAATGAACGTCAAGATTTAGGAACAAAAAATAGTAACACAACGTTTAAATCAGTTAAAACTAATATTAAAGTTAGTAAAATAAACTAAATTTTAATGTCAAATTGAACGTAGGACCGCAACAGAAAATGTGTTTGGCAGATTTAGCCGAGATTGAATTTAGTTTAGCTGTTGTGACATTTCACCTCTCCTATCAGTTTCAGCGGGTTGGTCTCTCACCCTCTCCTCTGAAATTACAACACCTGCCGTAATCAAAACCAAACAAGCTCTGTCTTCAGCTTTGGTATTTGTTACCATGTGAGTGTTTATTAGAAACTTCTGTTGACGTCACACATTCTGTGACTGAACAAAATAAATGTTTACCTTTCAGGCAAAACTTATCACGATATACACTTATCTTCTGTAAATATGGAATTTACATGAACTATTGTAGTTCCATATGATTTTTGGAAAACAATCGGCACAAATGTTTAAAGTGACATTAATGACTAAGTTCGAACACTAGAAGGATCGGACCACGGTTCAATCAGTATTATGTTTTTGTTGTTGTATTTTTACCCTAAAACGCTCCTTTTTAATTGTTTACTCCATTTAAATAAATAATTTACCTTCGTGATAATTTTGTTACTTAAAGGGAATAAAAATAAAACGTAATTATGAATTAGTAGGGGTATTATCTGTAATGGCAAGCACGTTTTACATTGCATCTATGTCTAATGGTTTTGATTACTAGGAGTACGCTCCAATATTCGCTTAGTGGGATGATCGAACTCAGAAATGGTGTATGAAAGAGTAGGGATAAATGGAGTGTTCTGGGGCAGGAGGAGCCAGGAGGAGCGCCCCCCCCCCGAGGAGCCCCCCCCCTAATTAGTATGCAAATTTTTTTTTAATTACCCTAATTAATATGCAAATTTTTAATTACCCTAATTAATATGCAAATTTTTTAATTACCCTAATTAATATGCAAATTTTTTAATTACCCTAATTAATATGCAAATTTTTTTTTCGTTTCAGGAGGAGCCCCCCCCGTACATCAATCAGGAGGAGCCCCCCCCCCGGTACATCAATCAGGAGGAGCCCCCCCCCCGAGGTCTCGTCTGTGACACTTTACCCCCCCCCAACCTAACCTAACCTAACCTCGGAAGCAGCTGCGCCCGACCCTTCCGGGAACCCATTATAGTCCGCCTGTATCGAATTACATTAGAGGAGGGTTGCTTTTACCCCTGACAGCTGTCGTGATTTGTTGTCTAGGCGACAAACGTCGACGCAGCAGATGTTCGCACAAAAGACCAGTGAGTCGAGACCGGTCTGGGAAGCAGCTGCACCCGACCCTTCTAGGAACCCATTATAGTCCCCCCGTATCGAATTCAATTAGAGGAGGGTTGCTTTTACCCCTGACAGCGGTTGAGATTTATTGCCCCGGCCTTCTCCGAAATCCATTAGTGGGGAGCGTCACCCCACATCGCCAGCCCTCCGTCAGTTCAGTTCGAGAGTTCAGTGCGTGTAGACGTGTTAGTCCGATCCTGCTCCGTTCTACGTGATTTTTGTTAGTTGCTGATTTCATTTGTGATATTCGTCCAGCATCTTTGAACTATTTAAAACGTTCGTGTTGTGCTGTATTGTTTGTGATTGTCGAAACTTTATAATCCATATTCAAGATGAACGACTCACACCAATGCGTCATTTGCGGCTGCACGTTCCCGCGCAGACACAGTATGAAGCACTACGCAGAATTCCACGGTGGATTCGTCCCACCCCAGCAAGGTACGTCATTGTGTGTTGCATTATTGTTTTAATCAGACTTAAATGTTAGTAATATAGGAATATGTTATGCAGTATAACCGGAGTGTGATAAAAGTCTTCTTTTTATTTAACAGCTTTAGGTATTCTGTGCGAATATAGAGCTGTGTAAAAAAAAATTAAAATTACATGACTATATTTATATAATGTTAATAACTTATGCTATCGTTCGAACCATCAAGTCAAGTCACCAGAGTACCCATATGACATACTTCAAAAATATTTACCCCCCCCCAAGTATGACCCTAACCTCGGGGGGGGGGCAAAAGTGCCACAGACGAGACCTCCTTTGGGGGGGGGGGTAAAGTGTCACAGACGAGACCTCGGGGGGGTTAATGGGTCTGGGCTACCATGGGTCGGATCTGAATTCTGATTGCAGATTCTTGCTCGTCTAGTCAAGACGAGTCATTTGAGTACCCACATCGACCACTTTGGGCAAACCTGATGATGACCTTGAACCTGACCTTCTTTTTTTTAATGCATTTTTGGAATCCCCTCTTCAAGCCGAGTCATTTGAGTACCCACATCGACCACTTTGGGCTAACCTGATGATGAACCTTGAACTTGAACTTGACCCTCTTTTTTTTAATGCATTTTCGGAATCCCCTCTTCAAGCCGAGTATTTTGAGTACCCACATCGACCACTTTGGGCTAACCTGATGATGACCTTGAACTTGACCCTCTTTTTTTTTAATGCATTTTCGGAATCCCCTCTTCAAGCCGAGTATTTTGAGTACCCACATGACGTACTTTTGATAATTAATACAAGAGTTGAGCAGGGTAACGCTACAACCAACAGAGCTAGCCCATCAGCGCCTGTGGACAAGTGAACTACCAGTGAATGCTTTGGGTTGGAGCACTTGAAGGGGGGTGTATCGATACACCCCCCATCAAGTACACTAAACTAAGACAGGTGTTAATCATTTCTCAATCTAATCGTTTTGTGCGTTTGCAGATGGAGAAGCTGCATGTCGGCTTTGTCGAGCCACATTCGCAGACCAGGGGGCCTTAGAGCGGCACATGGGAGCGAATCACCGCGTCGTTCCACCCCGGGAGGCGATTGTTGCACCGCAGACGACTGCCGGTGTCAATCAACACTCCGTTGAAGGTGAGAATCTACATTAAAATAACTTTTTTTCCCTAATGACTATTTACCTTCTTTTTTTAACTATTTAACTAGGTTCCTGAAGAAGAATGAGACCGTGACAACTGGTGTTCAACTGATTTAATTGTTAGGGGGGAGATTTTCGCTCCCCCTAACACAAAATGGCTTAGGGGGAGATTTTTGCTCCCCCATACGTAAGGAATTGTTGAAGACTAGAACAAGAATGAGACCTCGGGTGTTTGCCAACTGATGTACTATTGATTTAATTACTAGGGGGAGATTTTCGCTCCCCCTAACACATAAGGCTTCTTTAGGGTTGGCGTAGCTCATTATTGCAGCTACATCCTTTGCTTTGAACCCAGGATCATCAATGTAGACAAACAGTACAGAAAATTACTTCTTCCCTGTTTAATGATTGCTATTTTGATTTAACAAACTTAACTTTGAAATGTGATTCTCGAGAGAGAGGGGAATTTGTATCTTCATTTATCCTAATTTGTTTTTATTTTTATTTTCAGATGAAGGTCCGGGTCCTGGCCACCACACCTGCCATGAATGCGGTCGTCGTTTCCGTCGTGAAAGAAACCTGCGTCGACATGTGGAATCAACCCACAGCAGAGTCCGCAGGTTCCTTTGCGTCACATGCGGCGCCGAGTTTAAGAGGGAAGACAACCTTCGTCGCCACACCAATCAATTTCACGGTGATGGCCAAGAACGGAGATTCCCTTGCGCATACTGCGGTCAGGAGTTCAACAAGCTGTTCAACAAGGACCATCATGAGCGGTTCTCTTGCCCGATCATGAAGGACCTGATCCGGAACCGAGCAGCCATGGAACAGGATGAACCCCAGCCAGGTCCGAGCACGGAGCCACAACCCGGTACGAGCACACACCAACAACCCGACGATGTTGAGATGAATGGAGCAGGACAGCCAAACCCCGTGTTCTCACTTATTCAACGGGGTTTCCGCAACCGCCTCCTAACCTACCGTCTGCAGCGACCGATGGAGAATCTCGTCACAATCGGAGAAGTGATGGCGTTGTTGATTGTGAGCCTTACGGAGTTGCTTGAGAACACCTTGGCGAAACACCGCAGCATTAAGGTCAACTTGAAGCTGGAGTGTGAGTTCAAAAATGTGCACAACAACACCTGCCTGCGCAACTTCAAGACGAAGATGACTCCGCTGACGGCGACCTCGGACCTGAACCAGTACATCACAACAGCTTTTGCGAAGCTTATCAGAGAGAAGGCTGAGTGTGATCATATCGGCTCCGGTTGGACATACCTTCGCGTTCGTGATTTGGAGGTCGGTATCAACGAGTACACTCCTCTAGGTGAAGATGGTCGAGCTTGGCTCCCACTGCCTACGTCTCTGGAGAACACCAAAGCAGTCGTCAACGTATCGAACACCGATGAGCGGTGTTTTATGTATGCTGTCCTGGGCAAGTTTGTTCTAGAGGACCCTAAAAGACCGGCATCGTACACCGATGACATCATCGCCCGATACGATTGGACCGGCCTTCAATTCCCCGTTGCTCTGAAAAGTATCAAGACGTTTGAGCGGACAAACAACATCAGCATCAACGTCTATGGTATTGATCACACGCGCGTGGGTCAGAAACCTAACGGACAACCAAAGTATCAGGACACTGTCTTTCCCTTGAAGATCTGTAGGCAGGAGCGCGAAGACCATTGCGACCTTTTGTACGTGACAGCGGACGGTGATAGTCACTACGCCTACATCAAAGACCTTGGCCGACTGATCCGTCCCCAACTCACAGCGCGTGTAGACAGGATATTCATCTGTAAGCGGTGCTTCGCGCACTTTGACAACCGTCCGAACAAGCTCGGTCTGACGGGTGCTCAGCGTCTGGAGGAGCACAGGCGATACTGCTCCGCTTCAGCCCCTATTCGCATGGATACGCCGAGAAAGACTGAAATCAAATTCAGCCATCCAGAGTTCACCCGACGCGAGCGTTTCACCATCTACGCGGACTTTGAGTGTGCTCTACTGCCGACCGCGGAGATGGATGAACAAGTCGACGAGCCGCACGGAGGAGTAGCCACCCACATCCACATCCCATATGCCTTTGCGTACCAGATCATCGACTCGTACGGACTTGAAGAGTTTGAGCCTCGAGTCTACTTCGGGGATGATGCGTCAAAGACATTTATGGAGATGTTGAAAACTGATGTTGAACGATTGTGGAACTTCCTGTACGAAGCAAGAAATCTGCGCCCTGTCCTGACCCCAGCGGAAACGACGCAGTACAACTCGACAGCGAATTGCTACCTCTGTGGATCGCCATTTTCAAGAGAAGACCCAAAGGTTCGTGATCACAACCACGCGCCGCCCTACGAGTTCCGTGGCGCTGCGCACAGATCATGTAACCTACGCTACAGGGAGCAGCGAGTAGTCAACTGCTACTTCCACAACCTCTCCAACTACGACGCTCACTTCATAGTGCGGGAGTTGGCGGTCGACCCTGGTGATGTTGAGGTGTTGGCTCACACGGAAGAGCGGTACATCGCTTTCACGAAGCGGTTCCTGTTCGACCGAGCAGCGGCACCGGTTGGGATGCCAGGGCGTGGAAAAAGACAGCCAGGATTCAGAGTCAGGTTCCTCGACACCTACAGGTTCCTGGCTTTGAGCCTCGCCAGCCTCGCAGCCGCACTTCCACCAGCTCAACTCTTGGAGACGAGGAAGAGATTCCCCGAAGACCACCTCTTCGATCTAGTCCGTAGGAAAGGCGTGTTCCCGTACAACTTTGTAACGTCGAACGCCGTTTTGGAAGATACTACGGAACTGCCTCTGCAGCGAGATTTCCACAACGACCTGACCCTGGAGGACATCACGGATGCAGACTACGAGCATGCTCGCAACGTGTGGGAAACCTTCGGTTGTAGGAACCTCAAGGACTACGCCGAGAAGTACCTGCGCTGTGACATTGCGCTGTTGACTGACGTCTTTGAACGCTTCAGGGACACGTCGATGGCTGAATACGAACTAGACCCTGCGCACTACTACACCCTACCGTCATACGCCTGGGATGTCATGTTAAGGACCTGTGGAGTGGAGCTTGATACGATACAGGACTTTGACATGTACCTCTTCTTCGAGCAAGGCATCAGAGGAGGTATTTCCCAGGCGATCACCAGACACGCCAAGGCCAACCATGATGGATGTCGCCCTGAAGATCGACGACCTGAAGAGCCAACGCATCACCTGCTATACTTGGACGCCAACAACCTTTACGGTTGGGCCATGTCCCAGTGTCTTCCACAGGGACACTTCCAATGGCTCAGCCGCGAGGAGATCGCGTCCCTGGATATTGCAGCGTTGGACCCCGAAGGACCCACGGGCTACGTCTTGGAAGTTGACCTTCGCTACCCCGCCCACCTGCACGACCTTCACAAAGATCTCCCTTACTGTTGTGAGACCAAACGTCCGCCAGGAGGGAAATTCAAGAAGCTCGTTACGACTCTGGATGACAAGAAGAACTACATCTGTCATTACAGAATCTTGCAACAGGCACTGGAAAACGGGCTGGAGCTTGCGAACGTGCATCGCGTCATCTCGTTCCGACAGTCTCGGTGGTTAGAGAGCTACATCCTAATGAACACCGAACTGAGGAAGAAGGCCAAGACCAAGTTTGAACAAGACTTTTTCAAGCTTATGAACAATGCGGTCTTCGGCAAGACGATCGAGAATGTTCGCAAGCGAATGAACTCTAAGCTGGTGTGTACGCCGGAGATGTTCAGGAAGTACGTGGCCAAGTCAAACTTCCTGGACCGAACCTACTTCAACGATGATGTCGCCATTGTCCACATGTCGAAAGTCAATATCGTCCTGGACAAACCGTTGTACGTCGGAATGTGTGTCCTCGATCTGAGCAAGTGGCTCATGTACGACTTCCTTCGGAAGATGAAGAACCGCTACGGTGATCGTCTGAAGGTTGACTACATGGACACTGACAGCTTCGTGTTCGACGTCCAGACTGAAGATGTTTATAAGGACATGTTGGAGCATCTGGATGATTTTGACACCAGTGCGTACCCCAGAAACCATTCCTGCTACAGCCCCGTCAACGCAAAAGTCATCGGAAAGTTCAAGGATGAAGCAAACGGACTTCCTCTGCTCGAGTACCTCGGTCTTCGCTCGAAACTTTATTTCATGGACATTGTCGAGTTCGAGGAGAGGACCGAAGATGACGAGTTGCAGGTCATGACAGTGAAGCGCGCCAAGGGAGTCGCTAGAGGTGTTGTAAAACACAATTTAACCTCTGACGACTATCGGGAATGCCTCTTCAACGGCGTGTTGAAGATAACCATCAACACCAGGTTCCAGTCCCGAAACCACCGCGTCTTCACAGTCCAAGTCGACAAGCTATCCTTGAGCTGTAACGATGACAAACGCTACATCCTTCCGGACGGAGTCAACACACTTCCGTGGGGACACATTGACGTTCCACCTCAGCCCGAAGACATCCCTCAAGACGATGAAGAGGCGGAGGATGAGGAGCGTTGAGTGGTTGTGTTATATTGCCAAAGACCCTGACTTGACTTGTAAATTATTTTGAAAAATCTAGTCATTAGTTTGTATCGAGTCTCGTAAAACTTAGAAATGTTCTCCTTTTTTCTTTTTGTTCTAGTCATTAGTTTGTGTCGAGTCTCATTTTTGCTAGTCAATCTCAAATGTTCAGGAGCACATACTCGATGTAAAATATATATATATAAGGTGTGTAAATAAATAGCCAAATTGTTTGTATATACATTCGTATTTTTTTTCTCCCCTCACATAGTCTTAAGATACAAAAGTAAACTACCAATTCAAATGTATGACTACTTGCTAAAAGTGTAATTGCTAAAGGAGGTGAGGATATGAATGTTACTTTAGAATCATCGTATGATAGGTATGTCCAAAATTGGGACAGCCCTAGTGTTTTCACAAACACGCATTAGTAGGACTTTCCTACCTGGGTTAGAGTAATTGAAGGGGGGTGTATCGATACACCCCCCTTTGCAGTATATGTTCAAAGCATTACATTCCTCATTTTTCTCAAAATTTGCATTCAATATGTGTCTGACTAATTGCTAAAAGTAAATACTAAAGGAGGCGAGGATGGGAAATAATAAGAATGTTTCTTTTTTATTCTGAGTACACAACTAGTTTATTGAGAAAAAAAATGCAAAATTCAATTGGTATACATTTGTGCAAAGAGTCTTCTGATCAGTGCATCATTGTGGTCAGTAGAAGAGTGTTCAAAGAGCTGCACAAAGTCCGTCATCTTCATGCCGTAGTGGGTGCGGCAGTACAGGAACACAAGGCAGTATTGACCGCAGACCAGAGTGTTGTCACTTTGAATGCGATGCTCGTTGTACAGGTAGCGACGAGCGTTGCGTCTCAGGAATCCTTGGTAGAATGGAAGATGTGGCGGTTGACCGTAGCTGTCAAAGAATTCAATTATTCCTCCTCCTTTGTTAAGGTAGAAAGCGACCCAGTGAGTGCCGTCTTCATTGTGTGGATCAGTGTTCACAATCATAGCCGTAGATGGTGAAATATAATGGGGCAATTGATCCGCAGCGTAGACACCAACATTCTGTACGGGCAGTTTAGCCATACACTTTTGTATCTCTAAGGTATTCATTCTACTGTGTCGACGCCACAGTCAGTAGTAGGAGTAGTACTAGTAGCAAAACAAAAGCAGGAACTGGTATCACTCTCACCATCGTCAGCGTTATCATCAGCGTCATCGATATTTGTACTTAGATGTAACCAACCGCGCAATGTGATACAATTGGTTAGAGCGCATCGTGTGTGAGCTGTTCTGTGGTGGCGACATCGCACTGCGTTTGTTGATAGTAGACTGTTGATTGACGATAGTGATCCGCAGTCCGCAGCCATTATCGTTGATATCGATGACATTAGTAGTACAGTGATCCGTGATGAAATTGTATCGTACAAACTCTTTTTTCTCAGCACCTTTGACATAGACAATCGGTCGTTTGGCGATACATGCACGTAACTTTTCCTCTAGCACATGATACCAGATATCACCTTGGTCCCATTCCAATCCGTGACAGTGTTTTGTGAGCCAATAGCTTTCACGCAGTTTCTCTTGTGATAGGAAATCTCGGCTGAATGGTGATTTGGCGATATGATGCATTAGCAGTGTTCCACTGGCCAATTCCAAGACGCACACTTCCTTCAGAATGTAGTCATTTGAGTTGTCCTTGAAACATTGAAAATCCACAATAATTGGAGATGCTAAATTTGTACGCTGTGCTCTGCATAAACGATCCATCTTGTGCGAGTGTTGGTTGATGACTGAGGAGGACGATGACGCCGCCGCCGACGATCTAACCGCCAAAGTCCGCAGACACGTTGCGATGACGATCGATTTCTATGACGTTGTCAAACTCTGCGTATACCAGACAGTTGACAGTCTCTGTGAGTCCCGTGTCGAAAGCAATCTCCATACGCACACTGCCGTTGCGCACTAGGTTCCAATGAGTTGTGTCGCTTGCTGACATATCAGGTGTTAGATCGAATGCCATCAGACAGTATCCATCGTCGTAATCGTCTCTATTTATGAGATTACCAGCATCGCTAAAGTGTATGCCGGAGCCTGAAAACAGACTGTGATACGCCATCACGTATTTTCCCTTGCCGGTTTCGTAGTGTGGTTGTAGCGGTTTGGACGGCACTTGTTCACCGTCCACGTACAGCGAGAAGTAGTTGGTTTTGAAATTTTGAAAGTTAAATGGATTCTTTTTTAAATCACCATTATAAGCGGCGTTCGTGACCAGTCCGACAATAATTCTTTTCGGCACTTGACCTAGAAAGACATTGTCCAAAGTTTTGCTCCTCACTCCAAACGGCAGTGTGAATGTTTTCAATTCCACTCTGGTGATTGGGTATTTAGCTGTGCCGGTCTGAAGCGTCTTGCTGTGCGCCAACAGTACCGTGGGGCTAACTTTACACCTTCGTATCCAGAGATTCGCATCAACAATGTGCACCTTGTAGTCACCATCATCCGCCATAATGGAGAAGGAATCTTTTGACCGGATCAGTTTAAAACGCAGTTCCACACCGTTCAACAGGAACTTGTTCTGATTACACATGTCCACATGTAGGCGACCGAGCATATCGATTTCACGACTTTTATTTGTCATTTTTCGTCTCGCCTTTAGTCCATCGTTATCGTCCAGAGTATTGTCCATATAGCCGGCGTCGTCCGCGTTCCACAGTCCACATGTTAAATGTGATTTCCTAGCATCATAGCCGTAATTCATCAATGTTTCGATATACGCTCGATATGCATAAGTGTTGTTTTGTGGTGTGACCAGTTTCTGATTCATACTCATATCGACTTGACTGAATAACGTGTGCAGCCAATTGTTGACTGGGCCAATTTTATTCGATTCTTCGACATCTGCGATTGCCGCTCCTGTCGACTTGACAATAGACGCTGTAACTTCCAACATTGTTTGCGAAAGATCGGTGTATTCTTCGCCGTTTCCGGGCACAACAAACTCGATGGGCGAATCATCAGTCAGTGTGGAGATTGGTTTGTACTGAATCCATTTGCCGCTCTCGATACTGGTCTGCGTCGGTGGTAGGGAGAATAAGTCCAATTCCGTCTTGACGCATTCACACGACTTTTGATGTAGAAACGACATTGCTAGCGTGTGTGTGTTAATTGAATATATCTTGTATAGACGTTCTCCTCACTGCTTTCCTCGTCTTCCTCGTCTTCTTCTTCTTCTTTCTAACTGTCCTTCTCTTCTTGCCCTTCTTGGATGACGACGACGACCTTCCTCGAAGGAGTTTCGCCAAAGACTGAGGTGTGACACGACGGCCGCCGGACATGGCGCGCTTCGCGTTTCTCTTACGCGAGAGTATCGCGTTAGTCTTTCGCGCAGGAGTAGCGCGCCGGTGTTTCGCGGTATTCTTTCGCGTTACGCGACGGTGTTTCGCGCGAGAGCCGCCGCCGCCACCGCCACTTAGCACACGTTGAAGTTTGCCGTCCGCCCGGCGTTTTAGCGAGTCGGTAAACTGGCTGAAATGATCTCTAGTGGCTTCTTTGGGGTCCCGATGGTGCATGGCCATGTCGCCCAAGAATCCAACACCGGATTTCAACGCCTCTTTGGCCACAGCAGAGGCTCCCGACTTGAGTAGCGGTGTGATGGTGCGGAACATACCGCCTAGGAAACTGCCAATTCCATGTCCTCGCTGGTAGGGTGCACCGCGAAATACCCTCTCGATACTGCCTCCGGTCTGCTGAAATTGTTGGCGGTGATAGTACGCCAAGTAGGGATCGTTTGTATTCATCATTGCTGAGCTCCTCTTTTGAAATGAAGCTTCACGTATGACGTCCCAAAGAGGAATGACGCTTTTTTACTAGCGTGATCCCTTAGGTCAATATCGATCGTTTCAAATGTTCCTTTCATAACTGGCGCATAATGAGGACTGATGAAATGCACAGTCTTATGCGCGCCGTGTGTGTAGTTCTCTCTGTCAATGTTGACAATTTTCAAAAGCGGCGCTGTAGTGTCCCCAATCAGCTGCGGTTCAATCAGATCACAATACACGTACAAGTGTGTCGGCAGTCCCATAGTCAGATTTGGTGGCCATATCGCTGTGAGGCCATTTGACAAAACGTTCTCGTACGGATCGAAACCCAACTGGAGAGACAGCGCTTCGGTGAAATGTACTTTGCTTATACCGTCCACCATTGTCGTGATCTTGACTCTGTCCTGCTCTTTGTCATACTCAAAGTACAAGTACTGGGTGACATCCTTCGCTTTATTGATCATTTTCAATAAATCGGTTATGTTCTTGTAATAACCGGGTTTCATCTTTAGCATAATGTGCTCGACACTGAGTGTGACGGGAATACTCGGCAGAACGAGTTTATAGTCGAGCCAAATACACGATTCCTCGTCCACAGTCATAAAGGAACATGGATAATGCGCTTCGACCAAAGCCATCTCCCACTCGCCATCGCCTTCTAATCGAATTTGTCTCGGCAGATGTGTAGTGTACTTGGACACTGTGTTTTTTGGAAAATAATCCTTTGAGCTGTTGCTGGGCAATGTCAAATAGAACTGGTTGCTATTAGGCATTTTGCAAATCTTGCGCTCTTACCCAAGAATTGAACTCGTCTCCGTAACCTTCCCACTTGACGAAATAACGCTTACTGCGACCGCGACCCTTAGCGTCTAATATTTCAGCAATCTTGAACAGATGGTCGTTGTATATTGTCACTTTTTGTAATTCGCATTCGTAAAACTGACCAGTCACTTGTTCACCTTTGAGATCCGACAAAGTGTACATTGGTAGAGGCATCAATGTGTTTACACGACGCACCACAAACACTTCTTTACTCCAATTAGTCTCGTAACCTTTTGCGAATGTGCCCTTCTCCTTAGATATGCGCACTGTGGTGCCAACTTTCAGTTTTGGCTTAACACGACGCGGTATATTACCAAACATGCGACGCCATACCTGATGCATTATTCGCTTATTGTCGACAGTCACATCGACTGGTCGTATTCTATTGCCTAGACTCCTGTGAGCGCTGTTGTTGTATGCACTAACCAGTTTGTCCAACACATCTACATAACGATATGTGTTTTTGTAAGTCAAATATCGCCACATGCGTGTTTTCAAAGTGCGATTCACGCGTTCCACTACGGCCGCTTTAACATCTGGGTTTTGTGTAGTGACATAGATGATTCCGTATTGTTTGAATAATTTTTTCGTCTTGGCACCGGTGAATTCAGTACCTTTGTCAGTTTGTAAACAGTAAGGTGTGTCGGTCGCTTCGGCAAATATCTCCTCGAAAGCGTTGGCCACTTCAGCTCCTTCTTTCCGCCTCAACGTTCGCACATACAGGTGTTTGCTAAACACGTCTATTACAGTCAGTAGGTAGTTGACGCCGTCGTTGTGTTTACTAAGACCCCGCATATCGTTCAAGTCCGCTTGCCACAATTCAAATGGACCATACACTATGTAAGGATTGCGCGGGAAACGCTTGCGTGCCGGTTTGTGCAATGTGTAAGTGTCCTGTGTTTATAACCATTCAATCACTTTGCGTTTTGAAACTGGTTTTGCAGCTCGCGTTAAAGGAGCTAAACCGCCATACGACGAAGGTTCGATGGGATTGTAATACAAACGCTCCATAATACTGAAAACCTATCCTGTGTACGGTTCCCAATTGTCCAAATTTGACGACTGCTTGTTTCTATTTGAAAAATCAAACTGCTCTGTCGCTCGCGCCGGTGTAGATGTTACACGTTTTCCTCTTGCCGATCGAAGCCGATTTATTAGCGGTGTTCTCAGTATTGATTCAGTTGATTTGTCCACTTCATCGTCTGATCCTTCTCCTCCTGTGAATGATGATCGATATTCGGCATTTATTTCCTTAAGCGCTCTTAGATTATTCATGTAGTCCTTTGGCACGTTCATCGCTTTCAATGCGTTGAGCACTTCCCGCCATCCTGGCGGTGTGTAATCACGCATACGCACCTTTACTATGCAATTTAAGATATCCACTAGATTTGAGTCTGGGATTTTTACACCGTTGATGTACACTGAATAGCCACTGTCCCAACTGATTAAGCTGCCATCACGTTTCATGAAACGTAAAAGATTGCGGGCATCAGATCTGTAAGTTTTGGAAAACGTTTCCACAATCTCTTCCACTGGACCACCTTCCGCAGCGGGGTGCGATCGTCGACTATGCTCATTCCCACCCGTCTCAACGATTGGTATGCTAATCGGTTGACGTCTATTCTCTGCAATATGCAAGAAGCGATGTAACGCTTGTTTGTACAATTTCCACTTTTCACTATCGTCCATGCGTTTGTTATTCAATATTTGTTGCATCTCCGCGTCGAGGCTGTTTTCACTGGATAGATTAGTCGGTCTGTTATCCGTAGCATTTGATTGCAGTCGATCAATCAACTCTTGTGGCACAACTACCATCTTCTTTGCATGTTCCATTTTTTTTTCACTAATGACTAGCTACTTTTCTAAAGTGTAACTTCACGCACGACGTTCCAAAGTGGAATGGCAAATGATTACCAATGTTATCTCTTAAGTCAATTTCCACACTGTCAAAAGATCTATTCATAACAGGCACATAGTGCGGATCGATGAATGATGTTGATTTATGCAAACCGTATACATAAGTAGACGTGGATATATTGACAATTTTCAATAACGGTGCGACTGTATCGCCGACCATCTGCGGCTCGACTAAATCACAATACACGTACATGTGTGACGGTAAGCCAAGACGAATGTTGGGCGAACGGATGCTTTTGTTAACTGCATCACCTTCCAGCGTCAATTCATTCGGATCGAACCCCAATTGAAGCGCTAACGTTGGACTTAATGTAATTTTTACAACATCAGTTCCCATCGATACTTCAATGAATTTGTTGTATGAGTTTTCAACGGTGAACTTTACACCAAAAGTAATCGCTAGTTCTTGCGAATTGATATGATCACACAATTCTTGAATATTTGCGTAATCACCAGTCTTCAATTTAATTCTGTGGTTTTGTTTTGGAATAGCCGACACTACTGGCGTTACATCGGCAGTGCTGTCCATAACCCGCGCCAACGCTTCTATGTTCACTTTTGCTTCCTCTTGCGGTTGTATGCAAATGTCAATTGTTTCGTCATTACCGACTGATAGAAATGTCATTGGATAGTGCGCTTCCACAAGTGCAATTTCCCAGTCACCAGCGTCCAGTTGAATAGCTCTCGGCAAATGTGTTATGTAATTTGCAACTGTATTTTTCGGATAATACTGCATCGAACTGTTGCTGGGCAGCGTCAAATAGAACTGATTGTTGATGCCAGTCATTTTTATCTACTCAATGCTGCTTGTAGTACTGCGCTCAAAAGTAATGGTATAAAGATTCCACCGCCTTTTTGTATGAGATACTTTCGTTTCTTTGACCAGCCTTCGCCGCGTTTCACCAATCGACGTAGCGTCGCCTTGTGTTTGCTTAACTGACTTTTACTCTTCTTCGCCAGAGGAACGTTACCGCGCAACACGTTGTATGCGCACTCACACACTGAGCGAATGCGGCTCTTGTCACACACCTTTAACAGTGCCTTCCGCTCCTTGGGTGTTGCGTGTATGAAAGCCGTAAGCAGAGCTGCGTCCTTCCGCAAGCACGACATGATTACTACTGATGGCGAAATTACCTTTTCTTTGGCAAGTACACATAGTTGGTAGAATCGTCTGGAAATATGCAACTTCGTATTCGCATATTCTCGTCTGTTGATTGTTTCAAGTCTATCAGTAGGTAGCCGTGTGGATTCCTCGTAGCGTCAGCGTACGCCTCCTCGATGAATTTCGGGCTGTCTGGATATATTTGTCTGGCCAAGTACCTAATCTGAACTCTATCTCTAGGATTCTTAAAACACACAATGTAATGCGCATTCAATGAGATGTCCCTCTGCCCGCGTCCTTGATGAAACAAATTTTGTGTAATGAAAAACACACTAATGTTGCGATGATGGCAACCTTTTGTGAAAAGATCCACCACACGGTTGTCGGCCTCACGCATCATATCGTCTATAATCACAAGTATCGGCTCGTTACCAGAAAAATCCTCCAAGTTTGGTAGACCTTCTATGTGGTTAATGGTGACATTTTTCGGGTCACCACCACCACCACCACCACCACTACCATAATGCCAGTTTATACTGGTAAATGGTGTGTCACACATTTCTGTAATGTGCTTTATAAACTTTGACACAAACTGTGACTTGCCACAACCCGAAGGTCCCGCCACAATGGCTGAGAACGGATGTTTCCACATCAAGCCCATGATTACTACTGAGCTAAACACCTCACAGTTACCATACTCACACTCTTAAACTTACTACTAAAGGACATTTTTGGGGTTAAGTGAAATAAATAACACAGTGGTTATGTTCTGAACGTGACTATAAGTATTGAATACGAAAACTAATTTACAAAGGTATTAACGTAATCTTCAAGTCTTGCTTTACATAAACTCCAACGGTGTGAATCTGCTATTGGAACCCCTCGGGCTGCGCTTCACCAAGCGAAGGCGTTCTCCAAATCCGCCGTTGTAGCGCTCAATGTCGGCGTTGCTCAGGGCCTCGTTGAAGCGCCTAGGCAGGTAGACTCGCAGAAAGAAGTCGTCCCCGACCTGCCCCTCCAGGATCACGATGATCGTCTCACCAAAGGGTGTGGTGGCTCGCTCCATCGCAGTGATGAGATAGCCACATTCCTCTCGGAGATCGGCTATCCTGGTGTAGAGCGGAGAGTCGGACTTGCAGTTGTTGAGGGTAGCTCTCAGGTCCGCGGTTGTTGCAGTGCCGTTCAAAATCGAAAACTCTGGCTTGAAAGTGCTGCTGCTGTTCGACATCTCTAGTAGTAGTTGGAGTAGGTCTATGTGAGGTGGCGGTCTGTTGGTGAATGATGCTCAATCGGGCGGGGCTCCGCCTTATAAACCCTCGCCGCCATTTTCTTCTAAGTGGGGGGTCCGAAGGGTCGGGCGCAGGTGTTCACACAAAAGACCGACGCGTCGAGACCGGTCTGGGATGCAGCTGCTCTAATTGAATGCTTGCGCCACTCGTTGTTTCTTCCTCACAGCTCTCTTCTTCGACGTTGGCTGCGAAACTGCACTGCGTTGTGTAACAGTTTGAGTTAAGCCTGTAATTTTCGGTACTCCTGTTGATTTATCGATCCACATGTTTTCCACTTTATCAACTACTTGTTTAACACTTTGGTGCATTTCACCATCTTTGTCCAAAAATAAACCACACATGAACACCATATCTGTACCATCATACATTTCCATTTTCAATAACATTTGTCCTTTGTTTCCCGGGTTTTGAACAGCAAAAGTATTCCCATCGTCCATCCATGACACTATGGGACAATCATCTGTTGGTTTCGGCACCCATCCTGGTTTCTTGGTTTCCACTTCGATGGGAGTTGCCCTCCTTCGTCTCTTGCAGGCAGTGGTCGGTTTTACAAATGACGTCTGAGGTGATGCCAATGTCTGATCACTAGCATTATTGTTCATAACCTCAATCTCCTGAATAAACGATTTGATATAGTCGTCCGCAGAAGTGTATGCGTCCATGTTCACGTCCTTACCGTGTGACTTCAACCGTACTACTGACTGGCGGTGCGTCTGCTCACCCTTGAAGTAAACTGTACGCACTCGCTGTCAGACAATATTTCTGTTTGGCGATCGCTTTTATTCACCCGCTGAAGTCAACTGTTACGTTACGGTGACGATCGATCTCGATGACGTTGTCCAGTTCGGCGTACACTATACAGTTGACGGTCTCGGACAACGCTTTGGAGAATCCAATTTCGATACGTAGATTACCGTTGCGCAGGAGATTCCAGTGACTCGACTCAGCCGCGGACATGTCCGGTGTCAAGTCGAACGCCATAAGACAATTACCGTACGGATAGTCACCTCTCTTGATCTCATTACCTGCGTCGGAGAACTGGATTCCGGTGCCGGTGACCAATGTGTAATAAGAGAGTATATATGTCTCACTATTCAATGTGTAAACGGGCTGTAACGGTTTGGCCGGTACTTGTTCACCGTCCACGTACAATGCGAGATAATTCATATCGTAGTGTTGAAAGTTGTAAGGATTCTTCTTGAAATCTCCGTTGAACGCAAGATTACTGACCAGTCCAATTATCACACGTTTCGGTAACTGGCCGAGAAATGCACTGTCTAAAGCCTTACTCATTATGCCGGAGGGTAGTGTGAACGATTTCACTTCTACACGCGTGATCGGATACTTGGCCGTGCCGGTCTCGAGAGTTTTGCTGTGCGCCAACAATACGCTCTGATTGATCTTACATCGACGTACGAAAAGACTAATCTCTTTAATTGTCACCTTGTAGGTAGTTAGCGTTTTGGACATTATACAAAACGAGTTTCTGGATCTGTTAAGTTGCAATCGCATCTCGACACCGTTCAACATGAATTTGTTCTGATTGCACAGATCGATGTGCAATCGACCGACCATATCGCAAACATCACTTTCTTTCGTGTGATCGCGACGCTTTTTCAATCCCTCGTTCAATTCGTCGCAATCGTCCATTTGTCCGGCCGAATCTTCAAAAAACAGCTCGCTAGTCAGGTGCGAATTCTTCGCACTACATCCGTAGTTCAATAGGTTTTCCAAGTATGCACGGTAAGCGTACGTGTTAGTTTGCGGGGACACCAGTTTATGATTGAGATAGAGATCCACTTGACTGAATATCGAGTGGAGCCAATTGTTCACTGGGCCCACCTCTTTAGCAGGTTGCCCACCGTCCGCTTTAGTGTCGTCCTGTTTCACAATAGCGGCTTTCACGTGTAATAACGTTTGCGTCAGGTCCGTGTACTCGTCACCGTGACCGGGTATTACAAACTCTATTGGCGAATCGTCCGTTAGCGATGAGACCGGTTTGTATTGAACCCATTTACCGCTCTCGATACTGGTCTGCGTAGGCGGTATCGAAAACAAGTCCAGTTCAGTCTTCACACATTCACACGATTTCTGATGAATAAACGACATTGTTATCGAATTAAATGAAAATATCCCTTGTTCTCCTGCGTTGTTTCGTTACAGTTCTACGACGTTTGTCTAACGATGTTATCCTTCTGTTGGTCCTTATCCTCTTTGTAATGGCTCTTCGTTTAAACTTTCCACCTACTTGCCCTCTTTATAGTTCTCCTTTGTCTTTGCATACGTCCGGTAGACGTCCGTCTTCGAAGAAGTCTATCGAGAGACTGTGGCGTGTCGCGACCCGCTTCTTATAACCACCACCGCTCAATACGCGCTCCAATTTCTCGTCCGCCTGGTGTTCTGTTTAATTAATTACTAGGGGGGAGATTTTCGCTCCCCCATACTTCAGGAATTGTTGAAGACTAGAACAAGAATGAGAGCAGGGGTGTTTACCAACTGGTGATTTATTGCTCGGAGTTCGACACGGGTGGTCTATAATTATGGGTTCCTAGAAGGGTTGGGTGCAGCTGCTTCCCAGACAGGCCTCGGGGAATTTCCGTTAAAAGCTTTCAGGGTGCTGGGTCCTTTGTCGACGTTTGCCCCCTCGGCAATAAATCACATCCACTGTCAGGGGTAAAAGCAACCCTCCTCTAATGTAATTCGATACGGGCGGACTATAATGGGTTCCTGGAAGGGTCGGGCGCAGCTGCATCCCAGACCGGTCTCGACTCGCTGGGTTTTTTGTTTGAACACCTGCGATCAACAGCCCACCACGCACGGCGCGGCCCTAGCAGCAAAGTTTAGTTTAGTCTTGAGTTTCGAAGCGTCAACAGCTACGAAGAGATCATGGCCAACATCGAGTGGGAATGTGACATCACAGACGTCGAGTTGGAGGATGTATGTGTTGCGGCGGAAACGTCGATGAATAGCAATAATAAGAAGAGGCCGTTTGACGATGAAGATGATTACTTTGAAGGTGATGAATTCTACAACCGAAAAGACGACGATGATTGCACCTTGAAGCATTTCCATAAGAAGAGGCTATGGCGCAATGACAAAAAGTTCAAGCACGTTCATGAGCCAAAAATGTATTCAACTACCCAAGATCTTGACGACGCTCTGTACTCCAAACAACGGGGAATCAACAGCATGTGGAACCATTGCCCGCTGGACGACTTGGAATGGGAATATTGGCAGCGGGACATGGACTACAAGATGAATTTCTACCCTATTGAAGAGGAGCACATCTACGCCATTGAACTTGAGCAGAAGTACATGATGCTTGTCGAAATGTGGTGGAATCGTCGAACGGACGAACTCCACCCAGATGAAATAACAAAGTTTTTCATAAATAAAAAATAAATGTTTCCCAACACCTTAGCCTCCACCTAATCCCACCATCATAATCGGCCTTTTTCAAGGCCACAAAAGCTTTTCATGTTAGGGATTAGAAGGAAATCTTAGAGGAGATTTCTTCTAAGTGTTGGTGCGGGCCTCTAGACAAAAGTGTCACAGACGAGACCTCGGCGGGGGGGGGGGGTAAAAGTTTCACAGACGAGACCTGGGGGGGGGCTCCTCCTGATTGATGTACCGAAGGGGGGGGATGGCTCCTCCTGATTGATGTACCGGGGGGGGGGCTCCTCCTGAAACGAAAAAAAATTTGCATATTAATTAGGGTAATTAAAAAAATTGCATATTAATTAGGGTAATTAAAAATTTGCATATTAATTAGGGTAATTAAAAAAAAAATTTGCATACTAATTAGGGGGGGGGGGGCTCCTCGGGGGGGGGGGGCGCTCCTCCTGGCTCCTCCTGCCCCAGAACACTCCATTTATCCCTACTTGAAAGTTACTGCTGTTAACGTAAGTTCTAACCGAAATTCCATCACAAAATAATAAATAAATAGTCTTGGGGTCTAAAATAATGATCTGATTTTCTTTTTGTTAATTTTAGATCATATAGGATAAATCGTTCTTAATTATATTAAAGAGGGGCAAATTCTTCAACAAAAAATAACACAGTAATTTGCCTATGCAGTGAGGTAAATCGGAAACTTGCTGGGTACGCAAGTTTGCTATGACGGGGGTATTTAAATATCATAAACTGACAAAAGAACACAGCTGGCTCAATTAAGCACGAAATAGATGCTGCTGCAATCTAGCGGATAAACTATTAACTCACTCACATTACTCACATTACTCACATTATATGACAACGTTAATTTTATTTGCAATAACTGGTGTTAGGTTTTTAATTTAAAAGTGTCAAAAACCTTTGATAAATTGAATGAAATCTAACCATGTTAAACGGAGAGTAAATTATTTATTTATTCATAAAACATATTAATATGACCATTAGTTAGTAGTTTCTTGGAATTAAGAAACAATATTGTATTGGTATCTCGTACTTTAAAAGCAGTAATTTTTATCCAATGCTTTACCTTATGGAAATTATACAACTTATAAATCTTAATTATTAAAAGATGTTGAATGAATCTGTTCCATTTTTGAACTGGTAGCGTAAAATGTAATGGAAAATATTTGTGTAAAATTTAAAAAATCCGTTCAACAGTTTTCACGTTATTGCGTTACGAACACGAGGACACACTGATGGTCAACGAATCATTGTATCTGCTAATACATATATTCCTTCACTTCGTTACGTCATCAATAAACCAAAAACAATAACTCGATTTCGTCGAGGTCTTGCAAACCTCGAGGTCGCCAAGATTTCGTCGAGGTATTGTAGATTGCCGGCTACAGCGTCCACATGCCTACCATTTGCACGAGCGCGCAGCTCGTAAGGCCACAGTAAGACTTGTCGGCCGTGCATACACCTTAAAGAAGAACAATAATTGCAAGTTTGAAAATATACATTTACCCGTTTTCCTTACCTAGTGTTTCTACAAAATAATCCTAACAATATTGTCACCTGAAAGAACATAACACCTTTCCAGATATTCTGGTAGCGTATATTCCCAAGTCCCTTTGCGTTTTGCCCTTATCAACTAAATGGCTTAGGGGTTTCCTCTACGTCAACACGTATCTTGGGGTACTGGAATTTGAATTTGAGTTTTGTTGTTAAACATAAAAAAGTGTATGTACCGTATCGTTAAGAACCATAAATCAATTACCGGTGCTACTTTCATGGTTAAAGATGAAATAATTCGTATTAATTTTGTTGCAAATAAACTTTCTAAATAATTATTTTAAATTGTTTATACTAAATGAATAAATAAAACTGTTCTCTTCCCATAATATACCATGACATTATGCTCGTTAATAAAAATATACTGTTCGGAAATGGCTAGTATTACAATTATTTGAAAAACCATTAGAAAACGAACTGTGATGCAAAAAACAATTCATAAATTTAACAAGGTAATTTACCAATGGGGGTTTTCTGTGTGCTAATTACGACTTGGTGGTTCGGAATCCATCTGTAGGTCCAAATATGTAGAACATAAAAACGAACGGTCTCAGGGGGAGAACTTTGTTTTAGGTTTAAATCATTGCATGATTTTTAAACGATGGCTCAATTGTTTAGTTATAAGTTCGACTGGTACATTTCGAAAAACATTTTGATTGTAATAATTCCATGTACTTATGGAATGTACTTTTGTCATCGCATTTCCTTTTGCTTTCGACAGTAAAGAATTTTTGACTTTGACTTTTTACTTTAAGTTGAGAACTCTCTCCGCAGCAAACATAAGATTTATTTACACTTTAACGCAGGTGTATACGATTAGACATAAGCTGTACCAAGAAATAGGGTTGGAGGTACAACAGAATGGCTGGCGCCGCGCTATTGGTCAGACTCACAGACCGCGTGACCGGCGATGTGGAAGGTAACTCAGGGTCAGATTGGAATCTAGAATAAAATAAAATAAAACAATCACCTTATTTCACCCCCTTATTGCCTTCACTGTGATCATGTTAAATTTGTCCACTAAACTTATGTTCGAATGCCTCAACTTATTTACTATTAACTACTTTATTCCATCATGGAATCTGCTAAATTGTATTTTGGTTAAGCTAATAAGATGTACCTAAAATATTTTCCTACAGTTTATTTATTACGAAACATTATTTGAAGAAATGTAGTTTTTATGTTTGCAACTGTTTTGAAATTACACTTTTAAGGAACGTACATGTTTTTAACAGTTTGTTTGGAAATTTATCTAGTATATAGTAAACATATATTTTCATATACGAAATGAAGGTGATTTTATGAGATTCATTGTTATCAAACAGAAAGCTTAAAGTAGTAAGCGACTACCAGGAAAGAAAGTTAAAACTAGTAATGACATCTATGTTTTAAATAATTATTGGAGTACATGGAATTTTAATAATTAAAAAATCATTGGGATTACTTGTGACCAGCGATTCGGAAAAAAAAATTGACAACGTTTCGGGGTCTTAAAATTTTAACAAAGAGATGGAAAGAACCGGATAACCACTGATGCAGATGCTTTTGAATCAAACCACTTGTACATCACACCAATTCATTCCCTGTGACTCCAAAAATGAAATATAAATTTAACAAAATATAGTGTTAATATATCTTAAGGGCTTAGAGAATTAACCCTATTTATTGACATTCACAGTCTGACAATCATGTTAGATATTCGTTTTTAATTTGATGTCATGATTATTGTGTGGTAAAATCGAAGCACCGACATTTATTAAACATTTCTATGTAGGGAATAAGCGAAGCAAATAAGCATTTAAAATCATCAGCGTTTATTTTGTTTAAATGTTATCAAACTTCGACTCGCTACTAATCAAAATGTATTATTTTTTACTTAAAATCTTTTTAAAAACAGCAAAATTAAATATGATAATAATAGACCAGTAACATACTTATTCCACATGTATTTAGTAACAATAAATTGAATATATATATATTTTAAACAACAAGCTTTAAAATCAGAAGTGATCATTGAGAATTGGAGGGTGTAAACTAATTAATCGAATAAAAAATGTATGATTTATAGTTACAATAATTCTATGATTATTACTGTAGGTTAGAATGTTATGTCTTCTTTAACTAAAAAGTAAAAAAAGTATTGTTGGTTAAAAACGAACAACTTATTAAAAAAAGTAATTCATCGAAAGTTAGTGTAAAATAATAGTAGAGGCTTTGTCAGTCAGAACCGACAAAGCTTTGAGGGAGACAATTTACATAATTTAATGAGAATAGGGAAACCTCAGCTGAGAGAGTTTCTAGATCAATGGTTCTTGTTTGAAATAATAATCCACAAAATGAATAAGATTTTCGCAATAGATCATAAAACTACACATAGCTTTATTAAATCAACTGGTTCATATTTTACATTGGAGTTTTATATGATAAAAGCGTGTAATGGTGACGTTTAACCACTTCCACACATAGAACTGTCGAACGTAAAGCAGCCATGGTATTGCCAAAATATATCACTCGGCTCAAGGATGACAAGAAATATACCATATCAAACATTAATCCATACAGAAATTTGTATAGTTTTTAAAAATTGTTGAGTTTCGTTTTGTGCCTTGATGCAGTCAAATTCAACACCACAGCAAGGGAGACAAGGCAACAAGGCAGATATATAATTTACATTTTAGGATTTTGGATGCATATTTACAAACAATAAGCAACTCAACTTTAGTTTGTACTATTAGACTACTATAGGTTTAGCAAATTTAAAACTGAATCCATAATTAAGATGATTATGTTATTAATTCACTATTTAATTTTTTACAATCTGAGGTATAATTGTGTTGTATTATGGAACCATATATTATATAGTATTACCAGATGTTGATAAATACGCAGCAACTGATTATCTTTTGATTACTAAAACCAAATAATAAGTTTAGTGTCATATCTGTTTGGTTCTGATGTAATGTTAACAATATGTTGAGTTAAAAAAATGAAAATCATACTTTCAATGTAGTATGATAGAACTGATCGATGATGGCAGTAAAGTTGAAGTTGGGAGTTTGGTGTCTGGATTTACTGCGACGACGGTTGTTCATAACGAATCACTGGTTATTGGCTGTTCTTGAACATTACTTTGATCCTTTCGGTTTGGTTTTAAAATGTATAAAAACCATTGTCAAATAGTTTTATATTCTGTTGTAATCTTCACGTCAGTGAATTTAAATCTGAGGTGACAAAAATCTTGATCTAATTTATTATAACAAAATAAGCTATTAACACCATGTGAAGGATATGCAAGCAGGTATACAATAGGTGATTGATAATGCTAGACTGACGAGCAGCAGGTTTGACAATTTGTATAAAATAAGAAACCAACAACCGAACTCGTGTAGACGTGAATCATTACAATTCAGGGATTATACTATTAATTTTTATAAATTTCCTGTATGCTTTAGAATATATTTTTATTTTTTTAAGAAACCGAAATTAAATTAACAAATTATTATGATGCCTTTTCGCTTTTAATACTTGATTTTAATAGCAATCGTTAGTAAGACACTAATTTTAATCTCGTAATTTTCACACGCTAACTGCTAGTTGAAATAATATTAGTTAATCAAAATATTTTTAATTTGTCATTAAATAACGTACCAAGGCTTTTTACTGTGTATTTAAAGTGTAGTTTAGTATTTATTCCAAAGGAAAATGGTTGCTTTTCAACTACATAATTCGTTGAATGTTCCTATACTGTTCGCTCATCCGTGGTCGTCAAAGTTAACATATTAAGCTAAAATAATTATATTCATACAAAACACAGTTTTTACACAGACTCATTACACACGGTACAACACATTTTAAATTCTGACTTGACGATAGTTGCACATGTTTTTTGCCTTTTGTTGGTTCTCAACAAAGGTTACATTAATATATTTCAAACCTCCTTCTAATGTATAAGGTTTAAAAAATAGTAATTTAACTATCGTTGACATAACCAAGAAAGGTGTTGGATTAGTATTACGAGTAAGTTGTATTGCAGATGAGCGTTAATAAGTATTGCATACAATGCCAATAACAGTAGTATTAAAATATTTGATTCTCTGCTCGGTACATATGTAGTCCACTGTTTACAGCCACTAAACTGGGCCCAGTAATGCCCAAGTTAGGCCTCGACCGGCCGAAATTCTGTCGTATTATAACTCAACATGAAAATCCCATCAAAACACTATGGTTGTGAAAATGCCCTAAAAAATCCGAACTTGGGGTATACACCCGCTTTAAGGTTGGAGTTTCACTAATTTCGCTTGTGACTTTCATAACAGGTCAGGAACAAGGTTAAAGGTCAGTGAACCCTTGAAATTAAATAGGTTTAAATGTTCCGTCTGAGAGTTTTAGTTCCAGAATAGTTGTATTACTGCAACAGATAAGGAATAATGTATTACCTGAACTATTAAAACCTTATATTGTGAAGATTATGACATAAATACACGGTTAAACGGATAAATTAAAGATACATTTTAGTTAAAGCTTTTAGACAGTTAGCCAAAAGGCATAATCGGTTGTCAAAGAAGATAATATACAAGGTGTACATAAAGTCCCGCACGGGTTTAATATTTTCTGAACGATAACAGATAAATCAATAAGATTTGGTACATAAACACTACACCTAAAAATCTACTTTTTGAAGGAACTATCAGTTTTCTGTAATACCATGGGGACGTCCCGCAAGGAGTCAGAAGGAAATCTTAAATAGGAGCATAGGTCATTATGCACATCACTTTAAAGGGCTTATCTAGCAGAGTTGAATGCCGCAAACCGCACTAAAAAAGGTTGATCCAGTAAAAAGTGGTGGCTGTTCAAAGGTTTTATTAAAAAAAGATAAGATCTTTCTAATTGTTACTGTTACCAGTTTTTCCCCGTTATCAATAGATTAGGACCAAATTTGTAACCCTTGAGGATAACTAACGTCATAATTCACTTCTGTATTGACAGGCATAATGTAGTATTTAGCTGCAGTATTCATTTAGTTGCAGTTTTGCTTTAATGGGGTTGTGGCTACTAATAAAATGTAACCAAGTAAAACCTTTGAACAGCCGCCAATTTTTACTGGATCAACCTTTTTTAGTGCGATTTGCGGCATTAAACTCTGCTAGATAAGCCCTTTAAAGTGATGGGCATATTGACCAATGCTCCTATTTAAAATTTCCTTCTGACTCCTTGCGGGACATCCCCATGATATGACAGAAAACTGATAGTTCCTTCAAAAAGGAGATTTTTAGGTGTAGTGTTGATGTACCAAATCTTATTGATTTATCTCTTATCATTCAAAAAATATTAAACCCGTGCGGGACTTTATGTACACCTTGTATAGCGTATCTTAGAAACATTGGCTACAAACGTTACTGTTAGCCAAATAGTTTGAACTAAAATCTAACAGAAACTCATCTAAAGCAGTGTGGTTTGAAGTATACGTTGAAAACCATTAAACAATTAAGAAAGACAACTATAGAATAAAAGTGAATTTGAAATATGCGACAAAATTGGTATGAATGTTATGTATTTTTGTATATTGATAAACAAAATTATTCATTATACAATTCATTATTCATTATACACGAATTATTCATTATTCATGTACGCTGAAATAATGTAAACATTTTGTGGCACATCAGATCATCTTATTTATTAGGTACTTTAGAGAAATAGCTTCTGAAGTTGTATTAATTTATACGTTAAACAATTAGAATCAAATGCTTTAACATAAATTAATAGTTTTTAAGAAATAGTTTCAGTACTTAAAAACATTATGATGTTGAATATCATTTTCCTATGGTGTTGTATAGCAAATAGTGCAATTTTTTACTAACTGCTTATGGAAAAGGATTAGATATGTTTACGAAAACACTGATCATTAAATCATTAATTTGATCAATATACCGGGTGCCCCATAAAGGCCCCCCTCTTAATTTTTGAACGACTGGAGATTTTCAAAAAATCTTTGGTAAAAGTTACTAGCTTAAGTCAAAATATTTTTGTAAGTGGTTAAGGGTTTCAACCCTCACCACTTAGGGAATGCTGGGGGTTGCTTTATTTTTTTAAATAGCAACCCCTAACAAGCTGCATATAATTTTAAAGAGGATACAAAAGAAAGTAATGCCGCAAACTAGACCTCTGTATGTTTATTTAATCTAATGATATGGCCAGCAAACGATGTATTAATCTTTTTATTTAAACTGATAAGATTCGCCTCCTTACCAGAAATCAGATACAATATGGGAAATCTATCTTTCCCTTAGTCAGACCTTTGAATAAAGACCATTTAAAGTGCAATCAAGTCATTTTAAAACCTTCTTTATTTTTAGCAAGAGGTGAATGGAGTATATCAAGTTCAGTTATTTTACTTAGACTCAGGAAAACATATCAGCCAACTTCTAAAAACGAGAGATAAATAAGACTAGTTTACTCAATTGCAGGTAGTAAAATGTATTTCTATGAATAACTTGTAATGTTTTTAACATGCTAGTACAAGTGCGTGGAAGTGCGATACTATATAAAATAAATCACAGCTTTTTGACATATTTTTAACATTAATTTCACTCTGGAGGATCATAACATTTACTAAAATAGTATCCACTAGTGTAACTTGTAATACCAATTCCAATAACAATCTATATATGTCAGCACTTAAAATAACATAACAATTATTCACCTCATCAGCTTCATAGCCATTGACTTGGTAGTTTAAAAAATCATAAAACTATTGCTTACAATTAAAAGTCTTGATGTTTTGTAAGTTTTGTACACCTAAGCAAGTGTGTGTCTTTTATAAATTTAGCAGTTGTTGAGTCTACATGCCCAAACTGCTAAATCACAGAATTAAGCACACACAACTATCACGGTTTTTATAAATCATTTGCGGGAGAAGCCTGTGAGTAACTTATTTAATTTTCATAATGTTCACCTAAAAACCCTATTAAAAATTTAAATTTTATTTAATTTTAACTCACAACAGTAATTCTACGAGGCTCTGATGCAAATTGATGGTCTTACAGCACCAACACTTCAGAGCCGCTGGAGCGGAGTTCTTGGGTTAGTTTGGAGAACTTTGTTGAGCCACATTATCTGCAACAAGTCACTTTAACAAATAAGATGGCCAACTCCTGATTGGCAAAGTGAAACTATCTAATGTGTTGATCGAGTTTGTATCCAAACAGAAGATACAAAAATATAGTGGTGGATTCTCTTTCAGTTTTATAAAAAAATTACAGATAATCCATACAAACCTAAGTGAATACTTATTCCACATACGTTTAAAGGAGACCCTTTCCATTTTATTGAAAACACAAAAAATTCTTTAAATAACTGTCGAAATAATTATTGCATCACGCAGTGACTTTCCCGGCGTATTTCTCCTAAAGATTGTGAATACCGAACTGGAATTGACGTTTGTATAAACTGTAAGACATTAATAACGTTCTACCAAATATTAAAATTGTTGAGCTAATATCTGAATTGAGCTTGTAAATTATACTTTGGTTTTAACAAATTATATTTAGGTATCCTGTTAAAGTTACAAGCAATTCTTTGCTAAATACCTTTCCAGTACTTAATTTATAAACTGCCTTTTAGTGAAACAGCTGCAATCAGTAACATAAACACTTTAAACGTAATTAAATATCTAAGGTTTTGGACTTCAATTAATGGTTTTAAACCTTGTTACGGTTAACCCGAATAACTATGCAAACTATAATCGCATAAGGGGGAAAGAAAAAAACGATACGTTAATTTTCTTATTGATGAACGAAGTGAATCACTGTATTGATGAAGAAGTTTCAGTGGCCGTGTGTGGGTGTGTGTGTGTGTGTGTGTGTGTGTGTGTGTGTGTGTGTGTGGGTGGGTGTGTTATCGAAATACTAAATAACTGTAAAACATTTCTTAATGAAATTTTGAAGGAGTCATTTGGGATACCAAAGGGATGTTTTAACACAGCATTTGTATTTTATTTTGGATTATTAATAATTATTAAAACTAATTTTAATGTTTGATATTCAGTAGTTGAATTGGTTTTCGTAGTAAGCTATTGACTATGGTTGTCTTTAAAATGTCAGCTGGATTTATCTGTGTTTCACTGGAGGGATTTTTATCCCATATATGGGATATTTTGACTGCTTGTGGGATAAAATGGGATTGTGGAATAAAGTGGGATTTTTTGAAATCGGCATAACGTCTGCTAGTTTGCTTACAACTTACGACCAGAGCACTTTAGCAGTAGCACTTCTAGTTGATTTTCTCGCCGTACTGGCAGTTGCGGGGTTTCCCATTTTTAACCTCGCTGTCCGCACCTATTATGATTTTATAAACGTCACAGAACGAACACTGAAACATGTCAATTTCGCTGGCCGAGCCATGTTGGAATTAACAAGCAAACTATTTGCCATTATTTAGTACCTACTTCGTACTCTTTAGTACTACCATTAAAAATATTACTACCTCTCACGTAAATAAATTATTTAATTTAGTTAATTCACCGTATCATTTAACCTATGTCGCATTGCTCAAACTCCTTTGAGGTAGTAAAATGTAAAATACCTATAGGTAATTAGTAGATCTAAATAAGATCTATCTAACGGTATAAATATTGTACTAATACATTATTCAATAATCATATAATATTTAACATTAATTGTGTTGCAATGTTTAACAAATCAGTGGGAAAGTGTGGGATATGACGAGGGATACTATAAGGGAGAGTCTGGGATAAAGTGGGATTTTTTGTATCAGTGCGTGGCATATTTTCACCGTAGAGTGGAAACACTGCATATTTGTTTATAAACACTCAAATGTAAACATATTTCAACTATGGATTTGGTTATGTTTTGTTCCATCAATTTTTTTTATTTCGAAATAGTTTAAAATGTGAGTGTTATGTAAATTAATAGTGTTTTGTCGTGTTGAAACAATGCTTGTATCTATTTAGATTTATTATCAGTTTATTTTTTACTGGAAAACTTTGATATAAAAGCTAAGTGTTTGGACTAGTGATGATAAATTAATACAGTAGCATTATGACAGTAGGTTTTGGATTTTTTTAATTACTGGGACAGTATAACTCTGTAACACGACTGACTGTGATTGATAATCAAACGTGTTGTAGACCTATAGTAGTTTATTTACATTGTGAACAAATTACTTGATGGCAGACTTACTAAACGATCAAACATGCAAACTACCTTTATTACATGTAATGTACCAAATAAGCCTCACTGTCACCTAATGACATGGGATTAAAGTTTTGTAATCTACCAGTCAGTAAAATAGTTTGGTTACAGTTTATATTTGTTTGCATTTTCTGTGGTTAATATTGGTTTTCATAAACAATCAAGATGTCCAAATCTCCGTAATCCCAACCGTCTACATTGTTCAGCTAATTACGATGTAGACAGATTGCCCTCCTGAAAAATTGTCATTAATGTAGTTGTTGGATTTTGCTTTTAAATCTCTCGTGCTGCGATTTCAGTAGCTTGTGTATTTAAATTCAAACTAACATATATTAAATGTTGTAAACATTTTTTAATTTAAGGTATGAATTTTATAAGATACTGTTATATAAATAAATCATTGAATACCTTTTTTTACATTAAATTGGTTTAAAACAAGTATATTTCTGTATGTTTAACCCCCTGATTTTGGAGCTGGAAATTAATAGGTCTAATAATAATTGGCAACTTTTCCCTCAGGTTATATATTTAAAACTTGTCGAAAACCATCCGGTGCCAAAAATATATTAGTCATTGGCCGAGTCATAAAAAATCGTGAACAGGCCTGATGGTCATAGCTAGGACCTGTGACCAAATAAACGCAATCAGTTTAATCTAATTTGCTAGGTACACACAGTGGTTTTAAGAGGTTAATCGCTCCACCTCACCCTCCAGGGTTAGATGGAAACGGATTCCGCATATTCTCTATTCATTGTTGCTGGATTAGGAAACCCCAGCATAGCTGCTATAGGCACGTTTTCCACAAGCGGGAATTTTGCGCAGGTTACCAGAAGGTTAGGATATAGCAGGAAAGGAAAGGGTGGGATGGGACAGGCAGCCATATTGGCCTTTCAGAGTACCAACTCCCGTGCCTTGTGACAGCTGTGATCAGGCTCAATGTGGACCCGCTCTGCCCTCCAACTGGCCAACTCAACGGATGGGGTATCCATGTACAACAGCCAGGGACCATACATTCTCAGGTTGGGGACCAACCCCTGAGTTTCCGCCCCGAGCCGCTGCAAGTGGAGGGACCAAAGGTGAAAGGGAAGTTTGTCATAATGGACATCCAAAAAAACTTCATATGTAATGACAATTTCATTTGCTGTACCCAATGTCAGCATCCAAACTGGTATAGACCAGTTTTAAGGTTGTCCTAGGACGAATATTCTCTATTAGTCAATGCTAACACACCAAGTTTTAATAAAATTAATAAGTATACAAGAGATATATGTTTTTTATTTCTTATAAGAATAACATCGGACAATATACTTATATGCTGAATGGAAATTGAAATATTCTCCACAAACCATTAGCCGAATAGCCTACTAACGAAATACTAATTTAACCGTGTGTGGATTGGAGTACTAATTTTTCATCTTTTAGAGCTTTTTATGGCAATGAGATAAAGCTGTTGAAACCTGCTAAAAATATTTAAAGTTTATGGTACTAAGAAAGGTAAAAAAAACTGAAGTTTGGGATCTCTTAAGCCCTGTAATTTCTGAACCCAAATTTTTCTAAAAAATCAGGTGGTATATTTTATTAGAAACCTAATATAAACCACCAAATAAAAAATCCAAAGATTTCGAAAGCGGCTCCTCAAAACTGCTCCAGACCTATATACTACGTTGTTGGGTACCAAAATATTATGAATACCTCTTTGTTCTTCCCTCAGGGCTCTGCATTTACTATCACTCCCAACGTTTAATTTTAACGTATGATTCGTTGGATTTATTTTGTTAAAGCAGCATCTCCTGAAAGATGTCCCCACGTTTGATACGCCTCCCTACTCAACCATAGACCTCCACCGCAAAGGAAAATTTTCTATGTTATTATTTACGCCTTTTTTAGTAATTTTAGAAAATTTTCAATCATAAAAAAAATTTTTGTTATTTTTTTTAACCCCGACCTTAGAGCTCCGCCTCGCTGGCTTTAAAAGTTGCCTTGTTAAATTTATGGAGGAAAGATGATCCTTGGGTAAGCGTTCGGGAGTTCGGGTCAACATTCGGGTTGAGTACTACTAGCTGGTCAGACAGACATCATTCTGTCCTAAATGTCACTATGTCAAAGATTCTCGTTCTTTTTCAAGATGAGCTCGTTCGCTTCACTCACTCGCCTCCAGGATGAGCTCGTTAGCTACGCTCACTTGCCTATGTTTATATAGAGCTTGCTTCGGTATTGAAAATGAGTTGCTATTCAAATAGATTTATTACTTATATAATAAACATATGTTTATATGCGTTTCAAGTATGTTTAGATATCATCCTTATAACAGCTGTTTGATGAAACTAAATAACTAACATACAATCCCGACTTTGTTTTATGTATTTAGATAATGAAAATCACTTAATAATATCTTTCCATGACATTAACATACACTAGGCAGCAATACGGATTTTAGCAATTTGAAATTTAAGTAATTGCACAATGCCATCTGTAGAGCCTGATATAATCGTAGGTTATATTATATAAATCAAACAGGAAAGTTGGCCGGGCTGGTAAGGGCCCGCACTTGCATTTAGGGTGTAGACCAGAGCCTGTACAGACCCTAAATTCAGCCCTGGCCGTCTGTATGCAGAACTTCAAACATGCTAGAATCCAGAATCAATGTCCCTGTCTCGTGTACATTCTATGTGCCTAAGAGTAAGAATATGTTATAGTCAATCAATACAAATGCTGAATTATTTTGACTCAATCCTATCCTACACTATAATATGAGTAAGGTTTGCATGCTCCCTTGCTTGGTTGATTGCTTGCAACTCTTATCTCAAAAACGGCTCCAACGATTTTCTTGAAAAATAACTAATGTGTCCTTCCAACTACTTGTGTTGTAAACCCTGATATCTGGGTTAAAAATAAATTCTAGACATGTCCAATCCCCCCAAAAAATCAAATAATGTAAAAAGCCGCTATGGAAAATTGAAAAAAATCACATTGGGCTTTTGGAGATTAAAATAAAAGCAAAAGAGTCATAACAGCTGTTCAAAATCTTTTTAGCGAACTCTCAAAGTTATAATCATATAGTTTAAGTACTACCTGGGGCTGAGCTTTGCTAGGGAAAGGTCAATCTTGTTTATGACTTGGAGTTGTTTTTCACCATGTACCCTCACTATCGAGCATTTTTGAGGTCACAACAGTTGTTATTATAATGCACCTTTGAGTCATTCTGGATATGACCACTCTACATGTAATCTTCATTCAAAGGATTTATTATCTGATTTTATGGAACCACATGGAACTCATGTTGTTTATGATTATTAACATGTGGTTTCCTGAGAGCAGAGATTAAAAGATTTGAGAGAAGATTACATATATAGAGTAGTAAAATAAACCAAAGGGATATTGAGCTATAAATAACAACTGGAGTGATCTTAAAAATGTAGAAAAGAGGCAAATGAATTATACAAATCTGATTATCAGTAGGGGGAAGTGGTGAAATATGCTTCAAGTCATCTAAACAAACTGACTGGTCTTCCCCCGAGCAAAGCTCGGCCCCCAGGTATCATATACTCTAATATGAGTAAGGTTTGCTTGTATGTTTGCTTGCTTGCTTGCGACACTCATCTCAAAAACGGCTCCAACGATTTCCTTCAAATGTTCAAAATAACTAATTTCTGGGATAAAAATAAGTTCTAGACAGGCCTCATTCCCAGGAAATATCAAACAATGTAAAAAAACTAAAATGATAAGTTAAAAAAATTAACATTGGGCTTATGGAGTTTTAAATCAACACAAAAGAATTTTATCAGCTGTTCATAATCAACCAGGGAACTGTCAAAGTATTTTTTTTTATCTTTTATTAGAGGCTTTGTATGAAATTATATGCAGCCTTAAGAGCTACGAACATAAATATTATTATATTACAATTCAAGTCCAAAATTTAATTGATTTCATCCGGTTTATGGTCACTTAAATAATTTTCTCGATTTTATGTAAAAATTCTAGGACGTAACACTATAATTTTGGAAACACACTGAATTAATTTCAATTATAATACTCATGTTTTTATGATTATTAACATGTGGTTTCCTGAGAACAGAGATTAAAAGATTTGAGTGAAGATTACATATATAGAGTAGTAAAATAAATGAAAGGGACATTGAACTATAAATAACAACTGGAGGGACCTTAAAAATGTATAAAAGAGGCAAATGAGTTATACAAATCTGATTATCAGTAGGGGAAAGTGATGAAATATTACTCCAAGTCATCTAAACTGACTGACTGGCCCTCCCCCGAACAAAGCTGGCCCCCCAGGTACTGTCGTGTTAAAACGGATATGAGAAGGGTGTTAGGGATATCCAGTAGTCAGTAGTATTTTTTATTTACATTAGTCCTAAATTATCTGTTCTTGCCGTTGTGGAGTTAAAACGGATATGGGAATGGTTTTACCATTCCATTAGTAAAATGTTTGGTTTATTAATTATCTGTTCTTGCTGTTGTGGAGTTAAAACGGATAACAAAAGAGTGTTACCAATCCAGTACCTACCTACATATCTTTAAAAATTCAGTCTTCGTTCATCCTCTTACGGGAAGAATGAGCGTACACCTAGTATAGAAGTGATAGGCTTACTTCCAGCATAACTTATATACAAGGTGTACATAAAGTCCCGCACGGGTTTAATATTTTTTGAATGATAAGAGATAAATCAATAAGATTTGGTACATCAACACTACACCTAAAAATCTCCTCTTTGAAGGAACTATCAGTTTTCTGTCATATCATGGGGACGTCCCGCAAGGAGTCAGAAGGAAATTTTAAATAGGAGCATAGGTCAATATGCCCATCACTTTAAAGGGCTTATCTAGCAGAGTTTAATGCCGCAAATCGCACTAAAAAAGGTTGATCCAGTAAAAATTGGCGGCTGTTCAAAGTTAACATTTTATTAGTAGCCACAACCCCATTAAAGCAAAACTAAATGAATACTGCAGCTAAATACTGCAGCTAAATACTACATTATGCCTGTCAATACAGAAGTGAATTATGACGTTAGTTATCCTCAAGGGTTACAAATTTAGTCCTAATCTATTGATAATGGGGAAAAACTGGTAACAGTAACAATTAGAAAGATCTTATCTTTTTTTTAATAAAATATTTGAACAGCCGCCAATTTTTACTGGATCAACCTTTTTTAGTGCGGTTTGCGGCATTCAACTCTGCTAGATAAGCCCTTTAAGGTGGTGCAGTCGACTCTATTGACAAGCTATTCCGCCTAGAGGTCAGGCCAGTCGCTGCTCACTCACACACATGCAGAGTCCCGGATGCTCACTCACACACACGCAGAACCCTCCCCTCAACTACCCCCAACCCCCAACTTCCCCAAGTGGTCAAACCACTTTCACTCAGCTGGGCTTGCTACCCACCTGCCCTGAACCGTCGTCGGGCACCAAGATTCAGAAATGGCAAATAGCAAGCAGCACAGCGGCAACTTGACTCAACCAGCCTCTCCGCACGTGTTTATTTGTTATACACTTTTCAGCGGTTAATATACCATTTAAAAATGTCATATTTAATGAATTCAGTCTTAAAGATTATTTGTTTAAGTCTCTCAAATCTAAGATATCACTGATAAAATTAATTATAAAACTATTTTAACAAGTTGAAAACGCTTTACTAACATACAAATAACCCCGTCGCAGCAAACCTGCATGCTCAGCGAATTTCCAATGCATAAATATGTGTCTCGCTACCACATAAAGGCACTTACCAAGTTACATAACAATACATACATAATTAAGTGATATATACCATTTTTATTATCGATTTATTTGGACTTTACCTATCACTTCTAGTATTTTAAACACTAGAAATAATAGTGTTTAGACACTAGAAGCAATAAGTAAAGCCCAAATAAATCGACAATAAATTCAAATCCATCGCTATTATGAGTTTCAAACATACAGTATAACCATTGACTATACACACTACGTGAGTGTGTATAGTCAATGGTATAACATTTTATTTTAGGGCTGAGTACGCAAGTTTTCGCTGAAACGAGGAAGATGAGAAACTTTTTTTATGCAATTAATTATAAAAATAACTCATGAAGGTGAAGCTTTATACCTTTATTAATTTAATTTTGGTTCATAACTAAGGTAGGTAGGCCCTATCAAACATTAACTATTCTGCATAAGAATAACACTAGGGCTGAGTATGCAGGTTTGCTGGTTCGGGGAAAATACAAAAAAAATCTTATGCAAAGCATATAAATAGACCAGAACTTGGTCAAGTCACATACCAAAGTTTCGCTAAAATATTATCACTTCAAAGAAACTGGAAAGATTATTTTTTATTTGAAATAAACGTTAGATAATTTTAATCAAATATTTGTTTTCAAATATCGAATTAATACAGTTCATATGATACGGTTTTTAACAAGTTAACATAAATACAAGCATGTATGTAGGTATTACGTAATATAACTTTATTAATTTTAATTGCCTAGTCTGTAATAAATACACAAAATATACAAATAATTAACAAATTTCAATTTTTTATGAAAACTTTGAAAATTTACAAAATAAAAATGTATTTAATTTTCCTTACAAGACTTAGTATGGTTTTAGCTCTCAAGCCTATATCCAACAAGCTACTAATATATACCCCCTTCGCAGCAAACCTACGTACTCAGCGAATTTACAATGCGTAAATAATTGTCTCACTACCACAAAAAGCCATTTACCAAGTTACATAATAATACGTTCCCCATAAATAAGTGATATATAACATTTTATTTATTCTCCTTAAGAATAACATTAGAGCTGAGAACGCAGGTTTTCGCTGAAAAAAGGGAGATAATAAACTTGTTTTTATGAAATTATCAAAATAACTCAATAAGGTGAATCTTCATAACAAGGTTTATTAATTTAGGTTCATAACTTAGGGAGACATCAAACATTAACTATTCTCCATAAGAATAACACTAGGGCTGATTATGCAGGTTTGCTGCTTCAGGGGAAATAAAATCAGTTGTTTTTTGTTCAAAGATTAAGTAGGCCACAACTAGTTGAAGTCACATACCAAAGTTTCGCTAAAATATGATCACTTTAAAGAAACTGGAAAGAGTATTTTCTATTTGAATTACGACATAGAATTCTTCTCAAATCTTTTTTACAAATTCGAATTTATAATTTTTTTAAAATTGTTTATATAGTACTATGAACCAAGCAAAACATAATAATTAAAGAAGATTTCGAATTATAAGTTCCATTGCATTGGAATTTGATCAGCTGTGTTATTTGATTTTACAGTAAAACTGAAATGAGGTGAACAAGCGAAGCTGTCGCGAAGAGTTAGCATTGTTTAAATTAAGTCGATGAAATATATATATCAGAAACGAGTAACGTAACATAAATTAATTGGGCTAGTTAATGATCCTGGCTAAAGAATAAGTCAGTCTTAGTCAGTAACAAGGCTACACAACGCATCTCACCCATTCTACATTAATCTTCATTCATATTCGCCTTAGTTGCGTCGGCGTCTTACACATTGATTGATTGATTGATTGATTGATTGATAACTGATTCATATGTTGACGGTTTTATAACGAGATTCAGTATAAAATACGATTGTAGCACGGATAAAATATCTGATAACAATTAAGCACAAATATTAAATTTAAAACAAAGTATTAGGATCAGTAAACCATTGAATAATATTTAAAATGAAATATACAAAGTATTCCTAAAGCCCCGTTTCCATTATAACAGTTTCTGCTCAAAACATTGTTTTGAACTAAACTCAAAACAAAGTTCAAGTGGAAAATGGAAACGCTCGAAAATGGAAAGTTTCAAGTTATTGTCCAAGAGGTTCCTAAGATATGATGCATTGATTAAAAATCACACACAGGCAGACAGATGGAAAACGAAGCGATTTAGAAAAAGTTTATATTGCGTTTTTTGCTCCTTTCGATGAGTTCTACCAAATCGCATTTGTGCGATACTCTAACGGGACACCCTGTATATTGCGGTAATTTTCTAAGATGACCGGGAAATCATGACGCTGGCCCGGAAACACAAAAACTTAATTAACTCCTATTTGTGTGAGGTACTAATTTGATTAACGGCGGTACTAAATATTACGAAATAGGTACTACATGGTGACATATTTTTATATGGAAATTACGAGATAGCCGGGCCAGCTACTCTGACATTCAAATAACACGTAAAGATACTCAATGAATATGCTAATTAAAATTAAAAATCCGAATAGAATTTTGAAAACATACTATTGTAAGCACACTATTGTACCTAGAGAGCTGATTCTGGTTTCAAATTGTAGTACAGTAAATATAATCTACTTTAAAAACGTGAATAACCTGTTTTGTAAAAAATTCATAGTTTAGGAGATATAGTGAAACAAACAAAAAACGTGAAAAATACTAATTTACGAAGTTAGGACAGGTCTTCCGATACTGCATACTTACTGCAGGTACTGCAGGTCCGAATTTTGTGTCGCTTGAGTTTTTTTACAGTAACTTTAGAGACTCGTGCGGACAGTTAAATTTTAATGTTAGATTTGAATAGTCGTATTAATTTGTTTTATTTGCATTTTACAAAATCTGTATAGTAACTTGATAACCAGTTAAGACAACACCCCCGTTTCACTAACAACATGTCAATTTGTTAGGCTACAATTTGACGTTATTTTCTTAAGAATCCATTTTTAGGGACTACTTGGTAATTCAAATAAACGAAAAACAATCTTCAATGGTCCTAAAAAATCCTGACGACTGGCCTACAGACAACTTACACAACCTGGCTTATAGACATTGGTTGCAAAGAAGATACCTCATCTGTGACAGGGTGACGGGGGCCGGTAGGCCGATGAGGGGTAGCAAGAGGGAGAGAGAGAGAGGTAAGACGTGTGAGAGAGTAAAGGGATGTGCGAGTGAGTAAAGGGATGTGCGAGTGAGAGAGAAATATAGTGCGCGGGTGCCTGCACGTGCGAGTCGGGGCACTATGGGCGGCTCAGGGGTAAGTTGGTGTCTGGCGTGCGGCTGTGGGCTGAAATTAAAAAGTTTATTGTACATAACATTGTTATGGAAATGTATTTGTACATATACTTGTGTAAAACTGCCTTTGCACACCCTTGGTTAGGTGAAGTTTTAAACCACTTGGATAAAAAAACAACCGAGATAAAAAAATTATCTCTTGAAATAATTAAAATTGTACTAAAATCAATTTAGGTAACCCTTGAGTATATTTTTTGAAAATACATAAACCAATTTTGAAAGATTTATGATTGGCCGTTTTTAACTAGTGTAGAATTCAAAATACCCCTAAAACGGTACTTCAAAGGTGAAAAACCCCAATATAACGGAAATATTTTTTCAAAAAATTTTTTTCCCGTTATCAATAGATTAGGACCAAATTTGTAACCCTTGAGGATAACTAACGTCATAATTCACTTCTGTATTGACAGGCATAATGTAGTATTTAGCTGCAGTATTTAGCTGCAGTATTCATTTAGTTGCAGTTTTGCTTTAATGGGGTTGTGGCCACTAATAAAATGTAACCAAGTAAAACCTTTGAACAGCCGCCAATTTTTACTGGATCAACCTTTTTTAGTGCGGTTTGCGGAATTAAACTCTGCTAGATAAGCCCTTTAAAGGGATGTGCATATTGACCTATGCTCCTATTTAAAATTTCCTTCTGACTCCTTGCGGGACGTTCCCATGATATGACAGAAAACTGATAGTTCCTTCAAAAAGTAGATTTTTAGGGGTAGTGTTGATATACCAAATCTTATTGATTTATCTCTTATCATTCAAAAAATATTAAACCCGTGCGGGACTTTATGTGCACCTTGTATATCAACTTATACTGTCTTGTTTTGTTTTAAATAAATAAATAAATTTTTTATGTCATCAATCAGGCATCTGGAGATGTATACATTCATTTTAGAGGATGGACAGAGAATACATATAATCAAACTTTCTTATTAGGGCACCAATGATCTGTGTTATAGTAAAATTCAAATAAAATAAAATACCCCGTCGCAGCAAACCTGCAAACTCAGCGAATTTCCAATGAATATTTATGTTTCTCACTACCACATAAAGCCACTTACCAAGTTCAATAAAAATACATTTATAAATAATTGATATATAGCAATTTATTTATTCTCCATAAGAATAACATTAGGGCTGAGTACACAGGTTTGCTGCAACAAGAAATATAAGAAACGTGTTTTTATGCAATTATCAATATAACTCAACCAGGTGAAGCTACATACCAAGTTTTAATAAATTATGTTCATAATTAGGGGGGATAAAAACTTTACTTGTCCATAAGAAAAACATTAGGGCTGAGTATGCAGGTTTGCTGCTACGGGGATAATCAACAAAAAATTATTTTTTTTGCAAATATACCAGTACTAGGTGAAGCCACATACCAAGTTTCATCAATATACGTTCATACATAATCGAGATATAAAATTGTATTTATTCTCCATAATGATAACATTGGACAACGTACTGTGTTTAGCACTTTGAATATCTCTGCAACGGTTGGACGTAGAATCACAATTTCAAAACCAAAATGATTGTTTTGTAGAGCTGAACTGATTGGTAAAAGCAAATGTAATGTTCACAGTAAAATTAACTAAGGAAAAGCTAAAAACCTTTTTCCCATGGAAAATTTTATGAACAAGTATTTTTGGATTTTAACCGCAACCACTTAACCTAGGTTAATGATTCAAAACACCATATTTTTTAAGCTCTGAAAAATGGTCAAACCCAAAATTAAGTGTTTTAAAAATTTTAGGGTGAAAAATGCAAAAAACTGATTTTTGGAAAATTTTGAACCCCCATAAAACCCCCTTCCCATGGTCCGACCTTTCTGGTTTTCGGTCATGAATGTCACTTTACACGTTTGAGCCAAATTTAATCGAAATCAGACGTTTTATACTCAAGATATCGAGATAACGGATACATATATATATATTTTGAAGGGTACTCTGGTATTTTTATTTTAAAAGTAATAACAATAGTAGCCCTATGAAGTGAACTAAAGAATATAATATATATATATATATATATAAAAATTTGAACTAATAGTGTTTTTGGCATCTGGGGACCTCCAAACTAAAAGTTATCATGGTCTTACCATGAGACCTACGGTAATAGCTTCATCCCTATAGGGGAAATTCGCTAAAAAACAAACACAGGGGATGTCAGATACGAAGGTGCTAATAGTTTCGCTAAAAATAAGCAAATTAACCGTAAAAAAACAAAGCAACAAACATAAATATGTAACTTTTAATCGAAACATGAAATCAAACCTACTACATAATGCAGAGTAAATAACCAATCATATTCCACGCTTGACTTAATAGCACTAGAAAATAACTCTTGATTCTTGACTAAAGGACATTGGTTTTAATCTAAAAAATGTGTGGTTAGAATCTACTGTATAATTTAAGTTTAATTTAAATAATACTTCACTTAAATCTGGAATGAACGAAACATTAAATTTCTTTGAAGAAAATCACTGCTAAACTGGCTAAACAGTTTCAAATGTAAAGTTTCTTTGCAAGAAGAATTAATAATTGCAAATAAATGTGCATTGAAAGGACCCCGTTAGTAATATGGGAGGTCAACCGAGAGTTTCGTTAGGTGTCTCAAGTTCACTCCAAACACTCGGCTTCGTTATTGTATACCCTTTCAGATGTCTCGTTTCACCTGCAATTCAGTACTCACTCTCAAGTGGAAAACTAAAATAAAACGTAAAACATAGTAAGGATAACGAACAACTGAACTTATAGCTTTAACTAAATTATTTTGGAAATGACCTAATGTAAGATCTAAACATTAAAGGGCAAACTTTTTCAAATATATGATTATTAAATAATTAAATATTTAACAAAGGAATTAATCATAGATTATTAATTTTTTTTAGTCAAATATGTCATAGAACATTTAAACTACATTTTAACACAATTTCCGGTGTACTGTAAATACATATCTGTTTTTGTATCAAGCTTTTAATGATCAGTTCCCTGCTTAATTTTGTACTCGATACAATTTACAATTAATAAAATAAATTTAAAAGATCGCCTTGTATTTCTGCAACATAGAAATGTTGATACTCACTGACTTTTGTAGCCAAAATACAATCTACTGCAATAAATCAGCCTCTGGAATCGTAACAAGCAAGGACTAGGTTCCTTTGACTTTGACAGATGCGTGGCTGCAAACATTCTGTGACCGCTCTCTCCTACTGGCACAGCCAATTAACATTGTAGGGATTTCTAGGTTTGTTAATGACTTATTTGTGAAAGGAAAATAAAGACATGTTGAAAGAATACCTTAAGAGGAAATGAAACTAAAATGGAGGAAAGGGAAGAAAACTCGAAGAAAGAGGAGGAGAAGGAAAAGGGAAGCAATTAGAAGGAAACGTAAGGTGTGTGAAACCAAGCGAAGGAACTCTTCTCGAGACTATTTAGCGTTGTAATGCACGTAAGCTGTACTACTAGAGTGTTAATGAATGTCAAGTAATCGTCAGGACGTTGATAACCTAATATCCTCTGTAGGCTAAACACAACAGTTTAAATATTCCATTATAAGACTCTAAAGATGAAGAATGGAATTTCATTAACAGATTTACAGTTACTTTTTATAATTATAAAAAAATTCTGATGTGTTTGCTTGAATAGTTCTGATTATTTTAATTACAATTAGTTCACGTTGGGCAAAGTTTCAAATAAATTCTAGTTTAATAAAAAAAAAAAAATTAGTATACTTTTTAGTTCCTTTGCAATTAATGCTGACTTTTTGTTAAAAAAGGAAAGTTGGATGCCACGTAATAATTAGGAAAATAGGGCAAAAGCTGCAGTACCAAAGTTAAATATTATTTTAACTACATGAAATGTTTTACTCCACATATTAAACGGAATGGAAAATGTTTAAACACTTATTTTAAACAGACCAAATAAAGTTGCTCAAAACAGGCTAAAAACAAATTCAGAGAGACCTCATTCTGGTCTCAAATATCCTTCAGGGATATTTGCGTTATAAGATATATCCTTCCTATGAAGATATATCCTTCAGGGCCCACTTTGCGTTCAAAGTTCAACCCTAATCTAATGTACCTTTAATAGATCATATGGTCACATAATCATATGAAAATTTATCAATATTTGATATTGTTCAAAAGGTAACGCAGCATAAAAAACGATTTTAATATATTCTACTATTGAAGTTTGGTAGCTAAGGGACACAAACATTTATTTTTATTTTAAATGATACATTGGAACAAATGTTTGTGGAAGAGGATAATAATTATTTGATTTGTGAGTACAGCTTGCAGTATACAGTAAATTAGTACAATAGTTTTACAATTAGTCTTATATTGCTTCTTACTTCATTGGCCAAGTTATAAATTATGGAAGCAAAGTTTTGATTTGCAGTCAATTTACTTTTTAGGTGTTTTTGCTTATTTATATTTCATAATGTGGATGAAATTAAGTAGAAACTAAAATGTGTAATACACATCTTAAACGAATGTATTTAGTACTTTCATTGTTCATTATTCCTTCCTTGTTTAGTTGTACTCCAAGAACTACATCTCTTCGTGCCTCGACCTCTTATGATATAAACTGCTTAGACATCTTAACCCAAGTAATCGCAAGCATAAGCAATAAACTCAGGATCGCCTAGAGTTTTTGTTTTTGTTCCACCATGATTAATTTATATTTTCATTAACACTAGGGTGAAGTCCATTGACGATATGTTAGTTTGGATCGGTGATGACATATCTAGATATGATCAGTCAACAAAATAATCATGAAAATCGGCCCAGTAGAACAATCTGACGGACTGGCCAAAGTTTTGGAAATTTTTTAGTGTATATGATTAGCAGATTTCAAGTGCAGCAAAACGAAAATTTCTATAACATGTTTTAAGACTACGATACAAAATAATAGTGTCCAAACATATTGCTGAAATATATTTTTAGTTGCGACGGGTATATTATTTTAGTGCTGAGTGAAATTTTATGGAATTGCAAGATTGGGTTTACTGCCGTTTATGGGTTAGTACCTTTAGGCTAAGGCCAATGAACGCCCAAACACTGGTTAGTTTGCTGTTCGTTATTTCTTGTAATTTTATATCCAATATATAAACGTTTCGAGAGCAAAGACTCAAGGAGAACCTACAAACCAATCCTATGTGGGGGCCCGGTGGGACACACTTCCAAACAATAAACTTGGCATGATGATATACTGCTAGTACAGTAATGGTAACATTTTCTTTCCAAATTCAAGACTTTAAATGGTAGGTTTAAATTACCCCACCCCCGCCCCAAATAAAAAAGAAAAACTAAGATCGCTGGAATATGTTAATTTTTGTTATCCTAGCCCAATTCACATTATTCACACAATATACTGGCAGGCAAAAACTTAGATGATTTGAAAATGTTACCTTATATTTACTGTTGCTATGGTAATTTCCAAAACAAATAAATTTATATTATATTCACATTGCAGCTTGGATAATCTATGAGGAGAAGGCTTTATAGCCCATTATGATTGGAAATAGGATTTGCCAAATTAAAAACAAATACTTACTATAAGTGGTACCGCCAAAATGGATTGTGTTTGTGGACTTAAATAAGACGACTTAAAAGGAGTAGGCCTAACATTAATTTCAAACTAAATACTCTTTACTAATACAATTAACAATTTATACAAACACTTTTACAGTTTTGAGGATGACATGAATGGAGCAATGGCACGCTACATACGTCTAAGGAACGGCAGGAGTCCCACTGGTCCCGTTGTAAAGATTAGTATTGCAATTGCCTCTCTTCTAAAATCAGGAAAATAAAAACTAAAAAAAGAGGATATAAAACTAAGATTAAGTTAAATATTAAAAACCTTGCTGTATAATGTAAGGCAATCCACCCTACAATTTGCCTGAATTAGAACGCGTTACAAGACATTTGCACACATAACAAACAAATATGAATGTGTTTTTATTAAATAAATTGTTTACTTTGAAAAAAGATACAACGCGAATAAGTAATTACTTCTCTTAATATTTGAAGCTAATAAGGCAAATGCATTTAACTATAGTTTTATGATTCAGTGCACTGTTATTTACAAACCTGAATATAACCTATTCAGTATATTATAACTTCAATGTTATGTTATTTTTATTTACTAACAAAAGACACTGAAGTAACATTAAAATAGCTGAAGTACAATGTGAAATATATTTATAATAGTTGCTTGCTTCACTTAAAATTCAGTGCGACATGTCCTGCCGATTGAGGTACTGTTTGACCTCAACCAGTGTTAGAATGTTTATTGGAAGTTCAATAAGGGGCGGCATTCAAACACGGTAAAACCTTGTATTTCCAAGGTTCCTTGTATTTCTTTGAGATAATCATTATTGGATTTATAAAAGTGGAGTCATTTCATAACTACACGCGTCAAATAAGGTTATTTTTGAAGGCTGCTCATCATAATTAACGTACATTTACTGTCCGTTTTTTAACAAGTAGTAAAATTTGGAAATTATCCTATTTCATAAAAGATTGTCTTTGTTAGAAAAACCCTTGAATTACACTCTAAAATGTTGTAAAATTTCTCTAAATTAAAATGAACCAGATCATGTTTGAGGCTAAAGCATTATAACACTTGAGCATTGACATAGTTTTATAACTAACTAAAAGATTTTAACTTTTAATGACAACTAAATTAAACTAAATTTAAATCCATAATATTATAAAAAAGAGGTGGTTTCTGTCTGTCTGTCTGTCTGTCTGTCTGTCTGTCTGTCTGATGTTCCGGGTGAACGCAAAAACTACTGAACCGACTGGGCTGAAACTTTACAGATAGGTAGATCTTGTACCCATGCAACACATAGGCCTATTCACTTCCTTAAAATCCCCTCGGGCTACGCCCCGTGAACGTCTTAAGTTTCAATGTTTACATTTCAGAATAAAGTAAACATTCAGAAACTGTAATGCGAACAGTTGTGGATACTTCCATTCGACAGCTTAAAGAGCAGAATCAAGAACAGCTGTTTAAAGTTAACTTACCTTTCTAACCCGTGCGAAGAACTGATACATTCAACTAGTTATAACTAAATGCAGAGGTTTGATTTTTTGTTAATAACACTTTTTATAACGCTAGAGGACTTAAGTAAATGCTAAAGTTACCTACATTACACACCAACTTACACATAGTAGTTTTAAACATATAATCTATAAAAGTATAGATGTGAAAGTACATACAACTAACATGAATACGTTACAAATTTAGTTATAGGTAAACATCATAGTTAATAGAATAATTGTCTAAAAATCCTATAGATACAAAAAAACACTGGTTCAAAGTTTTCCCTTAAAATTGAATTCGTTATAAGTAACAAACATGATCCATGTAAATTCAACTCAGGTACACACATAGAACCCTTATTAACTACATTTGTCTTTATTTTATACTAGCCGACTCGTTGTGGCTTCGCCCGCTCAAACTATGATAGTTGTGTGTTTTTCTATCTGTAGTTAGCCCGTGGAACTAATACGAATCAAGATCAGCTGTTTGAATTTGCATCAGCTCAAACCAAAGTGAATGTCCATAAGGAACTAGGCTTATCGCCATTGGAGGCTTCGCCCCCAAACCCCCTGTTGGAACTCGCTTCGCTCACTTGCACTCCTCAGTCAACACAAATTTAAATCAAACTCCACTATTGTAGCCAGTTAACCAAAGAAAAACTACACAACAATAACGGGTGAGCTCATTACAGCCTACACAGGCGGTCCTATATCGGTTCGATATCGAATCAATTTATTAAATGGCTGCTTGTGTATTTTATCGAATGAGTTCCCGACTGCGATAGTTGTTTCGAGGTGTATATAAGAAAAAAGTGAACACTCAATTCAAAGACAATCAGATAATTAAATAAAAAGTTGTGGTTAGACTTTAAATTGGAGTTCTAAATGGATTTGAGTAAAACAATAACAAACAATTAGGCTGCAGTTCACGAAAGAATTATAGTAACCTAAACCATAGATTAAGCATACTCCTTAGGGAGTATGCTTAATCTATGCCTAAACTACCTTCGCAAAGCACTGTATGGTGTCTGTTCGTTGTGCAAAATAATCATAAATAAATGAATTTGTAAAAAAATAAAGTAAAATTAAACTGAAATATCAGACCTCAAAAAGTAAACATCAAGTGTAAGACTCGAACCCGAGACCGCATGATTATGAATCTGACAACATATCCACTGGGCTACTGGGCTAAATTCATTCGATAGAACAAAAAATCGGTTGATGACATTTTCCGATATTGTAACAATCGTTATTCGCAATATTGGACCTCCCGTGTAGGCGATAATGTGCTCAAAATGTAGGCGATAATGGATAAATGTTCACTTTTAGCAATTAATCTGAGGGTTTCTCGTCAAGAGCTTTAATTAAGGAATGGGGTCGAGTAAGGTCCGATTACAGGAAGTGCCTCATAGTTTGTCAGTGAGTCAGTGAACCCGTCTAGCATTATACGGGGCGTTTGACAAATAACTCCCTACTTGCAACACAAATTTTAATGGTGAAACATACAAAATATTACATTTATAATTACGTAGTGTGAAGAAGAATATCTTCAAGTTTTGAATTTGTCCTAGTAAACTTCGACGTGCGCACTATTAGTTGCTGTACACAAATAAATACGACTTTTCATTTCTCGCCAGGTATTTCTCGCCAACATTGCAGGTGTGATTAATGCAACTGTTCCGATGACCCTTTGTCGTAAATGGCCAATGTCACGGAAATTTTCAGCATATACTAAATTCTGTACATGTATCCAAAAGAAAAAGTCCAGCGGTGTTAAATATGGGCTTCGAGCTGGCCAGGGAAAAGATCATCGGAGTAGTTGTGTCGGTCACATCTGCAATGTTGGCGAATACCTGGCGAATACGCAACTACTCTGATGTCCTTTACATTAACATGGGAAGTTTAGAGTCCACTGAGGCAAAACCTTTAAAACATGAATTATTAAAGGGCTCTGTTTTATTTAAGGGGATGTAATGTATATTTCTATCAAATATCAGCTCAATCGGTTCAGAAGTTGGAGCTTGTTCGAGCCACAAACAAACAGACTCACAAACCTTCAACTTTATAATATAAGTAAGCTTTATAATATAAGTATATATTTCGTGGCAGACATACACCAAGCATAAAGTATACACATAAACCTTTATTGTCTGAGCAAATTATTATTGAACTTATACATAATGCAATTTTGCGAAAATGTCCATGGGTTTATTCATAAATACATCTTATGAAATTTTGGGGATGTACTAAGTCTGATATTTATTTAAAAAAAATAATAATTATAATACATGTCGTAGTCTTCCTAACCTTCCTATCTGTAATATAAATAAAATCAAAGGTTTGTCTGTTCATAGCCAAGAAACGTAACTTATTTAGTTTTTTGACGATTTATACGTCAGAGAAAGCGAAACCTATTTTAATAGGAATTATGGCAGCCTGGTTACGATTTTGGACCAAATTGTTCAACTTCTCACGAGAAATGGCTTTACTGAATTTTAAGAAACGTTGTTTGATTATATTTTGTAGCTTTGAAAATGAGAATCACTTGGTTATTTAAAATCGTTGTATGCCATTCAGGCTTTGCCCTATAGTCGATCATAGCTCCAACGTTAATATTATGTAAATTAATTTAGTTTATAATAAATAATAATCATAGAGTAAGCAAAACTGTAACTTTTAAAACATTTGGTTTTAAAACTGCAAGAAACACTTTCGGAAAACGTAGTTTGAAATGAAATGTTTTGTGTGATAAAACAAAAATAATTCAAACACAGCAGCTGTTGGAACTGAGAATGCAAATTCGCCCAGAGTTTAAATGCTCTCTTGTTCCAAGCAAAATATGCAAATTGTTCTGAAAATCTCAGTGCAATGAACAAATACTCTCATTTCCTAGACAACTAGCAAAGTAATCTTGTAGAGGTTTCAACAACAATATGACGGACCCATCTCAATATTCCTATTTTTATGTTTAATCTAGTTCATCATTATTGATAATTTATTAAGTTTTCTGAACTCACGTTGAAAATGGCTTTTTTGCTCTAATGTTATCAATTAACATGATTTAATGTTATAAATCGTGTATAGATCTTGATAAGGATAAGGTAACATAATAACAATGTTACTTTATAAAATAGCAAAACTGACAGCAAACAAGATGTCCAGTTACATCACACAAATTTTATGAATTTACATAAGTATTTAACATTAGTTGAATAAGCTGTGGACAAGCCTTCTTTAAAGGCTTTTATTGCTGAACAATAGTTATAAAACTGTAAACCTCGTGTTAGGTGTCTTAATAAAATAAATTCATAAATTTACACATAAAAGTACAAAGATTTATAATATGAATATTATACTTTAAGAATTTAAACATTTAATTAATGTCACCATTGTCCAATATCCAGAACTCTGTCTCATTGAACTTTACGTTTTATTGATCTATTTATTAATATTTTTTAAGAGGTATGCTGCTTATTTTATTTCTTAGTTTTCCCGTCCACATATTCTATAGATTTGTGTGTAGAATGTATCCAGAAATGCGACGAGTGAACCGTCATTATTTTTCCGAATTATTCAGTACTGATAAAATTTACATGCAAGGACTGGGATTCGAACCCCCGCCAGGGCCGCAGCTATGGTTCCGGAGTCCGCACTACTTGACCACTAAGCCAATGACTCACCATAGATTTACAATGTAAATATACATTAATAGACGTTAAGTTTCATGAGAACAGGCGATTGTTGGAAAACGTTTGAAATTATTATAATCAATATTCGAAATTGATTATTATCATTGATTATTCGTTATTATTATTATAAGTTAAGATCGTACAGTTATTTGAGGGATTTGTCTGGTTTTCAAGTTAAAGAGTATTGTACATAGTATTTTCTTAGATTTTTTCATTTAAACAAATATTAAAATAAGTTAATGATGCCATCGGAACAAACAGTACCTGCTTAGAACGCAATCTGGTGTATCCAGTCAGCTAATTCAACTAAGCCTCAGCATGTTGTCCTGTTATGTGTTAATGCGATTGTTCACTCGTTATGTATGAACACTTGATCTGTTCTAATTGTACGTCAAGCGGAAACGTGGTGGAAATTAAATTTATTGATGCAGTGATGACGTTGTGCGACATTTGTTACGACAAAATTCCTTTATAATCAGTCATTGATGTAAATTTTTAAAACTTCAAAATAATTTAAACATAATATAGGCCTAGCTATTCTAAAGGCAATTTTGGTTAATTGCTGGTTTATACCTTGACAGTGGGAATTTTTCCTTACCTTACAATACTTATTTCCTTGAGTAAACGTAAAAGAAGAATTTATTGTTATCCATATTGTTTTCGATGGTGTCTTTTTATGTTGTAAATGATGAAGATGATGATGATGATGATGTTGTGATGATGATAGTTTAAAATTAACCAAAAGTATGACCAAGTTAGTGGTGGGGCTGTAGAGGTAAAATTGAGCCATCATAAAATAATATCGCATTATATACTCTTGGTTATTATTTACCCTTGGTTTGGTAATACCTTTGATTAAATTTTACTTGAGAGAAAAAAAACAAATACAAAGAAGGGTTATACAACCCGTAGTATTCTTGTATGGGCGGCTAATTTATGATTCGAAGATAAAAAATTGGTTAGATACACGAGACTGAATAAATATATTTGTAACAATTTGTAACATATTAAAAGAACGTAATAATTGCTAAACTATCGAACTTTAATCTACCTATAAATACACAACCGACCATCCCCCAGGCCAAACCTCTACACGTACAACCACAAGATTTGACACGTATACTCTTTCCATAACGTAGGTAACCGCTAAGAAAGGAATTTAAGAAATTCCCAAAGGGATCCTCTCCACGGGGCTTCAAAGTTCCAATCCAATGTTATTCTTATAGACATTCACTTTGGCATGAGCTGATAAAAGTTCAAACAGTGATCGTGATTTGTACTAAATTCGCGGGTTGACCACAGAATGCAGCAAATACCACAGGTTTTATTCAAGGGTGAAAATGAACTATTGCTTTATAAAATGTAGACCTACATTGTGGAAAGCTAAGTATGTCTGTTTAATTACCAGTTTATATTCAAACCGTAAGGATAGTATAGTCATATAGTTTTTAAAACCTCAGGATTAAAATGTACAGTCTCTTTTGTTGGACAAGTCCAATATACGGCCATACGTCAGCCGGCCTGTAGTGGTGACATATGAGTACAAGGTCCCGGTGACTGTGACAAATATGTTACCGCAAACACTCAGCAAGCCGTTATGAATTGTGAAACAAACATTTTATGATATACATTTTATCAGGAAATGGGGCATATTACCCCCTAACAAGTTTTATATTACTAGAAGAAAATTTTAATTTAAGTATCTTGAAAAGTGTAATACCCCCGTAGCAGCAAACCTGCGTACTCAGCGAATTTCCAAACATGAATCTTAATACCACATAAAGCAACTTTTTTTAAGGATTTATACTTACCCTACATATTATCTCAATTAACGTTTTATATATATATATAAAATTAAATTAATTGTTTGCTAAAATGTAAAACCTTATTTGTTTGTAAAATGTGGTTTGTATTGTATTTGTTTGATAATGATGTGATCGATAAGTAGAATGCAATTGTTAAGTTTAGAGTTCATTTGGATGATTTTTTTTATTTTTAGCAAGGTAAAATAATTGTTCAGTTACCGTATTATAGTATTTTTTCACGGGTTCTACCCTGATGGCCCGCCCTAATGCACTTCGTATAATAATAATATTGTTAAGTACCATACAAATGAAAAACCTAATATAAAATCTTAAAATATTAAAATGTACTATTTTGCTACATAATGGACCCCACCGACAAGTTCTGCAAGACTTGGTGGGGCCGAGTTTTTAAATATATTTTTGAATGAGATAAAAGCATTACAAATACAATTATTTTAAAAGCTTGTAATTCTAAGGCTCTTATCAATGACTGTTTAAAAATTCCATTGATAAGATGAATTTCTCCAGTGAATAACTGAAAAACCTCAAACAAATATTTATTATATAACGGAACAGTGAAAGGTTTTTGTAAGCGTAAAAAACACGTTAAATTTAAACAATTTGTATACAAATACAAATAAATGTTATTTAATTCATTAAATGATTTGGTTGTTGTTATTCCTATCATTGGTCGTCCACACAATGCAAGGGTGTAAGGGAAAAGCGGAAGTCAAAGGAAATTTCTTAATCCCCCAATAATGTGGGTGTCGGTCCCGTCATTGGTCTGGAGCACGAGTTGAGGTAGGAGTATGTTGCTGTTTACGAACTCGGAAACTACGATACGGGTTTTAAGAAGTTCAACACCTACAAGCACAGGTACCTTTTGGCGCGGTGAGGGAACCAAATATTATGCCTGAAAAGTCTGAGGGCTGTACAAAAATAATGCCAATTATATTTACCAGTGTAATATACTACTGGTTATCAGTTTAATTCTGACAAAGTTACAGATGCGAAGAGCAATGGATAACCGACAACTTACCTTGTTGACACGCTTTGACTTTAGTAAAGCCTGAGTACACCATAAATTATTATTACCTCAACTTCGTTACAGTACTACAGTTTATCTGATGTACATTAAAGTGGTTTAAATCTTATCTTAAAAACAGAATACAAAAAGTTATTTTCCAAAACACTGTATGCTCAGGGGTTCGTTACCTCAGGGGTACCACAGGGTTCTGTGTTAGGGTCCTTTCTATTTTCCGTTTTTATAAATGACTTGACTAATGTACTTCTAAATTCAAACCGTCATCTATACAAAGACGACTTGCAAATTTATTCATATTTTCCATTCACTAAAATAGAAGATGCTGGAGGTAATATGAACGCGGATATAGCCTCTATAGTAAAATGGTCTAAGGAAAATGGACTAAAATTGAACCAAAAGTCTTCAAGACGCCAATGAAGGTCCCATCATAAAGATTGTCTGCAAGCTATGCTCCGAGGCCCACTCTGAAGAGGGCCCAAGCGCCCTAAAGCAGCCACAGTGGGCCAGGGACTTTCCCGCCCACTGGAACCCCACAAAACAACAACATACTCCAACCCTGGCTAATATTGGGAAGGGAGCGTGACATGCATGCATGGACCCTTGTGTATATTACCTCCCCCAAGACCAAGTCTTCAAAACGCCAATGAAGATAAAAAAAAACATTGTATCGCATGAAACAATACAATAATACAATGTTACAATAATATAATCTTTGTGTCCCATCATAAAGATTGTCCGCGAGCCAAGCCGCGAGGCCTACAACTCCGCCCCTGGCTCATATTGGGACAGGGGCGTGACATGCATGCCGGGACCCCTGTGGATATAATTTCCCCTAAGACCAAGACTGCAAGATATCGCAGATCCCACAAGATGAAAATGAAGACGTCTATACTTACATTTGGAGTCCAAAAAATAATATCTACGACCAAGAACATTCGAACCGCAGTAATCAGGAGACGATACGATGGATTATTCTGGATCAACATGCAGTCTTCAGCACCTACGAAATGTGAGTTTTTCATTCTATTATATATAATAAGTTCATTTAGTATTAGTTATATCCTTGCAGTAGAAATATTCTGGTAAGAAAACTTAAAATCATAAGTTATAAAACTTTACTGTACAAGCTAGCTCGAAATATTTTTTAACTTTAATAGTTAAACTTTGCAAAATAAGGATATTTAGCGTATAATATTTTGGTATGTGTGGCAATAGGTTTTTAAGTCATATTTCACCTATTATTCTAAAATACATACTTTAAAATTGACTGTATCGGGTAACAAGGAGCTGGGAAGATTTTATTCTCTTCTTTGATTCGTTACATACTTACTTTATTTTGAGTCAGCGGCCTAACATGGAAACCTCTTTCTCGAAATAGAGCCACTGATGTATCGTATTGGAACTATACAAAGAAACGCCTTTTTAGTGAATTTCCTTTGGAAAGTATGATCCACACGGTGAAACTTATGCCCGGGACCACTATAGAAGTTCCTAACGTGAGCCCCTGAACACGTTTTGGGGGGTCGTTAAAAATGTTATATGTTGTTGCACACTAGCGGTCGCATTTTTCGTCCGATTTACTTCAAATTTGGTAGGGACGTTCCTTTCTGTAATCAGTTGGACAAGTTTGTTGGGCAAAACAATCGAAAAACTCTAAACCCCTTTTTTGGGGATTAATCTTTAAAATTTCGAGTTTTTGGGCCTAAAAAGGGTCAGAAAAACCCCGGATGTAAAATCAATGCATGAAAAATATGGGAATTAGAGAGGCAAAAGTTTTAAGCCCTCTCTCGTCATTATAGCATACATATTTACCGAGTTATTAAAGAAAATGTGTATCAACTAAACACAGTACGTTGTCTTATGGGGGTTTTACACTAGAAAAGCCTGTTATTCCTTTGTTAGAGTGCATTTGTCATCCCCAGCAACCTCACGCCTACTTTCAAGCCTGTCTGGACCTTCTTCTAACCTTATAAAGCGTAAAATTGTATTCCCAGCTTTGCAAGTAAATGAAACCAGGAGTATCAGAACAGCCAAAAAATCAATGTTTTCAGATTTCAATAAAAATTGGACAAATGTATATTTTTACACTGATTTTGAAGTTTAAAAGTTGTTATGTGGAAATTCACTTCCCTCACGTCTGCGTGCTGCGTGCGAACTCGTTTATATTTTAACTTCACTATGCCATTCCTCTTGTATTTATATTACGACCTATGTTATGTTATTTAAATTGTTTTGGCTTGAGTAATTAAGAAATGTTCGACAGCTAAAAGAGTTACAATTTGCTAAAAATAGTCATTATTTATTTATTAAGTAATATTTTGTACTTCCAGAATATTAATGTTAAATTTAATATAATGGTAATATACAACGTTTTTATATGATATAGTGCTTCGCCGTAGTGATTTCTCTTTACTCCCTAACGTCTTTACACTTATGCGTTCATATGGTTTTTATAAACTAAAAAAGCAGGGCAGATTTTGCGTAATTGATAACAAACCATTACAATAATGTTAATTTTATAATGATACTGTAACGTTTTATAATAATTTCATGATATAAAATACCTTTGTTTAGAATTCACTTTTGGTCATGGCGAGTTTATTTTATTTCAGAAATTACTGCAGCGTTTGCCATAGCTTGTTTTTCTCATTCAGTGATGGAAAATGTCCGCAATAATTTATTAAAGAAAATTTGAGAACCATTGATAGAAACACAGCTTTTGTTTGTTGGTAATAATGTTTTAAAAGAGGTTGTCGAAATAAACACGATACAATCTGACGAGATTCCCATTTTGTATACAAATCTTGTACAATAAAAACTAAAACTTGCTGGCTAAACATTGAAGTACTGTCGGGGAAACGGTATTTTACTACCCTTAATAATAACAATTTACTTGAGTACCTCAAATTAAGTGTAACAACAATCTATAACCATGTGAAGTGTTCGCCAGGGTCTTCGTTAGTAGATTCTGGTCCTCTCCAAACACTCGGCCTCATTACTGAACCCTCCTCCGTTCACCTCGATTTGTCGTATTACTGCCCAGGGTTCGTGTTGAAGTAGGAAAAAGAAAAACTTAGTTCATGCTATAGTATACTAGTGCGTATGCTCAGAATAGAGTAGTGTCTGAAGTAAATACAGTTTTAATTGTTACTATAATTTGAGAGCGTCTTCCATTTGGAAAATGGTAAGTGGTAAGTGGAATTAGCTACACTAAAATAAATAAGTTAACCTCTTCCAACCTATTCTTAAGAATCATGGTATGAATATAGTGTGATATTCTTCATGCTGTTGATGACTTTTGAATGTTCAGAAATCAAATATGCGTTTCATTTTGTTTTGAAAATAACACGTTATAACTTGATAAAAAGCTGACAATGTTCTAAAATTCTGAAACGCTTATATTAACATAAAGCTTACATTAGTGGTCATAAAGATACAAATAAAGAGGGTTGAAATATAACAAATTTTTAATTTAAATAATATGAAACCAACTTGAAAAAATAATACTAATTATTTTTTCGTGAATAGGCATTCATAAGATAAATGCATACTTATAAAACTGTTACTGCAGCCATACAGTTTCTAAGGGCTCGTAAAAACTTTACAAATTGTTTACGGTAAACCGTAATGGTTCTCGTTAGGTGGGGATTTAGCTTTTTATTGCACCTTTTCTGAGCCTAAATAAAATACCCCGTCGCAGCAAACCTGCGTAATCAGCGAATTTACAATGCATATTATATGCTTAATACCACATAAAGCCACATACCAAGTTTCATACAAATATAAGCGATTTTAATTATTCTCTATAAGAATAACATTGGTAATGAGAACGTAGGTTTGCTGAAACAAGGAACATAAACGATTGGTTTTATGCAAATATAAATAGAATTTAACTAGGCAAAGTCACATACCAAGTTTCATCAATATTCAATCATGAATAAGCGCTATATAACATTTTAGTTATTCTCCATAAGAATATCATGGGGGCTGAGTAAGCAGGTTTGCTGCAACAAGGAACAAAAAATGGGTTTTTATGCAATTATCAATATAACTTAACCAAGTGAAGCTATATACCAAGTTTTATTAATTTATGTTCGGGAGTCATTACATTTCCATAATTAATTACATTACATAATTAAGGGAGTCATTGCATTTTACTTATTCTCCATAAGAATAACATGGGGGCTGAGTACGCAGGTTTGCTGCTACGGGAATAATCAACAAAAAATCAATTGTTTCTGTAAATATCAATATACCAGAACTACGTGAAGCCACATACCAAGTTTCATCAACATACATTCATAAATAATCGAGATATCAAATTTTATTTATTCTCCATAAGGATAACATTGGACAACACTGTATTTAGCACTTTGAATATCTCTGCAACGGTTGGGCGTAGAATCGTAATTTAAACACCAAAATGATTGTTTTGTTGAACTGAACAGATTGGTAAAAGCAAATGTGATGTTTACATTAAAATAAACTGAGGAAAAGCAAAAAACCTTTTTCCCATAAGATTAACATGGGAGATTTTATGAGTATGATTTTTTGGATTTTCTCCGCAACCACTTAACCTAGGTTAATAATTCAAAATACCATATTATTTTTTTAAGCTCTATAACATGGTCAAAACTAAAATTAAGTTTTTTAAAATTTTTAGGGCGAAAAATGCAAAAAACTGATTTTTGGATTATTTAAAACCCCCATAAACCCCCCTTCCCAAGGTCCGATTTTTCTGGTTTTCGAACTTAAAGTCATGAATGTCATTTTATACATTTGAGCCAAATTTCATGGAAATCTGACGTTTTTTACTTAAGTTATCGCATTCACGGACACACACACAAACACACACACACACATATATATATATACATATATATCTACTCCTTTTGGTCCCGAGACCATGATAACTTTTTGTTTTGAGGTCCCCAGATGCCAAAAACACTATTCGTTCAAATTTATATATATATATATATATATATATATATATATATATATATATATATATATATATATAAATGGTCTCGGGCTTAAGTCTTACCATGAGACCTACGGTAATAGCTTCTTCCCTATAGGGGAAATTCGCTAAAAACGAAAATATATTACTTTGGATTCAATTTACTTTGTTGATTCAATACCTTACTACAGATTTGTGAAATAATTGAATTTGTATCCTAATAAATATTCATATTGTAACTACTGGCGACCAGGACTTGCTTTAATTAAAACAAAGAGACTCACCGTCTCCTGCAATCCATGCAATTTGTATCCTAGTGGACAATTGTTTCGCCCCTGTTTTCCAGGACAAACTTATCCTTCAAACTTATAATTATCAAACTTATAAATCAAACTTATAATTATTTTGAAAAAAAACAACTTTTGATATTACAGTGGAGAGAATATTTAATAAGGAGATTTGATAAGATGATGATGCCCCTGGAAAATAGGGGTGAAACAATTGTCCACTAGGATACAAAACACATGGATTGCAGGAGACGGTGATTCTCTTTTTTTTAAATATGAATAGACGCGAAACTGCTAAATTGTTTGCCATATTATTATTTCCCATACTGTTGTTTTTATAAATTAGAGCCATTTAGTGATATTAGCATTGTAATATATTTAATACAGATTATTTAAAAATTTTAGTAATATGTATTAAATACTGACTAAATGGATTCAAGATTGATAAAGCTTTCTTTCATGATGTGACTAAATAAATAAATTATTCGTTTAGTTCTACGGTGCAATGTTATACAAATATATAACTGAAGCTAACAAATGTATTAACTCTTTATATAATTTCGAGCAAAAGTGGTTGAAAATACAGCAATTTCATACTCTTATAATACGTTAGTCAATAGTTTGTTGTGTAACCTTTTAGAGTTTCGTTATTCGTACTGTCATTTGTTAATTACTAAATTGGACAGAATGTAATGTATTCGTTCATTACTGGTGCTTTAATGGTAATACTAGACTTAATTCAGTTGTTTAAATTCTACTAATATAAAATTTAATTTGATTATGTTGGTATAACATGCAACAGCCTATGGAGCTCAAAATGGAGGACTCCCCATATCATGTATGCACTGAATCATAGGATGTCCTATTCATGTTGAAAAATTTCATATATCTACGCCTTGTTGGATTTTATGGGTTCAGTGTTTTTTCCCTGCACATAAAGATTTATTGGATTGGATGATTAATTTGTGTTTAAAAGGTTCGTCACAGATGTGACGCTAAGCGTCACGCTAATTTTATATAGTGTAGGCGGCCGTTAACCGCTCCAAACGCCATCAGCGGTGTCGAGCCAGCTGATCTTTTGAACCTTTAACGGCGACTCTCGGCGGCGTCCCTCGCCCCCTTTCGTCGAAGCAGCTTTGAAGTGTCGGCAGCCTCCCCGCTCCTTGCGAGCAACAATTTCCGTCAAAGCTTAAGTACCTTAATTTATAAGTCTTTAGTATCAGGAATGGCAGGCTAGACTACAATTAGAAGGGGCAATCCCTTAAGGAAGCCCCAAACAACAGGAATATGTAGGAATTGCAAAACCGGTCGGGACCTCGTGTCTCGACCGCATTTTGATTAACAAGTTAGATTCAGGGTTTTTCCTCCACTCAGAAGACAATTAATTAATTAACTATCATTGCTTAGATTCAGGAACTTAGTTATTCATATATTATCCAATACAGTTATCACTTTATCAGGTTTAGACACTTGTAACTATTTCACTATTAGGTCTGGAAGGATATTTATTAGTTATTAATAGTTTAACCCATCATCAGAGCTGGCTGGTATAGCATTCTGGTCTGGTAAGGATCCATAGGTCTCTGGACACCCAGTCACGTTTTCCAACCCCCTATTAGTTTTTCAGTACTTATTAGGCTTGGCCAGACCTTGGCCTGCCTAATTAGTTGGCTAGTCCTAAATTACCAGTAGCAGAGTCAGCACGCCAAGATCCCAGTTGTAGTTACCACACAGTTGTATTACCCAATTATTACCCCAGATTAGTACGCCCCTCTTTCCCCCCATATAGTTATGTCAATTCCAATTAGCAGCCCAATTAGCCACCCCAAGTAGCATACATATCCCAATAGTCCCCCGGTTACATATGGTAGCAGAGCGTGGTTACGATCCACGGACCTCTGGGTTATGGGCCCAGCATGCTTCCATACCCCTCCCCCTGCTACATATGGTAGCAGATACCCCAGACCATTTTGTGTTTCAGTCAGCTCTGTAGGGTGTTAAAAATTGCTTTTGCTAGGGTTTTGTCTTCTGAGGAGAGGACAATTTAAAATTTGCACCGCCGACACTAGGGGTTTGCTAGGATTTTAGCTTTAAGCAAATTATTTTTCCAAATTAAATTCTAGGATGGTCAATTTTGTAGGTACAGATTGTTTTTGTTTATGTTTGTCGCAGCATAGGTATAAGTGGCATCCATCTAGTTTCCAGCCTGCAATGTTACAGTGTATGGTGTTTCAGTGTTTTTAGTGATTAAAGTGTAAGCCTCAAGCAAGTGGCATATATGGTCTTAAAAATTTACTGTGGAGAGTCCCAGGTATAATGGATTAAAGGCTCCCCAGTTTCTTAGTAAAGCTAATGCATTTGGCAATACAAGGTGTATTTTCTTTGCCAGTAATGACCATTGTTATTTTAATGTTAAACCACACCTTGTAAGTGTTAAATTCAGTGATTGTTTATTATAATACCCTCAATAAAATATATTTCCATCTCCCAGTGATTATTACCAACACTATTGCAGTGTCTGTGCTGTACCATTTTCTGTGCTGTGCATTGTCTAAATGTTAATTTATTTTGTGCTATAAATTTTGTGTTTTAAGTTTAAATAGGTGTTTAGTATAATATATTGGCCATCCCTAGACACATTAACTTCTAAACCTAATTGGCAAAACAATATTCAGGCAGGAAAGCTATAATAGGGAAACCCATTTATAGGCCCTAGCGGTCATTGTACTGCAGTCAGTTTTTAACCTGTATTGAGGTGTTAAGTGGTTTTAGGCTACTACTTTAGGATGTAGAAATACTTGATAGGGTCATATGTGAGTAATAAAGTAGGTTTTTGTAGGAAAGTCAGACCCATTTATAGTTTTTAACAGGTTTTAAAGTCAGTTTTTTCCGCCCAGCCAAATACCAACCATAGGTCTTACAGCAAGCTATTAATTGGCCAGCAGTGAAATAGATTTTGTATTTTTGGCTAATACTATAATACATAGGGATTTTACATTTCTTTTTGCCTAATTTTACATAGTTAAATCCAAGTAACCTTCACTACCACTATTAAAATAACGCTATAATTCAGGGCTTGTTTTAGCCAATAACAGGAATTAGCCAATACCTGGTCAGGTACAGCAACCTGTATTTTGGTTCATTTGGAGGTTTTAGATGACCTTAGCCTATTGTTTTTCATTAAAAAAATACAGAATGAGGTTATGTATGAGTACAAATGTGGTTCTTTTGTAGGGATAAAAGCCTCAGTTATAGCTTTCAGCCACTTATAGTAGTCAGTTTATCTGAATTGAAATACCATCCGGGTTTCTGGGTTTATTTACAGTTATAAAGTAGTTCTAGCCTTTATTTTTGCTAGTAATACTTCCCCTTTTTTTAAAGCAAGCCAGTTTTAAAGTTTTTTATCCATGCGGGTTTTATTATTGCATTGTTGTTCGAGCCTTGAATCTGCCAATAGATATCCCATAACGACACGTCACAGCTGACGTCACACGGTTGGCGATCATGCATTCGCAACTTCTTCGGTTAGCTAACCTAAAGTTAACGGTTTTGTTCGACGCTCGACGCATCTACATTACTTTTGCTAGTTTAACCCTTTCAGTGCTATGGTCCGATATATCGTCTTTTGAATCTGTTGTCAATAAACACTGTTACTGCTTCATAAGCGATTGTACCGTTAGGCGCTCAGTCTGCAGTCTGAGTCTGACATGTGGTGAAACCTGGTAGACACGAATTGAACTACCTCGTCCAGCGCCTAGTCTCTATAATACCAACTGATCCACTGCAGCTGCTAGCCTGACCAGTGGCTGTGCGGTCTAAGGCGTTACCTTCCCGGCCGGGGGTAACACTTGGATCGAGGGTTCGAATCCCGTCACAGTCGGTGGTTTTTATGTGCAACTCATTATACATATTATACATTATACATACACATACATATCCCAATAGTCCCCCGGTTACATATGGTAGCAGAGCGTGGTTACGATCCACGGACCTCTGGGTTATGGGCCCAGCATGCTTCCATACCCCTCCCCCTGCTACATATGGTAGCAGATACCCCAGACCATTTTGTGTTTCAGTCAGCTCTGTAGGGTGTTAAAAATTGCTTTTGCTAGGGTTTTGTCTTCTGAGGAGAGGACAATTTAAAATTTGCACCGCCGACACTAGGGGTTTGCTAGGATTTTAGCTTTAAGCAAATTATTTTTCCAAATTAAATTCTAGGATGGTCAATTTTGTAGGTACAGATTGTTTTTGTTTATGTTTGTCGCAGCATAGGTATAAGTGGCATCCATCTAGTTTCCAGCCTGCAATGTTACAGTGTATGGTGTTTCAGTGTTTTTAGTGATTAAAGTGTAAGCCTCAAGCAAGTGGCATATATGGTCTTAAAAATTTACTGTGGAGAGTCCCAGGTATAGTGGATTAAAGGCTCCCCAGTTTCTTAGTAAAGCTAATGCATTTGGCAATACAAGGTGTATTTTCTTTGCCAGTAATGACCATTGTTATTTTAATGTTAAACCACACCTTGTAAGTGTTAAATTCAGTGATTGTTTATTATAATACCCTCAATAAAATATATTTCCATCTCCCAGTGATTATTACCAACACTATTGCAGTGTCTGTGCTGTACCATTTTCTGTGCTGTGCATTGTCTAAATGTTAATTTATTTTGTGCTGTAAATTTTGTGTTTTAAGTTTAAATAGGTGTTTAGTATAATATATTGGCCATCCCTAGACACATTAACTTCTAAACCTAATTGGCAAAACAATATTCAGGCAGGAAAGCTATAATAGGGAAACCCATTTATAGGCCCTAGCGGTCATTGTACTGCAGTCAGTTTTTAACCTGTATTGAGGTGTTAAGTGGTTTTAGGCTACTACTTTAGGATGTAGAAATACTTGATAGGGTCATATGTGAGTAATAAAGTAGGTTTTTGTAGGAAAGTCAGACCCATTTATAGTTTTTAACAGGTTTTAAAGTCAGTTTTTTCCGCCCAGCCAAATACCAACCATAGGTCTTACAGCAAGCTATTAATTGGCCAGCAGTGAAATAGATTTTGTATTTTTGGCTAATACTATAATACATAGGGATTTTACATTTCTTTTTGCCTAATTTTACATAGTTAAATCCAAGTAACCTTCACTACCACTATTAAAATAACGCTATAATTCAGGGCTTGTTTTAGCCAATAACAGGAATTAGCCAATACCTGGTCAGGTACAGCAACCTGTATTTTGGTTCATTTGGAGGTTTTAGATGACCTTAGCCTATTGTTTTTCATTAAAAAAATACAGAATGAGGTTATGTATGAGTACAAATGTGGTTCTTTTGTAGGGATAAAAGCCTCAGTTATAGCTTTCAGCCACTTATAGTAGTCAGTTTATCTGAATTGAAATACCATCCGGGTTTCTGGGTTTATTTACAGTTATAAAGTAGTTCTAGCCTTTATTTTTGCTAGTAATACTTCCCCTTTTTTTTAAAGCAAGCCAGTTTTAAAGTTTTTTATCCATGCGGGTTTTATTATTGCATTGTTGTTCGAGCCTTGAATCTGCCAATAGATATCCCATAACGACACGTCACAGCTGACGTCACACGGTTGGCGATCATGCATTCGCAACTTCTTCGGTTAGCTAACCTAAAGTTAACGGTTTTGTTCGACGCTCGACGCATCTACATTACTTTTGCTAGTTTAACCCTTTCAGTGCTATGGTCCGATATATCGTCTTTTGAATCTGTTGTCAATAAACACTGTTACTGCTTCATAAGCGATTGTACCGTTAGGCGCTCAGTCTGCAGTCTGAGTCTGACATGTGGTGAAACCTGGTAGACACGAATTGAACTACCTCGCCCAGCGCCTAGTCTCTATAATACCAACTGATCCACTGCAGCTGCTAGCCTGACCAGTGGCTGTGCGGTCTAAGGCGTTACCTTCCCGGCCGGGGGTAACACTTGGATCGAGGGTTCGAATCCCGTCACAGTCGGTGGTTTTTATGTGCAACTCATTATACATATTATACATTATACATACACATACATATCCCAATAGTCCCCCGGTTACATATGGTAGCAGAGCGTGGTTACGATCCACGGACCTCTGGGTTATGGGCCCAGCATGCTTCCATACCCCTCCCCCTGCTACATATGGCAGCAGATACCCCAGACCATTTTGTGTTTCAGTCAGCTCTGTAGGGTGTTAAAAATTGCTTTTGCTAGGGTTTTGTCTTCTGAGGAGAGGACAATTTAAAATTTGCACCGCCGACACTAGGGGTTTGCTAGGATTTTAGCTTTAAGCAAATTATTTTTCCAAATTAAATTCTAGGATGGTCAATTTTGTAGGTACAGATTGTTTTTGTTTATGTTTGTCGCAGCATAGGTATAAGTGGCATCCATCTAGTTTCCAGCCTGCAATGTTACAGTGTATGGTGTTTCAGTGTTTTTAGTGATTAAAGTGTAAGCCTCAAGCAAGTGGCATATATGGTCTTAAAAATTTACTGTGGAGAGTCCCAGGTATAGTGGATTAAAGGCTCCCCAGTTTCTTAGTAAAGCTAATGCATTTGGCAATACAAGGTGTATTTTCTTTGCCAGTAATGACCATTGTTATTTTAATGTTAAACCACACCTTGTAAGTGTTAAATTCAGTGATTGTTTATTATAATACCCTCAATAAAATATATTTCCATCTCCCAGTGATTATTACCAACACTATTGCAGTGTCTGTGCTGTACCATTTTCTGTGCTGTGCATTGTCTAAATGTTAATTTATTTTGTGCTGTAAATTTTGTGTTTTAAGTTTAAATAGGTGTTTAGTATAATATATTGGCCATCCCTAGACACATTAACTTCTAAACCTAATTGGCAAAACAATATTCAGGCAGGAAAGCTATAATAGGGAAACCCATTTATAGGCCCTAGCGGTCATTGTACTGCAGTCAGTTTTTAACCTGTATTGAGGTGTTAAGTGGTTTTAGGCTACTACTTTAGGATGTAGAAATACTTGATAGGGTCATATGTGAGTAATAAAGTAGGTTTTTGTAGGAAAGTCAGACCCATTTATAGTTTTTAACAGGTTTTAAAGTCAGTTTTTTCCGCCCAGCCAAATACCAACCATAGGTCTTACAGCAAGCTATTAATTGGCCAGCAGTGAAATAGATTTTGTATTTTTGGCTAATACTATAATACATAGGGATTTTACATTTCTTTTTGCCTAATTTTACATAGTTAAATCCAAGTAACCTTCACTACCACTATTAAAATAACGCTATAATTCAGGGCTTGTTTTAGCCAATAACAGGAATTAGCCAATACCTGGTCAGGTACAGCAACCTGTATTTTGGTTCATTTGGAGGTTTTAGATGACCTTAGCCTATTGTTTTTAATTAAAAAAATACAGAATGAGGTTATGTATGAGTACAAATGTGGTTCTTTTGTAGGGATAAAAGCCTCAGTTATAGCTTTCAGCCACTTATAGTAGTCAGTTTATCTGAATTGAAATACCATCCGGGTTTCTGGGTTTATTTACAGTTATAAAGTAGTTCTAGCCTTTATTTTTGCTAGTAATACTTCCCCTTTTTTTAAAGCAAGCCAGTTTTAAAGTTTTTTATCCATGCGGGTTTTATTATTGCATTGTTGTTCGAGCCTTGAATCTGCCAATAGATATCCCATAACGACACGTCACAGCTGACGTCACACGGTTGGCGATCATGCATTCGCAACTTCTTCGGTTAGCTAACCTAAAGTTAACGGTTTTGTTCGACGCTCGACGCATCTACATTACTTTTGCTAGTTTAACCCTTTCAGTGCTATGGTCCGATATATCGTCTTTTGAATCTGTTGTCAATAAACACTGTTACTGCTTCATAAGCGATTGTACCGTTAGGCGCTCAGTCTGCAGTCTGAGTCTGACATGTGGTGAAACCTGGTAGACACGAATTGAACTACCTCGTCCAGCGCCTAGTCTCTATAATACCAACTGATCCACTGCAGCTGCTAGCCTGACCAGTGGCTGTGCGGTCTAAGGCGTTACCTTCCCGGCCGGGGGTAACACTTGGATCGAGGGTTCGAATCCCGTCACAGTCGGTGGTTTTTATGTGCAACTCATTATACATATTATACATTATACATACACATACATATCCCAATAGTCCCCCGGTTACATATGGTAGCAGAGCGTGGTTACGATCCACGGACCTCTGGGTTATGGGCCCAGCATGCTTCCATACCCCTCCCCCTGCTACATATGGTAGCAGATACCCCAGACCATTTTGTGTTTCAGTCAGCTCTGTAGGGTGTTAAAAATTGCTTTTGCTAGGGTTTTGTCTTCTGAGGAGAGGACAATTTAAAATTTGCACCGCCGACACTAGGGGTTTGCTAGGATTTTAGCTTTAAGCAAATTATTTTTCCAAATTAAATTCTAGGATGGTCAATTTTGTAGGTACAGATTGTTTTTGTTTATGTTTGTCGCAGCATAGGTATAAGTGGCATCCATCTAGTTTCCAGCCTGCAATGTTACAGTGTATGGTGTTTCAGTGTTTTTAGTGATTAAAGTGTAAGCCTCAAGCAAGTGGCATATATGGTCTTAAAAATTTACTGTGGAGAGTCCCAGGTATAGTGGATTAAAGGCTCCCCAGTTTCTTAGTAAAGCTAATGCATTTGGCAATACAAGGTGTATTTTCTTTGCCAGTAATGACCATTGTTATTTTAATGTTAAACCACACCTTGTAAGTGTTAAATTCAGTGATTGTTTATTATAATACCCTCAATAAAATATATTTCCATCTCCCAGTGATTATTACCAACACTATTGCAGTGTCTGTGCTGTACCATTTTCTGTGCTGTGCATTGTCTAAATGTTAATTTATTTTGTGCTGTAAATTTTGTGTTTTAAGTTTAAATAGGTGTTTAGTATAATATATTGGCCATCCCTAGACACATTAACTTCTAAACCTAATTGGCAAAACAATATTCAGGCAGGAAAGCTATAATAGGGAAACCCATTTATAGGCCCTAGCGGTCATTGTACTGCAGTCAGTTTTTAACCTGTATTGAGGTGTTAAGTGGTTTTAGGCTACTACTTTAGGATGTAGAAATACTTGATAGGGTCATATGTGAGTAATAAAGTAGGTTTTTGTAGGAAAGTCAGACCCATTTATAGTTTTTAACAGGTTTTAAAGTCAGTTTTTTCCGCCCAGCCAAATACCAACCATAGGTCTTACAGCAAGCTATTAATTGGCCAGCAGTGAAATAGATTTTGTATTTTTGGCTAATACTATAATACATAGGGATTTTACATTTCTTTTTGCCTAATTTTACATAGTTAAATCCAAGTAACCTTCACTACCACTATTAAAATAACGCTATAATTCAGGGCTTGTTTTAGCCAATAACAGGAATTAGCCAATACCTGGTCAGGTACAGCAACCTGTATTTTGGTTCATTTGGAGGTTTTAGATGACCTTAGCCTATTGTTTTTCATTAAAAAAATACAGAATGAGGTTATGTATGAGTACAAATGTGGTTCTTTTGTAGGGATAAAAGCCTCAGTTATAGCTTTCAGCCACTTATAGTAGTCAGTTTATCTGAATTGAAATACCATCCGGGTTTCTGGGTTTATTTACAGTTATAAAGTAGTTCTAGCCTTTATTTTTGCTAGTAATACTTCCCCTTTTTTTAAAGCAAGCCAGTTTTAAAGTTTTTTATCCATGCGGGTTTTATTATTGCATTGTTGTTCGAGCCTTGAATCTGCCAATAGATATCCCATAACGACACGTCACAGCTGACGTCACACGGTTGGCGATCATGCATTCGCAACTTCTTCGGTTAGCTAACCTAAAGTTAACGGTTTTGTTCGACGCTCGACGCATCTACATTACTTTTGCTAGTTTAACCCTTTCAGTGCTATGGTCCGATATATCGTCTTTTGAATCTGTTGTCAATAAACACTGTTACTGCTTCATAAGCGATTGTACCGTTAGGTGTTTTGCTACTTTTTACCTATCCTTTACTGTGTGTGTCCAGCGGAAGCAGGTTTTTATTAATTTTAACTGTTCAGGCGTTCAATATATTACAAAAATCAACAAAACATCACGGATTCAACTACTCCTTTCAGAAGCTTAGCACTCAAAGGGTTAACAGTGAGTTTAAATTAACTTCAGTTTATCATTTTGGAAACTTAGTCTTAATTTTTTTACTTGAGTACTACCTAGGGTTTTCTTGTTCTGCGCTTGAATGCATTAAATACTAGACTTAGTGGGGTTTTTGTTTAGTGTACAGATTCTTTTGACTTAAGAGTGACCCACATGTAGATTCAATTTTGATTTTAGTGTTGATTAAGTGTGACCCTGTCTGTTATTCGAATTTTTTGTTAGGTATAGGATTAGGGGGACCGACCTCAATTTTATTTCTCCAATAGACACTTCTGGTGTCGGTCGGCCTTTTTTTTCTGCACTTCCCCTTTCAGTTTAATTTAAATATGACCCAGCCAAGCAAATTAATAGATGTCCAGGTCCTTGGTGACTCTTACGCCAGGAGATTTTTCAATTTTTCACAACCGGGTCTTTACGGCCAATTTTGGTTAGGAGCATTCTGGAGCGACGATTAATGACCTCAAGGTTTTTGTGAAATTAAATTTTTCTGCAATACACTCACGCATTCCCTTACTGTTTTTCTTAGGTACCAACGATTTTTTAGCCAATGTAGATGTAGTAGTATTTAAGAATTCCTTTCTGTCATTTTTGAGAATATTACGTCGAACTTTTCCTGGAATGGCAATCGTTTTCATGACTTTGCCGCTTGATCCGAGGATAAGTAACTCAACCCCAGCACTTGCCCGTTTGCTCAAGGTTAATAGATTTTTTCTTACTCTACGTTCTGATTCAGTAAGAGTGATAGAACTCCCCGACGAATTTAATCAGATGAAGTTTTTTCATGCATATTATGGGAACTCTATGCGTCGTGATTGCATCCATTTCAACAACGACGCATTTAGAAAGTTAATTCCTGTAATAGAAAATTCCTTTTCACAGTTACCGACGTAGTTTTTTTTCGCATCCTTGTCTTACGCAACGACTGTTTATGCTCCAGAAAAGTCATTTCTTGGTAATTCTCATCCGAATGCTTGGCCTAGGTCAAATTTTTTGCTTTTCTTTCCTCTAGCACAATAAAATTTTGCATTTAAAGACATTTTGTAAATTTTTTTTAGGACAGTTCCTCATTTTCTGTGTTGGGCGCGTTACCTCAGGTGCATCTTTACAATACTCACTACTCTAAAGAATTTTTCAACCACAGTTTTAAAGTAATTACCTCTTACCAGACCAGAACCGCTATACCGAAGTGATATTAGGTTAAGTTTTCTCTCTCTGTCGCTGTCCCCGCCAACGCCCGGGGGATTGTGAGTCTAAGGGTATCCTTCGCTGATGGGCTGCCCTACACGTTCTCCCCCGTGCGTTGTCGGCAAACTCTGTTTCCCCTCCCTTTTCGTCTCCGACACCCACACTGGGTTTTGTAAAGAATTTTTTTGTGATTTGAAAATAACTTTTCTGCGGTTGGTTACCTTTTTTTTATTATTATTTCTTTTACCTCCGCAGGAAATGGCCCAGTTGTGGCACCTTATGTGGCGACCTGAGCTCAGTCGAGTGTCGAGAGACAAAACTCTTCTCAATTTCTTTCCTATCGTAACCTTGTTTCATTTTCAGCCTTCTTAGCTTGATTAGTCACTAAGGTAGTAGTAGTTAGGTTTAGGGAAAACTCAGATTATTTTAAAGAAATGCTAGTTATATTTAAATCCTCAGATTATGTTAACAAGGTGATACAATTTATTAAGTTTCAGAATTTTATAATATTTACATATATTAAGTAGGCACCGAACTAGACCACCTACCAATAATGGTTGAACCCGACAAGTTGTCAGGAAAGGAAAGTGCACTCTCTTTAGACCCAAGCACCCTTTCCTGAAATTTAACCGCTCAACACAGCTACCAAATGCGCCATTCTCCCTGCGCAAGCAATCGCCTGCCCAAAAAGTCTCGCATGCGAATTCTCAAAAAAACAACAAAAAAATGTTTCATTTCAAGATTAAATTAATTACATCCTTCCAACCTCCTTACTTCACAGTTTTCTTACGGCTTCCGCGAGCCCCACCAGTCTAACCTTGGTTACCCGGCGCCACTCATGGGTCAATCCCTCGGTTTCCCTTTAGGAACCGACCAACCCGTCAGTGATCGGACCGCCGCCTTGCAAGCCACCGTCAAACAACTCCAACACGACAGTTCCCTTTTACAACTCCAATGATCTTAAATCTTTCTCCCCAAGTATTTTTTACATAGTAAGACACCTGCACAATAAAAAAAAAAATAAAAAAAAAAAATAAAAATAAATAAATAAATTAAACCCAACCAACCAAATCTAAGCCAAACCTTTTAAAGCAAAATACTACAGCCCGAATCAACTCAGTGACTCAGGACAGCTCCCAGTGAATTACAGTGAAAAGTGATCCCCCAAAGACAGCTACAGGACCTTATCAAGCAAGTTGACGATACCGAGAGAACGGCAACAAAACACTCTGATGCCCAGCTGAACCGCAACACTATCCTCACCAACAGCGCTCCACCTCCAACCACAGCGCGGTGATCCGGACGTGTTGCGAGCCACCAACGCTACTGCCTACACCGGACCAGAGCCCACTTGCTCCATCAGATCAACCACATCAAGTCCTCCTCTCGGTCATCACAGCAACCTCAACATTTTGATTCAGTTCACCTCATACCTCCACCTCAAGTTCTCCGATCAAGTGCTCATAGTGAAAAAAGACTTTAATCCATCCAACAACTAAATAGCTTAAAAAAACCAAACAAAAAATACAAAAATTTTGTGCGTGCAGATGTCCGTCCCTTTTACACCAAATTAAATCAATCTTTTTCACTCAGTTTTCAATTTTGTTCTCAATTAAAGTCAGGTACGTTAGGCCAAATTCAACTGTCGTTCCCCTACAACCCATCCTCCTTTTGCAGGGGGGGGGGGTGGATCCCGATCCCTGCCGTGGTTGGTCAAAATAAACATTAGCAATCTTCCCCAAAAGAAACGCGGCGACCGAGGTTCCAAGATGAAGTCGGACTGGTGCTGGCTTTTTGGCTTTCCTCGTCTGCTCGCGGCTTCCCCTGAATCAAAACCGGGAACATGATATCTCGGGACCACGGGCATGACAGAGGGAGCAAAACCGAGCGAATTTCTCAAACTCCAACATCTAACCCACACCTTCACCCACCTTCCAACAAACTTTTTTCGTTTTCACTTTGGCCTTAGGGGGAGGTGGTTGTGACGCTAAGCGTCACGCTAATTTTATATAGTGTAGGCGGCCTTCAACCGCTCCAAACGCCATCAGCGGTGTCGAGCCAGCTGATCTTTTGAACCTTTAACGGCGATTCTCGGCGGCGTCCCTCGCCCCCTTTCGTCGAAGCAGCTTTGAAGTGTCGGCAGCCTCCCCGCTCCTTGCGAGCAACAATTTCCGTCAAAGCTTAAGTACCTTAATTTATAAGTCTTTAGTATCAGGAATGGCAGGCTAGACTACAATTAGAAGGGGCAATCCCTTAAGGAAGCCCCAAACAACAGGAATATGTAGGAATTGCAAAACCGGTCGGGACCTCGTGTCTCGACCGCATTTTGATTAACAAGTTAGATTCAGGTTTTTTCCTCCACTCAGAAGACAATTAATTAATTAACTATCATTGCTTAGATTCAGGAACTTAGTTATTCATATATTATCCAATACAGTTATCACTTTATCAGGTTTAGACACTTGTAACTATTTCACTATTAGGTCTGGAAGGATATTTATTAGTTATTAATAGTTTAACCCATCATCAGAGCTGGCTGGTATAGCATTCTGGTCTGGTAAGGATCCATAGGTCTCTGGACACCCAGTCACGTTTTCCAACCCCCTATTAGTTTTTCAGTACTTATTAGCACCACATGGCTTGGCCAGACCTTGGCCTGCCTAATTAGTTGGCTAGTCCCAAATTACCAGTAGCAGAGTCAGCACGCCAAGATCCCAGTTGTAGTTACCACACAGTTGTATTACCCAATTATTACCCCAGATTAGTACGCCCCTCTTTCCCCCCATATAGTTATGTCAATTCCAATTAGCAGCCCAATTAGCCACCCCAAGTAGCATACATATCCCAATAGTCCCCCGGTTACACAGAATGCAGCGTTCAAAACGGATTTAAAAGTGTTGTGAAATCGCAGAGGAAACTATTATTAAAAGATCATTACTAAAGCAAAATCACTAGTCCAGAAGACAAATATTGCCTGCGAAATCGTTCTTTATATTTAGTAATTTAAACATTAGAACCTTAGTGCATTATAATTTACGAGGAAATGACGATGCTGCAAGTAGAAGATACTACATAGTGTTGTTTAAAAATATAATTATTCTATTGATACATTTTTAATTGAAACTTTTACAGAAATTATTTAATACATAAAATCAAACTTATAATTATTTTGAAAACAAAACTTTTGATATTACAGTGGAGAGAATATTTAATAAGGAGATAAATAATACTCATCGCCATTCTATAATTACTGGTTTTAACTTTAGAATGGAACTGATTATATTTATATTTATTTCAAAATCCAATTAAAAACAGTTCAAGATACAGGCAACGTTAGTACTTATGACGAGCGTCAGTTCTTGACCTAGATGTTGTACAGGGATAGATTTGAACGTAGAAAAATAATAAATTGAATCTCCCGCTCTAAATCATAATGAGCTTAACACTTTAAAATAAATAAGCATAACTTGTGTTAAAATAATAAATTACTATTTAAAATGTATTATTGATTTATTTGGACTTTACATATCGCTTCTAGTGTTTAAAACTACACTACGTTTTAGGAGGACAGGAAACTCCTCCCGTTATCAAGTGACACCTACTTACATCTAAATATCAAACAACTACTACTCGTAGTGTAGTTTTAGACATTGGATAGGCAAAACCCAATTAAATCACTAATAAATTTAAATCCATCGTTATTATGAGTTTCAAAAATACTATTTAAACACCAATAAATTAAAAACCAAAAACATTCTCAATTTCGGTTTATAAGATTCAAACCTGTTAGTAAAAATTGTTGTTGGGACGACAGGAAAAGTACAACAATTTTTTATATCATTATATAACTAGTGAGTTTTAAAATTTGTTATTTATTGCATGTAAGTACTGTACAGTATGAGGATTAGTTCATAATTATTATATAATCATAGTTACCGGTGAACTATATTTATGGTATATACTCACTGCATGGTGTAAGCAACATGGTGTTTTGTCCAACATTTCAAAAAGTCATGATCGGTTACGATCCTACCTTAAAAATAAAATACAAAAACCCCTTATTACAAAATGGCGGATCTAAGGTGCCTGCCGAAAATTTAATTTTGTAAAAACTAAGCAAAAGCCACTTAACGATGATTTGGGTGATTTACAGTCATTATCTGATGTAACATCGAGAATAGGGTAGGGTTGGGTCATGTAAAACTCACTTCAAAATTAGTTAAAAAAAGTCAATATCTTTTACGAATAAGGATTTCCAAAAACGGATTGCGATATTGTATTTACGTAACTAATAGTTCAAAATGATCGGTCGTCCTCAAAATTTATGTTTGAACTAATGTAGAAAAATGTTAGAGGGGGGACATTAAAAACTATGGGGGGCAGAATATGATGTTACTAAACTGAACATTTCTAAACAAATATACAGCCCGATGTGTAACTCACTCACGTATACGAATTCAAGACCACTTCTTGATGATGTATAAACGTGAAATTAAACATGCAGGTGGATTGTACGTAGAAACTCCCGGGAAATTTTTCTAAAGTTACAATTTCCGATTTAAAATTTCTAAACTTGAATTTTTACCTTAAAAGTTGGAAGTTTTAACATTGGGCTTATGGAGTTTGAAATCAAAACAAAAGAATCATAACAGCTGTAGCAAAATATCCAGTAAACTCTGTCAAAGCAACTTTCACATGGTAGAGTATAAACAAGTAATAGAAACATTAAATAAAGATAAACTGTAGGTTGGATGTATCCCAAATGAATCAAAATAGTATACTATATACAAAATATTTTAAAATTCAATAATCCTTATTCACCAAATATACATAGTATAGAATTGAATAGTGTCAATCAAGTTTTTGCAACTTAGGCTAAGTACTAGAAATAAAATAAATAAACATTAGTCTTTTTCATGTTACGGAGGAAAAAAGTAAATTCAAACTCCAAAATTCAGGGGAGCCCTCAGCGAGCGAAGTGAGTTAATAATATACAATGTTTTTATTAATTTAACAGGCCTCAGTTAATCGTATCATGTAGTAACGCGGATATGCATGGCGGATATGTATGGTATGGCATGATAACACAAGAGGATTCGAAGCGGTAGGATGAGCCGGCTGATACAGCAGGAAACATGATACATGGCCTCACGTCAAAGTGAGGAATGGCTTTGTGGTGGAGATGGCGCGATGAATTGGGGCGCTCTGGGGCGGGGGCCTTAACGAAACACAGATCATGGACTAGCATGTTTTTTTTTAAATTTTGACTTACTTAAATTCCTCTTTTTCATTTAAAAATATCAAAGATAAGAGAGTAGATTGGTTATGTGCAAAGCCTTACTATACAAAATATAAAAAACATTTAAATTTTAAGTAGAGTAACCGATTTAAATGTGTAGCCATACTGTTATTTCAAAAATAATTTCGATGGTAAAAAAACATTTCCGATGTAATTTAAGAATCAAAGATTAATTTAACAAACATAATCGTGACATATTAAATTTTAACAGCCATGTTGCCATAGAAAATAGCAGAAAAATATAAAGTAACAAAAATCATAAACGAGTTCGCACGCAGCACGCTGACGTGACGGAAGTGAATTTACAAAAAAAGTTTAAAACTCAAAATATTTGATAAAACATACATGTATTCCAATTTTTATTAAAATCTGAAAACACTGATTTTTTTGGCTGTTCTGATGCTCCTGGTTTCATTTACCTGCAAAGCTGGGAATACAATTTTGCGCATTATAATGTTAGGAGAAGGTCCAGGCAGGCTTGAAAGTCGGCGTGAGTTGCTGGGGATGATAAAAGTACTCTAACAAAGGAATAACAGGCTTTTATAGTGTAAAACCCCCATAAGACAACGTACTGTGTTTAGTCGAAACACATTTTCTTTAATAACTCGGTAAATATTTATGATAGAATGACGAGAGAGAGCTTAAAACTTTCGCCTCACTAATTCCCATCTTTTTACATGCAATTATTCTACATCCGGGGCTTTTCTGACCCTTTTTGGGCCCAAAACCTCGAAATTTGAAAGATTAATCCCCCTAAAAAGAGTTTACAGTTTTTCGATTGTTTTGCCCAACGAACTTGTCCAACTGATTACAGAAAGAAACGTCCCTACCAAATTTGAAGTTAATCGGATAAAAATGCTACCGTTAGAGTGCCTGCACACACACATATATATATATATATATATATATATATATATATACAATTTTGAACGACCCCCCAAAACGTATTCAGGGGGTCACGTTAGGAACTTCTATGGTGGTCCCAGGCTTAAGTTTCACCGTGCGGGTCATGCTAATAGTTCTCTTTCCAAAGGAAATTCACTAATAACAAATTAAAGTTTCTGAACAAACCAGAGGTGCTAAACAGGTTTAGAGTGTGTATAATATAAACGCACCCTAAATTAATATAATTATTTCCTGTATGGATACAATTAAATGGCATTGATCCTGAAATTAAATAGTATTATTAATTAATTGTTTATTATATATCGATTTATAAGTTAATTCAATACCTCTAATCTCGTATTTTAATTTTTTCATAAATACTAATAATTTTTTTAATATTTTCCTAACGGTTTCGATAGCTAAGTACATTTTTTTTAAAGACAGGAATGCAATAATTTTGTAATTAATATTTCTTACTTTATTTAATCATCCTAGTTCTAGGAATCGTTTAAAGAGCTATGTTGTAGTGTAAGTATCTAACACTAAAATTACTAAAAGAAACCAATAACTATGTAAAAATTGGTTAATATTTGCCAAGCAGTAAGTGTAATTTATTCCACATTACAACATAAAGCCCCACATATCCGTAACAATTATATCTTCTATTATAAATTTGTAAAAAAAGTATTAAAAATGTTTCAAACAAGTGGAATTACCTTTCAGGTGTATTTTAAATGAATTAGGACTTGTAATATTAGCATTATAATATCCATACAGTATGCAGGGAGAATAAATGAGCAGTCACAGAGCTTGGGCGAAGATATGAGTGGCAGGAGCCGTTTATTGGCAACATGACTCAATAAAGTTGCGACGTGCTCAGAATATTTTCGTCTCGCAATTCAGACGGTGTATTGCTTTAAATAATAACATCTCACATTTCTATGACTCATGATTACTGTGCCCTTTGGATAAGGAGACTCAATAATATTTCATTCCTAGTGTTCATTGGGATACTATTTTTAATACGCTTTGATATCTTGATTGTTTATATTTATTTAATACACTTCTGATAGTATTTAGTGTCTTGATATAGATATTGGCAGCCATGTGAATTCAAAAATGTCCACTTTTGAATTTTATTCAAAGTAAAGGCATTTTAACAGCAGTCCAGGCTAATAGAACATACTAACATGTAAACGTATTCTGGAAACTATGAAACTATGGGTCTGTGATTATCTTCAAAAGTGTTTCGTGTCCTCACACCTTTGAAATATCCTTAAGTATTTCATTTAGCTTACCTTATTAGTGAATTTCCTTTGGAAAGTATTAGCATGACCCGCACGGTAAAACTTAAGCACGGGACCACTATAGAAGTTCCTAACGTGACCCCCTAAACACGTTTTTGGGGGTCGTTCAAAATTGTATATATATGTATATATAGACATATATATAATACATACATATATATGTATACAATCTTAATCTTATCATTATATATATATATATGATAAACTGAATTAAACTGTGGCGAATATTAAACTGAATGTGTTTATACTTTGGCAACTGACTTTGTTGGTTTCTCTAAACATATTTTATTAGTCTAACGTGTATCTCCCAAGTATTCAAAAACACATTGCAACTTTATTCATATCAAATTGTTAATCCATTCATCCTTGATTTTGTAAGCATTTGGTAAAATTTCGTTACCAATATACTGTGACTCAAAAAAATATTGTATACCAAATAAAATGTAAGAAATGCCCTAAAGATTATATTGGCTCTACAACAAACACACTAAGAGTAAGGATGACGGGTCATCGGTTTGCATACAAGCATCAGGATGAGACCAAACCCCTAGTGACACACGGAAAGAAACACGGTGACAGTTTCGAAAATACATATCAAGTCAAGCCAATTAGACAAATCAACAAAAAGTTCAGTGTGTCGTCACTTAGAAGTATCGAACAGGCATGCCAACTAGTAACCGAATCAAAGTGCCCAAAAGGCCTAAACATTCGTTAAAGATAAAGAAAAAGTCACACAAAGCTCCAATTGTTTAGTATATATAGATATACAAATTTACTGTTTTAAAAACATATGACTTCTGATAAGATTTACAACACATGGTACTCAGTTAGTTGTTATCAAATATGTAGGTTATCTAATTTTGTATCAAGTTCTGAGGATGGGGTAAACCGAAATATAAACTGTTTTTGTAGATAATTCTGGTTTTATGTGATTATATATATATATATATATATATATATATATATATATATATATATATGTTTGCATTCTAGCGGTCGCATTTTTTATCCAATTTACTTCAAATTTGGTAGGGACGTTCCTTTCTGTAAACAGTTGGACAAGTTCGTTGGGTAAAACAATCGGAAAACACTAACCCATTTTTTGGGGATTAATATTTCAAATTTCGAGTTTTTGGGCCCAAAAAGGGTCAGAAAAGCCCCAGATGTAAAATAAATGCATTTAAAAAGATGGGAATTAGAGAGGCGAAAGTTTTAAGCCCTCTCTTGTCATTCTAGCATAAATATTTACCGAGTTATTAAAGAAAATGTGTATCGGATAAACACAGTACGTTGTCTTATGGGGGTTTTACACTAGAAAAGCCTGTTATTCCTTTGTTAGAGTACTTTTATTATCCCCAGCAACCTCACGCCTACTTTAAAGCCGGTCTGGACCTTCTCCTAACCTTATAATGCGCAAAATTGTATTCCCAGCTTTGCAAGTAAATGAAACCAGGAGTATCAGAACAGCCAAAAATCAATGTTTTCAGATTTCAATAAAAATAGGACAAATGTATATTTTTACACTGATTTTGAGTTTTAAAAGTTTTTATGTGGAAATTCAATTCCCTCACGTCAGCGTGCTGCGTGCGAACTCGTTTTATTTTGAATATCTCAGATCTTTCACAATAACCGGATCTCTGATGTATTCTTAGACATTTCCGTATTTAGTATGAGCACTGATTTAGTGGAAGTTTCTTATTAATGTTTTGAATTAAAACTCCTATTATCTATAATGATGAACTGATAGATGAATTAGAACTCTAATATAATTATAATTATAAATCCGAAGATATATTTGGGTAGTCCATAAAAATCAGTTAAAATGTAACAAACGTCACACGTCCATATCGTTTTTGGCAAATAGGACTTCTTTCTCTAGGTAAAACTACTTTATTTAGTTCATGAATATGTGATAAATGCCTTGCTGAATAATACTTTTTAGCAAAGTATCACAATTAAAAAACTAACTTAAAAATTCCTGAGAAAAAAAACTTCTGGCGAGACAGATTTTATGTAAAAATTATAACAATATTGATCTGTTTCACTCTTTTAGTAATACATACTGAATATATTAATTCGATTGTACTGTATAACATCAATAGAAAACTGTAAAACAATGCCAATGGCGTTAATACACAAAATAACACCATTTAACACTGTATTCAAAGTTATAAAAGAACAAAGAAAATTCGATTTACGTTTTTGTTTTCAAAATAATTTTTACCTAAACAGTCATGAGAAAAATGTTTACCAATAAACTAAAACATAGATATTGTAAACCGTTAATTCTGTTGACCTTATGACGTGTATGATGCCTTTATGTAACTACATCTAACTGTAAAAACAGCATATTTAAATCCTGTTTGATTTTAAACATCCCTAAAAAGAGGCTAGGAGACCCTAAATACATTTTTCTTTCCAAAAATGATAGAGTAAGTAAAAAAATACATAGTCAGTTGATTTTGATCTATTTTCATGTAAAATCAAGCGTATCTCCTTAGAGGGTCTTTGACTAGTAACCTTTCATATGAATGACATTTTGTTTCCAATCATATATTAAACCATTATATTATTCTAATTTAGCCTAATTAAATAATGTTAAGTGGTACGATACGCACGCATGGTTGATATCACTGTTTGCAATGTACAGATATGTTTATGTGTAAATAATGCAATTACGATTACGTTACAATAATAACGTTAAACGAATCACGAGCATTTGGTAAAATTCGTTACCAATATATAATGGTTGTGAACGAAATTTAACCAAATGCTATATATATATATAACTCAGTAAACTGATACTTATTAATTACAGATATAACTTATAAAACGACTATAGCTGTCTGCTGCGTATCTATCAGGTTTTAGGAAGGTTACGACACTTTAAAATAATCCCCAAAAGGCATTACAGTTATATTTAACGACCTTGAATATTAATTGCGAAAGTCTATTAATAAATTGTTATCATATCTAAAATATTAAATTCAAAAGAAATAGAATTATTGCAATATTACAAAAGATGAAACTAATAAGCGAACAATTATTATCATACTATTATGAACTGTTTCCATAACTCATAAGTATTTTAGCCCAGAGTATAAGGCGTGTTAGTTAGTTACTTATTACATGGTAAAATAATATTTTTATACAAAAAATACAAGTTATACAAGTTAATCAATGACCTACGTGTATAGAAAATATCAAGCCCTAAGAATGATAGGGAAATTCGAATGCATTTCACATACTCAGTTATTATCTTATAGTTAGGAGACGGTTATTTATTGCTCAAGTTATTACTTCTTAAAAATATATTTTTAAAATAACAAAAATATGAAAAATTTGTTTAATAGTACAATGTATGTAATAACTAAAAAAAAATACTTTTTACAGCTGAAGACTACTCATAGCTTCGAACTGAATCACTCTGTATGTAAAATATTCGTTTATCCTTGATTCTGTAAGGCCGTCACTCACACACGATGTAATTTACTTCCAAATGAGGTTTCCTTTGATTAAGGAGAGACTAAAATAACGTGGAGGATTGCCATCATAGAGAATATATTGCTTCAGTGTCTACTGGCTCACAAATTTGGCGAATATTAAACTGATTTTCTCCGCAACCAGCAATCGTAGAATCGTAATAAAAAATACTAAATTATTTAGTTTTTTAGCTCTTTTTAATGGTGAATATTAAAATTTGTTATATTTATGTTTTTTTTTTATGAAAAAATAAAAAACTGAATTTTGTATGTTTTAAGTCCTGTAATTTCTGAACCCGAATTTTTACAGGAATGCGGGTGGTGTCATTTTGTTGGAGAACTAAAGTTCTATAAACGACTAAAGTTTAATCAAAATCATTAGAGCCGATTTTGAGAAATTTGGATTTTTCATGTTTTTGTGGCGGTTTTTGGGGGATAATTACCCTTAAAATCAAAATTTCAAAAAATGAAAAAACTGAATCACTCTGAATGTAAAATATTCGTTCATCCTTGATTCTGTAAGGCCGTCACTCACACACGATGTAATTTACTTGCAAATGAGATTTCCTTTGATTAAGGGGAGACTAAAATAACGTGGAGGATTGCCATCATAGAGAATATATTGCTTCAGTGTCCACTGGCTCAAAAATTTGGCAAATATTAAATGAATGTTTTTATACTTTGCCAACTGACTTTGTTGATTTCTCTAAACATATTTTAGTACTTTGACGTGCATCTCACAAGTATTAAAAAAAATTGAAAATTGCATTTTGATAGTTTTGAAAATGACATCGGCTTGGTTAAAGTAAACCTAATGAAAAAAGAATATACAAGTGTTAAAGTGTTTATTTCTCACATTATCCTATTTCTTAATATTATAATTTTATGAACCCTTGGCTTGTGCTTCACTTTCTGCACTGAGGTTACTAAACCAGAGTTACAAATACCCCCATTGCAGCAAACCTGCATACTAAGCGATTTCCAAAGTATGTAGCCTAAATGTTTCTCACTATAGAGCCATTTAACAACTTTCATAAAAATATATTTATAAATAAGTGATAAATCACAATTTATTTATTCTCCACAGGAATAACATTAGGGATGAGTATGCAGGTTTGCTGCAACAAGAAATATAAGAAATGTGTTTTAATGCGATTATCAATATAACTCAAACCAGGTGGAGTTACGGACCAAGTTTTAATCATTTATGTAGATAATCAAGGGAGATATAAAACTTTACTTATTGACCATAAGAATAACATTAGGGCTGAGTATGCAGGTTTGCTGCTATGGGGACAATCATCAAAAAAACATTTTTCTGTGCAAATATAAATATACCAGTACTGGATGAATATACCACATACCATGTTTCATCGATATACATTCATAAATAATTGAGATATCAAATTTTAATTATTCTCCATAAAGATAACATTGGACAACGTACTGTGTTTATTAGCACTTTGATTATCTATGCAACGAATGGACGTAGAATCACAATTTAAAAGCCAAAATGATTGTTTTGTAAAGCTGAACCGATTGGTAAAAGCAAATGTGAAGTTTAAAGTAAAATTAACTGTGGAAAAGCTAAACACCTTTTTCCCATAAAATTAACATGGGAGATTTTATGAACACGTTTTTTGGATTTTATCTGCGACCACTTAACCTATGTTAATAATTAAAAATACCATATTATTTGTTTTTTAAGCTCTATAAAATGGTCAAAACCAAAATTGAGTGTTTTAAAAGTTTTAGGGTAAAAAATTCAAAAACTGATTTTTGGAAAATTTAAAACCCCCATAAATCCTCCTTCCCATGGTCCGATCCTTCTCGTTTTCGAGCTTAAAGTCTTGAATGTTACTTTACACGTTCGTGCGAAATGTAATCGAAATCGGATGTTTTTTTTAAATTATTGAGTTAACGGACACACACACACACACACACACACACACACACACACACACATATATATATATATAAAACAACACATATAAATATATAAATTTGAACGAATAGTGTTTTTGCTATCTGGGGACCTCAAAACAAGAAGGTATCATCGTCTCGGGCTTACGTCTTACCATGAGACCTACGGTAATAGCTTCTTCGCTAAAACCAAGAATTCACAGGATTTTTAAATAATAAACAAAGACGTTTTAAGTACATTACGTTAATTAGCCGGATCTTTATAGACTATTTCTCTAGAGTGTTTATTGTCGGTAAGCAATACATATAATTAGTACTTTATAAAAACCAATAGTTTATCCGTTATGAAGATTACCTTCTCTATTAAATGTAAAAAAGAATTCAGAAAAAAAAACATTTAAGGGAAGATTCTCCCTTATTTATTTGTCAACGTCGTGTGGTGGCGACATTGTAGCGATATTGTAGCGACAAATTTAACTGCGCATTGACAATTCCAGTTTTCATTATATTCTTATTAGTTTAAAACACCCTTTGGGAAACATAAAACAACTTTAATGCACTTTGCGTGTACTAATACCCGTAAAGGCATCCAGTTTTCCATCAAAAATCTATTTATGGTTAGAGAAAAAGGTAAGAGTGGTCATGCATACACAGTTCATTTACTCCCAGCCATTTCCTGAATAATCCTTTAGTTACAAAATATTGTAAGTTTCTGCTCCGGACGGTAATAACTTTTATAACTGCTACACAATACGGGACATCCGTTTTACCATAGGTCATCAATAGGATGATGGGCATTTAGCGTATGAAAGCTTATCTTTTGCCGCGAATGTGTGTTCCGCTTAACGGAAATAACGCTGAACAAACGAAACTAACTAGTGATTATATTTATTAAGAAGGAGAGCTTATAGGTCAAGCTGTGCTAGAAGAAGAGCTAGAAAAACGAATTTCCTTTTTTCAAACAGTAATTAAAATTAAAAGTTTGTTTAGTAACTTGTTTGAATACTAAGAAAAGACAAAAGTTATTACAAGTGCATTTATGTTACTCATACATGAAACATTTACTCGTTAATATGAAAAGTTCGTATTTTATTTATCAAACAATTTTTTTTAAATACATTTTGATTTTTAACACGACGAATAGTTACATCTAAACGAACAAATAAAACTTTACTGTTTAAGATAAATATTTCCAGGACATAGTTAGTGGTAAAACTAACCACTGAAACGCAGGGCCGATAAACGGTCTGCCTCAATACCAATAATCCAGGATTAGGAACTCTTGTAACTTCACACGGCAAGTTTTATCGTCCACTTCTTTATCAAGATCACTTCTAGTGTTTCAAGGGAATTGTCAAATTGCATTGTACTTTGGTAGCTTATACTGTATTTATTAGCTAGTGTAACTTTATTAAGATTGCCATGGTAAACAATTGTTGTTAAATGGCATATCATGTATTACGAGTTTTTCCTTACTACTTACTCATTACCTCAGAGTTTAATCTTTACCAGCACACATTATACAATGTTTTTAGAAAAATTCTCGATTACCTTGACACAACCATACACATTATTTCTTAGCACTGAGTCAGGAGATTTGGTGATTATAAGCAATGATGTTTAGGGGAGAATTCTCAGATAATCTCTGAGTAAGTTATAACCCAATTTCTTAACCTCATTTGTAAAATTTATCTGATGTCAACTTGGACTGAAAATATCCTGCTTGTCAATACAATTTTTGGGAACAACATACTATTAAATTGTAATGCTATACTGGGTATGTTAAAAATCTATTTTATTCATAATTTAAGAAAACCTAATAGAATACTTTGTAAATTTAAACATTTTAGTCCGTGACAAAATATAAATCTGCAATACTTTTATAAAGTATGTAATTTAAAAAGCAGTATTAGTTTTACGAAATTATTTTTTTAAACTATTTGTAATCATGGTTTTTAACCCGTATCCTCCTGGATATTTATAAAACTTTATAATAAGGTAATTTGTTTTTTATAGGTCTAAAATCCTAAATAAGTCATGCTTTGTATTTGACTTGAAGTGACCCACGTTCCACTAAAACAGTCTATTGTGGTCAGACCCACTCAAGGTATGCTTTACCCTGTACATAATAGAGCACTGGAACACAAACAACCTGGGGCCTGGTCACTGAGGCCTTTCTTGCCCTGATCAATGGAATAATTTACCGAATAAACCTGCTCAAAGATGTGTTTTGTTGCTAAAGTTGACTACAAATAATACGGTAAATATAAAAAGGTTATGTGTGTGTGTGATTCCTTGTGTAGGACTGTTACTTAGACCGACTAAGTTTTTAGCCTGTCAATGACCAATTGTAGGAGAGTCCAGTTTCTAACCTTCACCCTATTTCCATATTTTCATTTTTCTCAGGTTCCACCTAGTGAACCGGTATGTAGTGAACCTGTGCCAGGAGTGGCAATAATTCGGATCTGTAATAGAGCAAGGGATAAACAACATAGGCGGGTTGATTTTTATTATGTTTATCATATGAATATGAGTGCAAACAAGCAAGAATAAGCCTTATATCAGTAGATATTTCCAGGTGTGAAACTGTAATAGACGGTTAATGAACGAGAATTGATGATGGGTTTCCCCATAAGAATATAGTGATTTAGAAATAGGTAAGTGCTCCTATGCATATTTTCATGTATAGTATTTTAATGTTAAACATTTGCGTACAATAATTAATTCAAATAGGACATTGAAATACTCGTTGATCTACATTGCGCTTTAAACTGAAAGTAAATAATGTTGTGAAAGATGTTTATGGTGACTCTTGGAATAGAATATAACTTGGCAATGAGTTGAAGGCTTTGTTTTGCATAGCAGACTTGAGAAATCGTTGTTATATAGTTAAAAAATGGTAAAGAAAACAAATAATTACAAAGAAACAAGTATATAAAATTATCTTTAAGTATAATTAGTAATATTTATTTTGATCGAAACGTCCTACAAATACTACATTTATACATTTTACCTTAACAAACTATTTGGTTGCCATAAAATGATTTATTTGTTAATCTGTACATTGGAAAATAAGTAGTAAGAACCTAACTGTGGTTAATATTACAAATAATGCATTCTAAACCTAAGCAACTTCTACTAAAATGTAAAAAGATTAAAAATCTAATAAGGTCAAGAAATACTTAGTTTATTATTTTTTTATATTTCATATGCTTGGTAACAACGTTTAATCGTAGTTATTGTAGTTTTTACAGCCGTTAGGGGTTGTACAAGGTCTCAGAATAACAATGTTACGTACGTTTTCAAAAATACAGTGTTTTGAATAAGATGTCGCCAAAATAATACAATAACACGATTATTTACTTATTTATTTCTTTTATATAATACACTAGTGTAAAAATTACATACATTATTGATTGAAGGATGTTTTTGATATATATTTTTATATTTTATTTCAGGCTAATACGAACAAAAGCATGGTAATTTAACAACAGTTTGATAAAACGAAACTTCCCGTGATAATAAATCTAAAACTCAGTAAGCAAGTGGTTACAATAACAATTTAAAACGAGTTCACACGCAGTAAGCTGACGTGAGGGAAGTGAATTTCCACATACAAAACTTTTAAAACTCAAAACCAGTGTAAAAACGTACATTTATTCCAATTTTATTGAAATCTGAAAACATTGATTTTTTGGCTGTTCTGATGCTCCTGGTTTCATTTACCTGCAATGCTAGCAATACAATTTTGCGCATTATAAGGTTAGGAGAAGGTCCTATCAGGCTTGAAAGTAGGCGAGAGGTTGCTGGGGATGATACAAATACACCAACAAATGAATAACATGTTTTTCTAATGTATAAACCCCATAAGGCAACGTACTGTGTTTAGCCGATACTAATTCCTTTAATAACTCGTTAAATATTTATACTAGAATGACGAGAGATGGCTTAAAACTTTCGCCTCACTAATTTCCATCTTAATATAAGCTTTAATTTTACGTCCGGGGCTTTTCTGGCCCTTTTGGGCCCAAAACTCGAAATTTGAAAGAATAATCCCCAAAAAGGGGGTTAGAGTTTTCCGATTGTTTTGCCCAACGAACTTGTCTAACTGATGATAATCCCCAAAAATGGGGGTTAGAGTTTTCCGATTGTTTTGCCCAACGAACTTGTCTAACTGATCCCTACCAAATTTGAAGTAAAGTGGAATCAAAATCCGACCGCCAGAGTGCATACACGTATACACACACACACACACACACACACACACACACACACACACACACACACACACACACACACACACACACACACACACACACATATATATATAATTTGAACGACCCCCCAAACGTGTTCAGGGGGTCACGTTAGGAACTTCTATGGTGGTCCCGGGCTTAAGTTTCACCGTGCGGGTAATGCTAATAGTTCACTTTTCCATAGGAAATTCACTAATAACACCAGTTAAATACAATGCCCATAGTAAAAGGTTAATGTAACTAGAGGAACAAAAGATAATGATAAAATATAATTTCAGGATAAAACTAGTAGGACTTTGACTGTTACTAGACCCTGTTAATGAATCATTATTGCTAGGCCATCAACAATAGTTGGTTACTACTTTGAAATATTCACACAATGGCGTATCTGAGTGATTTATTGAGGTAAGGTTCGATTGTTCCTTGACTGAACCATTAGCTGGCCCGTCCATTAGGAGCTTATAAGGGTAATCACTGCCATTGATGCACAATTAGATCTAAGTATGATCTATTAAGTCTATTTAGACTGAAATATTCCAATAGAAATGAGAAAATAATGTAAAATATATACAGAATATGCTGGACATTTTAATTTCGGCTACCCCTATCCCTTTCCGTAATTAAATTAAAGTTCAAGCTTGCAGATATGTATAAAGTTAGTTTTGGTGTTGAACAACGAATAATTTAATAGACGTTATTGTTAAAGGGAAATAAAATTGTTAGCTTTCTGAATATGGGATTAAATCTACATTTTCGTTGATTCGTTGTACACGTTATTAAAATCTTTATAAAGTTTACTTCGTTTATTTTTTGCCATAATTATCCAACAAAACGATAGAATGTTTAATTTATTTCTTAAATTTAATCAGTTTTAGCTCTTATAAATTATAATTATAAACAAAAAAAGGTCTTTGTAAGATTCAAAATGTAAAATCTGGAAGCTCTCTATTTCAGCCATGTTTTCTCAATTCAACTTTTATCAAATATAATATCTAGAAGAAACTCAAGTACTTTTCATACCTTTCAGTAGGATAAATAATTCGACTGAAAATTAACATAATGTCACTGGAAATATGATCCTATAAAAAGACCAGTCGTTCAGAATCAGTCAATATATGACTGAAATTACAAACAACTACGTAACGCTTCGTATAAATTGAAACTTAGTATTACTCTCATGCTTACTTCAAATAACACTTTATTTATTATACTTACCTAATCATACATTTTCTTTGATATAAAAAAATATGATACTAAAACCGCATGTATAATTGGGTGAGGTATAGGCAAGGAAAATTAATACTTTACTGGAAAACGTTTTACCTTAAATTATAAAACTTTCAGAAGACGTAAACTCGTGAATCTTTTTAAACACTTAAGCTAGGTTTTCGTTTGAAACAGCGAAAGTTTGGCAATAACTCATAACCTGTCCCTAGAACTCTGTCGTGAAAAGTCTTAACATCTTTTCGAAATGTTAAGTAACAAATTATAAAAGTTTTATACTCTGCAGATTTAGATACAAGTGGCTTGTAGGGACCTTTAGCGTAAGTGAGACGCTTGAAGCACATGGAGGTGTATTACATGCTTAGGAAACTAAATCAATACAAATTTTTTATTAACTCATATTAATATGTAAACAAATCAAACGCTTAAATCTCTTGTGGAAATGCAATACAAGCTGCGTTTAGCAAACCCCATGTTTCACTTATGGATACAATTTGTTCATTTTCAGTCAGAAATACAGTTAAAAACATAGGTTTTTATGTATTAATAGTACAAACAACTTTAAATACAGCCGTTTCTCACCATCCAGCGATTTAGAACGTTTGGGTTCACAATATATCTTTTAATATGTCATTTAAAGAATTAGATATATAGATAGAAGATAAATAAATATTCAAATGCATTTTATGAGTCACTTAAATTTTCTAAGATCGTAAAATCTTCTATTTAATCATAGCTACGTTACCAATAAATATATTTAAAGCATGCTAGACAGAAATCATTACGAGCATCATTACTTATTACCTTACCTTCTTGGCCACTCAAACCCAAGAAGGGTTCTGGCCTCGCCGACAAGGGTCCTCCAGCGCTGTCTGTCGCTTGGTCAAGTGATGCCCCCATGCACCGCGCCGCGCGTCCTTCCGAATCCGATCGCCCCACCGCAGCTTTGGTCTTCCCATATACAGTATATTGCATGTATACAGAAGGGATTTTAAAAATAAAGAGGAGCGTATAAATGAATGTAGTTTTTGAAAGTGTTGTTTCCAGTAATCTTACGAATTATTAAGGATCTTATTACGGACGTTAAAGATGATTAAATAATTAGACCTGATGAGATTGATTTTTACAATTACAATTTCTAAGAATTACATAACCTATATAAAACTCACTTTGAGAAAAATCTACGTTATCTTTGGATAACAAAGATGTTCACTAGCTAAAATTGTATTCGGTTTGTCACATTGAGTTCAGAAAATGCATTGCAGCTGTCCAGAGAGTTATTACACGGTACAAGTAATAAATGAGACTAGTAGCCCATCACGGCTTTGCTCGCGATCACAGTACGATGCTATTTTTGAGAAGTTAGTTACATTTGTTAAGCACCTGATAGACCGAGCTTTGCTCAAAAAGCCAGTCAGTTTCTCAAAAATGCCTAGAGTACTTATATTTACGGTTCCTCTCCAAGGCGAGCGTATTTGCTTTGCTTATTTGCTCGTTTCTTTTCATTTTGGGTATTTTCGTTTTATATTCAATCTTCAGTTTGAATGGTTCCCACAATGTATACATTATCTAACTATGTATATTTAAAGTTAAGTATATATTGATTCTATCACTATTCTAACTTCAATAAGATGATACTTTGCCAAGTGAGTGTTATTTTATATTTTAATTGTTGCTTTTAAACATCTATTATGATTCTTTTGTTTTGATTTACAAATCTTAAATATGTCCCCAATGTTAGTTTTGTTTTAATATCTTTCGTCATAATACTCTATTTCTCCATGGATGAGGCCTGATTAGGTCACAGTTATTAACGAATAAATTCGATAGTTCCAAAATTTGGAGAGCCCTACAGTATAGCATTTTTGGAGCAGTAGTAGGCAAAGGTTCTATTATGATGTATTAACTATTCTCCTAACAAATATATGCTCAATTGGTCCAGTTAACTACTAACGTCAGTGATTATTAAATAACAATTGTAAAGGCCAATGGAGCAGATAAGTCCTAAAGGACATACGGGATGGAAAGAATATGCCTGTTTCTAATTATAGTGCATTGCCTGCTGTCTTTCTACCAAATATTTACTCAATTGGTCTTGTAAGTATATAATTAACATGGAAATGCCGAAGGTCGTTTAGGGCCGAGCCTCATTGGAACAGGAATATGACCATAACTGTGTGTTTTTTTTGGGGGGGGATGAGCATATCTTCTTCCAAAAATATCTCCTCAATAACTTATTTTGTTGGACTTGTTGATTGTGGACTTAAAACGCATAAAACATAAATATTATAATCACAATGAACAAACTGAGCTTTAAATACCACGTTGCAAGGGCGTAGGTGTTACTTTCCTAATGATTCATTGCCGTTGCCGTGCATTTATTTAATATGCTTAAGTATACCTTTGTAGAGTAGGGAAGCAGACGTTTTTCCTCCTTTCTGGGATAAAATATAATTGAATTACTAAATGCTCATTAGAACAAATATGGTACATTTTGAAGAAAGGTTGAGTAACCTGTATCATAGATTAAGCATACTATGCTTAATCTATGCCTGTATCCTTAAGATCGTCTTTGTAGCAGTGCCGAACATAGGGACATAACCCTAATGACGTACTATGATTTTAAACAGCCAAAATGTCCCTTCCTTCACAAGAAAATGGGAAAAATATTTCATTTAATTCAGTACAGTTTTGTTTTGTGAAACGCGTTGGCAGTCCCAGACTGCGTTGTGTGGCTTATAAACAGACAGATGGATAAACAAATTTAACAACAATTTTAATATCTCCGTTGCATACAACATTTCACTCTTCAAAGCGATGTAGAAAAATATTTGTTTTATTTATATAGATAGTAAGTATATTCCTTGTGTTATATAATAAATAGATAATAAATATATTTCATCTGGTATTGCTAATAACCTGCCCATAATGTATTAACAACTGCAAATCAAATCAAATTATTCCCATGTTAATCTTATGGGCAAAAAACTAACTTTGTGGGCGGTCCGTGCCCTTCAGATTAAAAACATGAAAACCTTTATGCACAACCAAGAATCAGGACGAATATTATGGTACCTTAATCTTTAAAATCGGTTCAGAAATAACGGAGGAGTTCTCTAAACAAAAATCGGCTTAGAATATTAATATATGAGATAATTTACTTCTTATTCAGTTTTATGGTCCAGTAGAACACGTGGTCCAACTCTGAAATCAACCCAGCTGTATTACTGTTAAGAGGCAATGACAAACATGAATATAAATGAGGGATCGAGTATGAGACTGACTGAGACAATAACCCTATGAATCATGTCAAACATACATATTAGTCTTATTGGTCTTAATCGCGTCGCTTGAACCAGTTGAGGCGGGACGCAAACAAGGTGAGTTCTGTTGTGCAATGAGCACCATCCAGTGTTTAGTGTATACCTTCAGCAGCGACGGTAGTGCCTGTCTACTGTCTACTGTCTACATACCGACATTGTAAACAATTTTGTATTATATCCGTAATCTTTTTAATAATTACCGAACAACAGGTTATGAATATGTTACATAAGATTTGTTTTGTATGTCATTTTGTTGTTTTGTTGATGGTGAAATCAGTAACTATATATTACTCTTTGGAAGAATTTAAATGATAATCATCAATGTGAATTTTCACTAGATTATAACTTGTATGTGGACTCTTTCTTAAAGGTTTAACAAGTTTTTGGCCATACATACGAAGACGTAAAGATTTTTTCCAGAATTAGTTGTAATTTGTACCTCTTCATATGCATAATAGCTGTTCCCACAGGCTTCGCCCCGCAAATAATTTATAAAAATCTATGATAGTTGTGTGTGCTGCATTCTGTGTCCAGCCCGTGGAACTACTAAGAATCAAGACCAGCTGTTTGTATTTTCATTAGTTTCAAACAAAAACGAGTTCGCACGCAGCACGCTGACGTGAGGGAAGTGAATTTCCACATCCAAACTTTTAAAACTTAAAATTAGTGTAAAAACATACTTGTATTCCAATTCTTATTGAAATCTGAAAACATTGATTTTTTGGCTGTTCTGATGTTCCTGGTTTCATTTACCTGCAAAGCTGGGAATACAATTTTGCGCATTATAATGTTAGGAGAAGGTCCAGTCAGGCTTGAAAGTAGGCGTGAGGTTGCTGGGGATGATAAAAGTACTCAAACAAAGGAGTAACAGGCTTTTCTAGTGTAAAACCCCCATAAGACAACGTACTGTGTTTACTCGAAACACATTTTCTTTAATAACTCGGTAAATATTTATGCTAGAATGACGAGAGAGGGCTTAAAACCGTCGTCTCACTAATTCCCATCTTTTTACATACATTAATTTTACATTTGGGGCTTTTTAGACCATTTTTGGGCCCAAAAACTCGAAATTTGAAAGATTAATCCCCAAAAAATGGGCTTGGGGTTTTACGATTCTTTTGCCCAACGAACTTGTCCAACTGATTTCAGAAAGGAACGTCCCTACCAAATTTGAAGTTAATCGGACAAAAAATGTGGCCGCTAGAGTGCAAACACATATACCGGGTGTCCAAAAAGTCACGGGTCGGTTAAATATTTGTAGAAATATTTAAAATAGAGCTACAAAACTTTGCACAAAGTTACTGGACATAAAAATCTATTTTAATACATATTCAGTGATCCGCTACTTCCTCAGGGGGACGGCCCACTAGTAGGCAGAAGAAAATCTTAAATGTAAGAATAGGTTGATATGCATATCAAATAAAAGGTCTTTATTAGTAGAGTACAGAGCCGCAAACCCGACCTCAAACGGGGAAACGAGTCAAAAATGACAGCCGTTCAAAGATGGCTTGACTTGCAACTTAGGTTAATGTAGAAAATAAACTGACGAGCTTTTTGATTTTAACATTACCAACCCAAAACTGTTTACAATTAATACTGTTGTAGAATTATAAGTTTTGTTATTTCTGAGAGGGATCGAATATAAAACAAACAAGGAAAATTAATGAGCCATGATAAACCTAAAAGAGAAAGTTATTTGTGACTGATAGTGTGTTCCATGAACTTGATTACATTTACCTAAGTTGCAAACTCAAGCCATCTTTGAACGGCTGTCATTTTTGACTCGTTTCTCCGTTTGAGGTCGGGTTTGCGGCTCTGTACTCTAATAATAAAGACCTTTTATTTGATATGCATATCAACCTATGCTTACATTTAAGATTTTCTTCTGACTCCTAGCGGGCCGTCCCCCTGAGGAAGTAGCGGATCACTGAATATGTGTTAAAATAGATTTTTATGTCCAGTAACTTTGTGCAAAGTTTTGAAGCTCTATTTTAAATATTTCGAAAAATATTTAACCGACCCGGGACTTTTTGGACACCCTGTATATATATATATAAAATTTTGAACGACCCCCCAAAACGTGTTCAGGGGTTCACGTTAGGAACTTCTATGGTGGTCCCGGGCTTAAGTTTCACCGTGCGGGTCATGCTAATAGTTCACTTTCCATAGGAAATTCACTAATGAATGTTCATAAGAAATACATGGGAAACTTGTCGGGATCTCTGGCGAATCCCTAAGGTCAGATTACGATTAAAACCATTTTGTTTTCATATTTAATGCCTAAAGAATCAGTGTACAATAGTTCAGCTCTCTACCTACATGGGAAGGTGGAGCATTAGTGATGAGTGAGTCAGTCAGTCAGAGAGTCAAATAGCCAGAGCTTTGCCTTTTATAGATATAAGATATCTTAACTATTTAGATTATATTTTTCAGTTTTTGTTGTCTAATAAAAGTACAATATTTTAAAGTAAAGATAAAACTAGGAAACCATTATAACAGCTTTTTATCTTAATAATCCAAAAGGTATAATAATGAATTCTTTTTTCAATTATTAACAGGTGAAAAATACATTAAAAAATTTTACTTTAAAAATAAATTAACGCTTTCAATCACTCATATAGCTGCATCAAGGGTTTAAATATTTTTCTTTCTGTCTTTTCTTTAATTAAAAGAATAATATTTGAATTATTTAATTAGAATTTAAACTAGATAAGAAATTTAAACATTTAAGAAAGAACGTTTGTCAAATTAGTAATGTGATTTTTCATAGATCGTTTCATTATAAACTACACTATGGTTAGTATAAATATTACAAATACATTTTGCTGCCGAATTTTTACATTTATGAGACCTGTAATGTGTTACAGAAGTTAATATTTTTGTTTTAGTAGCAATAAAACTTTCAAACCCAAGCAAAGTTGACCGCAGAAACCCTAGACTGATAATCGGTCGGACCTCAATACCAATAATCTGGGATTAGAAAACTCTTGTAATGCTACAAGTCAGGTATTATCGTCCTCCTTTTTTCAATTAATTAGTTTTACTATCGAGTAACAATAGTTAAGATTAGATGGTATTTTACTGAAATATGTATCGAATATAGGATACGATTGAGGTAAATATTGTGTAGCCTATTCCATTGTCTGGCTGATTATAGTTATCTAAATTTAAATATTCACAAAAGCCATCCTCAGAGAGTTCCCTATCAAATTGTAAAAAACCATTGGAGTAGGAGACAAAAACAAAAAAAGAAGAAACAAAAAGAAAACAAGAGACCCAAGTTATAATTAAAGGCTCGCTCTGGTGGAATCCTCAGAGGATGATGGCGTTGCTGTACATAATGAAACTCAAGCACACGGACAACCTGAGCCTTTAGAATTGAGGTGCTCCTTCTTGGGCGGCAGAATGATTTTTAAGTTTAAAATGCTCAAACATATTTTCCCTTGCATCTCCTACAATTAAAAATGTAAGTTATAGTTCGCATATTATGCTGAAATATTATTAATATAACCCAGTCAAATTAATTTGTTTACAAATTTTGTTTAACTTTAAATCCATCAAAAGAAATTACGCTAGATGAGGAAATTGAGAAATACCATAACAATGGTTGAGTTGGTTTTCCTTTAAGTTATTCAGTTTCTCTGGATAGACGAAGGCTGATATTATATGGTGCCGTGTAATGCATAATTCCCACAACATTGATCAAAAGCTTCAATGCACCTGACCTTTCATGCTTTTACATAGTGAGAAACTAAGCCTTTCGTACGTGTGTATAATTCTTTAGAAAATAATGAGATAAAGCTAACTATATCATTAAGACAACTAGGAAAGTAGAAAGAAACAATAATATCGATTAAAAAGTAAGATTAATTACTTAAATTAGTTCAAATCATTTAAAGTTTCTATGTTTAAAAGTCTTGGTAATCTTTTTAGATGTTAGGGTTGAAAACAGTAGTTACAAAACATCCACTAACAAATAATTGTAGGATGGGTTTTAATTGGGTATAAACTGTTAAGGTATTGGGAATAGTAAAATTTATTAGGTTTCGTGGTGTAACTTATATAAAGTTATTCTTGGACGTTGATGTGAAATACTGAGAGTAATTTGTAAGTGACAAATGTTAAAACTTGAAATTATTAGGAACTATTAACTACCTGTAAGGTTAAGAAATTGATTCCAAACGAGCGAGAACCATTCCGGGCACGTTTTAGCGAACCCATCATTTCCGATAACTGGAGCCCGAGCTTGGTAATTGTTATCGCGTTCACCTAAGCCATTTGTGATTGTTTAGGTCCTACAAACTTGTATTTTACGTAAAGAAAATGTACAGCCAGAATGTGTTATTGCCAACTAATGATAAAGGTGTGTAAATATTTAAACTAACTCTAAATATAACTCGCACTAATTAAAACAGAAATATAAATTGTTTGGGTTCCATTAATCTTATTAGAATTTCATAAATTATGGTTTATTGTTAATAGTTTTTATTTTACATATTGCAAACCCCCCAAAAATGGATTGGGTTCTTATTTTTAAACAAATATTCGAAAACGGCAAGGAAAGCTGAAAACCCTTGATTAACATGGAACGATTTATTGGTTCATTTGATTCTAAATCTGAATTTGCCTAGTTGTTTTAAATTAATTAGGGTAAAATATTAGGGTAAAGGGTATTAGGTATTATTAATTAGGGTAAAGATTTTGTAAAATAAATTATTTTATTTACTTAAAAATATACTGTAAAATCTTAAGAGAAGCCAAGTAAGTAAGTAAGTAAGTAAAGAAGACAAGAAAATAAGTTTTATATGGATAATATTACGTTTTATTTATGGTTAAAGAAATTAAAATCCCGAAGGTAAAATGTAATAAAGCAAGAGGCCAATTTCCCGAAGCAGTATAAGACTATAAGTAACTTCATAATGCTCTGAGTTGCGTGATAATTTTCAAACTTGTCACTAAACTGCTGCTCAAATGCCTTTAAGCCCTTTGAAATTGCTGAAAGATGAAATGTTGTAAGATTAATACATGTTCTAGGTTTTATGTTTTTACTCATACAACTCATTGCATTAATTCACATTGATACAAATATATTATTTTACATTATAAACAATAAATCATTGTCACAGGAGGGTAAATATGATCAGCGCTATATTTTTTAAATCTGTGAGTTCCGATACAGTGCAAAATCAGACGGTTTTTAATAGAGTTACAATTATATTCAAACTGTGTCTCCAAGAAATTCGATATGAATATTTTAAAACTATTACCTTTTCTAACCTGACTACATTTGACTTCTAAAAAGGCTATTCGAACTTTAACATTATAATGAGTTCAAGTAAATATTTTTAGAACATTGTTTATTATTATTATAGTAATAATTATGGGGTTGAGTGTTATTTGTAATTTTACGGGAAATATAACGCTAGTAATAGTTTTAAATCTGCTTTTATAATAAATACATTATTTTAGAAAAGCTTCACCGTTAAAAACGGGCGTAGTGAAACTGCCCCGACATTTTGGGTACTTTTGAATCAATGAAACTGCTCCGCTCATTAAAGAGGATTAGGAAGGGTCGCCTCGCAAAACTAGAAATGCTTAAATTGCCCCGAGCGCCTGGCCAGGTAGTCGCTGCGGGACTGGGGAAAAAAGGGAATTATTTTTGTCCCTGCCTCCTGTCAGTGACTGCAGTCTTCTAAAACTGCCGTTTTCATGTCAAGTCACAATTAAGTCTGTACCAATATCACAAGCAGTTAAAGTAGATATGATTCATCTTTTCACTCCATGTACCGACGAACAGCGTTTAGCAATTATATATTGTTAATTGTTTGTTGTTGTTGTTGTTAGGTTTGTAGCTTATAAACTACCGCTTCGTTGGGCTTTACAAATAATATATTGATGTAATCTTTGTTTAAACTTAGGAACTTAAAACAATCTTGGGCATTATTTAAGGATATAATAATATTAAGAATAACTTCTTAATACAAGTTAAACATTGCATGTAAACAAATAATCAATAAAAATAAAGTATCTGTAATACTAATTTAATCAGGCCTATATATGATCCTTAGAAATACATAAACAATATTTAACCCCTAATAATACAATCAAATTATTGAATTGTATTACAAAAAATGGTAGAAACAAAACCTTACAGGCTTATATGCTTGATTGAGGTTAAATTTAAACACAAACTACAGTAATAAAATATTATTGTAGAGAAATTTAAATAAAAAAATACATTGAATAAAATGTCTTTAAATTTTTCCTGCCTACACTGAAAAATTCCATTTACAAAAAATAACGTCTCTATAGTTGAACGATATGTAACACCCATTAACATACGGTAACATCCTTAACGTGTATTCAAAATTATTTTCTAAAGTAAATATCCAGTAATAGACATCATAGTTCTTCTCTTATTTGTTTAGTCAAATTATTATACAGTCTTGGCTCTTAATGTTCAGTGTTTTTTTTACGAGTTATATTAGGTTTCGGAACAAAAACATTTAAATTTGATCTCAGTTTATTTCAGTAAATATGGTTCGGTTGGCGACTTTCTTTTTTATTTTACAATTGCTCCTGAGTTCCTAAGTTTAAACACAGATTGCATCACTATATTGTTTTTAAAGCCCAACGAAGCGGTAGTTTATCAGCTAGTAATTCCTGATATTGGTGGCAGTTATTAGAAGTCTGCAGTCACTGACAGGACGCAGGGACAAAAATAATCCCCTTTTTCCCCAGACCCGTAGCAGCTACCTGGCCGGGCGCTCGGGGCAATTTCAGCATTTCTGGTTTGGCGAGGAGACCCTTCTTGATCCTCTTTAATGAGCGGGGTAGTTTCATTTCAAACGTACCTAAAATCGTCCTATCGGGGCAGTTTCATCGTCCCCTTAAAAACGTATACACTAGACATTTACAGCAGTCCTAGGTGTACGCTCATTCTTCCCGTAACAGGAAGAACGAAGATTGCATTTTTAAAGATATACTTCAATATACACTTTGCGATTATATCTTTTTAAAATACACGTTTTTTAACCAAATACTTTTACAATGGGTCAACAAATATTCAGACCATAATATTAAACAACATATCTAAATAATTATAATTTTTGCTATTTTGTAAACTGACTAATAAAGAAGCTCACAAATGTGCTAATCTATTAATACTAATGACTTCAATAATTTACTAAAAAAATGGGAATATTTACTTACTTACTAAAATATCTTAACTTTAATTCTCAAGGTTATAAACACATCGTAAATATATTTCTTGCACTTACATGCTCTGAGCCGAATAGCAGGGGTAGACAAGACATTAAATTGACACGTAAGAAAGAGCCAATAATTCAATTTTCTCCTAATCCTTTCAAAATTAACAAAAAAACATGAAGTGAGGGATTTAATTTGTTTATGTTTGTGGTAAAAGGAAGTGATATGAAACTGATTTAAAATGTATTTTAATATAGTACGGGGTGAGCCAAAAAAACAGGGACATTTTTAAAATGAAATAACTCATTAACTAAACATAGTTTAATGTTACAAACCACACTATAACATTTACAATGTATTGCCATTTACTTATGGTAGAGGATGTCCCTCAAATGTCGTTCTTCCATATCTATACAGGCCTCCCATCTTTTCTGCATACTTGCTGTAACCTTCCGCAACATGGACTGAGGAATCGCAGCGATCTTGTTCCTTATGCACTGCTTCAGTTCAGCAATGTTCTGGGGCTTCAAAACAAAGACTTTACTCTTCAGGTATCCCCACAGCCAACAGTCACAAGAGGTCAGGTCCGGGGATCGTGGAGACCATGAAACATCACCAAACCGGGAAATCAAATGTCCTGGGAATAGTTGACGTAAAACTTGCATTGACTCATTTGATGTGTGACAAGTCGCACCATCCTGTTGGAACCAAATAGAGCGTCGCTCTATTCCTAACTGACGTAACTGTGGCATCAGAAAATTTCTAAGTATGGCCACATAGCGTGCTGAGTTTACAGAAACAGCGATTCCCTATCGTTCTCAAAAAAATATGGGCCAATGATGCCAAACCGCGCCACTCCGCACCAGTCACTTTTTGTGGATGAAGTGGTCGTTCTTGAAGTTCTCTTGGATTCTCGGCAGACCAATAACGAAAATTCTGTTTATTAACTTTGCCCGACAGTTCAAAATGAGCTTCATCTGACATAACCAAAACTTGAAGAATATTCGCTTCATTCACAAGCTGTAATAGTCTTTGGCACATTGTTAAGTGAGAATCAAAATCCATCTCGTACAGTTTATGTGGCATTAACATTTTATATGGATGGAAATTTAAATCTAAGTGTAATATTCTGCGCACAGACGAATTTGAAATTTCCAAAGTAGTTGATTGTTTACGTGCTGAGCGCTTAGGACTATGAAGCACACTCGCACGAACGATTTCAATGTTTTCTGGCGTTCGAACTGTCCGAGGTCTACCACTGGGTTTGATTTTGCGTGCAGAAGCCGTGTTTCGAAAATTACTAATCCACCTTTGAATAGTTTTTCGATTTGGAATGACACCATGACGGCCGACGTTAAAGTGCGCACGAAACCGACGTTGTGTAGAAATAAAAGATTCATTACTCTTAAAAAAGTCTCTACGACAAAGGCACGATGTTCCGCTAACCAATGATTAACCATGGTAACTAACCTCTAAATGGCATTCAATAAAGATTCATTTGCCGCAACAATGAACTCTCCAGCTGTTATAACAGCTGAGAAATTACAGTTATAAAATGTCCCCGTTTTTTGGCTCACCCAGTATTTTAGGATAAAGTAAATTGTAATAGCCAAAGACAATAAAAAATTAAAATGATTTTTTGTTAAGGATAAGAACTCATTTCTGTTTTTCATTAAATATTATAATATATCTCATTATTCAATCAGTAAGAACAGCGCCTAACACTCGATGCTTTCCTGATACTTACGAGAAACCCGAAAAAAGCGAATTCTAGTAAATATATTCTTATGTTTTTTTAATCGGATAACGGAATTAACCAGTAAACTAACTTGACCTAAAAAACACATTCGTATTGAAAAAAGAAGTGGGTTTTGACTTAAAAGTGCATATTAGCCCTTAAAGGGCTAATGTACTATTTAAAATTATTAATTGTTATGCTACAGAGGGTCGTAAAAGGGTGGTTTATCTTGTCTTAAGTAAAAGTTTGCGAGGAATCCGATGTTTAATCAGATTATCAGTTGGCCTACGGTAACGAAGATGTATTTTTTAACTGATATTAAAGGGCCACCATAAGAAAAGGGTATTATTGGAAAGGCCAGTTAACGAATTTTTACCTAAAATTCAAAGAAATAAATTCGTTTGCCAAATTCGTTTCAATAAATTCGTTTGTAGACATTTACAGAAGGGCCGTAAGTTTCATAATACTTCAAAATCGTCTTTACCTTTCTGAAATAACATCTATTGACATTTATTATTTTTCTTTATTTGTGACAGCTTTAAAAATAAGCCTCTTATTACCTCTTATACTGCGCCTTCATCGATTATTTATATTATGAACATACAGACTTGTTTTTAAGATTATTTGCATCTTTATCGTTGGGCATTAATACCATAGAATAAAAAAATATGTTTTGAAACTTAAAAAGAAACCTACATAAACAGTTTTATTGAACTGAACAAATATAATATGGTTATTTACATTATGAGTACTTATTTCCTGGGTCTGAGTGAGGGAAGTAATATTAATAATAATAAAAGTAATGTTTTCTCGTTTAAGTAATTACATTACAAATATTATTAAAAATACAATTGGAAAGGTAAAGCATGTACGTGGGAGCCGAATATTTCAGTCTCTCAACTTAATTTTAATAATGATGGAATGTTCGTGCTAATTTACTTCACCATTGGAACAAAAAAGAAGCTAAATAAATAAGATATTACACATAATTATATGGGAAATGGTATTTGTTCTTATATAGCATATCACAAAAAGATACTACCTGGTTGGAGTAAGGATTTATGTGCAATATTAATAAATGATTGCAGGCTAAATTATGTCCGGCTTGCACTCCACCGTGCAACTGTGCGCAAATTTAAGCATCTACAACCTTGCACAAAAACACACCACACCTGTACACATACGTACACACACACACACACACACACAAAGGGCCTACGAAATAGAGAACAAAATTGATTAAAAATGAATTTTAGACAAGTCTGAGTTAGATAAAATTATACACGAATATGTAAAATAAAACCACTTAAAGTATAATTATTGTCTTTGTAAAACACAGGTGATTGTTCGCGAACGCGAAATAACGTTGCGGCAACACCGCACTACCTTGCCACTAGTTATACGCTGCTCCGCTAGGATCGTTAGTGAACGATAAGGCGGCGAAATGCCATAATTCAGCGAATTTCGGCGTTTCTTAAACACCTGATGGAGTGGCAAGTTGAATTTGTTTGACTTATTTTGCCATTTTAAACTAAAAATTATCGATAAAAATTGTAGCATCGTGTGTAAGATGCCACAATTGGATCACGATGCCACAGTGTGGTTGTGTGCACATCCACGATTCTACAATTAAGTAAATACAGACACAAACGCACTCATGCGAAAAACCATACACACTCCTAAAAAGCTCACAATTGGACATGCAAACATAACACAATCGCCATACCCACATACATGCAGTATATTTACACGTTTTAACCCCTCACCCCCGGCGAATGATGCACAGGATTTGAGTGTCAATGTGCTCTCAAATCATTCAATGTTTATTGAACATATGCAAGGAGACAATTCAGTTACAAACATAACCCCGTAATTATGTTGTTTGTTTCCAATTACGTTGTGTAGCCCAAATGGAACAACGTGTATTTAGCAAACATGCAATGTCTGCAATCAGTGACAATGACAGGGGCAAACACCAACAATACTCTGTTCAACTTTTACACTGCAGTTGATTAATTGTAATGGTCAAATGAATTGTATGAATTTTTTAAATGCATGTTCCTAAAGTAATCGTTAAAATTGTACATTATTAGAAATATTTTAATTTGCTACTAACAGTTTATGGTAGTTAATTATGTCGCAAATGCCGTTATACTATCATCGAGATTTGCTGTGATGGTTGGCAATAACAAATTGATAACACACGATAAATTATCTAACAGATTGAATATGGATTGATATAGATAAGTTTTTTTCAAACGAAGAAATAATTGCTCCCTATGTTGGCTTTGGGCAATATTTATGCGTGTTACATAATTCAATATAATAAATAAGAAAATTCAAGTAAGTGATAAGTTATTTGTTTATACAGTGTTACCATGATGTTTTGAGTTATTTTTTATCTGTGGCTTGGATTCAAATTTTTAATATAGAAAAGCTTCTATATTAAATACGTAGTGTTTTGAAGGTAGTTTGAAAGTGATTAACTATATTGATATAAATATCAAAAATATTACAACCTTTCTGAAGAGCAGCAGGGAAACTATTAAATAACAACAAATAAAACCAAATCATAAAATAACGAAGGTTACCTTTTTACTCTTTTTACAACTCTCGTAAAAGTGGACCGTCACGTCCATTGTGATCACGTTTAATGACCAATAAAAGCTTTCTCAGCCGGTTATTGAGGAGAATAATTGCAATTGGTATTTAATCTGTTAATATATTAAATCTTGTTTTTATAGATTTGTTCTTGATATAAATTATGTTGTGAATACTGTATACATCTGAGTAATAATTGCGATTTTTGAATTGCTTAGTCTAAAAAATCTGATGATGGCCTACGTTACTAATGATAGTTTAATCTCTTCGTCCCAACGATATTATATTTTATTTGTGGCAGCGGTAGGTAGATAATAGGTAACCACGAGGATTTGTAAATTAAATCTTACAACAAACGTGGACAATTTTATGATACGAAGATTAGTTACTTTTGAGTTATTTAGTCTATAAAACAGTAATAAGGCCGTTTACCTTATTGACTAGACACTATTTGTCATCCACGGAATTCGAAATGTCAATATATTTGACTAAGAATACATTTATAAATAAATATTAATTTGAGAATGCAATATATTGTAGCAAATGTATTTTTGAGCAATAATGTTACATTTCCAATCCCTCTAGGGACCTGGTTGATTGCTGAGGTCAAGAACTAATTTAGACCATGGGAAAACGGAAAGCATTTTTTAAAGTAACATTTCAGGTAAACTTCCCCATGAAAGTGGAGTGTCAGGTAAAATTTTCCAGTGTATAAACTAATCCTACCTAACCGCAGCCGCGCACCGCAGTGCGATGTAAAAGAGATGTAGGATATGTATCTAAAGATTCGTCTGCAGAAGACACAAGTTGAAGATTCGTTGTCAGTTGTGTTTGTGCTTTATTAGGAAGATGAGGGGCGTCTAGCTTATAAAATCGTCCAGTGGCTGTAAATAGTGCTTGGATACGATTTTTATGTACGAAGTATGTCCCTCGAAACATGTTCTCAGGAAAACAGATGTACTTGTGAGACTGTTGGCCACCGGTCGGGTCTGCGGCGGGAGTCAACCTCGTGATAAGAATGATAATGGTCACTACTTATATTAACAGCTGGGCATCCATCCTAATGTTTACACTTCTTTATCTCTAAAAACAGATTTTGATAAACATCTCTCAATATGGAACAAATTGTGGTGAATAAAGTGTAAGTTGTAACGTTTTTAGAAACACGTAAAATTAGTTATGTTGTTGATTATAAATTTAAATGATAAAGTATCATAGCGCTATACGTTCCTACTCATCACACACTTGAAAAATTACAATATTGTAATCGGAATTCTTTTAGTTTGTATAAAATAGATAATATAAATTAAGATTTTTTTACAATATTTAAAATGTCAGAAAATAAAATTAAAATCAATTTAAAACTAGACTAAAAGTTAGGTAGAATAGGTAATTATTCAATTGATTAAGCTAACGCTGAGTCAGGGCTACGGATGGTTGGAGGTCAACAGAGCAAAACCGTTGGCGGCTGGCTGAGCTAACATTGCTGATGTTATCTGTTCCAAATTAAATATTAACTTTATTACTGGTGAAGGTGAAACTGCTGGGTAAGTAATAACGCTTAGCCCACTCAGTATATTGATAGACTATGCATTGTGGTGTGTTTCGACTGCAACTGAAGTTTAAATTAAATTTCACAGATAACATGAACTCACCATAAACAAAAATGAATTTAAAACAAGAAGTACTTTGAAATAGGTTTATTATCAATTATTATTCAAAAGTTAAAAGTATTTGGTTTTATCTGTATTTTTGGTGCCTTGGTCTCATTTATCTCCTACTAATTATAATGTTGGAGAGCTATTGGGTGCTCTTTCACTTATTCTGCCTCTTAAAAGAATCATTCATATCAAATACAAATCTCTACATCAAAATCAATTTACAGCTAAAGAAGGTAGAAATAAATTTCAATATAATTTGTACAATTACCAATTTAATATTTGATACATTACTTTTACAGAACAATCACAGCAAATCTCAAGTTTATTTAAGTTTATTTCTCTCAGATAATATCTGAGAGGAAGGCAGGTTATCTCAAGAAATCGTCTTTATCCGTTCATTAGTGCTGTCTGTTTTACCCCTAATTTTGGAGAATGTTATCGACAGTCAATTTGAACAACTGTTACATCGATTGTTCGGTCTTAAGATGTATCATTCGAAAGAGAAGTATTTACGATCAATTAGATTTATCGATACAACTGGAAAATATCTGTTTTGAAAACCACAGTGAAGCCACATTTTTGTCTTTAACATCCTCGACAAAGAACATATTAAAAGATATATGAAGCTTTGACATATTTCTAACACCTCAGTAATTTTATATATATAAATAAGGTTACATTAATAAACTGTTACTTCAGCTTGTTTATAAAGAGTTTTTGGGAATGATTTATTATAAAAGATTTATTCGATCGAAATAAGAAAGTAGAACATTGTGTTGTCATTCTGAGGAAATAAATACTCAATACTAAATACTCTTTAGGATGAGATTTGTTTAACTCATAATTATGATCGAAGACTAACTCCAATTTATGTGTAAAATTTTCTTAGGATCGAGAACAAATAATTAGTTAACGATTTATAAACTTTTATGCATCCGTATTCATCCATTCAAAGATATTCGGCCACCATGTTGGTTCCGCCATTTTGAATTAAAATATTAGTTTCCAAATGTAAAGTTGTCGTTGTGACTCATTTGTTCAAATCATATTTTCACGCTCATTACAAAACCACAATCCGTTATTATAAAGCGTTATTCGTTTGAAGATATTGGTTAACTTTTTTCAAAAACTATTTTATCGAGAACAAAAGTTGATACTCAGAAATAGGTTATGGTACTGTGGTCAGAGTGAAAAACTTTCATATTAAAAAGTCAAAACACAACTTTAAATTTGGGAAAAATCATCTCATGTCAACATGACTGTCAAATTTTAAATCCTTAAAAATGATGAAATACCTCTCATCAATTATCAATGAGTGATGGTTTGGGCTCGTCATCTTATGAAATCACGAGAACAGGGGCATGATTATAGGTTAGGGCTCTTAAAACCCACTTTATATTTTTGTTACTAATATTTTGAGAATGAATAAAGGTAAAAACGGATTCTGGTATTTCGTTCAGCACTGTGTAAATTATTTAAAACCAGTGAGGTAGAAACCATGGAAAGAAAACTAAGTTACCAAGTGGACAGAAAACGGCGCATTATCAGGCTAGACCAAATACTCCCGTCACAGCAAACCTGCGTACTCAGCGAACTTCCTATGCATGAATATATTTATTACTACCACATAAAGGCTCTTACCAAGTTTCATAAAAATACATAAATAAATAAGTGATATATAGCATTTTATTTATTCTCCATAAGAATAACATTAGGGCTGAGAACGCAGGTTTGCTGCAACGAGGAAGATAAAAATGTGTTTTTTATCAATTATCAATATAACTCAACCAGGTGAAGCTACATACAGTACCAAGTTTTAATAATTTATGTTCATAATTAAGGGAGATATAAAGCTTTACGTATTCTCCATAAGAATAACATTAGGGATGAGTATGCAGGTTTGCTGCTAAGAGGATAATCAACAAAAAATAAATTTGTTGTGCAAATATTAATATACCGGGATTACGTGAAGCCACATACCAAGTTTCATCAATATACATTCATAAATAATCGAGATATCAAATTTTATTTATTATCCATAAGGATAACATTGGACAACGTACTGTGTTTAGCACTTTGAATATCTCGGCAACGGTTGGACGTAGAATCACAATTTAAACACAAAAATGACTGTTTTGTAGAACTAAACTGATTGCTAAAAGCAAATGTGAAGTTTACAGTCAAATTAATTGAGGAAACGCTAAAAACCATTTTCCCATAAGATTAACATGGGAGATTTTATGAACACTTTTTTTATTTTATCCGCAACCACTTAACCTAGGTTAATGATGCAAAGTACTATATTATTTGTTTTTTTAAGCTCTATAAAATGGTTAAAACAAAAATTGTGTGTTTTAACAATTTTAGGGTAAAAAGTGCAAAAAACTGATTTTTGGAAAATTTTTAAACCCCATAAACCCCCTTTCCCATGGTCAGATTTTTCTGGTTTTCGAACTCAAAGTCATGACTGTTTTTTTACACATTTGAGCCAAATTTCATCGAAATCAGACGTTTTTTACTCAAGTCACGCATTTTTTCACGCGTTTTTTATCGCATTCACGGACACACAAACACACACACACACACACACACACACACACACACACACACACACACACACACACACACACACACACAAACATATATATACGGGATGTAATAAAGGACGTCTTACAACACTTAAGATATATTTACACTTATACTGATTCACATACAGACGGTAAACATATATAAAAGATGGTACTAGGCTATCGATTTCGACCAGTCACACCAGTCATCATCAGGCCAATGAGAGAACTGACAGAATCAAAATGGCGTCCTTGCTTATATCCTATTGGCTACCGGAAGTTCCGTATACAGGTTCCTAAATGTGCCACCAGAGTCGAAGTTAACTTGTTCGTTAATCAATTTATCTCTATTTTTACATTTTTCTTTAAATATAAACAATTCTTCCCATGCATTCATTTCATTTCCTTTTTTACAATTTTTGAGGATGCTGAGGTTTTCTTCTATTTTCCCTATGGTGTGGCCATTTTCTAAAAGATGTTTTGCTACATTTGATCTTTCGGGTTTCCTGTTCTTCCAAGCTGATACATGGTTCTTAAATCTTTTAATACAATTAACAGTTTGACCAATATAAAAGTGATCACAATTGTTACAATTAATTTTGTAAATGCCGGGCATGTCGAATTTGTTACAATCTTCTATCTTGGGATTTAGAATTTTGTTCATGGTGTTTTGCGTTCTGTAGGCTATATTAACTCCATATTTCTTGAATCGATTTGCGACCTTTTGTATCTTAGTTCCTGTGAAGCTGAATGTTGCAAAATTACTTGATATTTCTTTTCTTCCGTCTAACGTTGTTATTCTACGTAATTTTTCTTGGTTCTTTATTTTCTTATGTATTTTCGCTCCAAGTTCGTCTATTATTGTCGGGTTGAATCCGTTGGCTCGAGCAATCGCCTTTATAGTTGTTATTTCTCTTCTTCTGTTATGTTCATTTAGAGGAATCTTGAAGGCTCTATATAACATCGATCTAAATGCAGCGGTCTTATGGCTGGTGGGATGAAGAGACTTGTTGTTGATTGTAGTATCCGTCTGCGTAGGCTTTCTGTATATATCAAACTCTAGCTCATAATTTCTTCTTGATATCGTGAGATCTAGGAAATTTATCTTGCCGTTCTCTTCATACTCCCTAGTAAAGTTTAAGTTTTTGTGATGATTGTTAAATAATCTCATCATTTGTTCCGCTTCCTTTTCTTCAGTTTCCTTGAAAATAACGAGTATATCGTCCACATATCTGACATACATTATGATTTCATGTTCTTTCTTCAACTTTTCCAAAATGATCTCCTCATTATGTTGCAAAAATACTTCTGATAATATTGATGAAAGGGGGCTACCCATGGCTAAACCATCAGTTTGTGTATAAAATCTATTGTTAAACCTAAAATAGTTTTGTTTCAATACGATTCTGAGCAGTTTTACAAGCTGATTTACATAATCATTATCCAACTTATTATGTATGAGTCTAGCCTTGATTAGTTCAATCGTTTCATTTACAGGAATATTTGTATATAAATTTGAAATATCAAATGAAACTAGCCTGCTATTTTCATTAACATTAATCTCCATAACTTTATCAACAAGATCATAACTATTTTTTACATTGTATTTATATTCAAGCTCTAGATCATTACTAAGTCGACTTGCTATCATTCTTGATACATTGTATGTAGGAGCACATTTGAAGTTTACTAGAGGTCTAATTGGTACGTTCTTCTTATGGATTTTTGGGATTCCCCTCATTACAGGTGCTTTAGAGTTTAAAATGTTCATTTTCAATCTACAATCTTCAGTAATAACCTTGGTACATTTTTTCACAACGTCGGTGAGCTCCTTTTGATATTTCTCCGTGGGATCTTTTGGTAATTCCTTGAAGTTATTTTCTTTAATGAATTCTTCCGTTTTCTTGATATAAACATCTTTTTCCATAATTACTATGGCGTTGCTTTTGTCGGCTTTAACTGCTATGGCATTATTATCTTCTATCTTATTTTTTATTATAACACATTTTCTCAAATCTTCTTTTCTGTCCTGGGTCAATTGTTTGCTGTCGGTCGGGATATCTTTTGTGATTTCCTGTCGTATGGCAATATGATCCACATTTTTAAGTTTTCTGATGTTAGCTTCTATATCCGTGGCTAAAAGATCGTTTTCTGCTTTTTTGTTGATGGCAAAATTGTGTTTTAAACCGTATTCTAATATATCATTTTCTTCTTTACAAAATTGAATATCTGTTAAATTTACAACTCTCTTCTGAAACAGATGTGGTGTGTGTGTTCCCTTTATTCTTTCAACATGGTTGTTGTTTAGTTTTAGTGTGTCTAATTTGTTATTTATCCGTGCGTATTTTCGTTCCATTACTTCTTCGACTTCATCTGAAACAATATTATACAAAAGGTTCCATGCAGCAGGGCCGTATTTATCTTCAAATGCAAGGTGTATGTTATAGGACTGCAAGTTGAGTTCTTCTTTTTCACAATGTAACTGTTTATCATGTTTTCAATATATATGACTTCAGCTTTATCTTTAGTTTTTCTAGCGGCAATGGTGTTACAATTCATCTTGATTTTTGCGTACTGTGGTGCACTTTATTCTTCAGGCATTCTTTGTTAAAGTATATATCTGCAATCTTCGTATGTATTTTGATTCTTACATCTCTATAAGACACTGCTAGATTTGCCTGACTGGCATCACTAAACAACTTTTTTATTAGCATATTACGTGTTGTTATTACTTACGGGATGTAATAAAGGACGTCTTACAACACTTAAGATATATTTACACTTATACTGATTCACATACAGACGGTAAACATATATAAAAGATGGTACTAGGCTATCGATTTCGACCAGTCACACCAGTCATCATCAGGCCAATGAGAGAACTGACAGAATCAAAATGGCGTCCTTGCTTATATCCTATTGGCTACCGGAAGTTCCGTATACAGGTTCCTAAATGTGCCACCAGAGTCGAAGTTAACTTGTTCGTTAATCAATTTATCTCTATTTTTACATTTTTCTTTAAATATAAACAATTCTTCCCATGCATTCATTTCATTTCCTTTTTTACAATTTTTGAGGATGCTGAGGTTTTCTTCTATTTTCCCTATGGTGTGGCCATTTTCTAAAAGATGTTTTGCTACATTTGATCTTTCGGGTTTCCTGTTCTTCCAAGCTGATACATGGTTCTTAAATCTTTTAATACAATTAACAGTTTGACCAATATAAAAGTGATCACAATTGTTACAATTAATTTTGTAAATGCCGGGCATGTCGAATTTGTTACAATCTTCTATCTTGGGATTTAGAATTTTGTTCATGGTGTTTTGCGTTCTGTAGGCTATATTAACTCCATATTTCTTGAATCGATTTGCGACCTTTTGTATCTTAGTTCCTGTGAAGCTGAATGTTGCAAAATTACTTGATATTTCTTTTCTTCCGTCTAACGTTGTTATTCTACGTAATTTTTCTTGGTTCTTTATTTTCTTATGTATTTTCGCTCCAAGTTCGTCTATTATTGTCGGGTTGAATCCGTTGGCTCGAGCAATCGCCTTTATAGTTGTTATTTCTCTTCTTCTGTTATGTTCATTTAGAGGAATCTTGAAGGCTCTATATAACATCGATCTAAATGCAGCGGTCTTATGGCTGGTGGGATGAAGAGACTTGTTGTTGATTGTAGTATCCGTCTGCGTAGGCTTTCTGTATATATCAAACTCTAGCTCATAATTTCTTCTTGATATCGTGAGATCTAGGAAATTTATCTTGCCGTTCTCTTCATACTCCCTAGTAAAGTTTAAGTTTTTGTGATGATTGTTAAATAATCTCATCATTTGAAAAAGAAGAACTCAACTTGCAGTCCTATAACATACACCTTGCATTTGAAGATAAATACGGCCCTGCTGCATGGAACCTTTTGTATAATATTGTTTCAGATGAAGTCGAAGAAGTAATGGAACGAAAATACGCACGGATAAATAACAAATTAGACACACTAAAACTAAACAACAACCATGTTGAAAGAATAAAGGGAACACACACACCACATCTGTTTCAGAAGAGAGTTGTAAATTTAACAGATATTCAATTTTGTAAAGAAGAAAATGATATATTAGAATACGGTTTAAAACACAATTTTGCCATCAACAAAAAAGCAGAAAACGATCTTTTAGCCACGGATATAGAAGCTAACATCAGAAAACTTAAAAATGTGGATCATATTGCCATACGACAGGAAATCACAAAAGATATCCCGACCGACAGCAAACAATTGACCCAGGACAGAAAAGAAGATTTGAGAAAATGTGTTATAATAAAAAATAAGATAGAAGATAATAATGCCATAGCAGTTAAAGCCGACAAAAGCAACGCCATAGTAATTATGGAAAAAGATGTTTATATCAAGAAAACGGAAGAATTCATTAAAGAAAATAACTTCAAGGAATTACCAAAAGATCCCACGGAGAAATATCAAAAGGAGCTCACCGACGTTGTGAAAAAATGTACCAAGGTTATTACTGAAGATTGTAGATTGAAAATGAACATTTTAAACTCTAAAGCACCTGTAATGAGGGGAATCCCAAAAATCCATAAGAAGAACGTACCAATTAGACCTCTAGTAAACTTCAAAAGTGCTCCTACATACAATGTATCAAGAATGATAGCAAGTCGACTTAGTAATGATCTAGAGCTTGAATATAAATACAATGTAAAAAATAGTTATGATCTTGTTGATAAAGTTATGGAGATTAATGTTAATGAAAATAGCAGGCTAGTTTCATTTGATATTTCAAATTTATATACAAATATTCCTGTAAATGAAACGATTGAACTAATCAAGGCTAGACTCATACATAATAAGTTGGATAATGATTATGTAAATCAGCTTGTAAAACTGCTCAGAATCGTATTGAAACAAAACTATTTTAGGTTTAACAATAGATTTTATACACAAACTGATGGTTTAGCCATGGGTAGCCCCCTTTCATCAATATTATCAGAAGTATTTTTGCAACATAATGAGGAGATCATTTTGGAAAAGTTGAAGAAAGAACATGAAATCATAATGTATGTCAGATATGTGGACGATATACTCGTTATTTTCAAGGAAACTGAAGAAAAGGAAGCGGAACAAATGATGAGATTATTTAACAATCATCACAAAAACTTAAACTTTACTAGGGAGTATGAAGAGAACGGCAAGATAAATTTCCTAGATCTCACGATATCAAGAAGAAATTATGAGCTAGAGTTTGATATATACAGAAAGCCTACGCAGACGGATACTACAATCAACAACAAGTCTCTTCATCCCACCAGCCATAAGACCGCTGCATTTAGATCGATGTTATATAGAGCCTTCAAGATTCCTCTAAATGAACATAACAGAAGAAGAGAAATAACAACTATAAAGGCGATTGCTCGAGCCAACGGATTCAACCCGACAATAATAGACGAACTTGGAGCGAAAATACATAAGAAAATAAAGAACCAAGAAAAATTACGTAGAATAACAACGTTAGACGGAAGAAAAGAAATATCAAGTAATTTTGCAACATTCAGCTTCACAGGAACTAAGATACAAAAGGTCGCAAATCGATTCAAGAAATATGGAGTTAATATAGCCTACAGAACGCAAAACACCATGAACAAAATTCTAAATCCCAAGATAGAAGATTGTAACAAATTCGACATGCCCGGCATTTACAAAATTAATTGTAACAATTGTGATCACTTTTATATTGGTCAAACTGTTAATTGTATTAAAAGATTTAAGAACCATGTATCAGCTTGGAAGAACAGGAAACCCGAAAGATCAAATGTAGCAAAACATCTTTTAGAAAATGGCCACACCATAGGGAAAATAGAAGAAAACCTCAGCATCCTCAAAAATTGTAAAAAAGGAAATGAAATGAATGCATGGGAAGAATTGTTTATATTTAAAGAAAAATGTAAAAATAGAGATAAATTGATTAACGAACAAGTTAACTTCGACTCTGGTGGCACATTTAGGAACCTGTATACGGAACTTCCGGTAGCCAATAGGATATAAGCAAGGACGCCATTTTGATTCTGTCAGTTCTCTCATTGGCCTGATGATGACTGGTGTGACTGGTCGAAATCGATAGCCTAGTACCATCTTTTATATATGTTTACCGTCTGTATGTGAATCAGTATAAGTGTAAATATATCTTAAGTGTTGTAAGACGTCCTTTATTACATCCCGTAAGTAATAACAACACGTAATATGCTAATAAAAAAGTTGTTTAGTGATGCCAGTCAGGCAAATCTAGCAGTGTCTTATAGAGATGTAAGAATCAAAATACATACGAAGATTGCAGATATATACTTTAACAAAGAATGCCTGAAGAATAAAGTGCACCACAGTACGCAAAAATCAAGATGAATTGTAACACCATTGCCGCTAGAAAAACTAAAGATAAAGCTGAAGTCATATATATTGAAAACATGATAAACAGTTACATTGTGAAAAAGAAGAACTCAACTTGCAGTCCTATAACATACACCTTGCATTTGAAGATAAATACGGCCCTGCTGCATGGAACCTTTTGTATAATATTGTTTCAGATGAAGTCGAAGAAGTAATGGAACGAAAATACGCACGGATAAATAACAAATTAGACACACTAAAACTAAACAACAACCATGTTGAAAGAATAAAGGGAACACACACACCACATCTGTTTCAGAAGAGAGTTGTAAATTTAACAGATATTCAATTTTGTAAAGAAGAAAATGATATATTAGAATACGGTTTAAAACACAATTTTGCCATCAACAAAAAAGCAGAAAACGATCTTTTAGCCACGGATATAGAAGCTAACATCAGAAAACTTAAAAATGTGGATCATATTGCCATACGACAGGAAATCACAAAAGATATCCCGACCGACAGCAAACAATTGACCCAGGACAGAAAAGAAGATTTGAGAAAATGTGTTATAATAAAAAATAAGATAGAAGATAATAATGCCATAGCAGTTAAAGCCGACAAAAGCAACGCCATAGTAATTATGGAAAAAGATGTTTATATCAAGAAAACGGAAGAATTCATTAAAGAAAATAACTTCAAGGAATTACCAAAAGATCCCACGGAGAAATATCAAAAGGAGCTCACCGACGTTGTGAAAAAATGTACCAAGGTTATTACTGAAGATTGTAGATTGAAAATGAACATTTTAAACTCTAAAGCACCTGTAATGAGGGGAATCCCAAAAATCCATAAGAAGAACGTACCAATTAGACCTCTAGTAAACTTCAAATGTGCTCCTACATACAATGTATCAAGAATGATAGCAAGTCGACTTAGTAATGATCTAGAGCTTGAATATAAATACAATGTAAAAAATAGTTATGATCTTGTTGATAAAGTTATGGAGATTAATGTTAATGAAAATAGCAGGCTAGTTTCATTTGATATTTCAAATTTATATACAAATATTCCTGTAAATGAAACGATTGAACTAATCAAGGCTAGACTCATACATAATAAGTTGGATAATGATTATGTAAATCAGCTTGTAAAACTGCTCAGAATCGTATTGAAACAAAACTATTTTAGGTTTAACAATAGATTTTATACACAAACTGATGGTTTAGCCATGGGTAGCCCCCTTTCATCAATATTATCAGAAGTATTTTTGCAACATAATGAGGAGATCATTTTGGAAAAGTTGAAGAAAGAACATGAAATCATAATGTATGTCAGATATGTGGACGATATACTCGTTATTTTCAAGGAAACTGAAGAAAAGGAAGCGGAACAAATGATGAGATTATTTAACAATCATCACAAAAACTTAAACTTTACTAGGGAGTATGAAGAGAACGGCAAGATAAATTTCCTAGATCTCACGATATCAAGAAGAAATTATGAGCTAGAGTTTGATATATACAGAAAGCCTACGCAGACGGATACTACAATCAACAACAAGTCTCTTCATCCCACCAGCCATAAGACCGCTGCATTTAGATCGATGTTATATAGAGCCTTCAAGATTCCTCTAAATGAACATAACAGAAGAAGAGAAATAACAACTATAAAGGCGATTGCTCGAGCCAACGGATTCAACCCGACAATAATAGACGAACTTGGAGCGAAAATACATAAGAAAATAAAGAACCAAGAAAAATTACGTAGAATAACAACGTTAGACGGAAGAAAAGAAATATCAAGTAATTTTGCAACATTCAGCTTCACAGGAACTAAGATACAAAAGGTCGCAAATCGATTCAAGAAATATGGAGTTAATATAGCCTACAGAACGCAAAACACCATGAACAAAATTCTAAATCCCAAGATAGAAGATTGTAACAAATTCGACATGCCCGGCATTTACAAAATTAATTGTAACAATTGTGATCACTTTTATATTGGTCAAACTGTTAATTGTATTAAAAGATTTAAGAACCATGTATCAGCTTGGAAGAACAGGAAACCCGAAAGATCAAATGTAGCAAAACATCTTTTAGAAAATGGCCACACCATAGGGAAAATAGAAGAAAACCTCAGCATCCTCAAAAATTGTAAAAAAGGAAATGAAATGAATGCATGGGAAGAATTGTTTATATTTAAAGAAAAATGTAAAAATAGAGATAAATTGATTAACGAACAAGTTAACTTCGACTCTGGTGGCACATTTAGGAACCTGTATACGGAACTTCCGGTAGCCAATAGGATATAAGCAAGGACGCCATTTTGATTCTGTCAGTTCTCTCATTGGCCTGATGATGACTGGTGTGACTGGTCGAAATCGATAGCCTAGTACCATCTTTTATATATGTTTACCGTCTGTATGTGAATCAGTATAAGTGTAAATATATCTTAAGTGTTGTAAGACGTCCTTTATTACATCCCGTAAGTAATAACAACACGTAATATGCTAATAAAAAAGTTGTTAAACATATATATATATATATATATATACATATATATATAAATTTGAACGAATAGTGTTTTTGGCATCTGGGGACCTTAAAACAAAAAGTTATCATGGTCTTACCATGAGACCTACGGTAATAGCTTCTTCCCTATAGGGGAAATTCACTAAAATGTAGGACACGGCAAAACTGAGTAATCCGGAGCGGTGAGTGCGTTGTCGTTTGCACGCTCTTTTACATCTTAGTAATATTAAAACTGCAATGAAACTTATATATTCCTTTTTTGCATTGATTTCCGCATCCAGCAGTATACATTTATTTTATTTTTAAATTATGTGTAATTTTTAATAATGAAAATATTAGAGAGTTGTAACAGCATGTCATAAAAAAGTCAGTAAGCGAGAACTTTTTATATTTTTTAGGTTGAATAGGTTTGCGAGAAGGTTGTAGCTAATTAGATGATCTTAAATTTTTATTCATAACAATTTTTGATAGAACTTATAGTTTGATCAATAATCTATCGTAAATAAACGCTATGTTCAGTTCTACGCTTGCCGCCGTCGCGGACCACGGTTCCACGCTGTTCTACCACATCCAGCATAGTTAAACCTTCTCATTTTACTCTGACCTAGAAAATATTAATTATGTAAAATTTACTCCACATTGTATTGAGATTATTATTTTTTAACATACTTTTCAATTTTTATTGACAATTCAGCTATCGAGATGTAATTAGTGAGGAATCTTATAATTTGGGTAAATTAAATAATAAGAGACTTAATTGTTAGAAAGAATAAATCATTATATGATAAGATAAACATATCTGATTAGTGATTATATTTTTGTTGTGAAGCAAAAACATGTTTTAATCAATAATGAAATAAAATACTTTAGTAATAAAACATAACGTTGCCTTTTTATATAAATAAAACCTACTTATTTTTAAATCATCTGTTACTTAAACATTTCCCCCTCCAAATCCGAAGGCTTCTTAGTCGTAAATGAGTTATTGTTGCTGAAGTTGTAATTAAAATAATGAATAAATATATGTTTTTATATAAAAACTCAAAACTAATCATCTATATCAGCAATATAACCAATCATATAAAAATATGGTTGGCGTTAAAAGTAGAGAAACATATCAAGGAACTTGAATACGAAGGATAATTAGTTGTTAATAAACCTTTCTACCGAAAATATAAATTAAATAATATAGAACCAATGTTTTTATATCAAAACTCAAAACTAAGCCTCCAAAAGCCTTACGATAGTCGTTATATAGTTTGCTTTCATGTAAAAAATTGAGGAATGTATCGAGTAAAGCAAATATGGCAGCCATTGAGTCGTAGATTATTTTTTTCCGATGAAACTCAAGGTTAAGTACGTGAAGATCGAGATTTTTATACTAATATTGAAAATTACACGTGATTTACACGTAATGGGTCACAACCCCACATAGAAAAATATATTTATCAAAAGTACAAAGTACGAATTACTTGAAGTAAGAACTCTATACATTTATTACATATATTTAAATTCAATATGGTGGATCCAAGAGAGTGGGAAAAGCTTTAACTTTGTGAAAATAAAGTATTTATTACTCAACAAACTGATCTGTAGTGTTCAGAGTTTGAAATTGTAATAAAAGTAGAAAAAGGTATGGATGGCGGGTAATTAAAACTCACCCTGTGTGAAACGTTGCAAACCAATGACAACATAATGCCTTATAAGGAAATAGTATAAGTTTAGTAAACTAAATACACCGTTCGTATTAAGCTCTTTTCCAGCATACCCATTATATTCAACACTTTACTGCGAGGCGGATAACGATATGGTTTGGCATCGGAAACACTGACTCAATCATTAGCGGTACCGCAGGTGTTATTAACGGGTTTTGTTTTTCAGCCTTTCCAAAAGGATATTGGCAACTAAAATCCCCTGATAATCAAATGCGAACCACATCCAGGTTTTGAAAACTATTCTGCGTATTGTTATATGTCCTTAAAATAACTACAATTTATGAAGTTTTTACAATATTACCATGATTTCTCATGTAACAGGTTTAGACATCAATTAAAAAATTACGACTAAAACCATAGTAAACTTCAAAATAAACGATTAACAACAATATGTTCTTTTAAAAAGACATAATGGAATTCTTCAAAGAATAATTTAAAGACCTATAAGTGATATTGTGTTTGGTGTGATTTTGATATATACGTCTAAGGAAAGTAAATTAAACGTAAATAACTTTTATTATGTCATTATCATAATGAGAGACATCTATATACAATATAATACGATATTTTATGGCAATTTTCTTAGATCCAGTTAAGAGTTAAGTGTCACGTAATAACTAAGTAGAGTAACAAATTAAATGGACCAAACTGAAGGTTATGAGGTTCTATACAAAGGTTATCCTAATAATGCGTCGTTTGTATTGGCAAGTGTTAAACACATTTTTTCCCACAGTTTTAGTTATGTCAATTAAGTTTAAATTTTGATCCAATAACTCAAAATAACCTTCGTACCAATTGTGCAACTTTGAAATTAGGTAAAAGACGTCACGTTCTCTTGGTATAAAGGAAATAGAATCTAGTAACTACTGAGTTAGTGGTAATATTGTTAATAGGTAGTGAGTCGTTTGCCTAGTGGTCAAGGCGTCGGAATACGGGACCAAGGCAGAAGCCGTGCCAAGGGTTCGAATCCCAGCCCTGGCATATAAATTTTACTAGTACTGTTCAACTCGTACTATAACGGCTCATCCCTTGCTTTGCTGGATACGTTTCACGCACAGATGTATAGTATATTTGGGCGGGCAAAGGAAGGCAAAAAGAAGCTGCCAAAATCTTAAAAAATGAAACTGAACAAAGTGTTAAGTGATAAATCTGCTAAATAAAAAAACATGCAATCGTAAAAGCACAGATGAATAATGTTTGTACATCTGTGGTAAAAGTTATGAATGTTAAAGGCCACAATCGGAATGTTTTCCAAAACATGTGGCCTAATTAGAACTTTAAATATAAAGATTGCCCATACATTTTGTCATACATAAATTATAAACTTTTACTTCCTAATAAATTTCCAAAACTACTTTATATTTAGATATGTTTAACAATCTACTTCCTTATATAAACTATATTTATTACCAGTTTTGGGGATAACTATTATTCAGAAACCACTTGTGTATGTTTGTTGTTTTATGTCAAGCACGGACATTAACATGATTGTTTGTCCGCGCGCGTTATAAAATATGATTAACTCGACAGTAATCAGTGAACATGCATATGTGGTTCCCGATAGCCTCTCTACAAACTAGGTAGGATTAGTCTAATAGGTTGATATTAGCTCCAACCACAGACATCCGCCACACTTTGCACTAATAATATTACAGTTCATACCGCTATCATATTATATATCTGACATGAAGTTACACATTCAATACAGCATTACTACACATTACTGCCTAACATTGTACTATGCAAAATAGGGTTACAATTACGTCTCATACTCGTACAGAAAGTTTCGGCACAAGACCCTTAATGTAGGTTTTATGGATATTTAACAAAATATGTAGCTGCTTAAATAGTTACCAAGTGAGATAAGCAATAAAATTACAGTGCTTATTTAAACGTACCAATGATAATGATAGATTTTTTAAGAAATGATTGCGGACATTTTCCATCACACATTAGAGGAAAAACAAATTAAGTTGGTAGAACTGTTTTCTCCAAGTAGTAGTTAAAAAGTTTTAAAATAATTTCTTAAATAACAAAAACATTACCAACAATTTTAAATGTAGGGGGCCTACGAATTTGTCTGTAGTTAGTCTGTTACATTTTTGAAAATAGACAATAATTAATAAATATTTTTCACAACTGATTGACTTGGTTATTGCGAGTATTTTAGTGAGGGTGGGGAGGAAGTTAAAAACTCTAACTGTTAGTAGGATGAATACAAAGTAGTTCATCAGTTGGATTGAATTTCAACAAGGCATCGAATCTTTGAAGCTCTGGGAGTCACAGGTTGGTTTTCTAAATATATCAATATTTGAAATGAAATATTCATCCCTACAGTGTGGAGCTGTATAATATATTCCTACTATTTCATGACGAATTATCGTAATTGAATGTTATATTTATTATACCTACTACTCCGAAAAACATTCATTCTTTTATTATTTTATGTAATGGGCTAGTAACTCAATGACTCAAAGACTTAATGGACTCAGAAGTATCTTGATAGAAAACTGAGTACGCATTACGATACTGAGAATGGTTACGTTATTTAACATATTATGCCATCCATCTAATTCAATAATTGAAGACTTGTTTAAATTAATGTTACAAATGAAAAATAACGAAGTTTGTATTGCTTCGAGCTCCAGTAGAGAAGCCCAACCAGGAAACGTGTGAACTGACATAGGTACATAGGTACAAGCTGAGTGGTCGAACTGCAGATATGTGCATCTCTGGTGTAGAAATGCATCCAAATAATCTTTTCATTACTATGTTAATTATATGAACTTTAGTCATTGTAACAGTTTTACATGCATGTTTCAAAATACCTCCGTAGCAGCAAACCTGCGTACTCAGCGAATTTCCGATCCATATATATGTATCTTAATACCACATAAAGCCACATACCAAGTTTCATCAATATACATTCATAAATAAACGATTTATGACTTTTTAATTATTCTCCATAAGAAAAACATGGCGGCTGAGTATGCAGGGTTGCTGAAGCAAGGAACACAAATAATGTGGTTTTATACAAATATCAATATAACTCAAGAAGGTAAAGAAAGCCACATACCAAATTTTATTAATTTATGTTCATAATTAAGGGAGAGAACACGTTACTTATCTACTATATATTTGTCAAATCCACTGACTCACTCACTGACTCACGTATCATCGCACAGCCTAAACTACTTGACCTAGAACCTTGAAATTTTGCATGGACGTTCCTTTTAGGGTGTAGGCACCCACTAAGAACGGGTTTTATAAAATTCAAAATTTTAGGGTGGTTTTTGGGGAGTTGAAGTTTTAGGAAAAATAGGACTGTACTTCCTGTACACTATCGCCTCTAGCGCCTAAACAAGTGAACCTACCTTCAATCTGATTGAAAAACGTGAGTGTGGAAATAAATTTTAAACATTTTTTGTCCTATACATTTTTTGCCTATCTCTTATGGTTTCCGAGTTATTTAGCAAAACGTGCCAACGTGAGCGTGCGGCGGCGGCCAGAATTGAAAACAATGTCGATAATGTAGTCCATATAAGTTTAATCGCTATCCACATTGCATTGTGCAGACTTTTAGCTATTAAAATTAAATTAATTGCTAATTTTGATATTATTTGCTGACAAAAAATCTCTGTGTTTGGTCATAATTTGATTCATAACTAAAAATATACTTTTAATTCGTTTTGAAAAGTAAAATTTGTAATATTCATATTTAGTTCTCACCAGCGAGTAAATTACAACAATCATACATGTTTGCCCAAGGATTGACCAGGGATTGACGCACATTATTGGCTCTTTTCCCTCATCTAGCGTTTGTCTGTGCGTATGTTTGTAGCGCTTTAAACCCTCATAGGGTTAATATTATAAACCTGGTGATGGCGCCAAGGCGAAACTGTATTCATACCCCAAATTCCTCTTATTCCATCAGACTACCCTTTTCAGTTTAAACGTCTGCAATTCCCTGTGAGGGTCTGTTATGCTATGACAATCAACAAGGCTCAGGGGCAGAGTTTGAAAGTAGCTGGTGTGGATCTGAGAAGTGATTGTTTCGCTCATGGCCAACTGTATGTGGCGTGTTCAAGGGTGAGCTCTCCTGGCAGCTTGGTTATTTTGCAACCAGAAAGAAGAACAAAGAATGTAGTGTACAGAGAGGTTCTTAGCACCTAAGAGCTTTTTCTGTCGAGCATAAGCCCTGTACAGTACTGAAAGATAGTTTTGATTGCATGTAAATAGAGTGTGAATAATCTGTAAATATCTGCTAAAATTTGTTAAGTTAATGAGGCAAGGGTGACTGAAAAAAATTTCTATAGGAAACGAGCATCGTTACCAACACACCGGTTTCTTGGGAATTTCGTTTCCTGAAATAAATATATTGATAATGAAAAATTAAAGTGCTATGTAAGTACCACAAATCGTCCGTTGCGAAGCACGGGTACACAGCTAGTTCTCCATAAGAATAACATGGGAGCTGAGTACGCAGGTTTGCTGCTACGGGAACTATCAGCTAAAAAATGTTTTTTAGTGCAAATATCATTAGAACACAACGATATGAAGCAATATACCAAGTTTCATCAGGATAAGTTGATAAATAAGCGAGATATACAATTTTTCTTATTCTCCATAAGAATAACATTGGACAACGTACTGTGTTTAGCACTTTCAATATCTCTGTAACCATTTGACGTAGAGCAATGATCAAAACACCAAATTGTGCGTCTTTTTAAGCTGATTCCAATTAAAAAAACTAAAATTTGACTTTTTCAAAAATTATATGTAAAAAACTCAAAAAACCCATTTTTGGGGTACAAAACCCCCCCAAAATACCCCTTTGGATAGGTCGATCTGGCTGATTTTCGAACTTAAAGACATAAATGCTGCTTTACACGTTTATACCAAATTTCATCAAAATCGGATAATTGTTACGAGAGTTATCGTGCTCACGGACACACACACACACACACACACACACACACACACACACACACACACACACACACACACACACACACACACACACACATATATATATATATATATATATAGTTTCGAACGAATGGTGTTTTTGGGGTCTGGGGACCTCAAAACGAAAAGTTATCACGGTCCCGGGCCTAGGTCTTACCATGCCAACTACGGTAATAGCTTCTTCCCTATAGGGGAAATTCGCTAAAAAGATTGCCAAAATGGCAAGTGGAACTGCACAGCAGTAGCAGGTACAAATACGTTTAAATCATGTTCGTTTATTTAGTTGACACTCATTTTCAAATCCTGATAACGATATTATCCATTTGCATTATCACAAGTAAGGAATAAGTCAGATGGCATAAAGATGAGACAATAAATTATCATAATTTAATACAGTTTATAAAGTCAATAATGGGGACTACTGGTTCTGCTTGAAACGATAATGTAATAAACAAAATGTATAATAGACAACATAAAATTATAACAATTCTTTCAGGAATCGTTATTTATAGTTTTAACTACAGTAATTTACAATTTTTATGAATACTTGTTTACTTGATATGATTTTCCTATAAACTTTAACAATTTTGTTTGTCTTTCCTGTCCATACAATCCGAGAAAAGGAACCTGTCATCACATTCAACAAACTTAAGTGAATCAGCAATGAAGTTTTAGTTGTTTTTGTAAAGATAAAACATTTGAAATTTGTATTGTGTCATGGCGTATATGCAACTAACTCTGACACAAACTATCCAAACTAGCAAATTCAACTCAAGAAGTTCCATCAATTAGGTCAATATTGCTGTATCAACAGAGTAGTTGGGTATCGGTCAACATATGGCATGTTGAGAGTTGCTTGTACAACTAGTATGAAGAAACATGTTTTGGCTAAATAACATGTATCTGCTGGTAGAATACTAATAAAGTTATGTAAATTCCCATTGAAACTATTTATTGGCAAACTCATAATTTGTTCTTAAACAAACTGGATTGATTAACCAATAAAATAAACCAATTAATCAATTGTTTTGAACTATAATATAATTAATTGTATAGCAATAATACGTTATAATTTTGTAGTTAGTTGCCACTATCACACGGTGTCATTCAGTTCTGATATTGCGTTTTAATAGAATCTGTGTGGCCATACATTAGCGTGTCTAACTGAAACTAGGTTTCAGCAATAGCTTTGTATAACAATCGTGAGAGGGTAATCAATACTAAATATGCAATGGACTCGTAAAATAAAGATAAAACTTACACTCACCAAACTTCCCCCAATATCTTCCTGTGTTGAAATCATATATAATTTGCTAAACACTCATCGACCCTGGTTAAATGTTTGATATTCGAACATTTATTTGTAGTCGAATTCCAGTGATGTGACTGAAAGAAGAAAACACAAAGTATAATATCCACTATTTGGTTTTGTGAGTACTCTTGCAAATGTGTAGTCTTTTTCTTATGGTTGAAAAATACCTTATATATTAATACGCTAATCCGATTTTTGTTAAGAGAACTCTTCCGTTATTTCTGAACCGATTTTAACGATTAAGGTACCAAAATATTCGTCCTGACTTTTAGTTGTTTATAAAGGTTTTCATTTTTCGATCTGAGGGGCACGGGCCGCCCTCATAGTTCGTTTTTCGCCCATAAGATTAAAATGGGGAATAATTTTATTTGAAAAGCAGCTGTTAATACATTATTTAATGATTATTAGCAATACCAGATGATACAGGTAAGTAGTTTATTTATCTTTGTAAATAAAAATTGGTTTATTTTCTACATCGCTTTGAGCAGTGAAATGTTATGTGCAGCGGAGATATTTAAATTTCTGTTAAAGTTTGTTTATCCGTCTATTTGTTCATGAGCCACGCGATTCACAAAAAAGGAAAAAAATCACTGAATGAAATAAAACACTGCCCATTTTCTTGTGAAGGAGGAACCTTTGGCTGTTTTAAATCATAGTACGTAATTATGGCTATGCCCCTTTGTCCGGCACTGCTGCAAAATAGATCTTAAGGGCACGTGTTACTCAACCTTTCAATACTGAGTGCACCATATTTATTCTAATGAGCATTTAGGCAGCTACCTATTTGTTGTTACAGAACAGAGGAAACACATCTGCTTTACTACTGTACAAAGGTATACTAAACCGTATAAATAAAGACACGGCAATGAAACATTATTCGGAACACATAATCCCTTGCAACATGGTAAGCTTAGTTTATCTATAGGTGTAGGTTTATCTCTTGTGATTATAAATCTTTGCCTACTCCTGCTCCAAAAATGCTTTAATTTAGGTCTCAAAATGTTGGAACTATCAAATTTATGGGTTAATAAATGTGTTATAATCAGGCCTCGTCTCTGGAAAAACTTCAGTTTTGTATAGGAAATTATTCGACAAACTCACATTGGGGTTATGGTTAAGATTTGTAAATAAAACAAAACAATCGTACCAGCTGTTCAAAAGCAACCATTACATTCTAAAAACAACACTCAATTGGTAAAGTATCATGTGATTTTTGTGAGGTTAGTATTTAGAACCAATACATAGCTTTAAATATACATGATTAGGTTATGTATTAATTGCAAGAACCATTAAAACTGAAGATTGAATTTTAGCGGACCATTAACTGATTAAAGCGGATATGTCCAAAATGAAAATAAACGAGCAAATAAGCAAAGCAAATATGGGGAGTACCCGTGAATATAAGTATAAGGCATTTTGCACAAACTGACTGACTTCTCGAGTAAAGCTCGGTTTCCCAGGTGCCTTAACAATAATTCTAACCAATTAAAAAAAATATTGTACTGTGATCGCGAGCGCAGCCACGACGGGCTGCTAGTTCAATGTTAACTCATTAAGTATTAGTACAAACTTATAACTTAGGAGATAAATACGTTATTAATATTTACGAAATTAGTTTTTCATTTCTATTGATAACAAATTTTAACTGCAGTCCACAAAAATGTTATGTTAAGAACAAAACGCTTTTAGTTAAAGAATAAGGGAACCACACAAGGCTAGATGGGACACTAAAGCCAATATCGTGTTTGGAATTCCATCACACACTGAGCATGAGCCAATAGGCATTCCAAAGTTTCTTGTGGTCTTCGATAATCCTGCACAATGTCTGCCATATTAGTAATACCATTATTTTCCGTTATTATAATAAAGATTATTTGTAATTCTTTGTTCAGTTAGAAATAAATAGACAACCTCTGACTTAGTTAAGTAATTTGTACCTCAAGTTAAAATAAAAAAACTTATACATATTTGACTTATTCAGGAAAGTTTTGTTTTAAAAATATTCCGCCAGGTTTAAAACTACTGACTACAGATACTCTAGTCAATGGTTTAATTAAACCTATTTAAACATAAAAAGATAAGAGTGAGTTTTCTTTATTTATGTCGCAAATAAAATGTCAGATTACAGTAAATTATTATATTTATAACTTCCAAAGTTATTTTGAATAGAGTATACAGCCTCTTTTTTAATGTGTTAAGGGTGATTGCACCGACAATGTAAATTGTGCAACATGAAAAATATAAAAAAACAAATTACTTTTGGTCAATATTGTTTATTGTTTAGTAATACATTGAACCATTAAATGCACATTCACCGATCCAACAATTTACTAAACTGTTTGCGTTGGTAAAATTGCTTTTTAAAACAGTTAAAACAACAACGCCAATATTTGAGGATACATTTTCTGTGTTTAAAATTGTTTGCATAGTTACACTTCAAGGCTTGGTTTAATCAATTATAAATTAATGTAAACAAAAACAGATTAAATTGGTAGAACTTTTAAGTTATTTACTATTTTGAGAGATTAAAAAAATTACTCAAAACATCCAAGGGAAATAAAAATGTTATATTAAAAAACTATTTAAAAATAAATTTTAATGGAAGTAATGAGTGAAAACACATAATAATCTATTTTAAGTTAAACTTAAAACAGATGTAACAGTACATGTAAAGGCTAATAGATTGCCTGTTCAAGCTCTCTAATCGGGGTAACTGGTAGAAAATTGATGTATATCTATGTATGTATAATTGATGTATATATATATGTAGAAAATTGAGGAGTAGCATTAATGAAATCTATGAGGGTGCTCTTTAAAATGAAAGGAAACAGACTTTTATATCAAAGGATGATTAGTATTAAGCCCGTAAATAATCCTGCGTATTCGAAAAGCCGTTGTGGTTAAATACCAATTTAGTCCTTTGGGTAATGAATGCCGTATGTACAGGGAAAAATTGGTTTAATCACAAGCTGTGGTTCCAGTTATGTTTTATAACGAAAGCAAAACAATTCTGTTGAATTAAGGCAAAACTAAATGCTTTAATAATAAATATGCATCTGCTAACTAAAGTACATTTATTAAAACATTTTTAAATAAAATGACGCACAAAATAAAACTGTTTTCAACCTTTTCAAACAGTTTTATTATTTATAGTAATAGAATAGAAGGTTTAAACAAAATAAAAGTTGTAAAAACCGGAACAAAGACTACATCCGTCTATTACAGCTGCCTTCAAGACTCCATTCAGAGCAATCAATACCGACTGTCTTCTCAAATAAATGTCACTTGCATCCTGATTTGTTGGAAGTGTCTTTCTCCAGCGGAAATCTTAATAAAAGAGATTGAAAAAATGTTCTGTAATACTGTCAAACAAATTAAAATGTTTACTCTGTTTTATTAAGATTCCTTTCATTTACTATACGCTGTGACACAGTTTAAAATGTATCGAGGTTTTGTTTAATATTCTGTGTTTCTTTTATAGTACGTAATTAGGTTTTGTGAGAAATGCAAAATAGGAATGAAATGTTGTCATATGTGTACGGTCTCCTAGGTGATTTACGGTAGTAAATGAACTTCTAAGAGTTTTATGTAAATCCTCTTAAAAGTAGTACAAAATCCAAAAAAACCTAACGAATATTTTAAAATTACCTTTCCTAATGAGTAATAGCTGAATATATGTGTGTGTGTGTGGTGTTTACGTGAGGGATTAACCGCACAACCTTAATTATCCTTGTATTATTATATTATATTTTACGGGATGTAATAAAAGACGTCTCTCAACACTTAAGATATATTTACACTTATACTGATTCACATACAGACGGTAAACATATATAAAAGATGGTACTAGGCTATCGATTTCGACCAGTCACACCAGTCATCATCAGGCCAATGATAGAACTGATCCTTCATTCTCTGTGGTCAGTTCTCTCATTGGCCTGATGATGACTGGTGTGACTGGTCGAAATCGATAGCCTAGTACCATCTTTTATATATGTTTACCGTCTGTATGTGAATCAGTATAAGTGTAAATATATCTTAAGTGTTGTAAGACGTCTTTTATTACATCCCGTAAGTAATAACAACACTTAATATGCTAATAAAAAAGTTGATTATATTTTACAACAGGGAAATGTATCCTGCTTGCCATACTGTCTATTTGGTATTAACTGATCGTTTTATGTGAATAATGATTAATACTCTTCATATTTTCTAAAGATTTGATAACTTATTATACAACAAGCAGTAAGATACATTCGGAAGTATTAAGGACACGATAAGGTGCAACAGGTTTTTATAAAACTATTTTTATATTCCGTGTTTGTAATTCCGATAGCTAATTCGAATGTTATACATCAAAGTGAAAACAACAATATTTTGCCACATGTATATATTGTCTGCGTGGACACAAAAGATACCATCAATATGCAACTGTATTTTACATCTTAAGAACCTTTTAACAAGCAAGGTTTTGATCAATTCCACGCCGTTATTGTATAAAAATAAAAAACACATGGTTATAACCTGTTCAATATAAAAAGTAAACCTTTACAGTTTTTTTTGTAAACTGAAAGTAAACATCTACTAGCAAAGGAGTCAAAATAGCTTATGTCAATACCTAAATATAAAAAGATCAAAATAACATATTTTATTTATTTATTGTACTATAAATGTTTTTGTGGAAAGTATCCGTAGGTTGATTTTATAGCAATAATTCGTACCTGTGTAACAGAGCTATCGCTAATTAACTGGAAGGACCACTTGATATAGCTCCCTAATTAGAACAGAGCGGGGCTTCATACGAAATTAGTTCACAAATCTCATTATCATACAATTACATGTCATCCCGAGACATGTCATCATACAATTACATACAGAGACTTAGACCCCGGTAACTTTTGTTAGCAGGTGCAGGGATAACCAGTCATTGCGGTTCATAATTATTTGCGATGTTTAGTATGAGTATTGGATTGTTAATTTTATTCAGTCTTTAAAAACTTTAGATAATATAATTATGTTAGAGACAAATATGATTAAAAATTCTTCCATTAAGTATTTTTAATGTCATCTATTTGAGTATGGTCTCTGTCTAGAATGTTTAGTTGTAATTCTTATCTAACAAAGTTAACAGAATTGATAGACTTACAGCCAGGGAAAATACCATGGTATAATGAATTTGTCTAAATGCACTATCTAGAGTCCGGTTTATTATATTTTTTAACTGGTTATTGTCCCAAACTATTAAACAGAAGTTTCTCAAGGGTCATTGGTATATGTTAAAAGTTTGGAGATTCATAAATGGTACTTTAGGTTAATGCAGTTTTTAATCGAAGTATTAATAATGTCTATATTTCTGTTTATACCTGGCAGACTGAACCTTTTAAAATAACGGAGAATTCCTGACAATAAAGTTTGGTGAAATAGTAATAAAAAAGTAATTACTAAGATTGTTATTAGTAAAACATCTTAATGTGGTTCTTTTAATCCTGAACGGTATTTTGCAAGCGAAATGAACCTACCAAAACGAAATTTATTCTATTTATTTCTATTTATTTATGATAAATTGATTTAAAAACGAGTTCGCACGCAGCACGCTGACGTGAGGGAAGTGAATTTCCACATAAAAAACTATAAAAACTCAAAATCAGTTAAAAACATACAATTATTTCAATTTTTATTCAAATCTGAAAATATTGATTTTTTGGCTGTTCTGATACTCCTGGTTCTATTTACCTGCAATGTTGGAAATACAATTTTGCGCATTATAAGGTTAGGAGAAGGTCCAGTCAGGCTTTAAAGTAGACGTGAGGTTGTTGGGGATGATAAAAGTACACCAAAAAATGATTAACAGGCTTTTCTAATGTAAAACCCCCATAAGACAACGTACTGTGTATGGTCAATACACATTTACTTTAATAACTCGGGAAATATGTATGCTAGAATGACGAGAGAGGGCTTAAAAGTTTCGCCAGACTAATTCCCATATTTTTTAATTCGTTAATTTCACATCAGGGGCTTTTATGACCCTTTTTGGGCCCAAAAACTCGAAATTGGAAAGATTAATCCCCAAAAAAGGGGTTTAGAGTTTTCCGATTGTTTTGCCCAACGAACTTGTCCAACTGATTACAGAAAGGAACGTCCCTACCAAATTAATCGGACAAAAATGCGATGACTAGAGTGCCTGCACACATATATATATATATACATTATCCATATAAATAAACACACATTATATATAAATTATATCTATATATATATATACATATATATATAATTCTGAACGAACCCCCAAAACGTGTTCAGGGGGTCACGTTAGGAACTTCTATGGTGGTCCCGGGCTTAAGTTTCGCCGTGCGGGTCATGCTAATAGTTCACTTTCCATCGGAAATTCACTAACAACATTCTTAAAAAACATTAAAACTATGGTTATGAAAGTTAATAAACAACAAACATCTTTTCCGATTTATCCATCGATGTTATCAGGGCAGTTTTAACATAAATAGTTGAAAAATATGTCAAGTTTACAAGCTATATTCAAATTAAAATGTTTATTTATTAAATATATCACAGGTAGAAAACTATTTACAATCTTTTTGCTATAAATTGAGGTACATATATATAAGTTCCCTTGAGAAATAGTTCCTTTTTTCTTGTTATTTTCATTTAGGAGAACTATGACTAAGTTGAGGAAATGACAAGGAAATAAAATCAGGGAGCGTATGCTTGATGCTGTGAGACAATTTGCATATTTCAAGCTAAACAAAGGAATTCTACCATAGAATAATTTCTATGATTCTACTACACTCTGGAGAGAACTTGCATTTGCTGTTATTAGTGAATTTCCTTTGGAAAGTGAACTATTAGCATGACCCGCACGGTGAAACTTAAGCCCGGGACCACCATAGAAGTTCCTAACGTGACCCCCTGAACACGTTTTGGGGGGTCGTTCAAAATTTTATATATATATATATATATATGTATATATATATATACAGCACCACAAAATAGGAAGCCAAACAACATACATATACACAAATGACTTAAAGACTTAATTATAGTCATGTATATATAGTATATGTATATACTATATATACATATAGTTATATATGTATATATATATATATATATGTGTGTGTGTGTGTTTGCACTCTAGTGGTCGCAATTTTTGTCCGATTTACTTCAAATTTGGTAGGGATGTTTTTTTCTATAATCTGTTGGACAAGTTCGTTGGGCAAAACAATCGGAAAACTCTAAACCCATTTTTTGGGGATTAATCTTTCAAATTTTGAGTTTTTGGGCCCAAAAAGGGTCAGAAAAGCCCCAGATGTAAAATTAATACATGTAAAAAGATGGGGATTAGAGAGGCGAAAGTTTTAAGCCCCCTCCCGTCATTCTAGCATAAATATTTACCGAGTTAGTAGAGAAAATGTGTATCGGCTAAACACAGTACGTTGTCTTATGGGGGTTTTACACTAGAAAAGCGTGTTATTCCTTTGTTAGAGTACTTTTATTACCCCCAGCAACCTCACGCCTACTTTCAAGCCTGTCTGGACTTTCTACTAACCTTATAATGTGCAAAATTGTATTCCCAGCTTTGCAAGTAAATGAAACCAGGAGTATCAGAACAGCCAAAAAAATCAATGTTTTCAGATTTCAATGAAAATTGGACAAATGTATGTTTTTACACTGATTTTGAGTTTTAAAAGTTTTTATGGGGAAATTCAGTTCCCTCACGTCAGCGTGCTGCGTGCGAACTCGTTTTTATATTTTAATCTTTTAATTTTATAAAATATAATTTGTTTGCCGTAGGTATTCTTGAAAAATATAATTTATACAATTTAATCTACAGCTATAACCTAATTGCATACAAAATAAACATTTATGGATTGTGTCATTTTATTTTTATTCATCATCTATTTAATTTGTTGTAATTTTTAGGTCAACTGCATTATTTTAAGCGTGTATCACACAGAGGCTTTTAAGATAAAAAAGGTCCAAACAATTATAATAAAAACATCATATATATTGACTTACATACATTGTAATATTTATTTTTTACTTTGGTTTGATACTATAAATGTCTGATTGAACATGAATGCTATTTTATTAGCATTGGTTTTAATAATAATCGGGTTAAAGATCTGCTAGGTTTAATCTAAATCCGTTTTTGAAAATTATGTAAAAACTTTGAATATATATTATTTGATTTTTTTATTATATATTTCTTAATTTTTTTCAATTTTTTGACGCAAAATTCAACATGTATTGTATTATAACGATAGCACTTACTTCGCACTCTATTCTGGAGTAGGAGTTATATAAAAGATTGATTACTCTCCAAGTAAATATACCGTCTTGAGTAGAGCATGTTAATGGTAGACATACATCCTGATTTAAGAAACGGGAACCAACTTATTTTAGACTTAAAATACTGCATCAGTTAAATTTAAGTTCAATATACAATTTTAGCTGGTAGTATCCCAACCCTCTAGGTCTTACGTCTTTAATCCTATTACTCTATTCAAACAGATTAACCAAGTCCAAGGAGAGACTTCGGTTTCGGACAAGGGATTTGTTGGAGTTACTAATCTAAGTAAATTAGGCTCAGAGAATGTTCTTGGAACCTGAACTCGTATTTACCTGATGTCATGTTTCTGTAGATTTATTAATTCCCATCTTAGCTTCACGAAGATGTACCCCATTTTGTAGTAAAAATAAGAAAATTTTGGTTGTTTCATTTTTAATGTATTTTGTTTTCCAATAAATTGCAGATTCGAATACGCATTACTCTTACTGATCATTAAATTTATATGTTACATTTGTGTTAAATCTTTCATTATTAATAAACGTAGCAGGACGTTCAAAATAACAACAAAAAGTAATATTAACCTTTGGATATTAATAAAAAAAGTGAGGTAAGATAAGTATATTATAAGGAAATTATATTTCCATTTACTTTGAGGTTGCGTCTTAAGCTATTTAGTAAAAATTAAAATAGTCTGTAGAACAATGCAATACAACACCAGAATAATCAAGTATTTAATTACGTTGTTCGGTACCTTGAATAACAATGGTTTGGTATTTACTTGATCGAAAATAAATCCTTAATATTATATTCCAAATACCCCCGTCGCAGCAAACCTGCGTACTCAGCGAATTTCCAATGCATAATACATGTCTTAATACCATATGAAGCCGCATAGCAAGTTTCATAAAAATATATTCATATATAAGCGATATATACAATTTTAATTATTCTCCATAAGAATAGCATTGGTGATGAGTACATAGGTTTGCTGAAACAAGGAACAGAACACAAACAAGTGGTTTTATGCAAATATAAATATAATTTAACTAGGTGAAGCCACATACCAAGTTTAATCAAAAGCTTATTCAATCATATTCAAGTTTATGCAATCATAAGTAAGCACTATATAACATTTTAATTATTCTCCATAAGAATAACATGGGAGATGAGTAAGCAGGTTTGCTGCAACAAGAAACTAAAAAATGGGTTTTTATGCACATATCAATATAACTCAACAAGGTGAAGCCACATACCAAGTTTTATTAATTTATGTTCATAATTAAGGGAGTCATTACATTTTAATTATTCTCCATAAGAATAACATAGGGCTGAGTACACAGGTTTGCTGCTACAGGAATAATAAAAAAAATCAATTTTTTGTGCAAATATAAATATACCAGAACTACATGAAGCCACATACCAAGTTTCATCAATATACATTCATTAATAATGGAGATATCAAATTTTATTTATTCTCCATAAGGATAACATTGGACAACGTACTGTGTTTAGCACTTTGAATATCTCTGCAACGGTTGGACGTAGAATCACAACTTAAACACCAAAATTACTGTTTTGTGGAGCTGAGTTAATTGGTAAAAGCAAATGTGAAGTTTACATTAAAATTAACTAAGGAAAAGCCAAAAACCTTTTTCCCATAAGATTAACATAGGAGATTTTATGACCAGGTTTTTTTGGATTTTCTCCGCAACCACTTAACCTAGCTTAATAACTCAAGATACCATATTATTTGTTTCTTTAAGCTCTATAACATGGTCTAAACCAAAATTAAGTGTTTTAAAAATTTTAGGGTAAAAAATGCAAAAAACTGATTTTTGGAAAATTTAAAACCCCCATAAACCCCCTTCCCATGCGCCGATTTTTCTGGTTTTCGAACTTTAAGTCATAAATGTCACCTTACACATTTGAGCCAAATTTCATCGAAATAGGACGTTTTTTACTCAAGTTATCGCATTCACGGACATATATATATATATATATATATATATATATATATATATATATATATATATATATATATATAAATTTGAACGAATAGTGTTTTAGTCATCTGGGGACCTAAAAAAAATTGTCATGGTCTCGGGCTTATATCTTACCATGAGACCTACGGTAATAGCTTCTTCCCTATAGGGGAAATTTGCTAAAAATGATTCAAACAACCGTACTTTAATTAGAAGTTTAATTTTGAAATTGCTTATACCAAGCTGTTATGAGAGGTGTAATCATGACAAGTGATTACAATAAATAGGTTACAATTACATAGGTTACGATGCTAAATGTATTGCAATTGTTTCTTAGCTACAACCAGCAATTTTATTTTTATGTTTAGTCGTTGATGTTATAGTGCCTTTGGAGTTACGATGAAGTCAACTTAGTGATGTAAATATGAGTGATGTCACGGAAAATAATCGGAAAGAATGAATAACACTATTTGTTATTCTTTTAGCACGGTAAATGACTTTATAATAAAGAAAATACATAAACAATTAGAAAGTCGTTTTTGAAAAAAAAGTACTGGCGTAATTTTTGGGGTTGTAAGGGGGACAGTTATCTCTTCCCTCTCCCAATAATTAAAAGCCACAATAACTACAATCACTATTATTCTGCCCCTCCCCCAAGAAATACTGAAATAACAGGGTGCTCTCGGAAGTAAAATATAGAACCAGAGTGCAACCATTAGATAATGAAAGGATACTAAGAATAACAGAGGGAATATCACACGCTGCATGTTGTTACGTAAATGAGTGGTTTACTGTCAGAATTTTAGGGATAAATTACTGCAATTTACAGTTTATTCTTTCGTCATGTGATTAACCCACTTGAGGGAGGCAACATTTTTAACACTTTATCAATCGGCCCCCGGAGGATGTGATGAACTAGGTGTTAGTTATTTGTATTGCAACTGATATAAATCAAACCCTCTCCAAACACATCAATGACATTTAATAAAACTATATTTTACCTAACTATATCCACAAAAAAAAAACTACTTATAACTTAATATTTAAAAAAGTAAGACACATTTTGGTGGTAAAGGTAGATGGCGAAGATAGATGACAGTTTTTTTTTTTAATAACATTCGTATTACAAAAATCTTTGGTTTAATTAATAATACTTAAACACAGTTGTCAGTAGTTGATAAATTATTAGTGTATTTTGTTATAGAAGACGGATTCACCGAAACGGTAAGCAATAAAGCATTCAATTTGGAGTTAAAAATATTATAATGATTATACGTCGATAAACATTGTTATACGTTGATAAACTAACAAACCATTAATCAACATTAAATTAAATAATGATAGATATGAAGCACTGACGTTTTAAAATTATTGTTGATTATTTATGTATCCAATTTTTGTTATAGGGTAGAAACAATATTTGTAATTTGTGTTGTCTTGTGGAATTTACTTTTTCACAACCCAAAGCCAAACCGTCACATATATAGCTATTGTAAAAAACAAAAACAAAAAACAATTAACGTAAAAGCATGCAAAATTGGATTATACCGAAAGTTTCTTTGTAACTTTGTAGGGATGCAGGAATACAATGTAAAATCAATACAATCATTTAATGCACTGATACTTGGTGCAACAAATTTATAAATATTTCCAATGTTGTTATTAGTGATTTTCTTAACATTTACAACCTTGAAAATAATATATATATAGAAAATTAAAAATACTGAACTAAGAAGGAGAAAATACCAAACAAACTTATCAGAGAAGCGTAGTATAACCTCAAAAGAGGGTGGTAATATAGAAGCATTTTAATAAAATATATATAACTTATTTATATAATACATTTTAGCCTCACTACCGTCCTTAACCAATTGATAGTCATTGCTTTGGCTATCACATTCCATTTAAATATTTTCCCCTTGTTAGGTCTAATTCTCCTTATATCTGCATCACATACTTTTTGCCTTAGTACAAGTTACAGATTACCGATTACAGATTACAGATTATATTTAGGGGAAAGCAAATAAATGATATTAAAATTTAAGATAATTATCCTTAGTTAAAGCTTTGCAAATAAACCTTTTTGCACACCTAGCGGTATAACCAACCTTAAAAACCTTGTTCCATACTTGATTTCAATTACATCTCTATATATAATTCCGTAAGTCAAATTTTTGTAAAGAAATTGTGAGTGACTGGATGGCCGTAGAAGGATGGGAGGGGTATCATTTTAAAGGTCTTGACGTGAATTTTGAGGGAAAACTATTCATTTTTCTTATTTTTTTACCATAAATTCGCAACAGAATAAAACTTTTCCCATTAAAACAACATGGGGTTTAATTTGTTTACATCTTTTGAAATTAAAACAGCTGTGCCACAGAGTTAAATTAGCCTTTGATATTGATACCAGCTGTACTTATTCAGTTTGTTTACTTTTAAACTACAGCAATGTATAATTTTTAGTTATGGTGATCTATAGTTATATCTTATCGTATTTCTTCTTTTCTACCTTAATAGTAATGAACAACGGAGGAAGGCCGCGTCGCCGAGATGTTGGCTTTCGAAATCAGCATGACAGACGACAGCGTAGGCGAGAAATTTATAATGAGGAAAGGAATGAACAACCACATCATGACGTCGAAGATACTCCTATTTTTAGATTACCACTTATAAACGAGATACCAACACACAATCTGGGCCTGATGAATGATCAATGTATGCATTGTGGTGCGTTGCACTTTGTTGAAGAGTCTACAAATGGTCACTACAACTCTTGCTGCCATAACGGTCTCATACATCTACCACAGCCTGAAAATAACAATGAACTACAACAGTTGTTTAGGAATGGACATTTTATTAAAAACATAAGACAGTATAATAATATTATATTATAATGCTAGAAAATCAGTGCTTATTTATAAATGACCAATGAAGGTTGATAAAAAATTTATGTATTTTGGTTTTTTAGGGGCTTTTGCCCCTACAAGCCCCTAGTATTGTTATGTTTTAATAAAAAATAAGCACACAGACATTCAACTTTGGGATAAATAAAACTAAGCATAATATATTTAGAAACAACATTTTATCGTTGGAGGTTTAGAATAAATGAAAACTATTACCGGTGACAATTGAATGTACGAGGCCGGAGAATGAACGGCGTCATTGACCACGGTAATGGCTCGTGAAATGGCCGCGACGCTGCGACGTCGCGATGCATTTGTGAAGCTTTAAATCTATTCGGTTTTCGAAGCAGGACTGAATTACAGATAATTGGTCAATAACTCGTATTTCAATGGTGTCTTACAATTAATAGAGATAAACTTAAAATTTGAATTATATGAATGTTGTATACGATACTTATATAATAAACCACTATTTTTAAGCATGGTTCGTGTTGTGACAATTACGGGATGTAAGTTAAAACATCTTACAACATTTAAAAATATATTTAGAGCTACACTGTACTCGCTTACAAGACGGTAAACATATATAAAATATCGAACAGGAAATCGATTTCGACCTCAGGTCCGATTTCAGCCACATGGGAGGGATAAAATCTTTTTCTGACACTCTCTCATTGGGCTTAATGATTATCGGTGTGACCGGTCGAAATCGATTTCCTTTACCATCTCTTATATATGTTTGCTGTGTTGTAAGTGAGTACAATGTAAGATTAAATATATTTTTAAGTGTTGTAAGAAGTTTTTATTCAGTCCAGTGGTAATATAGTAACAAAAATAACGAATAAAAATATAATAATATAGATAATAAACAATCAATATTATATTTAATTCAAACTAATATTCTGTTTAATATTTCATTGACTTGATATTTATATTACAAATAAAAATGAATCTGCATTGGGGACACAGCTTTGCCTGGAGAAGTTTAGTAAGGTGGTTCAATAGGCATACAGTAATATAACATTAGGTGTGCCCACTCTATATGCAATCTTCATTCAATGAACCTAGTTATTGTTCTTAAGAAGAATATATAACGAAGTGACTGCATACACGTCCAATATAAGGGCAAATTCACTTCGCTACCGCTTAGGTTAGGTTTGGTTAGGTTACGTTACGTTATGTTACGTTAGGTTAGGATAGGTTAGGTTACGTTAGGTTAGGTTAGGAGGTTTTCTGGCTCTCAATTTGTTTTAAAAATCACAGGAAAAGTAGCGTACGGTGCATAATTTGGAGCGGACGTGAACAGTAGCGGCTCACGTCGGACGTGTACGTAGCCACTGCCAATATATAAAGTAAGCTGATTCTTTACCTGTGAGCATCAAGATATTAATTCCTTGAAAATTGATTTGATTCTGACCAGCCGTAATGTTTATTTAGTTTTAAATTTATACCCAAAATGTCTAATATGGAATCATTTTAAATTAGTATATTACAAAATTAAATTACAAGCAAAACTATTTAATAGCAATACAGTAAACCCAATAGCATTGACCACGACAAAAAACCCATGATATGCTTAGTGATGAACATGTTAAATACATATAAGTGATTGCCTCATATTATATGCTTTCTTTAAGCCAAACAAACTAAGAAGCAAATTCCGATAATGGTTCAGTTAAAGTTATACAAACCCATAAAACCCATTTGGATTATTTAAGAAAATCAATTATCATAATTCATGTTGAGGCCCATGGACTATATTCAAGACTTAAATAGGTTATCTTACCTCCGTCAATAGTCTCAATGTGTCAAACAAATTATGCTGATATGTTTCGATGCAAGCGCAACATTATCAAAGCTTGCAATTCGTCAAAACATAATACCCCGTAACAGCAAACCTGCGTACTCAGTGAATTTCCAAAGCATATATATGTATCTTAATACCACTTAAAGCTACCCACCAAGTTTCATCAATATACATGCATAAATAAATTATTTATGACATTTTAATTATTTTTAATAAGAATAATATGGCGTTTGAGGATGCAGGTTTACTGAAAAAAGGTACACAAAAAGTGTTTTTTAATGAACATTTTGTATAACTCAACTAGGTGAACCCACATACCAAATTTTTTTAATTTATGATCATTATTAAAGGAGATAATATTTTACTTATTCTCCATAAGAATAACATGGCCGGGGGCTGAGTAGCCCACGCAGATTTGCTGCCACGGGAACTATCCGAAAAAAATCATTTTTCGTGCAAATATCAATAGACCATAACAGTATGAAGCAATATACCAAGTTTCGTCAGGATAAGTTAATAAATAAGCAAGATATACAATTTTTCTTATTCTTCATAAGGATAACACTGGACAACGTACTGTGTTTAGCACTTTAGATATCTCTGTAACCAATTGACGTAGAGCAATGATAAAAACACCAAATTGTTTATTTTTTTAAGTTAAATTTAATGGTGGCAACTAAAATTAGATTTTCTAAAATATTATTTGTAAAAACTCAAATGTTCAAAATCCCCCAAAAATACTTCTTTGGATAGAGCGATCTGGCTGGTTTTTGAACTTAAAGCCATAAACATTGCTTTACAAGTTTATACCAAATTTCATCAAAATCGGGCCGTTTTTAAGAGAGCTATTGCACCCACGGACACACATATATATATATATATATATATATATATATACAGTTTTGAACGAATGGTATTTTTGGCATCTGGGGATCTCAAAACGAAGAGTTACCATGTTCCCGGGCCTAGGTCTTACATTGCCGACTACGGTAATAGCTTATTCCCCATGGGGAGAATTCGCTAAAATTAAAAAAAACCGTCACAACACAGAAACACGAACACCGACACGAAAAAACTAATAAAAACGTGTTCGTAATTATGTGTTATGACGGTTTTTTAATTTTATGTTTTGACGAATTGCAAGCTTTGGTAATGTTGCGCTTTCAACGAAACATGTCAGCATAATTTTGTTTGACACATTTTGACTATTGACGGAGGTAAGATAACCTATTTAAAACTCAATAACCAATTAACTTCGTTTAGACCCAGGGCTTTTCTTTAACAGCAGAATATTTTGCTGTACGTCACATTAAGACCGGTATAATGAAATTCGTCCCTAAATATGCAATATGATATTAGATTAAGTTACATGGAGCTATAGTACTTATACATCCTCCCTCCATGCACACACTAATTCATTCGCAATATGTTCACACCGTTTTTCCTGGTCAGATTAAAAATAAACCGTCAGTAGGTATTTATTTATTGATGTTATAAAAAACTGCAAGACTCTCTTCAGTTTATTTATCAGTCGCATTTAAGAAAGGAGAGAAACCCATTTAAGACGAGGAGTCAAGACCCAAACAAACATGAGACTAAAAGCTCTGCCATGTAGCTGTGAGTGGCGAGGATCGGACGGCATTGCATAATACAGCGAAACATCGAACCGATGAAATTCCTACTATCGTACAAAAAACAATAAATAGTAACAGGGAAAAAGGTTGGGATGTTTGAAAATTGTAATAGTCTAATAATACAATTATCATCTTTTGGTTCATGCATCCAATAAGTCATCGTTTAATATATATGCATTTTATATTCATGAGAATGAAATATCATATTTCAAAATTATTATAAAACGGGGTGTGAAATATTAAAAACATTGTAAATTAAGTACAATTTGCAAATAAATCATACGTTCAAAATCTGAAGTGACGCATTAAAAAAGTAAAGTTCTACAGAGCAAACTGGTAATTTAAAATTTGTTAATAAAGGGTTTGAAGTTATGTAAAACTAAATTTCACGAGTACAAGAACTTAATGAACAATTTTGAAATCAGCATTCGGGTTTTTACAGATGAAAATCTGTAGACTGTGTGATTATGAACTTTTCCTATACACTATTTGCTCATAAATAGAATACATGAAAATGTTAAATTTAATGTTTATTTTAAAAAAAGCTTTTCGCAAGCATTTCAAGCTTCTTGCACGTACAGTGAGGTGGAAAGAACGTTATGACTCTGCGTTTATTGGTCTTTGTCCATCACAAAAGCAATAAAAGAGAATGAAAGCAGAGGAAAATATTATATAAGCAGTTTATGTAAGTAATTATATCTGCCCATTTATAACCTTAGTAAAACAAATCGTGTAATCCATTAATATGAAAAATGTCTACAGACTTCAAAGAAAAAGTTTGTTAAATTAAATTTGTACCATAATAACTCGTGTAATATAATAAACCCCACTAATAAGTATATATAAGAAGTTTATTTTACAAATGCATGATACACTAAATTAGCAATTTGTTATCTAATGGTATAATACGTGTTAATATTTAACAGGATAAAATTAAATAAGCCTCACATCACTAAAGTATATATATATTAACACCTATATTTTACTTACAAACAAGAGGGGAAATATTCAAAACGGATGGTGCAAGGCAATCGATTTCAACCAGTCACACCGGTCATTATCACGGATAAACAGAAAATGTAAGACTTGTATGTAAGACTTGTAGGGTTGTGAGACGTAGATTATTTTATCTAGAATATATTAGTTTATCATCTTTTTGTTTATGCATTATTTTTAACTTGAAGTTATTTTGTTTCTATGTTATTTTAAAATTCTTATAAATGCGTAAAAACAATAAGTTAAGATAAACCTGTTTCACTGTATTTTATATTGTGTTTTTTCCTTTAGCACTCAGATATTGCCAAATAAGTGTTATAAAATATAATTAGCCACCTGGTTTTTGCAAAATAAAATCAACTAGGTCTACGACGTAACTGTTTAAAAAGAATCTCAAAGTGTATTGCTGTGTGACTACTTAGTGACATAACTTAGCACAAGCCCAGTAATCTCTTACGGGGGGCTTTGTGTAATGTGTACTTAGTGGACTTAGCTGTCGGCTCAGATCCTACAAGGGACACGTCCGGCATCTCTGTTGTATTGGCTGGGGATGAACAGCTGAATGACAACTTACACGTTTTGTAGTAGCTTTAATGCGGAGATGCGCACACCAGTTTAGATCTGTTCCAAATTGGTAAATCGAATTTTAAATTTTTAAAATTTTTAAGGCTGTGAAGGTCTCGGTACACTTTGACTTCTAATGAACGAATTAATTTGCTCAACCTTTCCCGTTTTATAAAAACATATATACGATACAAATACAGTATACATAGGCCTATTAAAAAGTAAATGGAATGTTACACGTAATGAAAAACTACTGTAACACTGGTATTGTAAAACTCGCTTTGAGATGAAATTGCTTTAATTACATTTGGTGGAAGGAATTACATTTTTTGCATTTCTTAATCAGGTCGAAAGTTTATGTAAAATTGAATTTTTAAACAAATGTATGGTATTTTTATAGATTTACAATTTTTGAAAAATGCTTGTTATTAAAAAAATAGCCCCGTCACAGCAAACCTGCGTACTCACCGGATTTAAAATGCATATATATGGGTAATTCTACTACCTAGAGCCACTTACCAAGTTTCACAAAAATACATTCATTAATAAGTGATATATAGCATTTTATCCTCCATAAGAATAACATTATAATGAGTACGCAGGTTTGCTGCAACAAGGAAGATAAGATATGTGTTTTTTTGCAATTATCAATATAACTCAACCAGATGAAGCTACATACCAAGTTTTATTAATTTAGGTTCATAACTAAGTGAGATATAAAACTTTAGTTAATCTCATTATGAAGAGATTAAGAAGAGATTATGAAGAGATTAACACAACATGGGGGCGGAGTATGCAGGTTTGCTGCTACAGGGAAAATCAACAAAACCTATTTCTTTGTGCTAATATCAATATACCATAACTAGTTGAAGCTACATGCTAAGTTTCATCAATATACATACATAAATAATTGAAATATAACATTTGATTTATTCTCCATAAGGATAACATTGGACACGTACTGTGTTTAGCACTTTGAATATCACTGCAACGGTAAGACGTAAAGCAACAATTAAAACGCCAAAATGATTGTTTTGGAAAGCTAAACTGATTCGTAGAAAGAAATGTGGAGAAATTATCTGAGGAAAATCTAAAAACCGTATTCCCATAAGATTAACATGGGAAATTTTATGGACACTTTTTTTACTTTTCTCCACAACCACTAAACCTAGCTTAATGATTCAAAACACTAATTTTTTTAAGCTCTATCAAATGGCTATAACCTAAAATCTAGTGTTTTTAAAATTTTAGCGTAAAAAGTTCAAAAAGCTTATTATTGGAAAATTTTAAACCCCCATAAAACCGCCTTCCCGATCGATCTGCTTTTTGAACTTACGTCATAAATATTACTCTCCACATTCGCGCCAAATTTAATCAAAATCGGGCCCTTCTTTCAAAATTTATCGCCATAACCGACACATACATACATACATATATATATATATATATATACACATATATATACATATATCTAAATTTGAAGGAATAGTGTTTTTGGCATCTGGGGACCTCAAAACAGAAAGTTATCATGGTCTTGGGCTTAAGTCTTACCATGAGACTTACGGTAATAGCTTCTTCCCTATAGGAGAAATTAGCTAAAAACGGTGTTAGCCCCATATTTTAGGTGAATAACCTAGCAATCTTTGAGCAATTAAAATAACTTAAACAATATTTTATACATCTATGATCAATTTAAAAAGTTTAATATGTTTTATCACAGAAAATTGAAACAGTAGTATTTAGTGTTCGGTGATTAGTTTAAAAGTTTTATATAAAAGCTTCAATAAAATCCGGAAGATTTGCGATTGAGCCTCTGACAAAGCTTTGACGAAAAACAATTTACATAATTTGATGGAAATCCGCAAAACCTAGTTCAGAGGATTTGATAATCAAGTCTCGTTGAGTGAAAGTTAAATTTAGAAAAAAAGTTCCGTCAAAGTAGATATTGAAGATTGCGTAGATTTTGAAGTATTTATTTATTTACACTATAACATTATTTTTACAGTAAAACTATAGACATGTAGTCCACATAACTATTAAACATGCAATCCACCTTATAATACCAATTCTGTCAAGAACATATTTTCTGACAGTGCTGATGGTTTAAAACTATTAGGAGCCACATTTTATACATATCGTATCACAGATGTTGTTACGGAATGGATAAACAGCACAAAATAATTATTTAGAGTTTTTTAAACAAGCTTATGACAAATCAGCAACGCTTCCCACAAAAAATCACCTAGCGAACAATGGCTGTGACCAAATGCCTCTACTATAGCCTACTTTAAATACGATATTCCCATTTACAATGTATCTTAGACCTACATTTTTAACAGATTAATTGTAGCTGTAGCTTGTTGTAGATTACGTGCATTTTGTGGGTATAACTTAACACTTAAAGATAAATTTGAGGGTTATATTGTGTAAATGTTTATTTCTTTTAAGATAATATGTTGAAATTGGATTTCTGCCTATCTTTCAGTCTAATTTCCCGACTATAATTAGGTCAAAAATTAATAAGTACAAAGCTATCAGATCAAGTGAATATGAAAAACAAAATTAAATATTTTTCAACTGCACATAAATCTATATTATTAATACGCTACATGCAAACTTTGTAAACAATAAGGCTTTTTTGTTTCAAGATTTACCCCCACATATTGTACTCTAAAACGTGCGACTACGTCTGCAGATGTGCAAACTGGCTTTTTATTTTTGATATAGGCCTTAGTGCTCTGCTCCACAGGACTTCTAAGTCCCCATGTTATTCAAATGGAGAAGTATTATTTGGTTTATGATGTATCTTTTCTTAATTCAGTTCAATTCAATTCAATTAACAGCTGTTATAAGGATTATATATAACTACAGACTGTGACTGTTTGGTTTACTATTTAAATATTTACACGGGATGCGCAAGCTGCACATAGGAAATTCTAGTTAAAAAGTTAAAACTTAAAATTTCCTTACATCTTTGTTTTCTCAGTCATCAGGCTGTTTCAGGGTAGGTTTAAACAAAGGATATCACATTAGGAGTTACCGCTCTCATTACCATATGAAAGGCGCCTGGCTCCAGACAAGCTTTGTTGGTCCATATCTGTCATGTGCTGATACTCGGGCACTAGTAGTGGTTGGTCATTGTTCTTTTCTCAGCCAGTTTACTAGGAAATGGCATTGCATGTCTAGTTGTTAAAAAGGAAATAACATTGTATAGTACAAATAATTAATAGAAAAATAAACATACTGTTGTTAGCATAAATAAATCAATACTAAACCCTTATCTGATAAATAACCACGGACAGTGTACAGTTCCTTTTCAACCAGAAAAACCTTTAGCTTATTCCGGAACTTTCTTGCAACTGATTCTGATATGATTGTTATTTAAAACATTTATGTAACTGAACATATCCAACATAACTTAAAAATCTCTCAAAGGTCAATTAGTCTGGGAGAATCCTAGTTATTGTGGAAAGATGTTTGAATTTCAACAAAACGAACGCTAAGCCGGAATTCACCATTGAAAATAAGCACTCAATAGGTTTTTACATAATTGGATTGTGCTGATACAAATGCCAATTGCAAACTTGATAAAGAAGTAATTGTTATGAAAATTAAGGAAATGTTAAGAAAAATTAAAAATATATTTAGATTTTGAACATGTGAAATGTTTTGCTTACGAGTGCCTAGATATTTTCCAAGATAACAGTAAATTAAGAAACACAAATCTACGAGAAAATGTAACTAATTAAATTGTAAAATTGTAGTTTAGCTTAGCTTATGTTTATCCATTCTCAGAAAAAAGAGCAATTTAACACATTGGTCATTCGCATCACGAATATATTTTTGCCTGGATCAATACAATCAGCCTTTGACAATTTATCAAAGAATCTTTGGCCACAGACACTCGCATATTCACTGACTGAAATTGAGTTGTTACTGAAGTGAGGGTAAAGCTGGTCTTTTTTTTAGTCAGAGTTTTCAATAGTTTAAGAATATTAGCTAGGAATGATATAAAACAGTATCGTTGTACTTTATTTAATATGTGGTATTCAATATTGTTTAGCTTGAAATTGGTATAATTTAAGATAGTTTTTTTGACAAAAACCTACTGCAGTTGATTTCTACTTGTACTTCAAACATTTTACAATAACATAAAACTACCGCTATCCAGTTATTCCCACGGGAATCACGCATACTAACGTAATTCATTGCAAACTTAAAATTTAAACAATGCTATTACACTTTACTTTTAAAAACCTATCATAAATGCTGTTTATTTGAATCTAAGGAGTAACACAAGAAAATAAAACATATGTGTCCATAAAATATAGTTTCTTCCGAAAGAAAAACATAGGAACTTTGGGGGCTAGTGGAGGAGAACCCTCAGGAGTGAGATGGAAATAAATTTCCTTTTAAATTTTGGCTAATTAATTCTTTAATATGACACCTCAATCCTCAAACTCTGTCCTTGTATAAAATTTGTTGCTGATTACATGAACAATGCTTAGAGAATTAATTAAGAAGTAATATTAATTTTCTTATCGAAAATTAGCAAATATAATCTTAGGGAAAAAGTAGATACTAACGAACCAGAACATTGTTACAATAGATAAAAAACAACTAAAGCAGATAGAGACAGAATTTAGAAAATTCTTCGTATAGGATATAAGTTTAAAGTTTTCCTTAAACGTCACATACAACGGATTCCAAGCATTTCAAGCACAAGTGATCTCGCGATTTTGGGCATCTCGCCTAGCCTAACGGTTAACATCTTAGACTTCGGTTTCGAATATCCGTATGTGACTTGTTTTGAGGTTTGAACCGCTCCCACTTTTTTAAATTTCCCTTATAAACGTTTATGGGATCTTAACAAAATGCCTCTGGTGTTTAAATAAAATACCCCCATCGCAGCTAACCTGCGTACTCAGCAAATTTCCAGTGAACACATTGAGCCACTTACCAGGGTTCATAAAAAATATATTCACAAATAAGCGATATTAGAAAAATTATTATTCTCCAAGAATAACATTGGGGATGAGTACACACGTTTGCTGCAACAAGGAACGCGAAATAAGGGTTTTTATGTAAATATCAATAGAACTCAACTAAGTGAAGTCACATATCAAGTTTCATCCATACACATTTATAAGTAAGCGATTTATACGATTATAATTATTCTCCATAAGAGTAACATGGGGGCTGAGTACCCAAGTTTGCTGCTACGGGATTAATCTTAAGAAAATTGGGTTTCTTTACAAACAACAATAAACTACAACCAGATGAAGCCAAATACCAAGTTTCGTCAGTGTATGTTCATAAATAAGCGAGATATAAAATGTATTTTTCTCCATAAGAATAACATTATGTATAATGTACTGTGTTTATCACTTTCAATATCTCGGTAACCAATCGACGTAGAGCAGTGATGAAAACGCCAAATTGTTTTTTGTTTCTGAGGTGAATCCAATAGTGCAAATTAAAATTTGATTCCAATAAAAATTGCATGTGAAAAAAAAGGTTTTTAGAGTACAACCCCCTCCCAAAATACCCCTTCGAATGGTTCGATCCATCTGGATTTCGAACTCATTCAAATAAATGTTTGTACCAAATTTTTCATAAAAATCGGACCATTTGTCCAAGAGTTATTGCACCCATGGACATATATTGAATTATTTATCTAGTTTTTAACGATTGGTGTTTTTGGCATCTGGGGGCCTCAAAACGAAAAGTTATCATGGTCTCGGTCTTGAGTCTTACCATGAGCTTACGGTAATAGCTTCTTCCCTATAGGGAAAATTCGCTAATCAAATCAAATATCTTTATTGCCAGAAAAAAAATCAGCATACGTCATTACAAAAATTTTTCTAAAATTAAACATATTTCTTGTCAAAATAATCCTTAACATTATAAAAGCTACTTTTACGTAAGAACCTTTTTACATTTCTTTTGAAGGTGTGTAGATTACATTCTTGTTTAAGAGTGTTCGGAAGGATATTGAACATTTTTATGCAATTAAAGACTGTGTGGTTTTTTAAAAATGTTGATTTGTGTGGTGGCTAAGAGTAATATTTTACTACTGAGCCATTTGAAAATAAGTAGTGCGATTTCGTATCATGATTTGGATTTTAAATCACTATGGTTACTTTTATAAAAAAAGGTTGATGCTAAAATTCTTATCCCTCCATAGTCGTAAATAAAAAATCTAAAGTTATATTTTTTCCATGGAAACATGTAAAGTGATCTCATTGTATTATACGTGCATAAAGTAATTTAAAACCTTCAGGTACGGAAGTGTCTAAGAAGTGTTTCCTGCTATCTACTGCTCCAGTTTGCAGAGTTTAATCAGTTTTACTTGAAACTTTTGACACTTAGGGAGGATGAACTGTGCGTAAGTGAACTTTGATGAAACTCGCATTGGAATTAAAAAAACATATTTTGGATCAAACACGCTAAAAACATTGTAAAGAATTTGTATAGGTATATTTTAAAACATATTAACTCACCAGTACAATTAAAATAGCAATATATTGTTTGGTAATAGTTTTCTTAACTTCGAACTGTGTATTACATAGAGATTAGGTCACAATGAATAATATAAGCAACTTGCTTAAGTACGAGATATTATAAGGTCAACATAGAACATAATGTTAAAACCATTAATCCATCTTGTCCCACATAAACATAGAAACCTGTACAGGAACCAATCAGAACCAAATACCATGTAACACACGTACATCATAACTCAACATAAGTGACAAGAGATGGGCGTGACCCACATAAACATAGAAACCTGTACAGGAACCAATCAGAACCAAATACCATGTAACACACGTACATCATAACTCAACATAAGTGACAAGAGATGGGCGTGACCTACATAAACATAGAAACCTGTACAGGAACCAATCAGAACCAAATACCATGTAACACACGTACATCATAACTCAACATAAGTGACAAGAGATGGGCGTGACCCACATAAACATAGAAACCTGTACAGGAACCAATCAGAACCAAATACCATGTAACACACGTACATCATAACTCAACTTAAGTGACAAGAGATGGGCGTGACCTACATAAACATAGAAACCTGTACAGGAACCAATCAGAACCAAATACCATGTAACACACGTACATCATAACTCAACATAAGTGACAAGAGATGGGCGTGACCCACATAAACATAGAAACCTGTACAGGAACCAATCAGAACCAAATACCATGTAACACACGTACATCATAACTCAACTTAAGTGACAAGAGATGGGCGTGACCTACATAAACATAGAAACCTGTACAGGAACCAATCAGAACCAAATACCATGTAACACACGTACATCATAACTCAACATAAGTGACAAGAGATGGGCGTGACCCACATAAACATAGAAACCTGTACAGGAACCAATCAGAACCAAATACCATGTAACACACGTACATCATAACTCAACATAAGTGACAAGAGATGGGCGTGACCCACATAAACATAGAAACCTGTACAGGAACCAATCAGAACCAAATACCATGTAACACACGTACATCATAACTCAACTTAAGTGACAAGAGATGGGCGTGACCTACATAAACATAGAAACCTGTACAGGAACCAATCAGAACCAAATACCATGTAACACACGTACATCATAACTCAACATAAGTGACAAGAGATGGGCGTGACCCACATAAACATAGAAACCTGTACAGGAACCAATCAGAACCAAATACCATGTAACACACGTACATCATAACTCAACTTAAGTGACAAGAGATGGGCGTGACCCACATAAACATAGAAACCTGTAAAGGATGTCTGTCTACCCGTGATTTGTGTGGTGCTCTCGGGTTAGTGAGACTTGGTTAGTGAAAAGTATAAATTGGGTTGTCTTAAAAAACTTATAGATTTATTTTTTTTATTTGTTACTAAATAAATATATAGAAATAACAACACTGGTAATTAAAAATCTACATTAGTTACAAACATATATGTTGGTATATTTACATTATAACTTGCCTTTAACACCTTTAAAATTAATGCAGTGCTGAAGAATTTCCTTTTTTAGAGATAAAATAAACATGCCATTCACAAACATATAAGACAATAGGTTTCTAAAATACATGCACACATTACAGTTTTCAACAAACTTACATTTAAACCTGACAAGTTATTGATGAAAACACTATAGATGGATACTAGTACAAATACTTTTAAATACCCAGCTATTTAGATTGGAAATTCAAGAAAAATTTCTTTAACACATTTAAATAAGAATTGTAAAAAACTGGTTGGGCTTTTAATTTAACTATATATGTAAGTAATATACTATTTAGTGTTATATTTTAAAATCATTATAATTTACAAACGTTTATTAAAAAGGTTTTACACATGCAGTATATAACTGTTTGTTTACATTTATAAGTAATACAAAAAATAAAGTGAATTAAAGGAATGATTCTCAATCATAGATAACGTGCAAAATGTAAACAAACCCCTATGTTTAATGTCGTGGTTCCTTAACTTTAATAATGTTTGTTATTTTATTAATTTAATTTAATCTAATTAAATTTAATAATTTAATAATAATTTAATAATTTAATTTAATTTATATTACCTTTTAATAAGTCTAATAACACAACTATACAGTTTTTCATTGCATTTCCTACATATGTAAAATTTATTTTTATAATATTTTTTTTGGATGACTGATATTTGGCAGCAATATGGAAGTACTTAATGAAACTTGTATTATTTGCTCATATATACATAGTTCAAATAACTAAACCAATCACCAATTAAAATAAGTATAATATGTTGAACAAATAAAAAATTTTAAGTTGTGCCTATTTTATTAAGGTAATGAGGTCATTTAAAATGTTAATTGGGATGACCTATTCTAAATAATTCCTTAATTGTTAATTATATTGTTGTGTTTAGTATTTAATTAGGTAATTTAAGAATGTGTAATAAAAGTTATTTTCGTGTCTTGTAAAATAGTCACAAATTTGTTTAAAAAATATGTTTTAATATTTTAGCAATAAGTCAGTTCCATATTTTTTTACGTTATTTATGTTATTTATTTGTACAATGTAAAAACCCACGTTCCCGAGAGCGAGAGAGAGAGAGAGAGAGAGAGAGAGAGAGAGAGAGAGAGAGAGAGAGAGAGAGAGAGAGAGAGAGAGAGAGAGAGAGAGAGAGAGAGAGAGAGAGAGAGAGAGAGAGAGAGGACTTTCGTATGAATCTCCTGTTGGTCAAGATTATGGCGTGATCTATGAAATACCAGAAACCCTAGGATTGAATTGATTTGGCATCATTCACCACCCCAAAAATTTGTCAGTTGCTGTTAAAACTCCGTGTCGTAGTTACACTCGTCGTGGTCTCCGCATTTCTTGGCTATAAGATTCATTCTGGCCCTTACCTCTCAATTTTAATTATAAACTAGTCTCATAATAACTTAGATTTTTGTTATTTAATTTAAATTAATTTTTTAATGAACTAATGTAATTTCTCGCCTGCAGGTCTTTTTACAGTTTCATAGTCTTCAAGAGTTATTAGTGCGGTCTACCACGGGTGAAGGACTGGCGAATTCGTTCGGTTTCCACGTTCGGTTTTCAAGAGAGCTCATTGTGTGGACTTGAGTGCGTTGTTACCAACACACAATGTGCTCAACGTTGTTACCGACCTCAAGACTCAAGAGGTGTTCTTTGCCCTCTGGACCCTGTGACAGGAGACGCGCCACCACCGCCAACAGCATCACGAACCACCATGAAAACACGGTTAGTGAAAATTTGTTTTCCATATATAAAACCACTTTAGCCAATTTAAAACCATGTACTTCAATTAATTGACCCTCCGTTTTTTCTTTTTTAATATCCAGATTATTTTAATTGGCTACTTTTCATTCCCATAACAAATTAATTAATTTTTCCATCTCACTTTGACATTTACAACTTACCCAACATGTTGAAAATAAGGGATGTAAAAAATATTTTATTAAAAGTAGCAAAACCTTCCCTCCGTAGGTTTAGTTCCCCAAAGTTTAATCAGTTTCGCTGTTCTTACAAAGGAAACTTTGAACACGTAGAGAGGAAGAAGAGTGCGTTGAGGAACTTTTATAACTTTCTATAACGAAAAGAAAGTGAATTAGTTTGAAACAAAACCGGCTCAATGTTTATATAAAAATTATCTGGGGTACCACGTTTCGCTTAGATAAGGCAGGTTAGCGTGTCCATTAGGCCTGGAGCAATCTTCAACCACGCTCCTTCCCTCCAATGAAGAGCAGAATTTCTTAGCTCGATTGTCTATTTTCTGCATGTGAGGGTTACTCTAATTTTTATAGTTCAATGGCCCTTAAGGTAATTAAAAAAATGCATATTCGATTCATTATGGATATGTCCACTATATGTAATTTTCAATTAATGGTTCTAGTCGCTGTTTTCAGGATTTCACATTTTGTGATATTGCAAAATGAGTGTTGCTTGTTTGTTTTTGGGGGGATTAGGAGGCCCCGGCATAGCCGGCTAGACACGTCTCCCTTGGGTTACTGTACAGCCACCAGAAAGAGGAAAAAGAGGGATAGGAAAGGTGGTAGGATGGGGTCAGTCTGCCTCACTCCAGAAAGGGAGAGAGAGCCCTTCCTAGCTCCCGAGCTCTGTGGGTGACAACACCCCAGGACGATTCGCCCTCTAACCTGACGTCCCCTTAAGTCCACCAGACTGGAACTGCCATCGCACAGAGTCTCCAACCTCTCAGGGGTTGGGTGGCCCCAGGACGGTTCGTCCCCCAGCCTGGCAGACCGAAGACCGTCGGGTAAGGGCCCTTCCTCCTAGGCACCCGCCCCAATCTGCAAGGAAGATCCACTACTCCCTCCAAGGACTTGGACTAGACCGTGTACCCAGGCTCAACTGGGCCCAGAAAGCCCCCAGAAGCCCCCAGAAGAGACAAGGAGGAACAAGGAAGCCACAAGAGAGATAGAATTCTCATTGTTGTCACAATGGATAGCCAAAAGACTTACCAATACTGTGACAGCTTCATTTTGCTGTACCCAGTGTCGTCGACCTCTGTACTAGTATAGACCAGTCAGAGAGCCGTCGAGGGCCAAATGCGTGTTACTTAGATAGTTGACTTTTTTATGGAAATAAACGTTATAATTCTTTTTGTTTAATTTAAAACTCTACAAGCCAAATGTTAAAATGTCCAACTTTTATATGATTTTGTTTACAATATTTGAGTTTTGATGTGTTTGAAATTTTATTAATTGATTTTTTAGACCAAAAACTAATGTTTAACCTAATGTTTAACGACTTCAGCCTTTAAAACAAAAAGAAAAACTGAAAACCATCAGACATTGACCGTATCAAAGTAAAGGGCTTCACTATCATTAATTCTAAATAATGATTTACACATTACGTACTAGTAGTTTTTACTGTTCCTTTAAACAAATTATAAGAATAATTGAACAAATACAACTGATTACAGGTTATTAAAACTTATTCTTAACACTAAAGACATACACCATGTCAAACTCAAACCTGAATCAATTCTAAGCGGTGTGTAAAGGGGTCACATCCTAATACTAATAGCCCTTGTCTGTACCATACATGATCATTTGTTCCCGTCATTTGCATGGTGCTGCCTGATCACTGGTGTTGCTTCATATCACTGAAAGTATTCAGTCCAGCTGCTAATTTGAGTTACAATGTTAAAAGCGGATAGAACAACTGAAAACATAAGTACGTGCAGAATTATAGTTTACACAGAATGAAAAATACCAAGAACTCTAGTATTGATAAGTTGTTTATGGTTGTACCTTAAAATTTAAAAATTGATGGACCTGTTGAGATTTCTTAGTTACACATGTTATTCTGACAAATACACATTTGCTTTTAAAGGTCTGGCGAATGCGAAAACATGAGTTAGGGACTACATAAACGGTATCAGGAAACTGACACATACTTTATTCCTTTTAGCTCAACTTTAATAATAAATTACTTTTTATTTACTAAATATAGAACAAAAAAACACGGTCGGAAGTACATAAAATCTTGTAAACAAGTTGTTTTAAAAAAATCCACCCAAATCCATGTTTTGGAGGCACTACAGAATCCATTGCTACACACGTAGTTTTAAGAGGGGAATTGCCCCCTATTCCCCCCCAGGGTTATTAAGGGGAAACATATTTCGAATTTCCTCTGTTGGTCAATGCTAACTTGTCAAGCCTATCAAGTTTGAACGAAATTGATCAGTAAATGAGAGAGAAATATTAATTTTTGTTTTTATTTTTTGATTTATTTGGACTTTACCTATCGCTTCTAGTGTTTAAAACTACACTACGTTTCGGGAGGTAAGGAAACTCCTCCCGTTATCAAGTGAACCCTACTTACATCTACATATCAAATTCTTACACATAACTAACCTACATTTTTTTTATTTTTAAATATTTTTCTTTTACATTTTAATTTACACTAACACAAAGATTAGTGTAAATTAAAATGTAAAAGAAAAATATTTAAATATCAAAAAAAAAATGTAGGTTAGTTATGTGTAAGAATTTGATATGTAGATGTAAGTAGGGTTCACTTGATAACGGGAGGAGTTTCCTTACCTCCCGAAACGTAGTGTAGTTTTAAACACCAGAAGCGATAGGTAAGTCCAAATAAATCAAAAAATAAATTCAAATCCATCACTATTATGAGTTTCACAAATACAGGAGTAATTTTTGTATTCCCTATACGAATAACATTGGACAATGTACTGTGTTTAACCGCAAAATGAAAATTTAAATTTTCTCCGCAACCAGACCAGTAATCGTAGAATAATAATTCAAAATACTAAATTATTTAGTTTTTTTAGCTATTTTTAATTGTGAATAGTAATCTTTATTAGCATTTATATTTTTTATTGAAAAATACAAACAACTGAATTTTAGATGTTTTAAGTCTTGTGATTTCTGAACCCGAATTTTCCCAGGAATGCGGGTGGTGTCATTTTGTTTGAAACGTAAAGCTCCACAAACCTCTAAAGTTTAATTAAAATCGTTAGAGCCAATTTTGAGAAATTTGGATTTTTCATGGTCTTTAGCGGGGTTTGGGGGATGATTACCCTTAAAAATAAAAAATTAAAAAAAATGAAAAAACACGTGGAGGTATCGTGGATTAGTACATACATACCAAATCTCATCGAAATCGGTCCACTGGTGTCGTCTCTAGCTCTGTACACATCCATATAGAAAGACGGACAGACAGACAGACAGATAGACAAAAAGACAGACATCACGTAATAATCACTTTTTTGGATTCAGGGAGCACCAAAACGAATATTTCCACTAACAACTCAAATTCGAAAATTTTGATGATAACAATACTTTCTCCATGTACTATGTGTAGGGGGGAGAAAGTAATAAACGGTATCAGGAAACTGACACAGGCTTTCTCCCTTTTAGCCCAACTTTAATGAATAAATTACTTTTTATTTACTATATATAGAACACAAAGCACGGTCGAATGTACAGAATATCTTGTAAAGGAGTTCGCACGCAGCACGCTGACGTGAGGGAAGTGAATTTCCACATTAAAACTTTTAAAACTCAAAATCAGTGTAAAAACTTACATTTGTCCAATTTTTATTTAAATCTGAAAACACTGATTTTTAGGCTGTTCTGATACTCCTGTTTTTAGTTACTTGCAAAGCTGGGAATACAATTTTGCGCATTATAAGGTTAGGAGAATGTCCAGACAGGCTTGAAAGTAGGCGAGGGGTTGCTGGGGATAATAAAAGTACTCTAACAAAGGAATAACATGCTTTTCTAGTGTAAAACCCCCATAAGACAACGTACTGTGTTTACCCGATACACATTTTCTTTAATAACTCGGTAAATATTTATGCTAGAATGACGAGAGGGGGCTTAAAACTTTCGCCTCTCTAATTACCATCTTTGTACATGCATTAATTTTACATCTGGGGCTTTTCCGACCCTTTTTGGGCCCAAAAACTCGAAATTTGAAAGATTAATCCCCAAAAAATGGGTTTAGAGTTTTCCGATTGTTTTGCCCAACGAACTTGTCCAACAGATTATAGACAGAAATGTTATTACCAAATTTGAAGTAAATCGGACAAAAAATACGACCGCTAGAGTGCATCCACATATATATATATATGTCTATATATATATATATATATATATATATATATATACAATTTTGAACGACCCCCCAAAACGTGTTCAGGGGGTCACATTAGGAACTTCTATGGTGGTCCCGGGCTTAAGTTTCACCGTGCAGGTCATGCTAATAGTTCACTTTCCAAAGGAAATTCCCTAACAAGTTGTTTTCAAAAATATCCACCCAAAACCCTGTTTAGGAGACACTACAGAATCCACCGCTACACACGTGGTTTTAAGAAGGGAGTGCCCCCTATTCCCCCCCTCAGGGTTAATAAGGGGCAACATATTTTGAATTTCCTCTGTTGGTCATTGCTAACTTGACAAACTTATCAAGTATGAACGAACTTGATCAATAAGTAAGAGAGAAATAGTAATTGTTGTATTCCCCATAAGAATAAGATTGGACAACGTACTGCGTTTACCGCAAAATGAAAATTTAAATTTTCTCCGCAACCATTAATCATAGAATAGTAATTCAAAATACTAAATTATTTGTTTTTCGAACTCTTTTTAATAATGAATAGTTTTTTTATATTTATATTTTTTATGAAAATCCAAGAAACTGAATTTTTGATATTTTTAGTCTTGTAATTTCTGAACCCGAATTTTTACAGAAATTACATACAGAGGGTGGTGTCATTTCATTGGAAAACTAAAGTTCTACAAACGATTAAAGTTTAATCAAAATTGTTAGAGCAGTTTTTGAGAAATCTTGATTTTCCATGGTTTTTGGCGGGTTTTGGGGGATAATTACCCTTCAAAATAAAAAATTACAATAAATGAAAAAAAACGCCTGGAGATATCGTGGATTAGTACCTACATACCAAATTTCATAAAAATCATTGGACCATTGGTTAGGGCTCTAGCTCTGTACACATCCATACAGACAGACACACAGACATCACGTAAAATCACTTTTTTGGGTTCAGGGAGCACCAAAACAAATATTTCCACTAACAACTCAAATTCGAAAATGTTTACGAAAATATTACTTTCTCCAAATACTATGTATAAGGGAGAAAGTAAAAATTGGTGCTGGAACAACTAGTGACGCAATAATGGAATTTTCACACAGTTAGTAAAAAGGTTACGTATGTAATATATTTCGAGGTTTGGGAAGCGCCCAAACGTACCAAAGTGTATCCTCAAAGAGTCTGTTTAAACGTAATTTTTCAGTTAATGAAAAAAACGATGGTGAAGTTCATATAAATGAATTCAATACGATTCGAGGCAAATAAATACTTGAAATCATAAAGAGCACGTTAAAAACAAAAATCAACATAGCAGAGCCTGAGCGAACGATGTTTCCATTCTGAATGAAAGCCTTTACGTCAACAGTAGGACGTGTTAAATGGAGAAAGCTGTTTGCATTCCTGATCTCAATGTTGACTGAACGTAACGCTCTGCGTCCTTTTGAATTTTTAAGTTTTAAATTCGCGTTATTTTAAGTTATTAGTTAAGCAATACGAGATCGCACTTCAACTCGTCCGTTCATATTTTTGCTTTGAGTGGTTTGTAAGTTATTACTGCGTAACCGTTGTTCTTCTGGTACGAGTTTTATGATCATAATTCTTTGTCAACTACGTATACATGTCGTGCCTTGGGGCCGAGCTTTGTTTGAAGATACGGATATTGATACTTTATCAGTTTACTTGGAATTGATTTATTGTTATTCTTTGAACTTCACATGGGTGTAATAACAATTCTGTTATTTTTAAATAAGTTTTTTTTTCAAAGTTGCTGTTGAGATTGTGTTAGGAATTTCACCTATCTGAAAACCAACATTCTCAAAGTGGCGAAGGCTATGGCCTTTCGCCAAATAGGAAAATTCATTTTTAGAAAAACGTTGCAAATATCAGAATTAGTACCGGGGAGACCAAGCCAAGCTCGGTGGAAGAAATAAACGGTATCAGGAAACTGACACATACTTTCTCCCTTTGAGCCCAACTTTAATGAATAAATTAATTTGTATTTACTATATACAGAATACAAAGAACGGTCGAATGTACATAAAATCTTGTAAACAAGTTGTTTTCAAAAATATCCACCCAAATCCCTGTTTAGGCGGCACTTCAGAATCCATCGCTACACACGTGGTTTTAAGAGGGGAAATGCCCCCTATTCTCCCCCAGGGTTATTAAGGGACAACATATTTCAAATTTCCTCTGTTGGTCAATGCTAACTTAACAAGCATATCAAGTTTGAACGAAATTGATCAATAAATAAGAGAGAAATAGTAATTTTTGTATTCCCCATAAGAATAACATTGGACAGCGTACTGCGTTTACCGCAAAATGAAAATTGAAATTTTCTTCGTAACCAGTAATCGTAGAATAGTAATTCGAGATACTAAATTATTTAGATTATTGAGCTCTTTTTAATGGTGAATACTAATATTTTTTATATTTATGTTATTTTTTATGAAAAATAAAAAAAACTGAGTTTTTTGATATTTTAAGTCTTGTTATTTCTGAATCCGAATTTTTACAGAAATTCGGGTGGCGTCATTTTATTGGAAAACTAAAGTTCTACAAACGGATAAAGTTTGATCAAAATCCCTAGAGCCGTTTTTGAGCAATCTTGGTTTTTCATGTATTTTGGTGGTTTTTGGGGACCCTTAAAAATCAAAAATTCCAAAAAATGAAAAAACACCTGTAGATATCATGGATTAGTACCAACATACCAAATGTCATAAAAATCATTGGACCATCGGCTAGGGCTCTAGCTCTGTACACATCCATACAGACAGACAGACGGATACACAGACATCACGTAAAAATCACTTTTTTGGGTTCAGGGAGCACCAAAACAAATATTTCCACTAACAACACAAATTCGAAAATGTTGACGAAAACATTACTTTCTCCACATTCTATACATAAGGGTAGAAAGTAAAAATATGTATATATGCAATCTTTATTCAAAGGTTGTAGTTACTGGTTTCAAGAAATCACTCGTTCCTATTTTACCATATGTAGGTAAGTGTACGTTGACAGTTCACTGGTTATTTATTCCCTGCTGTTATGATACTATTATTTTGATTTTACACTCCCATAAGGACTGTGTTAAAATCTTTAAAATGAGTTTTTTTTTTACAAAATATGAAAATATGAATCGGCTTTTTAGGCCAAAAAGGCCCTGATTCCAAAGTATAAGCAAAATCCTTTCGCCGGATTCCCAGATAAATTTTGCAAAGAAACAAACAAAGAGACAAAGTCATTGCTCGTATTAGATTATTGGATATGGACATTTTATTCTACCGGAATGTTGATATTAACATGAATTATAATCCAAATAAAATAGGATTAAATGATAATTAAATCAACCTGTACACGTAACGTCAAAGATATGCATTTCAAAGTACATTTTAAGATATTTGTTATATCACGTCAATATTATAGAATACAAAGTCTGATAGCTGTAACATTTAATGGGTTCCTGTCGTATATTAAACGCATTACTCTGCATTAAACACATTACTCAAAATGGTAATAATTGAGTGTCGAACCACTCAAATATTGGTTATTGGAAATCACCCTTCGCTGTGTAGATTATTGGAGTTTTTTTGTAATATAAAAATGTAAAATAATTTTACTGTATATATTAATAATGTTATAAAATAGAATTTCAGTATTCTAAGAAATATCCAAACTTTTACATATTTTATTTAAGATAGGAAATACAAATATAAAAGATCCAAGAGACATTACAAATGATAGTTTGTAAGACTCGACGACATCGCTCTATACATCGTGCTATCTCCCACATCCTATTGAACTGTCATCCTGTATTGATGACGTCACTTGCTTTTTCTTTTCATGCCATCACCATTTCACCATTCTATATATTTTACAGGGTACTCTATATATAGATTTTTGAAAGAAAAATCTTTCCGTTTTGGTGATACAATTTTTAACAGAATAAATAAGTTTAATTGAAATAATACAAAATTATAAGTCTATAAAAAAAACTGAACTAAACATCTTATGAAAAAAATCAGATATAGCTTTTTAAACGCAAATTGCAAAATAATCCACCAGTAGAATATTTATTTAGTTTAAAAATGTCTTCCTAAATGATATCAATAACAATAAAATCTACATAATTTGAATAATACAATATGCATTGATGAGGGCTATCGATATAAACAGTATTCCTTTCTTTTTCACTATAACTACCCTTTTACTCATTACTTAAAAAACATTGAATTATTTTACGTCATTAAAAGTAATTTATAGGGTAGTATTTTACTATTTTTACATTTCGGTTTTCATTAAATGTACTCTCCTAGGTTATCATACTATAATCCGGGATATTGGTGTGTGGTTGGGCTCACAATCACAAACCACCACTGGTAATTTGGGTATTAGTTAATGGCTCCATATAAACCATGATTGGTTTGAGTCAGTTTAGTTACTAATGAGGGTATACAAAGTCTTTATTTTAATGTATGTCTAAATATAGCAAAATGTAACTTATGCTGACCTTAACTCTTTACACGATAATGTTAGAAGACATTATGGAAGAATAAAGATGTCTTAAAATAACGTGTTAATGCTAAACTCACTGTAACCTGATTAAACTCAAAACATATTAGATATAAACAATATCGAAAATATCGATTAACCAGCCGATTAACTTACAAATTGATTGAATTTTGGCCATAAATCTAAAACAACTAAGTATATTCTAAATTAAGAATGAAAGGAATTTTTAAATGGTTTAAAGTACAAAGACTAAAAGAACATTTATGAAATTACCAATCAATATTTGTTGGCTTGACCCAACCCTCATGGAATTCCAAACCATTCCAAACGCAATATTGGGTCGACCCCAATACAATGAAACTCTCTGTCTTTGTTATTTTATTTTATTTTTTGAATATATCCTATCTATTAAAAAATATATTTGTATCTTTTGGTATTTTTATTTGTTGTATTTCTTGAACATATATCTCGACTATTTGAGCATTATTGAGATTTCTTACCTGATACAAAATTTCATTAAGTTTTGCTGCATCGTACCACTTCTCTTCAACCTCATTATTTTTAATAAATTTGAGAATGTAATGGTTCTTAATCTGTCATAAATATATACATATAGCAGTTCATTGAACCTTAAACACCTTAAAACAGCAGTATTTTAAGGGAAGTCTTAGGGTCTTAGGGTTTGTATTTAATTCTACTTATAACTAGACTTGTTTACGTATTAATTTTGTTGATTTAGATAATGTATGAGTCATGGCATTTAGAATGTTTATTAATAATTTTAATTCAAGTTAACATTATGAAAATAGGGATAGTATAAACAAACTAGTTTTTTCAAACCTATTATAACAAAACCTAATACACTGAATACAAAAACATAAACACTCTTGGTCCTCTATTCTGTACCTTTAAATAATTTTGTTTTTTTATTTGTTGTTGTAAATTACATATATGAAACAAAAGGCAAAAAATAAGAATTATTACGTCAAGCTCATTAATATTAGGATATTAGGTTAGGCTTATTAAAAATGCGGAAAGGTTTATTTTCGTTAGTTAAAGTATTAAATGTACATGTAATAATTAAAGTCTATCTTTAATTAATTACATTGACATCTTATCATGTTGAATGTCATGTTGGCACTAATAAAAATACCCCCGTCGCAGAAAACCTGCGTACTCAGCTAATTTACAATGAATATATATGGGTATCACTGCTACCTAGAGCCACTTACTAAGTTTCACAAAAATACATTCATTACTAAGTGATATATAGCATTTTATTTATTCTCCATAATAATACAATTATAATTGAATACGCAGGTTTGCTCCAACAAGGAAAATAATAAATGTGTTTTTTTGCAGTTATCAATATAAATCAACCAGGTGAAGCTACATACAAAGTTTTATTAATTTTGGTTCATAACTAAGGGAAATATAAAACTTTACTTATTATACATATGATTATACAGGTTTGCTTCTACTGGGAAAAATCACCAAAAACCATTTTTTGTGTGATAATATCAATATACCACAACTAGTTGAAGCCACATACTAAGTTTCATCAATATACATACATAAATAATTGAAATATAACATTTGATTTATTCTCCATAAGGATAACATTGGACAACGTACTGTGTTTAGCACTTTGAATATCACTGCAACGGTAGGACGTAAAACAACAATTAAAACGCCAAAATGATTGTTTTGTAGAGTCAAACTAATTGCTAGAAAGAAATGTGGAGTTTTTAGTGAAATTATCTGAGAAAAATCTATAAACCGTATTCCCATAAGATTAACATGGGAAATTTAATGGCCACCATTTTTACTTTTCTCCACAACCACTAAACCTAGCTTAATGATTGAAGATCCTAATTTTTTTTAATCTCTATAAAATGGCTATAACCAAAATCTATTGTTTTTAAAATTGTAGGGTAAAAAGTTTCAAAACTGATTTTTGGAAAAAGTTAAACCCCCATAAAACCCCCTTCAAATAGACCGATCGATCTGGTTTTCGAACTTAAAGTCATAAGTGTTACTTATGTGCCAAATTTCATTACATTTGTGCCAAATTTCATCAAAATCGGGCACTTCTTTCGAAAGTTATCGCGGTAACGGACACATACATTTATATATATATATATATATAAATTGGAACGAATAGTGTTTTTGGCATCTGGGGACTTCAAAACAAAAAGTTATCATGATCTCGGGCTTAAGTCTTACCATGGTAAGCTACGGTAATAGCTTCTTCCCTTTAGGGAAAATTCGCTAAAAGACAACTGATTAACACTCTTCTCTTGCGAATTTATAAGTATAATCAAATGCTTGTTGTCTAAGTTGTTATCTTGTCGCTGGGCATAAATATCACTTAAAACTAAAAATACTGTAAACATGTAAACATGACAAAAATATTAATCAATAATTAAACTCTAAGAAGGACAAACTTATATTTGAAAAAGATTTAATCTGAGCATCGATTAACGTTTTGCGAACAATGCTTCCATACCCAAACATCGCTCTAAGGAAAGTTCCAATTCTCTCCATCTGAAGCTGAAACCATAAAACTGTCATTGAGCCTCGGTGAACCGAGTTCAACGGGCTGTGTTGTAATCCTATCACTGGTTTTGGTTGAACGCTTTACAATGCTGTCTTAAAACGCTCTACCTCGGCTATTATATCTTTTAATGTTATGAGGTTTTTAAAGACATTTCAAAACGTATTTTTTTGAGGTCGATTACCAAACCTATTTAGTAAAAATCAGTTAAATTAACTGAGAAAATAAACATATATGTTTTAGAGCTTTTAGAAAAAATACCCTGAGGTGAGTGAAATGACAAAATTCCACAAATTAATTTTAGAATATATTTTTCAACGCCATCTCCATTTTTGTTAAGAATGAATTACAAACGCTTTTAAGGTAAAGCGGTCCAAACCCTTCAAATTTTTGTGGACATCCCGGGATTTGAACCCGTACCCCTTGAACCGAAGTCTAAGACGCTAACCGTTATGCTAGTGAAACGGGCCCAATTCGCTCTTTATTTGTGTGGGAAGAATCTATTTCTAAATTTCTAAATTAGTTAATAATAATCTAAATTTCTAAAGTTCCTATTTTCTGTTGATATTAAAATTTCTGTATACCATATACCCCCTTCAAGGAAACCAGCACTAATGACAACACATGTAACTCATAATCGCATGAGGCAGATTACCTATTTGCGATTACTTATTCATAAATAGACAATTTAATTGTATTAATTTCCATAAGATTAACATTGGCAAACGTACTGTGTGTGTTGACAAATGATATATCTCTGTAAGGGATTAACGAATCCAACAAAATCAAACTAAAAGAATGTTTGTTTATGTTGTTAATTGTTTGGAATTATTGTTTTTATGAGTCGATTCTACTCGTGATTATAAACATCAGGGTTTTACTCAAATTACCAGTTACAAAAATTAACTAGCTAAATATTATAAAAAAAACATAAAAATATCTAGATTAAAGGTAGCATCATTGTATGGTGGTATCATATTTGTAAACAGTTTCGGATTTTATATAAAAACACTCATAAACTAAAGTAACGATTCAACATACTACGATTTTCCTTACCTTTATAAAGTGGTCAAAACAAAGTTTGTTTCTAAGCAATTAAAGATGAGAAATACAGATGTTTGAAAAATGTTAAAACCCCACAAAATCCCATTCATATAGTTCTATAGTTGTTCGCAAACTCATAAAATGTAAAGCATTCTATTCGCAGAATGCATAAATTCATTGACATATTTAAACGTTTTCAGAAGTTATCATGTTAACAGACAACCCCCTTTACAAAAAACAAAACAAAAATATCAGTCTATTACAGGTATCGCGGATTGGGGGGGCGTCATGTTTGTTATCCACCCTGTAAATATCCTGTCATATTGCCGACGCAGTTTCGGCAATATGTTTATAATTTACTCTGACCTTGTTTATGTTGATCTTTAGAATGTTTGTAAGGGTTTGTAAGGGTTGTAAGGGTTCCTGTGTGTAATAGGAAGTCACGTAACTAATGAAATAAAGGCAACAATATAGGATAGTTAGTCAAACTTTTTCAATTTTAAATATAAGTAAGTAAGACTCATTTGATAAACGGGAGGTGTTTCCTTTCCTATTAAACGTTAGTGTTGTTTCATATGGTATAACTGAAATTTTATGTCCAAACAAATTATCTCAATATATATAAATAAATGTTGTAACACGTATATGACAAATACAGTTATTGTGTTCGACATAGTGGTCACATGACCTAGTAGGTGCTCGATGATATCGTTAAGACTATAGTGTTGCTTATTATACTTTCTAAACCTTAGAGTGTGCTAGAGATAATTATTTATTGTAAACATTTTGAGTCTAAACATTTCCTGTGCCAAATTTACCTAAAAGAACACAGAACAATAAAACTGTATGGTTAGCAAAAATTTTGAGTAAGACACTTTTGAGATCTAACAACTTCATACTAGGGAAAAAGGATATAATATACGAAATTATGGTCCATGTAAATGTTATATATTTTTTTGTATATATGTTTGGTTCTAATAATTTTAGCAGTGCAGACGTTTTGGAGGATCACGAGAAGCTCACTAAAAGGAAAGTAAAAGTCTTTGATACTATAGATCGAAAAGGTTCGGAGTTAAGAATACAAAAGCGTCCCTTTTGAAAGAAGCTTTTGTTGGAAATGCCTGCTCAATTGGCTGAGAAAACTCTTTTAAAGTTAGGTTTAAAGTAGGTTAGCCTAAAATTTATACAAACAGTACGGATTATGTGTATACAAAATAATAACTTAAATCCAGCAAACAAGATATAAAGAGTAAAAAATTAAAATTAAATACCAACTAGAAAATATCTACCAGATAGATATACTTCAACAGCTTGATTACATAGTCATTTAAGAAATTAAGTGGAAACACCAAAGGGAGTTTATATGAAAGAGGGATTTAAATGCAATGTGTTTATAAATCATATGAATAACATGATTACGTTTCGTCTAAAGATCAGAATCAACTACCAACTATTACTGAGCTCGTCTCTCCAATCCCTCTACAACTGAGGCATGTCTCTCAATAGGGAAAAAGGATATAATATACGAAATTATGGTCCATGTAAATGTTATATATTTTTTTGTATATATGTTTGGTTCTAATAATTTTAGCAGTGCAGACGTTTTGGAGGATCACGAGAAGCTCACTAAAAGGAAAGTAAAAGTCTTTGATACTATAGATCGAAAAGGTTCGGAGTTAAGAATACAAAAGCGTCCCTTTTGAAAGAAGCTTTTGTTGGAAATGCCTGCTCATTTGGCTGAGAAAACTCTTTTAAAGTTAGGTTTAAAGTAGGTTAGCCTAAAATTTATACAAACAGTACGGATTATGTGTATACAAAATAATAACTTAAATCCAGCGAACAAGATATAAAGAGTAAAAAATTAAAATTAAATACCAACTAGAAAATATCTACCAGATAGATATACTTCAACAGCTTGATTACATAGTCATTTAAGAAATTAAGTGGAAACACCAAAGGGAGTTTATATGAAAGAGGGATTTAAATGCAATGTGTTTATAAATCATATGAATAACATGATTACGTTTCGTCTAAAGATCAGAATCAACTACCAACTATTACTGAGCTCGTCTCTCCAATCCCTCTACAACTGAGGCATGTCTCTCAATAGCAGGTTGTCCAAAGAGTACTATCCGAAATCTCCATTCAAGGGAGTGCAAACTTAATCTTTATATATTACTTCAATATTAAGTAAATATTGAAATTGAAATTAAATAGTATTTTTTAATTCTTGTTATAGACGGTTCCTTCTTTATTAAAGTTGTATACAATAGTGTCACTGTTTTAATAACTTAAAGTAGTTACAACAGTGTGAAACTCTTCAACTGCGTAAACTACTTTTCAGTAATTTAATAATTTTCTAATTTTCATGGTTTTTTTAATGTTTTAAAATAATTTCTTGACCATTTAATATAATAAATTAATTTCCAGATATTAAATCAAAAAGGTCAATTGAAATAATATATGCCATTATGTCTAGAACTTTAAAATACTATATTATTTAGATTAAAGCTAGAACCTGTTAACCATCTTAGTAAAACCATCTTAAACCGCATTAAACGGCCTGTTTCGTAATTCTGCTGAAATCACTGGTTTACTAACATTTTAGTCGTCGTGTTAGAATACTCATTAATTACTTATTAGGGGTCATTATCAGGATTCATAATCATCTGGAACAACAAATTTATAAACATCTTCACTATGGTTTTTTATTGGTAATATATAACAAAAATAGCTGTCCATATTCCTTTTAGGGTCGTCTTGGTGTATATTTGAGATTATATTATATTTTGAAAAATAAAAATATTCATGTTCAAACTAGATTCACATAAGAGTAAGTTAGAAACGTGTGCGGGTGATTTATAAAATAAAACCTCACATTCTCACAATTCAACACGATTTCACATTAGGATAAGGTAATAATAAGGACACATCAATACACATAAATATTTAAACAAGATTCGAATGATGGGAAGTAGTTTTAAGAAAGGAAGTAACAAAGAATAAGTGGCGTTACATCGGTAACATGTGGAGAGATAAGGCGGTACAAGAATGGAAACTGCCGAGGTCTTATAGCTTATCATTTGTTATGTTCAAACAAACTGTCATTTCATATTTCCCACCACAAGTCAATTTCTTTTAGCCGTACAGATAAATGTTATAAAATCTTCCATATGTATGAACCGTATAATTTAAAATAGTTGTTATTTTACTTACGTCGTTAATCCAATTTTGTTCGTGATGAACGCGTTTTGGCGCTAGGCCATCATCAGCATCCATACACTGTACACTAGGTTATTCATGAGATCTGCGTTGTGTAGGTCTAGTAGCAAACTGCGTCATGTTGATAAAAAACTAATATATACACACATTACGAAGATACACACGACTAACAAAAATACTACTATCAAAACCTCGTGTGCACGAGTAAGGGAGCCGGCTCGGAACTGCCGTGTCAATATCGCGGCGGACCTCCTGAACCTATTGGACGTTGTAATCTGCCATCCTTGTCTCTCTGTTTGTCCTTTTAAAACTATTCTCATATATTGGATTGGCTTCAGAGTGGATCCTTTCATTCAAAATGTTATCCCCATCTTTACATAATAACACGAGGTTTTATAATAGTGTTTTTGTCGTGTGTATGTCCGTAATGTGTGTAAATAATCATGAATAATCTAGTATACAGTGTGTGGATGCTGATGATGGCCTAGCGCCGAAACGCGTTCATCACGAACAAAATTGGATTGATGACGTAAGAAAATAACTAGTTTGTCATTATCAATCCGTGCTACAAACCGCACATAACGTGTAATTTAAATATGTTTATTATTTGTGCTAACTTGATAAGAAAACGTCATTTCATGGATAAATATTATGTGTCTGAGAAATGTAATGTAATTTGATGTTGTATTTATAAGATCTAATAAAAAAAAGTTGTAAAGGAAATACATTGATTCATTTTCTTAGGTAGAACCACCCTTCTTCTAATTTAGTTGTTCATATCACCTTAAAATAAGATGATAAAGATACAATTTTCTTGTTTCACCAACCAGTTTAAGAGATGTTACATCTGCATTAACATTCTACAAATATATGCTACCCATTCATTAATAATTTTCTTGAAGCCACAAAGGAGAGATTATCCAAAATCCGCTGTAAAATTTAATATTTGTCTTACGGTTTTCACATGTAAAATATGTTTTGGTACAGTTTCATTAACAATTTTTCGGACCGGTAATTTTTTGAACTTGCCAATGCGCAGCTTGCGGATGGAAACATTTGTTTTGATTGTAGTTTATCACCATAACGTACGTATCATTGTAAGTTGTGTCACCATAACGTTGATAGATAAATAAGTGAAAATCACATATTAAATTGTTAATAATTGTTATGGTTTTTAATTGTTCACCACTTAGGATTTAGCTGAAATAAAAATCTTCGTAATGTTGATTATTGGTTTTGATGAAGTATTAAGGTAATATGGCGTATTAATAAGAACACCTTTGTAAATAGCCTATTAAAATATTAATAAAAATCTTGTAAATATCGTAAACTGCTTAGTTTAACGAAGCTGTCTTACTTTTTATGTCCATTATTTCCCCCAGTCTAGGTTGTGGTAAAGTATCATTTTTTCACTCATAAAAATGTGCAATTCAATTTTTATTTTTATTGCTGCTGTATTAAAAATCCCAGAAATGTAACAAATATTACAGGAAGAACGAATGTTTATTGTAGGCACGTTTTTGAGGCATTTTCGTTTTTGGATATTTGTCTTTAACCGAATAATTTTTCTAAATCAAGCCTGTTATAGTTTGCCCAACTTATTTATTAAGGGGAAAGAAATAACTTCATCTTATCTATTTAACAGCTAAATATAGGGGAAAATAATTAAAAATACAAATATTTTACAATCACGCTTTAAATGCAAAAACGCAATTATGCTAAATAAGTCATAGTGGTTTGCTTTACAATCATCAAGTTGATCAACATATTGGAAAATGGCAGAATTTCTGAACTCTCACATTTTTAATGGACACTAAAAGTTTTAGAAGGTTTCTAATTTTAAGTTTCTTGTGAGTCTTTTGGTTTCTAAACACAATATTTGGATGTTGGACTTATCAAATTAACACCCTGTATTGCAAAGGTTTATCGTTTTGGCTTCTGTGTACATTTAAAAAAAAAAGCTAAAAGATTCTTATATCGTCATTAATTAAGTTGCTGAAGCGGTAAATAAAATCCGGTAATTAAAAAACACTGCTAAATTTGTGTTGTGTAAAAATATTGTAATATACAGAGGAAAACATTATTTATCGAATGCTTTTATTGTATATATGGTGAAGGAAAATATATTAGCTAAGAGCATTTCCAGTTTTCTTGATATACGACCGTACATGTTATTCAAAACTAGTTTCCTGCTCTGAAATATGGCTACTGTCTCGCCTAAGTTGAAAGTTATGTCTTATATTCACATCTTCCGCCACGTATTAGTAACTCTTTATTTATGGCTCGACACTTTAATATCCTGAACAGATTTATTTTGCGTACATTTTTCAAATATTTATTTTCCTCACTACTACCGGTTATAGTAAATATCTAGAGTTTATGTTAGTAGTAATGATTGTTATTAATCTAATATTTTGTACAATCAGAATGAAAAATATATATTTACAAAGTAAAAATTAGTGAACTAATTCATGAGCTTGTTTTGAAAATCTATAATATGAGCTGACAGCAATCATGAGTCGACAGTATGAGCTTATGGGTATATGTGAAAGAGTGGTCAACATAGTACTTTTATAATGACGGTTTATTGTCGCTGCCAAACTACATAAATTCAAAGCTTCTAGGGGGATGAAAGCAACTATGTCGTTTAGGTATTATAGAACTATTTCTAGTCTGAAAAACGCTTATTTAACAGTATACATGATTAAGTAAGGGACAAGTCTTCTCAAAAAAGAATGTGTTATTTCACAGATTAAACATTATAAGTCATGTATATTTTGGAAATCATTGTCTTTGTTCTTAATATAACCAAGCGGACATTCGTGACACATGAATTGTTGCGTATGCATTTGTTCTTGGATGTAGTATTGTATTATTTCTTGGAATACTTTGTCATATTGCGAGTAAACACAAGGTGTTTGCTCAAGAGACTAACTTCCTTATCATAATATGACTTTTACATTATTCTAATATGATAGTATGATAGGCCTGCAAATATGTGATTGAAGAGCGAAGAGATTTAGCCTTGGACAGTTGAATATTTCGTTAAAAACATTACAGAATATTAAATCTCTAGATTGTTTAAACTGTGTTTTAGCGAATTTCCCTTATAGGGAAGAAGCTATTATCGTATTCGGCATGGTAAGACCTAGGTCTGGGACCATGGCAACTTTTCGTTTTGAGGTCCCCAGACCCCAAAAACACCATTCGTTCGAAACTGTATATATATATATATATATATATATATATATATATATATATATATATATATATGTGTCCGTGAGCACGATAACTCTCGTAAAAATCATCCGATTTTGATGAAACTTGGTATAAATGTGTAAAGCAACATTTATGACTTTAAGTTCGAAAACCAGCCGGACCGCTCTATCCTAAGGGGTATGTATTTTGGGGGGGTTTGGTACCCCAAAAATGGGTTTTTCGAATTTTGCATATATAATTTTCGAAATAGTCAAATTTTAGTTCTCACCATTGGATTCAGCTTAAAAAACACACAATTTGGTATTTTTATCATTCCTCTACGTCAATTGGTCACTGAAATATTGAAAGTGCTAAACACAGTACGTTTTCTAATGTTATTCTTATGGGGGAAAAGACAATTTTTATATCTCGCTTATTTATGAACGTATACTAACGAAACTTGGTATACAGCTTCATCTGGTTATGGTCTATTGATATTTGCTACAATAAAACAATTTTTTGCCAAAGGCTCCCGTAGCAGCAAACCTGCCTACTCAGCCCCCATGTTATTCTTGTGGAGAATAATTAAATGCTCTGTCTCCCTTAATTATGAACATAAATGAATAAAAACTGGTATACAACTTCACCTAGTTGAGTTATATTGATATAAGCATAAAAACCCATTTTTGTTTTTCTTGTTGCAGCAAACTTGCGTACTCAGCCTCGATGTTATTCTTATAGAGAATAATTAAAACTGTATATATCGCTTATTTGTGAATATATTTTATGAAACTTGGTAAGTAGCTTTATGTAGTATTAAGACATTTACAGCTCCATTGGAAATTCGCAGAGTATGCAGGTTTGCTGCGACGGGGTATTTAAAATAGTATAACTATGGAAAGTTTAATTTATTGACTACTACGAAAGTGTATGGTTATGACTTATAAAAGGTAAGCTTACTTTGTTATATAGATATAAATTATTTATAGTTTGCTACTAAAACATTTTGCTTTAGTTTTGTAATATAAATAAATACAATATATATTGCACTAAGAAATTAAGACAAAACAATATGCAAACCATATTACAGTATCTTACTTCTTTGGGTAAAGACCGTGTGCATAAAATAATAAAAATATCTGTTTTACAGCCTCATTAATTTTATAAATTTACGTAGTGTTGATTTAATGCCATCCATGAAGGGCTGCAGTATTTGATGAATTACTGCCCGACTTTAGGTAGAGTTTAAAACGCCTGTTAACTTTCTCACAAGATAATGCGTAAACAAACTCTCAGAGAACAAAATAAGCTATGATTTTTTAAGGCTTTTTATATATCTGCATTTAAATATCCCTATTCCGTGTACTTTTAAGATGTAATTTTGTGTACAAATTTTATTTTGCAGGTACATTATTTAAAATAATATTTTATAATTATAATTATTATAGACATCCAGTTATTAAATTCAGTAAAAGGCATGAGTTACACAAGTGGTAATATTTGTTTTCGAATTTTTTCCCCATAGTCATTGTTAACCTGTTTAAATTTGTGGGAGTATATGGATGGTTAACATTTTTAAAGTATTTAAATTAATGTTTATATAATTTATTGAACAATATTTCGATTTACATAGATTTTACTACTAAGAATGTTTGTAATAAATTAAGAAAACATAAATACTTACACCTTTATTGAAAAATAAACTATACAATTAGCAAAGAGTATGTAGTTTGTTTGGCGAAGTAAATATAAGCAGAAAAATAGGTTAGTAGGGTAAATTGGACAGTCCGAGGGCAGGAGGAGTCAGGAGGAGCACCCCCCCCCGAGCCCCCCCCTCGTCTCGTCTGTGACACTTTGCGAATTTTTTTTTTGCGAATTTTTTTTGGGATTTTTTTTTTTTTTTGCGAATTTTTTTTTTTTGCGAATACTAACCTAACCTAACCTAACCTAACCTAACGTAACGTAACCTAACCTAACCTAACCTAACGTAACGTAACCTAACCTAACCTAACCTAACGTAACGTAACCTAACCTAACCTAACCTAACCTAACCTAACCTAACCTAACGTAACGTAACCTAACCTAACCTAACCTAACCTAACCTAACCTAACCTAACCTAACCTAACCTAACCCATCCTAACCTAACCTAACCTCGGATCAGATTTCTGATTGCAGATTCTTGTTCGTCTAGTCGAGCCGAGAAATTTGAGTACCCACAACGTACATTTGGACGATGTAGGGGGGGGGCTGGCTATCTTGGTTACCATAGGTCGGATTTGAATTCTGATTGCAGATTCTTGTTCGTCTAGTCGAGCCGAGAAATTTGCATACCCACAAAGTACATTTGGACGATGTAGGGGGGGGGGCTATCTCGGTTACCATAAGTCGGATTTAAATTCTGATTGCAGATTCTTGTTCGTCTAGTCGAGCCGAGAAATTTGCATACCCACAAAGTACATTTGGACGATGTAGGGGGGGGGCTATCTCGGTTACCATAAGTCGGATTTGAATTCTGATTGCAGATTCTTGTTCGTCTAGTCAAGCCGAGAAATTTGCATACCCACAATGTACATTTGGACGATGTAGGGGGGGCGGGCTATCTCGGTTACCATAGGTCGGATTTGAATTCTGATTGCAGATTCTTGTTCGTCTAGTCGAGCCGAGTCATTTGAGTACCCACAACGTACATTTGGACGATGTAGGGGGGGGGCTGGCTATCTTGGTTACCATAGGTCGGATTTGAATTCTGATTGCAGATTCTTGTTCGTCTAGTCGAGCCGAGAAATTTGCATACCCACAAAGTACATTTGGACGATGTAGGGGGGGGGCTATCTCGGTTACCATAAGTCGGATTTGAATTCTGATTGCAGATTCTTGTTCGTCTAGTCGAGCCGAGAAATTTGCATACCCACAAAGTACATTTGGACGATGTAGGGGGGGCTATCTCGGTTACCATAAGTCGGATTTGAATTCTGATAGCAGATTCTTGTTCGTCTAGTCAAGCCGAGAAATTTGCATACCCACAATGTACATTTGGACGATGTAGGGGGGGGCGGGCTATCTCGGTTACCATAGGTCGGATTTGAATTCTGATTGCAGATTCTTGTTCGTCTAGTCGAGCCGAGTCATTTGAGTACCCACATCGTACACTTTGGATGATGTTTACAAAAAAGGGGCCCGCACCACACTTTTGACCTTTTTTTTTGCATTTTTGGAATCTCCTCGTCAAGCCGAGTATTCTCAGTACCCACATGACATACTTTGGATAATTAATACAAGAGTTGAACAGGGTAACGCTACAACCAACAGAGCTAGCCCATCAGCGCTTGCGGTCAATTGAACTACCAGCGAATGCAAATTTTGAGGAGAATATAATTGCAATGCTTTGAACATATACTGCAAAGGGGGGTGTATCGATACACCCCCCTTCAAGTACTCTGCACCGAGGCAGACGTTCACACAACCGACTGACGCGTCCAGTCTACTGTCTGGGAATGCGGATGTTGTAATTTGATACCTCGACTGGAGGGTGCAGGTGTTCACACAAAAAACCGACAAGTTGAGACCTGTCTGGGAATGCGGATGCTGTAATTTGATACCTCGACGGGAAGACGGCTGACCCTTCTAGGAACCCATAATTATAGACCACCCGCGTCGAATTCCGAGCAATAAATCACCAGTTGTCAAACACCCACGGTATCATTCTTGTTTTAGGCTTCAACAATTCCTGACGTATGGGGGAGCGAAAATCTCCCCCTAACCCATTAAGTGTTAGGGGGAGCGAAAATCTCCCCCTAGTAATTAAATCATCAGAACACCAGTTGTCACGGTCTCATTCTTGTTCTAGTCTTCAACAATTCCTGACGTATGGGGGAGCGAAAATCTCCCCCTAAGCCATTATGTGTTAGGGGGAGCGAAAATCTTCCCCTAAGCGGTGCACGGGTCGCGACACGCCACAGTCTCTTGATAGACTTCTTCGAAGACGGACGTCTACATTAATTCGATAACAATGTCGTTTATTCATCAGAAATCGTGTGAATGTGTGAAGACTGAACTGGACTTGTTTTCGTTACCGCCTACGCAGACCAGCATCGAGAGCGGTAAATGGGTTCAATACAAACCGATCTCATCGCTGACGGACGATTCGCCAATAGAGTTTGTAATACCCGGTCACGGTGACGAGTACACGGACCTGACACAAACGTTATTATACGTGAAAGCCGCTATTGTGAAACAGGACGACACTAAAGCGGACGGTGGGCAACCTGCTAAAGAGGTGGGCCCGGTGAACAATTGGCTCCACTCGATATTCAGTCAAGTGGATCTCTATCTCAATCATAAACTGGTGTCACCACAAAACAACACGTACGCTTACCGTGCCTACTTGGAAAACCTTTTGAACTACGGATGTAGTGCGAAGAATTCGCACCTGACTAGCGAGCTGTTTTTTGAAGATTCGGCCGGACTAATGGACGATTGTGACGAATTGAACGAGGGATTGAAAAAGCGTCGCGATCACACGAAAGAAAGCGATGTTTGCGATATGGTCGGTCGATTGCACATCGATTTGTGCAATCAGAACAAATTCATGTTGAACGGTGTCGAGATGCGATTGCAACTTAACAGATCCAGAAACTCGTTTTGTATAATGTCCAAAACGCTAACTACCTACAAGGTGATAATTAAAGAGATTAGTCTTTTCGTACGTCGATGTAAGATCAATCCGAGCGTATTGTTGGCGCACAGCAAAACTCTCGAGACCGGCACGGCCAAGTATCCGATCACGCGTGTAGAAGTGAAATCCTTCACACTACCCTCCGGTATAATGAGTAAAGCTTTAGACAGCGCATTTCTCGGTCAGTTACCGAAACGTGTGATAATTGGACTGGTCAATAATCTTGCGTTCAACGGAGATTTCAAGAAGAATCCCTACAACTTTCAACACTACGATATGAATTATCTCGCATTGTACGTGGACGGTGAACAAGTACCGGCCAAACCGTTACAGCCCGTTTATACATTGAACAGTGAGACATATATACTCTCTTATTACACATTGGTCACCGGCACCGGAATCCAGTTCTCCGACGCAGGTAATGAGATCAAGAGAGGTGACTATCCGTACGGTAATTGTCTTATGGCGTTCGACTTGACACCGGACATGTCCGCGGCTGAGTCGAGTCACTGGAATCTCCTGCGCAACGGTAATCTACGTATCGAAATTGGATTCTCCAAGGCGTTGCCCGAGACCGTCAACTGTATAGTGTACGCCGAACTGGACAACGTAATCGAGATCGATCGTCACCGTAACGTAACAGTTGACTTCAGCGGGTGAATAAAAGCGAACGCCAAACAGAAATATTGTCTGACAGCGAGTGCGTACAGTTTACTTCAAGGGTGAGCAGACGCACCACCAGTCAGTAGTACGGTTGAAGTCGCACGGTAAGGACGTTAACATGGACGCTTACGCTTCTGCGGACGACTATATCAAATCGTTTATTCAGGAGATTGAGGTTATGAACAATAATGCTAGTGATCAGACGTTGGCATCACCTCAGTCGTCATTTGTAAAACCGACAACTGCCTGCAAGAGACGAAGGAGACCAACTCCCATCGAAGTGGAAACCAAGAAACCAGGATGGGTACCAAAACCAACAGATGATTGTCCCATAGTGTCATGGATGGACGATGGGAATACGTTCGCTGTTCAAAACCCGGGAAACAAAGGACAAATTTTATTGAAAATGGAAATGTACGATGGTACAGATATGGTGTTCATGTGTGGTTTATTTTTGGACAAAGATGGTGATATGCACCAAAATGTCAAACAAGTAGTTGATAAAGTGGAAAACATGTGGATCTATAAATCAACAGGAGTACCGAAAATTACAGGCTTAACTCAAACTGTTACACAACGCAGTGCAGTTTCGCAGCCAACGCCTAAGAAGCAAGCTGTGAGGAAGAAACAACGAGTGGCGCCGGCATTCAACTAGAGCATCCGCATTCCCAGACAGGTCTCGACGCGTCAGTTTTTTGTGTGAACACCTGCGCCCGACCCTTCGGACCACCCAAGCAGAAGAAAATGGCGGCGAGGGTTTATAAGGCGGGGCCCCGCCCGATTGAGCATCATTCGCCACCAGACCGCCGCCTCACATAGACCTACTCCAACTACTACTACTAGAGATGTCGAGCAGCAGCACTTTCAAGCCAGAGTTTTCGATTTTGAACGGCACTGCAGTAACCGCGGACCTGAGAGCTACCCTCAACAACTGCAAGTCTGACTCTCCGCTCTACACCAGGATAGCCGATCTCCGAGAGGAATGCGGCTATCTCATCACTGCGATGGAGCGAGCCATCACACCCTTTGGCGAGACGATCATCGTGATCCTGGAGGGGCAGGTCGGGGACGACTTCTTTCTGCGAGTCTACCTGCCTAGGCGCTTCAACGAGGTCCTGAGCAACACCGACATCGAGCGCTACAACAGCGGGTTTGGAGAACGCCTTCGCTTGGTGAAGCGCAGCCCGAGGGGTTCCAATAGCAGATTCACACCTTTGGAGTTTATGTAAAGCAAGACTTGAAGATTATGTTAATACCTTTGTAAATTAGTTTTCGTAGTCAATACTTATAGTCACGTTCAGAACATAACCACTGTATTATTTATTTCACTTAACCCCAAAAATGTCCTTTGGTAGTAAGTTTAAGAGTGTGAGTATGGTAACTGTGAGGTGTTTAGTAGCTCAGTAGTAATCATGGGCTTGATGTGGAAACATCCTTTCTCAGCCATTGTGGCGGGACCTTCGGGTAGTGGCAAGTCTCAGTTTGTGTCAAAGTTTATAAAACACATTACAGAAATGTGTGACACACCATTTACCAGTATAAACTGGCATTATGGTAGTGGTGGTGGTGGTTGTGGTGGTGACCCGAAAAATGTCACCATTAACCACGTAGAAGGTCTACCAAACTTGGAGGATTTTTCTGGTAACGAGCCGATACTTGTGATTATAGACGATATGATGCGTGAGGCCGACAACCGTGTGGTGGATCTTTTCACAAAAGGTTGCCATCATCGCAACATTAGTGTGTTTTTCATTACACAAAATTTGTTTCATCAAGGACGCGGGCAGAGGGACATCTCACTGAATGCGCATTACATTGTGTGTTTTAAGAATCCTAGAGATAGAGTTCAGATTAGGTACTTGGCCAGACAAATATATCCAGACAGCCCGAAATTCATCGAGGAGGCGTACGCTGACGCTACTAGGAATCCACACGGCTACCTACTGATAGACTTGAAACAATCAACAGACGAAAATATGCGAATACGAAGTTGCATATTTCCAGACGATTCTACCAACTATGTGTACTTGCCAAAGAAAAGGTAATTTCGCCATCAGTAGTAATCATGTCGTGCTTGCGAAAGGACGCAGCTCTGATTACGGCTTTCATACACGCAACACCCAAGGAGCGGAAGGCACTGTTAAAGGTGTGTGACAAGAGCCGCATTCGCTCAGTGTGTGAGTGCGCATACAACGTGTTGCGAGGTAACGTTCCTCTGGCGAAGAAGAGTAAAAGTCAGCTAAGCAAACACAAGGCGACGCTACGTCGATTGGTGAAACGCGGCGAAGGCTGGTCAAACAAACGAAAGTATCTCATACAAAAAGGCGGTGGAATCTTTATACCATTACTTTTGAGCGCAGTACTACAAGCAGCACTGAGTAGATAAAAATGACTGGCATCAACAATCAGTTCTATTTGACACTGCCCAGCAACAGTTCGATGCAGTATTATCCGAAAAATACAGTTGCAAATTATATAACACATTTGCCGAGAGCTATTCAACTGGACGCTGGACACTGGGAAATTGCACTTGTGGAAGCGCACTATCCAATGACATTTCTATCTGTCGGTAATGACGAAACAATTGACATTTGCATACAACCGCAAGAGGAAGCAAAAGTGAACATAGAAGCGTTGGCGCGGGTTATGGACAGCACTGCCGATGTAACACCGGTAGTGTCAGCTACTCCAAAACAAAACCACAGAATTAAATTGAAGACTGGTGATTACGCAAATATTCAAGAATTGTGTGATCATATCAATTCACAAGAACTAGCGATTACTTTTGGTGTAAAGTTCACCGTTGAAAACTCATACAACAAATTCATTGAAGTATCGATGGGAACTGATGTTGGAAAAATTACATTAAGTCCAACGTTAGCGCTTCAATTGGGGTTCGATCCGAATGAATTGACGCTGGAAGGTGATGCAGTTAACAAAAGCATCCGTTCGCCCAACATTCGTCTTGGCTTACCGTCACACATGTACGTGTATTGTGATTTAGTCGAGCCGCAGATGGTCGGCGATACAGTCGCACCGTTATTGAAAATTGTCAATATATCCACGTCTACTTATGTATACGGATTGCATAAATCAACATCATTCATTGATCCGCACTATGTGCCTGTTATGAATAGATCTTTTGACAGTGCGGAAATTGACTTAAGAGATAACATTGGTAATCATTTGCCATTCCACTTTGGAACGTCGTGCGTGAAGTTACACTTTAGAAAAGTAGCTAGTCATTAGTGCAAATATGGAACATGCGAAGAAGATGGTAGTTGTGCCGCAAGAGTTGATTGATCGACTGCAATCAAATGCTACGGATAACAGACCGACTAATCTATCCAGTGAAAACAGCCTCGACGCGGAGATGCAACAAATATTGAATAACAAACGTATGGACGATAGTGAAAAGTGGAAATTGTACAAACAGGCGTTACATCGCTTCTTGCATATTGCAGAGAATAGACGCCAACCGATTAGCATACCAATCGTGGAGACGGGCGGGATTGAACATAGTCAACGATCGCACCCCGCTGCGGAAGGTGGTCCAGTGGAAGAGATTGTGGAAACGTTTTCCAAAACTTACAGATCTGATGCCCGCAATCTTTTATGTTTCATGAAACGTGACGGCAGCTTAATCAGTTGGGACAGTGGCTATTCAGTGTACATAAACGGTGTAAAAATCCCAGACTCAAATCTAGTGGATATCTTAAATTGCATAGTAAAGGTGCGTATGCGTGATTACATACCGCCAGGATGGCGGGAAGTGCTCAACGCATTGAAAGCGATGAACGTGCCAAAGGACTATATGAATAATCTAAGAGCACTAAAGGAAATAAATGCCGAATATCGATCATCATTCACAGGAGGAGAAGGATCAGACGATGAAGTAGACACATCAACTGAATAAATACTGAGAACACCGCTAGTAAATCGACTACGATCGGCTAGAGGAAAACGTGTAACATCTACACCGACAGAGCAGTTTGATTTTTCAAATAGAACAAATTTGGACAAGTGGGAAACGTACACAGGATAGGTTTTCATTATGGAGCGTTTGTATTACAATCCCATCGAACCTTCGTCGTATGGCGGTGTAGCTCCTTTAGCGCGAGCTGCAAAACCAGTTTCAAAACGCAAAGTGATTGAATGGTTACAAACACAGGACACTTACACATTGCACAAACCGGCACGCAAGCGTTTCCCGCGCAATCCTTACATAGTGTATGGTCCATTTGAATTGTGGCAAGCGGACTTGAACGATATGCGTGGTCTTAGTAAACACAACGACGGCGTCAACTACCTACTGACTGTAATAGACGTGTTTAGCAAACACCTGTATGTGCGGACGTTGAGGCGGAAAGAAGGAGCTGAAGTGGCCAACGCTTTCGAGGAGATATTTGCCGAAGCGACCGATACACCTCGCTGTTTACAAACCGACAAAGGTACTGAATTCACCGGTGCCAAGACGAAAAGGTTATTCAAACAATACGGAATCATCTATGTCACTACACAAAACCCAGATGTTAAAGCGGCCGTAGTGGAACGCGTGAATCGCACTTTGAAAACACGCATGTGGCGATATTTGACTTACAAAAACACATATCGTTATGTAGATGCGTTGGACAAACTGGTTAGTGCATACAACAACAGCGCTCACAAGAGTCTAGGCAACAGAATACGACCAGTCGATGTGACTGTTGACAATAAGCGAATATTGCATCAGGTATGGCGTCGCATGTTCGGTAAGATACCGCGTCGTGTTAAGGCAAAATTGACAGGCACCACAGTGCGCATATCTAAGGAGAAGGGCACATTCGCAAAAGGTTACGAGACTAATTGGAGTAAAGAAGTGTTTGTGGTGCGTCGTGTAAACACATTGATGCCTCTGCCAATGTACACTTTGGCGGATCTCAACGGTGAACAAGTGACTGGTCAGTTTTACGAATACGAATTACAAAAAGTGACAATATACAATGACCATCTGTTCAAGATTGCTGAAATACTAGACGCTAAGGGTCGTGGTCGCAGTAAGCGTTATTTCGTCAAGTGGACAGGTTACGGAGACGAGTTCAATTCTTGGGTAGGAGCGCAAGATTTGCAAAATGCCTAATAGCAACCAGTTCTATTTGACATTGCCCAGCAACAGCTCAAAGGATTATTTTCCAAAAAACACAGTGTCCAAGTACACTACACATCTGCCGAGACAAATTCGATTAGAAGGCGATGGCGAGTGGGAGATGGCTTTGGTCGAAGCGCATTATCCATGCTCCTTTATGACTGTGGACGATGAATCGTGTATTTGGCTCGACTATAAACTCGTTCTGCCGAGTATTCCCGTCACACTCAGTGTCGAGCACATTATGCTAAAGATGAAACCCGGTTATTACAAGAACATAACCGATTTATTGAAAATGATCAATAAAGCGAAGGATGTAACCCAGTACTTGTACTTTGAGTATGACAAAGAGCAGGACAGAGTCAAGATCACGACAATGGTGGACGGTATAAGCAAAGTGCATTTCACCGAAGCGCTGTCTCTCCAGTTGGGTTTCGATCCGCACGAGAACGTTTTGACAAATGACCTCACAGCGATATGGCCACCAAATCTGACTATGGGACTGCCGACACACTTGTACGTGTATTGTGATATGATTGAACCGCAGCTGATTGGCGACACTACAGCGCCGCTTTTGAAGATTATCAACATTGACAGAGATAACTACACACACGGCGCGCATAAGACTGTGCATTTCATCAGTCCTCATTATGCGCCAGTTATGAAAGGAACATTTGAAACGATCGATATTGACCTAAGGGATCACGCTAGTAAAAAAGCGTCATTCCTCTTTGGGACGTCGTACGTGAAGCTTCATTTCAAAAGAGTAGCTCAGCAATTATGAATACAAACGATCCCTACTTGGCTTACTACCGTCGCCAACAATTGCAGCAGACCGGCGGCAGTATCGATAGGGTATTTCGCGGTGCACCCTACCAGCGCGGACATGGAATTGGCAGTTTCCTAGGCGGTATGTTCCGCACCATCACACCGCTGCTCAAGTCGGGAGGCTCTGCTGTGGCCAAAGAGGCGTTGAAATCCGGTGTTGGATTCTTGGGCGACATGGCCATGCACCAGCGGGATCCCAAAGAAGCCGCTAGAGATCATTTCAGCCAGTTTACAGACTCGCTAAAACGCAGGGCGGAAGGCAAACTTCAACGTGTGCTAAGTGGCGGCGGCGGCTCTCGCGCGAAACACCGTCGCGTAACGCGAAAGAATACCACGAAACACCGACGCGCTACTCCTGCGCGAAAGACTAACGCGAGACTCTCGCGTAAGAGGAACGCGAAGCGCGCCATGTTCGGCGGCCGTCGTGTCACACCGCAGTCTTTGACGAAACTCCTTCGAGGAAGGTCGTCGTCGTCGTCATCCAAGAAGAAGGGCAAGAAGAGGAGGACAGTTAGGAAGAAGACGAGGAAGACGAGGAAAGCAGTGAGGAGAACTTCCGTACGTGATATATTCAATTAACACACACGCTAGCAATGTCGTTTCTACATCAAAAGTCGTGTGAATGCGTCAAGACGGAATTGGACTTATTCTCCCTACCGCCGACGCAGACCAGTATCGAGAGCGGCAAATGGATTCAGTACAAACCAATCTCCACACTGACTGATGATTCGCCCATCGAGTTTGTTGTGCCCGGCAACGGCGAAGAATACACCGATCTTTCGCAAACAATGTTGGAAGTTACAGCGTCTATTGTCAAGTCGACAGGAGCGGCAATCGCAGATGCCGATGAATCGAACAAAATTGGCCCAGTCAACAATTGGCTGCACACGTTATTCAGTCAAGTCGATATGAGTATGAATCAGAAACTGGTCACACCACAAAACAACACTTATGCATATCGAGCGTATATTGAAACATTGCTGAATTACGGCTATGATGCTAGGAAATCACATTTAACATGTGGATTGTGGAACGCGGACGAAGCCGGCCACATGGACAATACTCTGGACGATAACGATGGACTAAAGGCGAGACGAAAAATGACAAATAAAAGTCGTGAAATCGATATGCTCGGTCGCCTACATGTGGACATGTGTAATCAGAACAAGTTCCTGTTGAACGGTGTGGAACTGCGTTTTAAACTGATCCGATCAAAAGATTCCTTCTCCATTATGTCGGATGATGGTGACTACAAGGTGCACATTGTTGATGCGAATCTCTGGATACGAAGGTGTAAAGTTAGCCCCACTGTACTGTTGGCGCACAGCAAGACGCTTCAGACCGGCACATCTAAATACCCAATCACTAGAGTGGAATTGAAAACATTCACACTACCGTTTGGAGTGAGGAGCAAAACTTTGGACAATGTGTTTCTAGGTCAAGTGCCGAAAAGAATTATTGTCGGACTGGTCACCAACGCCGCTTATAATGGCGATTTAAAAAAGAATCTATTTAACTTTCAAAATTTCAAAACCAACTACTTCTCGCTGTACGTGGACGGTGAACAAGTGCCGTCCAAACCGCTACAACCACACTACGAAACCGGCAAGGGAAAATACGTGATGGCGTATCACAGTCTGTTTTCAGGCTCCGGCATACACTTTAGCGATGCTGGTAATCTCATAAATAGAGATGATTACGACGATGGATACTGTCTGATGGCATTCGATCTGACACCTGATATGTCAGCAAGCGACACGACTCATTGGAACCTAGTGCGCAACGGCAGTGTGCGTATGGAGATTGCTTTCGACACGGGGCTCACAGAGACTGTCAACTGTCTGGTATACGCAGAGTTTGACAACGTCATAGAAATCGATCGTCATCGCAACGTGTCTGCGGACTTTGGTGGTTAGATCGTCGGCAGCGGCGTCATCGTCCTCCTCCTCAGTCTACAACCAACATTCGCACAAGATGGATCGTTTATGCAGAGTACCGCGTAAAAATTTAGCATCTCCAATTATTGTGGATTTTCAATGTTTCAAGGACAACGCAAATGACTACATTCTGAAGGAAGTGTGCGTCTTGGAATTGGTCAGTGGAACACTGCTAATGCATCATATCGCCAAATCACCATTCAGTCGAGATTTCCTATCACAAGAGAAACTGCGTGAAAGCTATTGGCTCACAAAACACTGTCACGGATTGGAATGGGACCAAGGTGATATCTGGTATCATGTGCTAGAGGAAAAGTTACGTGCATGTATCGCCAAACGACCGATTGTCTACGTCAAAGGTGCTGAGAAAAAAGAGTTTGTACGATACAATTTCATCACGGATCACTGTACTACTAATGTCATGGATATCAACGATATTGGCTGCGGATCACTATCGTCAATCAACAGTCTACTATCAACAAACGCAGTGCGATGTCGCCACCACAGAACAGCTCACACACGATGCGCTCTAGCCAATTGCATCACATTACGCAGTTGGTTACATCTAAGTACAAATATCGCTGACGCTGATAATTACGCTGACGATGGTGAGAGTGATACCAGTTCCTGCTTTTGTTTTGCTACTAGTACTACTACTCCTACTACTGACTGTGGCGTCGACACAGTAGAATGAATACCTTAGAGATACAAAAGTGTATGGCTAAACTGCCCGTACAGAATGTTGGTGTCTACGCTGCGGATCAATTGCCCCATTATATTTCACCATCTACTGCTATGATTGTGAACACTGATCCACACAATGAAGACGGCACTCACTGGGTCGCTTTCTACCTTAACAAAGGAGGAGGAATAATTGAATTCTTTGACAGCTACGGTCAACCGCCACATCTTCAATTCTACCAAGGATTCCTGAGACGCAACGCTCGTCGCTACCTGTACAACGAGCATCGCCTTCAAAGTGACAACACTCTGGTCTGCGGTCAATACTGCCTTGTATTCCTGTACTGCCGCACCCACTACGGCATGAAGATGAAGGACTTTGTGCAGCTCTTTGAACACTCTTCTTTCGGCCACAACGATGCACTGATCAGAAGACTCTTTGCACAAATGTATACCAATTGAGTTTTGAAATTTTACATTTTTCTCAATAAACTAGTTGTGTACTCAGAATAAAAAAAGAAACATTCTTATTATTTCCCATCCTCACCTCCTTTACCCCAAAGTGGGGCAGATCTATACAATGACATTAGCAGGTGCATTCTAGTCTTCAACAATTCCTGTAGTATGGGGGAGCGAAAATCTCCCCCTAAGCCATTATGTGTTAGGGGGAGCGAAAATCTCCCCCCTGGTAATTAAATCAGTTGAACAACAGTTGTCAACCACAAATTGGGACAGACCTATCATACAATGATTGTAAAGTAACATTCATATCTGAACCTGGTTTATATGAATTAACATATTCCTGAATCATTTTTTTTACTTTAGTATCTTAAGACTATGTGAGGGGAGAAAAAAAAGACGAATGTATATACGAACAATTTGGCTATTTATTTACACACCTTATATATATATTTTACATCGAGTATGTGCTCCTGAACATTTGTGTTTGGCTAGCAAAAACGAGACTCGACACAAACTAACGACTAGAAAAAAAAGAAAAAAGGAGCACATTTCTAAGTTTTACGAGACTCGATACAAACTAATGACTAGGTTTAGCAAAATCGGAAATTTACAAGTCAAGTCAGGGTCTTTGGTAATATGACACAACCACTCAACGCTCCTCATCCTCCGCCTCTTCATCGTCTTGAGGGATGTCTTCGGGCTGAGGTGGAACGTCAACATGCCCCCAAGGCAGTGTATTTACACCGTCCGGAAGGATGTAGCGTTTGTCATCGTTACAGCTTAAGGATAGCTTGTCGACTTGAACTGTGAAGACGCGGTGGTTTCGGGACTGGAACCTGGTGTTGATGGTTCTCTTCAACACGCCGTTGAAGAGGCATTCCCGATAGTCGTCAGAGGTTAAATTGTGTCTTACAACACCTCTAGCGACTCCCTTGGCGCGCTTCACCGTCATGACCTGCAACTCGTCATCTTCGGTCCTCTCCTCGAACTCGACAATGTCCATGAAATAAAGTTTCGAGCGAAGACCGAGGTACTCGAGCAGCGGAAGACCGTTCGCTTCATCCTTAAACTTTCCGATGACTTTGGCGTTTATGGGGCTGTAGCAGGGATGGTTTCGGGGGTACGCACTGGTGTCAAAATCATCCAGATGCTCCAACATGTCCTTATAAACATCTTCAGTCTGGATGTCGAACACGAAGCTGTCAGTGTCCATGTAGTCAACCTTCAGACGATCGCCGTAGCGGTTCTTCATCTTTCGAAGGAAGTCGTACATGAGCCACTTGCTCAGATCGAGGACACACATTCCGACGTACAGCGGTTTGTCCAGGACGATATTGACTTTCGACATGTGGACAATGGCGACGTCATCGTTGAAGTAGGTTCGGTCCAGGAAGTTTGACTTGGCCACGTACTTCCTGAACATCTCCGGCGTACACACCAGTTTAGCGTTCATTCGCTTGCGAACATTCTCGATCGTCTTGCCAAAGACCGCATTGTTCATAAGCTTGAAAAAGTCTTGCTCAAACTTGGTCTTGGCCTTCTTCCTCAGTTCGGTGTTCATTAGGATGTAGCTCTCCAACCACCGAGACTGACGGAACGAGATGACGCGATGCACGTTCACAAGCTCCACTCCGTTTTCCAGTGCCTGTTGCAGGATTCTGTAATGACAGATGTAGTTCTTCTTGTCATCCAGAGTCGTAACGAGCTTCTTGAATTTCCCTCCTGGCGGACGTTTGGTCTCGCAGCAGTAGGGGAGATCCTTGTGAAGGTCGTGCAGGTGGGCGGGGTAGCGAAGGTCAACTTCCAAGACATAGCCGGTGGGTCCTTCGGGGACCAACGCTGCAATGTCCAGGGACGCGATCTCCTCGCGGCTGAGCCATTGGAAGTGAGCACTATGAAGTGAGCGTCGTAGTTGGAGAGATTGTGGAAGTAGCAGTTGACTACTCGCTGCTCCCTGTAGCGTAGGTTACATGATCTGTGCGCAGCGCCACGGAACTCGTAGGGTGGCGCGTGGTTGTGATCACGAACCTTTGGGTCTTCGCTTGAAAATGTCGATCCGCAGAGGTAGCAATTCGCTGTCGAGTTGTACTGCGTCGTTTCGGCTGGGGTCAGGACAGGGCGCAGATTTCTTGCTTCGTACAGGAAGTTCCACAATCGCTCAACATCAGTTTTCAACATCTCCATAAATGTCTTTGACGCATCATCCCCGAAGTAGACTCGAGGCTCGAACTCCTCAAGTCCGTACGAGTCGATAATCTGGTACGCAAAGGCGTATGGGATGTGGATGTGGGTGGCTACTCCTCCGTGCGGTTCATCGACTTGTTCATCCATCTCCGCGGTCGGCAGTAGAGCACACTCAAAGTCCGCGTAGATGGTGAAACGCTCGCGTCGGGTGAACTCTGGATGGCTGAATTTGATTTTTGCCTTTTTCGGCGTATCCATGCGAATAGGGGCCGAAGCGGAGCAGTATCGCCTGTGCTCCTCCAGACGCTGTGCACCCGTCAGACCGAGTTTGTTCGGACGGTTGTCAAAGTGCGCGAAGCACCGCTTACAGATGAATATCCTGCCTATATGTGCTGTGAGTTGGGGACGGATCAGTCGACTAAGGTCTTTGATGTAGGCGTAGTGACTATCACCGTCCGTTGTCACGTACAAAAGGTCACAATGGTCTTCACGCTCCTGCCTACAAATCTTCAAGGGAAAGACGGTGTCCTGATACTTTGGTCGTCCGTCAGGTTTCTGACCCACGCACGTGTGATCAATACCATAGACGTTGATGCTGATGTTGTTTGTCCGCTCAAACGTCTTGATACTTTTCAGAGCAACGGGAAATTGAAGGCTGGTCCAATCGTATCGGGCGATGATGTCGTCGGTGTACGATGCCGGTCTTTTAGGGTTCTCTTGAACAAACTTTCCCAGGACTGCATACATAAAACACTGCTCATCGGTGTTCGATACGTTGACAACTGCTTGGGTGTTCTCCAGAGACATAGGCAGTGGGAGCCAAGCTCGACCATCTTCACCTAGAGGAGTGTATTCGTTAATGCCGACCTCCAAATCACGAACGCGAAGGTATGTCCACCCGGAGCCGATATGATCACACTCAGCCTTCTCTCTGATAAGCTTCGCAAAAGCTGCTGTGATGTACTGGTTCAGGTCCGAGGTCGTCGTCAGCGGAGTCATCTTCGTTTTGAAGTTGCGCAGGCAGGTGTTGTTGTGAATATTTTGGAATTCACACTCCAGCTTCAAGTTGACCTTAATGCTGCGGTGTTTCGCCAAGGTGTTCTCAAGCAACTCCGTAAGACTCACAATCAACAGTGCCATCACTTCTCCGATTGTGACGAGATTCTCCATCGGTCGCTGCAGACGGTAGGTTAAGAGGCGGTTGCGAAAACCCCGTTGAATGAGTGAGAACACGGGGCTTGACTGTCCTGCTCCAGTCATCTCAACATCATCGGGTTGCGGTTGTGTGCTCGTTCCAGGTTGTGGCTCCGTGCTGGGTCCTGGCTGGGGTTCGTCCTGTACCATAGCCACTCGGTTCAGGATCAGGTCCTTCATGATCGGGCAAGAGAACCGCTCATGATGGTCCTTGTTGAACAGCTGGTTGAACTCCTGACCGCAGTATGAGCAAGGGAATCTTCGTTCTTGACCATCGCCGTGAAATTGCATGGTGTGTCGACGCAGGTTGTCTTCCCTCTTGAATTCGGCGCCGCATGTGCCGCATATGAACCTGCGGACTCTGCTGTGGGTCGAATCCACATGTCAACGCAGGTTTCCTTCACGACGGAAGCGGCGACCGCATTCATGGCAGGTGTGGTGGCCAGGACCCGGTCCTTCATCTGAAAATAAAAATAAAAAACAGATTAGGATAACTAAAGATACAAATTCCCCTCTCTCGAGAATCACATTTCAAAATGGAGTTGTTAATTAAAAATATCAATTTTCAAACAGGGAATGTAATCTTCTGTACTGTTTGTCTACATTCATGATTCGGGGTTCAAGGCTAAGGATGTAGCTGCAATATTGGGATACGCCAACCCTAAAGAAGCAATCAGAGTACATGTTAGAGAAAAATATCGCAAAACAATTCCTGACGTATGGGGGAGCGAAAATCTCCCCCCTAGCAATTAAATCAATAGTACACCAGTTGTCACGGTCTCATTCTTCTTCATGTACCTAGTTAAATAATTATAAAAAAGGTAATTAGTTTCAAGGGGAAAAAGTTATTTTAATGTGGATTCTCACCTTCAACGGAGTGTTGATTGACATAGGCAGTCGTCTGCGGAGCATCAATCACCTGCCGGGGTGGAATGACTCGGTGGTTCGCTTCCATGTGACGCTCTAAAGCTCCCCGGTCTACGAATGTGGCTCGACATGCAGCTTCTCCATCTGCAAACGCACAAAACGATTAGATTGTGAAATGTTTAACACCTACCTTTTTTTAAAGTATGTAATGTGGGTACTCTGATGACTTGACTTGATGGGGCGAGCAATAACATAAGTTATTAAAATTAAATTATATTGATATAGTCATGTAATTTTAAATTTAAAAAACAAAGAGTTCTCTATTCGCGCTAAATAGTTAAAGCTGTTAAATAAAAATAATTGTATCACTCTGAGGTTATATTGCATAGCGTATTCCTATATTACTAACATTTAGGTCTGATTAAAACAATAATGCAACGCAAAAAACGTACCTTGCTGCGTTGGTGTTGGTGGTGGTAGTTGTGGTCTCAAGCCGTGGAATCTGATGCGGTGTTGCACCAAATTGTTTCTACGCACGAAAATACAACCACAAATGGTACAAACGTGTGTGGCGTTCATCTTTAATATGGATTATAAGTTTTGATAATCACAAACAATACAGCACAACACGAACGTTTTAAATAGTTCAAAGGTGCTTTACGCAAATCGCAAATGATGACAATCAACAACTAACACAAATCGCGTAGAACGGAACAGGATCGGACTAACACGTCTTCACGCACTGAACTCTCGAACTGAACTGAAGGAGGGCTGGTGATGTGGGTGACTCTCCCCACTAATGGATTTCGGAGAAGGTCGGGGCAAAAACTCTCAACCGCTGTCTGGGGTAAAGACCACCCTGCTCTAATGGAACTCGATATGAGCGGTCTATTATGGGTTCCTAGAAGGGTCAGCCGTCTTCCCGTCGAGGTATCAAATTACAGCATCCGCATTCCCAGACAGGTCTCAACTTGTCGGTTTTTTGTGTGAACACCTGCACCCTCCAGTCGAGGTATCAAATTACAACATCCGCATTCCCAGACAGTAGACTGGACGCGTCAGTCGGTTGTGTGAACGTCTGCCTCGGTGCAGAGTACTTGAAGGGGGGTGTATCGATACACCCCCCTTTGCAGTATATGTTCAAAGCATTGCAATTATATTCTCCTCAAAATTTGCATTCACTGGTAGTTCAATTGACCGCAAGCGCTGATGGGCTAGCTCTGTTGGTTGTAGCGTTACCCTGTTCAACTCTTGTATTAATTATCCAAAGTATGTCATGTGGGTACTGAGAATACTCGGCTTGACGAGGAGATTCCAAAAATGCAAAAAAAAAGGTCAAAAGTGTGGTGCGGGCCCCTTTTTTGTAAACATCATCCAAAGTGTACGATGTGGGTACTCAAATGACTCGGCTCGACTAGACGAACAAGAATCTGCAATCAGAATTCAAATCCGACCTATGGTAACCGAGATAGCCCGCCCCCCCCTACATCGTCCAAATGTACATTGTGGGTATGCAAATTTCTCGGCTTGACTAGACGAACAAGAATCTGCAATCAGAATTCAAATCCGACTTATGGTAACCGAGATAGCCCCCCCCTACATCGTCCAAATGTACTTTGTGGGTATGCAAATTTCTCGGCTCGACTAGACGAACAAGAATCTGCAATCAGAATTCAAATCCGACTTATGGTAACCGAGATAGCCCCCCCCTACATCGTCCAAATGTACTTTGTGGGTATGAAAATTTCTCGGCTCGACTAGACGAACAAGAATCTGCAATCAGAATTCAAATCCGACCTATGGTAACCAAGATAGCCAGCCCCCCCCTACATCGTCCAAATGTACGTTGTGGGTACTCAAATTTCTCGGCTCGACTAGACGAACAAGAATCTGCAATCAGAATTCAAATCCGAGGTTAGGTTAGGTTAGGATGGGTTAGGTTAGGTTAGGTTAGGTTAGGTTAGGTTAGGTTAGGTTAGGTTACGTTATGTTAGGTTAGGTTAGGTTAGGTTAGGTTACGTTACGTTAGGTTACGTTACGTTACGTTAGGTTAGGTTAGGTTAGGTTAGGTTACGTTAGGTTAGGTTAGGTTAGGTTAGGTTAGGTTACGTTACGTTAGGTTAGGTTAGGTTAGTATTCGCAAAAAAAAAAAATTCGCAAAAAAAAAAAATTCGCAAAAAAAATTCGCAAAAAAAAATTCGCAAAGTGTCACAGACGAGACCTCGGGGGGGGGGGGCTCGGGGTGGGGGGTGCTCCTCCTGACTCCTCCTGCCCTCGGACTGTCCAATTTACCCTACTTAGGTTATGAAAGACACTGGTAGTTGTATCCTCATAAACACTGAATTGTATGTCGAGGCTCGACACTCAACTACAATGGATGACGAAGAGAAATGAACTGTTGTCTTTTCGCTACATTAAAATGTGATGCTTACACCTGCTGCACAGTTGGGCGACTGTTGGAATAGAATCGTAAGAAATGCTGTATGTAATACTATTTTTTACAGTTTTAAGAGCAAATTTAATAAACGATTTATTTGTTACAATATTATTTGATTGTTATATTTCTTTATTACATCCTTATATTTCTACACTAATTTACTCTAAACTACGTCGTTCACAGTTATATCCATACCAATTTTGGATTTCTTTCCAATAATTTTAGCTGGCATTTTGTTTGGCTGACAGCTTTGAATCAGATACATGATGCGCGTCGTGAATAGATTGCTTGTAGTTTTCCGCATTATTTATTGTATTATAAATATTTGATTCCGTTGTGTAAATGGATTGATTGATTAATGAAATAAATAATTTGCTTTGCTAATTCGCCTTTCTACGTATTAAATATCAAGAAGCCTGAACATAAAGTCTGCTAGTAGAAAATTCTTTTAAGACGCACGAAAATGACCGGTCAGATATGGACATTATTATCAGCTATTATCAATCATTATGTAACTATTACATTTAAATTCAAGTAGATGTTTAAATGTGTATGCTTCTTAACCTTTTACCCAGAATTTACTAAGACATGTGTGTCATACTATTTGTTAGGTTACCGAAGCACTGTAATCGACGAAATTTTAATTTGGATCTTGAAAGCCTATTTAGTAGAGTCCTCAAAAGCTTTCTATTGGTCTTTCAGAAATAATGATCCTTCAGTACAAAAATGATGGCCAAGAAATATTAATCAAGTCTGTGGGGTTAGTACCTGCTAAAAAAACTTCAAAAAACAAACAGATTATCCTGAAAACAGCTTTGATGTTGAGGGAGCATCAAATATATATATATATATATATATTTAATATATATATATATATTTAATATTTATATATATATATATATTTAAATTTTAGTTTTAAGAAAAAATAATAATTGGTTCTTCTGATAACCTCGCAAACAAAATACTTGCACTGACATTACATAAATATATCCTTCGGCAAACATATTGCGCGTTTAATTTTATTACGTAAATTTAAACAAATCACAAATAAATTCAAATCTTTCAATAAATTCCACAACATATTTTTTCCCCATTCCATATTTTATTTCGTCCCTTTTAAAAGCTAAGGAAAAATAAAATGATCAAGTTAATTAAATCAAAACTAATTTAGTTGCGACACCAGTAAACATTTTATTTAAATTAAAAACTTGCAGTTAGAAAAGATACCTTAGATATGAAACCGAAAAAATATAAACAGTTTATATTTTCAACTTACAGTTTGAATCGTATTACGTGACCCCAAAATAGAGTGTATGAATTTTCGTTTATAGTATAAAATAACGTTTTGAGGTAATTTACATCTAATGGATGTTTAAACCCCTCTTCAGCATTAAAACAAAACCAATTAATTATACCTACTTACGTAATATATGTAATTAATGTCCTGAAATTTGGACTTACACATTTTCACAAAGTAGTTCGGTAGGGTAATACATCCATTTTGTGGCCACTCAATTTGATGGAAATGTCAAAATAAGCCTTCATCGGTAAAACTAGTTAAAGAAATGCCAACCAAGAAGTTAAAACATTCAACGTTTGGTCGTTTCCTAATCGTTTTGCAGCATGTTGCATCTCATTATTGTTACTTTCTCATGAGACAAGTAAATAAAAATAAATCGTCTCAGTTGCTCAACGGCCCGTTACTAAAACAAATGACGCGAGCACAGTTGACGACACGGAGACATGTGATGACATTGTTGGAACCCCAGGTGTTCTTTCTCAGATCTCTGTGAGGCAGTGGTATTATTTTGCTAAAATATCCAACGGACACTCTCAGATAAAATACCCCCGTAGCAGCAAACCTCCGTACTCAAGCGAATTTCCAATGCATATATATGTATCTTAATACCACATAAAGACACATACTAAGTTTCATCAATATACATTCATAAATAAACGATTTATGACATTTTAATTATTCTCCATAAGAATAACATGGCGGCTGAGTATGCAGGTTTGCTGAAGCAAGGAACACAAAAAATGGGGTTTTATACAAATATCAATATAACTCATGTAGGTAAAGCCACATACCAAATTTCATTAATTTATTTTCATAATGAAGGCAGATAACGCGTTACTTATTCTCCATAAGAATAACATGGGGCTGAGTACGCAGGTTTGCTGCTACGGGAGCCTTGGGTAAAAAATTGTTTTTTTGAGCAAATGTCAGTGGTCCACAACCAAATGAAGCCGTATACCAAGTTTCGTCAGTATACGTTCATAAATAAGCGAGATATAAAATGTTTATTTTCCTCCATAAGAATAACATTAGACAACGTACTGTGTTTAGCACTTTCAATATCTCGGTAACCAATTGACGTAGAGAAATGATCAAAATACCAAATTGTGTGTTTTCTTAAGCTGAATCCAATGGTGAAAACTAAAATTAGATTTTTTAAAAAAATACATGTAAAAAATTAAAAAAAAATCATTTTTGGGGTACAAAAACCCCCCAAAATACCCCTTTGGATGATGCGAACTGGCTGGTTTTCGAACTTAAAGTCATAAATATTGCTTTACACGTTCATACCAAATTTCATCAAAATCGGATAATTTTTATGAGAGTTATCGTGCTCACGGACACACACACACACACACACACACACACACACACACACACACACACACACACACACACATATATATATATATATATATACAGTTTCGAACGAATGGTGTTTTTGGGGTCTGGGGACCTCAAAACGAAAAGTTATCATGGTCCCAGGCTAGGTCTTACCATGCCGACTACGGTAATAGCTTCTTCCCTATAGGGGAAATTCGCTAAAAATAACAATGAGCATTGAATGTAAGAGCATTTTTACATTTACTTAAGATTTCCAATACCACTATGTAATTTACGCCTTAGCATCAATAGAATAGAGAGTTTTGGCCTTAAAAATAATGAAGGTACTGTATTATTTTTTCACTTTGAAAGGTAACGCATGTATGAGTAAACAACAGTGAATCAAAATACGAAACTTCAGTAAAGACTGATTGGTCTGATGAGCCTCAAATTGTCTCATATCAACGAGGTACATTATTGGAGTTCTAGAACATGAGTTAAATGTTGGTAGTTTTTCTCTTTCCTCGAAATTGAGTTAAGAATATATGTAAAATTGATTTACTGATTCCCTGCATGTCAAAACTGCGTGTTTTCATTTAGGTTATTGTTAAAGACCAAGTTAATAAGTCCTACATTTACAATCTTCAAGAACCATGGATGAGAATAAACACATCCATCAATAGTGTTAAATAGTGATAAAATAGTGAATACAATAGGGAGTGTGGTCAGAGTTTCATTAGATAACACCTTATATTAGAACCGTGTTGCAATTACCCCAAATATCAAATAAAACCTAAGAATATGAAGGTCACTTCCAACAAGTTGTCAAGTTATTTGTGGGACACCCTGAGTTGGTGTGGGTATAGATTTTAAACATCATTCTATACACATATAGATATATACTATTTCCAACTGTCTCGCATGACGACAAAAAATTAAGGCATCGTGAGCTATCATATATCAATTTTCCAATGAAATCATCATCACTCCCAGTAATATCGGTGCTTGAAAACATTCCCGAATCTAGATTTAAAATTAACTTCGCCTCATGACTTATACATTCTATTATGTGGAATTTATGGAAACAAGGACTATAAAATATGTTTTAAACTGCATTTGAATCAACTGATGATTTTTAAATTCCATGGAAAAAGTTATTCTTACAGATTATGATTTTACAGATTGAAAATTAAGTAGAAAGTCTTTCTTCGTAAGAACTAACGTAATACAATTGGTTTTACTACAAACCAATAAATAAACGTTAAATGACACACAAGGAACAACATGGTGAAGTTATTAAAGCACGTGATATTGGTCCAAAAGGTGTCGGGTTCGATTCCAACAATAACCAATAGCTATTAGCTATGCGATAATGTTGTATATTAGTGATTCAGACCCACCATAAGCTTAACGTTTACGTATATAAAAAATACCAATTGATGGATCTCTGAAGCGAGGACTATTTTTGGTAATAGCGATCTCCCTTCCCTTAAAGCAACACTACACAAAAAAGCTGTACGCCATCTCGATTCTGTCATTCTCTGATTGGGCCTGATGATGACCGGTTTGACTGGTTTAAATCGATCACTTTGTAGTATCTTTGTTGTATATTTACCGTATTGTATAAGTATAAGTGTAAGTATAGTATAAGTATAAATATATTTTCTAGTGTTGTGAGACGTATTTTTTCCTGTTAATTGTAACAACACGTATTATGCTACTCAAGAAATTACAATTTACATTTGAAAAATATCTCATTTTGAAATGGAGGATCTAAGATGACAGCAAACAATTTTAATTTTTTTCAAAATGAAGTAAATTCCACTTATCAATGATCGGTAGTGGATTATAGCCATTATCCGACTTGTAGGCAAGAATAGGGGTATATTTTAAGGTTGGGCCATTTAAAATTCAGTTCAAAATAATTTTTGAAAAATCACTATTATTGTGAGAACAAATATTGATTTTTAAAAACGTATTGTGGTGTTGTGTTCACCATAAACACATTTTACTAACCCTGAATAATAACAATGTAAGTAATACGGAAGTAGGATTTTATATAAAAATACATACTTACTTACCTAAGGACCATAAAGTACTAATTAATATAATTCAAGATTGTTTGATTGTATAGTTAATAAGCGGTTATCCCTATATAGTAAGGGGCTTTATTAATAAGATTTTTAAATCGTATTGTATCAGAAAGAAGCAGCACGTAACTTATAAATAATATAAAACATACTACAAAGGAAGCCTGTAAAAGTTATAATTATAGAGAGGAGTTTCGATGAATAGTAGTGAATTACCAAAAAGTCAGAAGGGTAAAACTGAAACAACTTTTTAAACTGTTACAAACGAGTCTTCCAGTAAGAAAGTATCAAGAACTTTGATAACTGGTGAAAATGTCTTCCGTATTTTATTTGTTTCCCTCTCATAAAATTCAGATTACTTTACGCGGTAAATGTTATTGTTTTAAATAAATGCAATGTAATTAATAACTAGTAGCTACAAAAAACAAAGATATTGATATAATACTGTATTTATAGAAGTGAGAAATGTCTTGAATTTAAATCAAGTTTTAATTCACAAATGCAATTTCCAGTGAGATTTGGAAAGTTTCTTGTACGGCTGTGCCAAGATTAATTTTTAATTCGGGAGTTCTAGGAATTCAGAGCTATTTGAAAATTCAGAGCCCACCTGAATCAAATAAGTCGTTTTGCTAGTGTGACAAGAAATATTGCATGCCGTCTAGGGAGAACTGCACTTTCGCTTCGTACATCCCGAGCAACACTTGGAACACTTGGTGACCACATGCAACTTTACTATCCAAGCAAACACATTCGAATGAAGCAAGGAATGTCAAGGAAAAGTTTTCATGTACATGTTTTTATTTCTATCATCGTTAAAATCAAAACCTCACCACTACTTTATCGACAACCATTTGGTTTTGCAATCTTAAAGACGTGGTGATTCTCTTGAACTGGTTACGACACCATAAGTGGTTTAATTATATTAAGTCCCAAAATGTATTACTTTTTTAACTCTTTTACTGAAGCTAATTAAACCTCTATATTTTTACCCGACTATAATAATTCATGGAAAAAGATATGTTATCATTGAAACTACTTTTTAAAATTAACTTTTTATTAACAATGTCTTTTACAATTTTTTAAGATTTTCCACATCTCTTTGGCAAACCGTTAGTATTTAAGGTTTTTACTTCCATTTATAAACACCTTGTGGTCTTATGCTTGTCATTTAAACTCTTTGAATTCATGTATGCTCAAAGTAGTAATGAAGGAAAATGTTTCATGTCAAATATTTAGTTAATTAACAACATTAAACTTTACTTAAGATCCACACTCTTCGGTTTTACTCAGTACAGTACTACTAAATAATGTACAGAAGACCCTAACCCTAAGCGAAGAAAAAATAATTCATCCCATAATCTAAAATTCATTCAAAAATAGTGAACATTTGCTGTATGTGATTGGCACGTCGTCGATTTGTCATGTGTAATTCCTGTTGTAAACAAAAGGAAAGATTAACTAAGCTTACCTGCAGTGAGATCCTCTTTAATCCCTGACCTCTGGCTCTTGATAAACTGAGATGTGGGTAGGCTAAATCCTTTGTCAAATGCGTGTTTGATATTCCTTTATTCTGTGTTTTTTATAAGCAGTAATGTCACTGTATAACTCTCATTCATACTTTTTAAATATTATACAGAATCCGACAGTCCGAATAGTATAGTTTCGGATTCTGACAGTCCGAAACCTTGTTAGTTTATTTTTCAGGCCAAAACAAAGAGATAAAACAATATAACATGTTACCTGTTTTGTTCGTTTTCTGCCTGTGAGTCTACATGTGTTTTTTATAAAAAAACTCAATACCTTAAACGGCTTAAGATAAAATATTACAAATTGTACTTACAAATATAAACGTCAATACATTTTTCTTCATGATTGTTACTTTTTTATTGTTATCACGACATAAATATCTGAAATTAGTGGATACAAACTCACACCAAGGCTTATTACTTTAGCTTTACAAACATACATACATACATATCACACGTCGTCCCGATTGACCATATGTGGCATAGGACCAGTCAGCTTCTACAGGTTTCATTAGGTACATCTACATGATGCTGTCATAATCATGATAGGCAGAGACGCAAATGGAGGGGGGAGCGGGTTGTAAAAAAAACCATCTTGACAGGTTAGAGAGTCAGGTCAGGTATGATGGGAGTTGGTAAATACATTGATCTGAGGTACTTTTTGAGCTCGTATTTAAATTTAACTGTATCTGTATCTTTAACTGTATCCGAGATGTAAGGGGTTTGTAAAAACACATACAGACTTACAGGCAGAAAACGGATCGAGATAAGATAGGTATTATGTTGAATTGACGGTTTGTTTTGACTTGACAAACAATCCTATAAAGCGTCAAAGCCAGACACTCTTTACAAAGAACATAATTAACCATAACTATATGTAGACCTATTTGGCTGGAATAAAACGATATTTTATACAACATTTTTAAGCGATCCCTGTTAAATTAAACCCTTTCTATTGCATTGTTTTATTTATTTTTACAATTATCACTACTAGTTTAACTATAATCATTTATTTGTAGTTACAAAACACGTCACAAATCATAAAAAATGGTATTTAATTTCCTTAGAAAGTAACTTCGAATCCCACACATTTAAAAAAATCCCATTTTAAAAACTTTACTTTGTTGTGTAACAGAATAGGGTATTAAGAGTGATAATAAACAGCGCATACTGGGTGTTGAGTAAATGACTGTCCGTCATTCACCTGAAACTGACGTGGATGAATGGCTTAGCTTGGCTGTTAGTGACGTGTACATTTACGGTGTAACCACTCTACAAAGTTTAAATATAAAATATGTATAACATTGTTTCCTTAAAAACAATTTTTAAAATAGTAGTTTTCATCACTAGGAGTAAAAGTGACTCTTTTTTGTGCGCAATCGTGTTTTAAAAGCGAGGTGCAGCCGAGCTTTTAAAAACAATTAAGCACCAAAAAGACACTTTTTCTCCGAGTGATGAACAAAGTTTTTTTATCATAATGCGGAATTAGACTTTTAATCGTTGACAATTTTAACTATAAAGTTATATTTTTGAGGTTATGTTTACAAAGTAAGTAATATACAGTGATTACATTTCTGTTTCCATGATGTTAAGGACTACTGTTAACAATTTCTATTGTTTATAAACAAAACTTTGAATTTCACTATTCTGCATATCAAAATTAATGAAACAATAATAATATTTAGCAAACAGCTGACTTTTACGTCCTATGACTTAAAAAAGATCACAGCTGATTTTTTAGGTCCTAAGACAAAAAAGTGTCGTTTTGAGTACTACTTAGGGAACAAAAAGCGGGTGGATTTCGTGCAGAATGAACATATAAAAACCTGTTTTATATGTTGGTAAAATCCTTCCCACTGCAACTTGAGTAGGCTAAGTAAAATTTTAATGGGGACTCAAAATTGTAAGCTTTAAAGTTAAAACTGTCTATGGTTTCTTTTGATCACAGCCTTCATGTCGTATACTGTTCCAGATAATAAGACCTCTGTAATTTGGAACAATATACTACTAATAAGGGCAGTAATCGGAAGAAAACTATATAAAATGGGGAACATTAAAGCTGAATATAATATATTATTATATTATATTAATTGTTTCTTGTAGTAAACTTTTGAATCTTTAACGATTTGTGTTGTCGTAGTTTTTGATGTTTTTCAATTGTATTTAATAACCATCTTTTGGAACAAGGATAAACATAATTAAACGGACAGATTTGAAAAAAGTAGCTGAAATTTATTTTTCATTATATCTCTAACTTCTAACTGTTATAAATCAACCGTGTGTTTATCAAAGAATGTAAAACTTAATTAGAATTATTACATTATTTAATTATGATTTTTAAACCTCAACATTATAAACAATTAAAATGATAGTGCACTTATATATTTTCTTGCAAATACTTAAATTCTAGTATATGTCGAATAGGCTTCCGTAAATGCCTATTCTGTCACATTGGCCAAAAATGCAACCCAACAACTTACTAATAAATCAAATTAATTGCTTAACAAGTAAATTAAATTAATTACTGCTTAAAGATTAAAACTTGTAAAATAATTCAATCATACTTGGACGTTGACAATAAAGGTGAATACAAAATGTAAGAAAATTATTGACGGATCAATTAAAGATAATTGTCATAAATAATTCACATTAGTAAAAATATACTAAAGATGCCAATAAAAGGGTTGTATTGATTTAACAATACTTTTAGATAAATAAAAATCTATAAAAAAGTAAACAATTAAATATTATTAAATTTAATATTTTTAAGTAGTATTTTAATGTTGTCTGCTTTCGAATACGTTTTCCTGAACATATTATTGTATGTAATTGGAAAATGCTGCAATTTTTTAAAATGTTTCGATGATATCTCTTTAATAAATCACTTACCATGCTAATAATAGTATAATTCGCTCTAGTAATTAGCTATACTTGGTGAAAAAACACGCAAATTTAATAACTGGTTTAATGTTTGTAAAGATAAAAAAATCATGAATCACGTTCTTCACAAATACAATTAAAGAACACCAGAGTGGAAAATGTTGGTCTGATATAGCGGTATTGTTTCATCTAACAATTGTTCACCCATTGCTTTGTTTCTCGTTTGAAATTAAAAGCAACCAAACGGAACGTGTAGCCACTTTTAAAAATGTTCTCTTAACGTTTCCTGATTGAAATATTATTTTTGTAATCATGTTACTTCTGAACCATGTATGCTGGTACTTTTATTATTACAGTGTTTTTTTTATTATCAAAATAACATTTATTTACCTCATTAATCTGTTATGTTCACAATAATTACGTTTGCTGAGGGATTCCAAATGGCCAAGGTGATTTGTTTAAATTGCTACATTTATACATTATAGCCAATTATTTATTTACTTTATGAAGTTGTAAATTCGTTAGGTAAGTGGAACATCGTCATAGTGAGGTTTTTGTCTAACCTGAAAGTAGTTATTATGGCTTTGAGCCGCAAAAACTCCTATGTCGGCCAATAGATGATTTATGGGATTTTTATGATTGGACCGTGATATTATCAGTTGTATAGTCAACAAAGTACCAAGTGAGATACATTGGGTAACGATCTGTATATCTACCCACAGATTAAACACTTTCATTATTAACCTAATTGAAATGTAATAATTTCTGTAGGTTAGTGGAAAGTCTTTTCTTCTTATTAATACTTTTGATCTCATCCAAAATACTGAATTGAAACAACTGTGAGGTCTTAAAAAAGTCAGTATAAGTTTAGGAAACATAAAGTTGGAGGTGTACGGTAATTTATCAACCTACTGACTAAGGTAGATTGGACATGGTAATGGTAAGCCCTAACCTCGCGATGACAGCGTTATAGCGTCATGCCTTAGGTTAACACGTTGATTTAAAACAATCCTCTTGTAACATGCATTCTGATATGAATTTAAAAACTATTACTTACTGGTTGGAATGAAGGTGTGTTTTTAGTCTCAATATTTAGTAAAAAAAACTAAAATCATACTGTGCTATAAAAGTCCTGAGTGATGCATCGTTTTTATACAAACATCTTAATATTGGTTCCCGACTATTTCTGAAAAACTGTGCTTGGTTTGTGTATTACTTTAATTATAAGATAACCTGTTTTATGACGCATGTTAGAATATAGATCCTGAGAAAAAATAGAAACGTAATTACAAACCGTATACTGCTGAGATGAACTCATTTTGTGTACTTTTGTTACAGTTGTGATACTTGTATTATCCGGAAATATCAAAAAGAAAATATCAACAAACAACATATTAAAATATATAGAGACCACTTAAACTATATCACCCAGTACATTAAAATGTACATATAAAGTAAAATGTTATTTAAATTTAATTTATAACAGCATTTACTAAAGGCAAGTTTTCATTAATTTACGTTGCACTAAAAGAATACTCAATGAGGGTGCTATTGAGACATATTCTGTAATAAACTGTCAAGCTGTCACTCATTTCCCGGTTATTAGATACGTGACTGTGCCAGCGCCGTTCCATAACACGTTAAAATAAAATATTTGAGAGAGAAACGTGTTATGTATAATGACTAATAGTCATAATTCTTGTACTCTTCTTGTATTATTATATGCCTCCAGATTGATAACAAAATACAATAACCCGTCTAATTAAATCCCTTAAAACACACCAGTTCATAATCAACCTGAACCAACCTCGCTTGTGCACGTCGAAATTTTTATTTTGTAAAATAAATTTGTTAAATGTTTCTGTGTTAGATTAACAGATTACTAGTTCTATCTTGGATTCACCATCCTGATATGGTGTGTTAAATAATTAAACAATTAACACAAACACCCTTAACATACCTCCGTTTCTTAAGGCGTAAGAAAACATCACTGTGTCCCAGGATGGTATTCAGACTGGTATTCAGTTGTGAGGTTGACCTTTAGTACAGCAAATGAAGATGTCATACTACGAGTGGTTAAGTACTTTGGCTATTCATTATGACAAGCTTCCCTTCCAGCTTGGTCCCTCCATGTCTGTAGACAGGGGATGGGAACTCTTACCTAGGATGTGGTACCTAGCTGATAAACATGGATACCAGTCAGTCAGCCTAGAAGGGCGAAGCAGACCACCTGCTTGAGAGCTGATGAAGCAAAAAAAAAGTCCTACAAAAGGTGGGGTGTCCTACAAAAGGTGGGGTGTCCTACAAAAGGTGGGGTGTCCTACAAAAGGTGGGGTGTCCTACAAAAGGTGGGGTGTCCTACAAAAGGTGGGGTGTCCTACAAAAGGTGGGGTGTCCTACAAAAGGTGGGGTGTCCTACAAAAGGTGGGGTGTCCTACAAAAGGTGGGGTGTCCTACAAAAGGTCGATTACCAATTCCATCCTGTCAAACCAGTTCCATCCCTGCTAGTTCCTCTTCTTCCGGTGACCTGCGTAATATTCCGATGTGTGTGGAAGACGTGCCTACGAGGTTTCCTAATCCAGTAATACCTAAGCATCACTGTTATCTTAAGCACGTTGGGTCTATTAGCTCGCCGAAATCAGCTCTTCATGAGTTATAATAAAATATTATACAATTTGACATAACAGTTAGATACCATATTAATACTCTGTTTTTTCTTTATTAATTGGAGCTCGTAATAATACGAGAGATGTTATTTAGATACTTTTATTTTAAAATAATTAAAGAGAATGTTTGACCACTGCAGGTGGTCAATAATGTGGTGCTTAGTAAAACATATGTCACGTACACCTCTCCAATTGTTCATGTGTGAAGACGAAGCGTCTCCTAATGTATTTAAAACTCGGTTTTAATTTTGTAGCCAAGGGATCCACCATACCATCTTTAAACGATTTCGTGATAATCTTACGGGGGTTAAAACCAGCGGAAACAAGAAATTGGGTCAGGTTAATCGGCTTACTTGTATTCGAAAATGACTAGGTACCTCGAAAAGAATCTTTTGTCCTAGTTGTATTTAAATGTAGTTTTATTTATCTTTAAATTTTTAAAAGAAATACAGAAATTAAAATGATTTGATCCCACCTTAGGCCTATGATATTAAAATTCGGTAGTTGCTGATAATGGCAATTGGTAACATTTAATTTATGTTATGATTTAAATTCATCTAATCAAAGATAACATGGCATTTACTGAAAAAGAGATACATTAGCAGTAATCTATTTATATTTCACTCACACATTCACATCTACAACGTATTACAATTGTTTTTAAACCTCCTTTCAAATGGCCAATACCTGCTCTGAAACATTCACTATAAAACAGTATATTCGCCCTCATTCAAGATAATGTATACGAAAAAATACATAAGTTGCGGGGCTAAAGTAATTCTTTTTAGCCCTAGAGCAAAAAACAATCAGCTGGTGTCGAGGCCACCAGCTGTTCATCTTTGTCGTTTATATGATTTGTAGAAAACTTCAAACTTGTTTACGTCGATTGTATGGAGAGAAGTTATCGATTATTTTATCGATTGTAATTCATTTTTGCATTGTTGTCGGTTTAATGATAGTCCTTAGCGTTCGATATATCAATGTTATAGTTAGTTTAACCTTTTACCAACACAAGCGAAACAGGCAATAGTTGATTACATCTGTAACTGTTTGTTTTACTAGCAAGAACAAGAAGAAAGCCATTTTGGAAGTAAACTTTTTTAAAGGTAAACAAGTTGTACAATTTTGGTTTTGTGAAGTAGTTAGCTTAATAAATAGTGCAGTATGACGAAAAATATAGTTCATCACACGGGCCAAAAGTGACGCTTTTCGATAAGAGCTCAAGTTTAACGTCCGTGGCGAAGCCGAAGTCGGAAAATGAGCGAGGAAATGTACTATTAATACAAATACTGACGAATAAGAATAAGAAATCATAAAGGTTTATGTAATAAAATATTGATTTATTAGATTTATGATCCATTGTATATCATACACAGATTGGCTTGGCCTATTGGAGATGAGTACTAACCTTTTCCCATTCGATACGCGTTGCCACACATCGACTTAGTGTTGGTATTCCGGCCACGATCAGTGTCAACAGCTCCGTGGGGACATTTACACCGTCCTGTGGCTGAAGTGAATACGTAATAGACGGTATTTGTTTGAACAAAGAACTAAAACTGGAAATAAACTTGTTTACATTTAATAATATTTTAAGGCCTTGTAGCTACGGAAATAAGTTTTTGTTTCCACAAAGAGATATAAAAAAATATCTCTTTTTCCTCTTAACTGCACAGAGAAAATGGATTGTTTGAAATAATCAATCGTGTCTAGTTAAAGATGTTATTATTGAGAGAAACCAATTAAATAGTTAGCAATTAGATATTAGAATATTTAATTTAGCACTTCACTCTAGTTAAACTATATTGTTTAAAAATGCTATTTAATAATGATAGTTTCAACAATAGCAATGGTTGAATATAATCTATATAAATAAAATAAGTAATATAATAAAACGGTAGTTTTAACACAATTGATTGGTTGCTTTAAACAATATACCTAGTAGCAAACATCGCTGGCCCAACGTTGGATTATCGTCGGCATTGTAGGATATGGTAGGGAAGTGGTCGGTTGGCATTAACGCGGTTGGGCCAACGAACCAATCGTTTGGTAGCCCGCGTCGGCAAATCAAACACAGCATATTGTTGGGAAACACATCACACATCAAAAGCTATTGTTGGGAAAATCGGTGATATATAAACAAACCGTTATATATATATATTACCATGTAGCACTCACCATTGTTCTACCGATGGTCGACGGTGGGTGGAAGTTTCCACAACAAATCCAAACGCTGCCCAACTGTGTTTCATGCGGTTGGGCCAACCAAAATGAATATTGTTGGATCAAGATTGGTTAATATTTTATAAATTATATTAACATTATATCGATTTTGTCATTATTATAATTATATTAAATATACATTAATTTGTTCGTAATTTATCATATTTCATGGCAAGAATATACACCCGATAAAAAAAACCGATCCCCGATGCCCCCCCCCCCCCCGATGACCAATATATACCCGATGTGTTGGTTGTATCCTTTGCACATAAATCAAATGAACCAAATGAATTTGTTCCAACTTTTATTACTTGTATTCCAGTGTCACAAGTAGAATCACTTAGAAGAATTAAACTAAAGCATTGTCATTGACTATACTCTTGTAGTCATCAATAGTAGTTATATGGTGTAGGTGCAGACTATTGGCGCTTTTTATATTGCAGTCCATCCTTCAATTCTCATGAGTTAGAATAGCCGCGAGAGCTTAGGCGTTAGCACAGTGAGTCTAAGGTGGTAAGTTCGAGCCCCGGTTGAGGAGACAATTTTTTTTACGAAAACCCTTTTTACAAATGTTTATAATTGCTTTATTAAGCCAACATTTATAATATTTACATACATAATTTGTTTCAGTTAAACCTGGTGATTGGTAAATCCAAACAATTGGAATTTTTTAGTTAAAATTAGTGATTGGTAAATCCAAACAATTCGAAGCCTGATTGTTTTAATTTACCAATGTTTATATTGTTAGAACTGATCATTTAAATTGTAACCATAACCAATAATTGTATTTGAAAACAGCAATAAATGTTTACCAATGATAATGTTTAAAACAAACAATCATAATTGTTCTCCATATAGCAACCAATTACATTGTTTGGTTTAAATATATTTTTGGTAATTTCAACAATTCATTTTTCTCTTTATGTGTGTCTGATACATAACATTAAAAAATTATCAACATGAAATACAGAGTAAAACGTAGATAATTTATCCTCAGTTTTTTTTAAAGGTCAAGGAATACACGGAGAAAACAGGGAGGTCCCGATACATTTATCATGAACATGATCTATGTGACGTAATGAGTTATTTAATTATTTAAAAATACTGGGTGTTGATAATGATCCTGATACTTTTAATAAATACGTGTTTGTTTTTGAATTCGTATAATGCATTTGCTAATTCTACTGAAATTAAGATTGTTAACGCTAGGACATAGATTTGTTGTTGTTTTTAATGGGATAGCTTAAACAAGTAAATCTTACAAAGTGTATTAAATAACTTTCAAGGGGTGTTTTCAAAATTCATTTTAAAATAACTTTAATATTTTAAGCAATTAACTAAGGTTTTACTGAACCACGAGTTATCAGAACTCGGAATTATGTTGATAATGAAGTTGTAAAGTAATGCTACTTTTGTGGGTTCACAAAAACTAATACTTTACAAATAAATTTACCTTCTCAAACATTATTTTTTATCTTATTAAATTAAATCTACAAAAATGAAAATTAAAGCTAATAGTTATTAATTTAGCTTATGTCACTGACCAATAAAAATAATTAAATGACGGCTTATGTGTGGATGAAGTTTTTGGCATTTTAGACTAAAATGTTACCTTCAAATAGACGAGCAAGGCTAAATCGTCCAAATTGTATTAGATACATATTTTATTATTTGCTAAATTTTCTACGTATTTTAAGCATTTCTTAGAAGTATCTGATCAACAATTTTAATAATGTCAATTCCAGATAAACAATCGCCTACCATTTATAACACTAGGCATTATTATTAATACACACCAATCTCTCTTTCTTCGATCCTATACTACTGTATTTTAGTTTTATTTGTTTTTATTTTAAAAGTAAAAGAGTAAATTGTCCTAGTTACATTTGTATTGGGATTTGGAGATAACTATATTTAACTTCAGCTAAGTATTTTTAAATTTTTAATTATATATCAAGATACAGTATACAAATTTCAGTTTGCTTATATAAAGTATAAAACACTAACACCCACACGACACTAGACATGAAAACTGATGTGACCACGCATAGAAACGAGATCGCACGCAGCACGCTGACGTGAGGGAAGTGAATTTGCACAAACCTTTAAAAAATCTAAAAAAAGTGTTTAAAACCACACTGGTAAAATGTTTTTGGACAATTGAAAAATATTATTTTTTAGCTGTTCTGATGATCCTGGTTATATTTAAATTCACTATTATGATGACAATGTTGTACATTATAAGGTAAGGAGGTATAGTCCGGATATCAAGTTGGTATAAGCGTATTGGGGGTGATAAAACTACATCAAGATATGAAAAACAGCCTTTTCCAGTGTAAAATCCCCATAAGACAACGTACTTTGTTAAGACAATTAAAATTTATTCAATAAATCGGTAAATACTTGTGCTAGAATGATGAGGGGGGCTTAAAAATTTTGTAATTTTACGTACAATAATGTAATAATAAACATTTTACGTTCGGGGCTTTTCTGGCCCGTTTTGGGCCCAAAAACTCAAATTTTAAAAACTAAAATCCCCAAAAAAGGGGGTTAGAGTTGTCCGATTGTTTTGCTCAACAAACTTGTCCAACTGTTTACAGAAGGGAAGGTTCCTACCAAATTTCAAGTAAATCGGACAAAAATTGCGACCACTAGAGTGCGAAGACATTTATGTATGTATACCGGTATATGAATATATATATATATATATATATATATATAGAGAGAGAGAGAGAGAGAGAGAGAGTTGTTAGCGACCCCCGAAACGCGTTCAGTAGTACTTTTTTTATGAAACACCTGAAAATGTATTCATTTTACAACCCCCGGATGGCTACAGAGAACAAAAAAGTCATGCAATTTTATTCTTGTTGACGGACCTAGCCTAAATATAATTAGATACCTTGATTATATTTATTTATACCTTAGAAATTAAATGAATTAATTAAATCCCATCTTATTTCCAAGCGTCCCTCATATAATTAGCTAAAACCTGCCAATCCTGTCGTTATTCAGGCTTAATGACAAATATTATATAATATAATTAACTTTGACCGTTTCTTGCATTTTAAAAACCCGTAATTAAAATATTTATAATGACCACAGCTATTAATACAACTTCAAAAGTAATAAAACACAACGCCACTTACATTTCTGCACCAGTAGTGCAAACCGAAAATGTTTTATATTGATGGGAGTATATAACGGTGGATGAGACGGAATGTCGACAAACTTTAATCATTCCAGTTAAAATTATGACTGGTGGCGGTAACATTTACATACAAAGAGATAGACTATATATTCGGATTTAATTAGAAATAAACTTGTAGACTGCATCGTCTTTCATGATTTCGCAAATCACGAGGATAGCCTCAGGGGGGTGATGTTTTAACACGCTATTATCCATACATCGTTGTACATACTTACTCATGTTTCGTTTGAAGTGTTATGTTTTCGTAATGGATAGATGGTACGCTGTTTGTGTTATGATGTTAGAGTATATTTCAAACTATGTTTATTGTCTCCCAATTTGAGCTTGAGAGCTAATAAAATCCTGTACGATTACTATCTAGTTTTATAATTATTAACATAAGTTAAGCTTATCTATGGTGGAAGTATTATAAAACATGCTACAAAATCCCCAAAGAAAATACTGTTTTGAGGGGAAGAAAATAATAATCTTCTACCTTAAACCGATTAAAATGTTTATACCAAAATTCAGAGTTTCAAAACTGAAGAAATATGTATTATTATTAGTATTTTTTTAAGGACCTACTGTAGTGTAAAGTTCACCAGCGATAAGAAAGACGAGGATATAATACAACTTTTTTAGTTTTTGCAAATATAAATCTTATCACTTTAAAAATATTACAGAATTACGTTCACTTATTTTATAGTAAGATTTATACTTTTTTCGGGTAATGGTGTACTAAATACGAAAATAAGATTTAAGTTTTCATTCCTTTAAGTAGATGATTTCCGTTATTATAGACTGAACATGCTGGCATTGATAAATGTTATCACAGCATATCTCCAGAGCCGAGAGACGCCACATGTGTTGATGTTTGGCGGTTGCTGATCTTAAGTTGTTACGTAAATCTTATTCATATGATAATTTATTAATGCAATTGGCCAAAATAAGATTAACACTTAACTAAGTTATTGTTATGTTTTCACCCTAAATATTTTAATAGTTGTTAACTATTAAGCTATAGAAACATTTTCTAAAGTAAGAGAGCCCAGAGAAGCAGGGATATGGTAAGTTATAAATTAACTAATGTTAGCATAAACAAATCAAAAGAAAATCAATTTATTTGAGGGTTGTTCTCCCTTTCAGACGTCAGATTTAACACATATTCATCATTGACACTAATTAGGGGTGTGCGAGTACTCGAAACTTCGAGTTTTCGGCCGAGTATTTTAATACTCGAACTCGACTCGAAGTTTTGAAAACTACTCGAAAGTTCGAGTGAGTATTTCCCGCCGATTTCCGGACGATCGCTAACGATTGCGACCGGCGAAAACGCGTAGTAATGACCGCAAAAGGCAATCGCATCACGTAAAATCGGCCAAAAATTACAACCGCGAACTATTGCGACCGGCTAAAACGCGTATTAACGGCCGCAAAAGGCAATCGTATCCCGTAAAATCGGCCGAAAATAACGACCGCGAACGATTGTGACCGGCCAAAAACGCGTAGTAACGGCCGCAAAAGGCGATCGCATCACGTAAAATTGGCCGAAAATGACGATCGGACCGCGTAATTTCGGCCGTGACTAACGATTTCGTCATTTAATATTGATTATAAGTGATGTCTGACCAGGTGAAATTGGCCAAATGAAAACCGGACCCTGTTTCATTGGCCAGAAACGAAAGTCAAACCATGTTTTGTTTGTCAATACGTAATCCAGTTTGATTGTACTGGCCAAAACTTTGTATTGCTACTCATGTATTAGTTAGAAACTATGTTTAGGTCATCAAATCTAGGGTGGTATCAAAATCCCATTACACTATTTTAAACTACCAGCTGATGGCAAATACTCGCTCGAAAATACTCGAAACTCGAAAATAATTGGCACTACTCGACTCGATTAAAAAAATCACTACTCGCACCCCTAGTAATAATGTAATATCAGTAGTCTATTATGAACTTTTGGATATTATAAGACTTCCTTAAATACCCCCGTCACAGCAAACCTGCGTACTCAGCGAATTTCCGATGCACAATTTTGTCTTAATACCACATAAAGCCGCTTACCAAGTTTCATAAAAATACCACAATAAGCGGTATTTTAATTATTCTACATAAGTATAACACTGGGGATGAGTATGTAGCTTTGCTGACACAAGGAATACAAACAATTTATTTTGATGTAAATATCAATAGAATTCAACTAGGTGAAGCCACATACCATGTTTTATCAATATTCATTCATGAATAAGCGATATGTAACATTTGAATCATTTTCCATAAGAATAACATGGGGGCTGAGTAAGCAGGTTTGCAGCAAAAGGAACGCAAAATATGGGTTTTCATTCAAATGTCAATATAATTGAAATAGGTGAAGCCACATACCAAGTTTCATCAATCTACATTCATAAATAAGGATGTATACCATATTTTAATTATTTTCCATAATAATAACATGGGAGATGAGTACGCAGGTTTGCTGCAACAAGGAGCACAACCAATGGGTTGTTATGCAAGTATCAGTATAACTCAACAAGAGGAGAAACTACATACCAAATTTTATTATTCATGTTCATAACTAAGGGAGACATAAGATTTGACTTATTTTCCATAAGAATAAAATGGGGGCTGAGTACGCAGGTTTGCTGCTACGGGAAGTATCGGTAAAAATTGTTTTTTGTGCAAATAAGAATCGACCATAACCATATGAAGCCACCAAGTTTCATTAATATTTGTTCATTAATAAGCGAGATATAAAATTTTATTTATTCTCCATAAGATTAACATTGGACAACGTACTTCGTTTAGCACTTTTAATATCTCGGTACCTAACCAATTGACGTAGAGCGGTGATCAAAATACCAAATTGTTTGTTTTTTCAAGCTAAATTTAATGTTCTAAGTACAAGTTTGGGTTTAAAAATAATAACGTGTAAAAAGTAAACAAAATTTTGGGGTACAAACCCCCCCCCAAAAAAAACCCCTTTAAAATAGAGCGACCTCTCTGGCTCTCAAACTCATGAAAATAGATCCTGCCTTACACGTTTGTACCAAATTTCATCAAGATCGGACCATTTTTACGAAAGTTATGGTGCCTACGGACATACACACAAACACACACACACACACACACACACACACACACACACACACACACACACACACACACACACACACACACACACACACACACACACACCCAAACACACACATATATATGAATTTGAACGAAATGTATTTTTGGCATCTGGGGGCCTCAAAACGAAAATTTATCTTGGTCCCGGGCCTAGGTCTACGGTAATAGCTTCTTCCCTAAAGGGAAATTCGCTAAAACATGAAGAGTAAATTAAAACCTTCTTATGTAGTGATTTGCAGAGGAATTGTTACACTGAATAATTGTATCCCTAGAGTAACGTGCCTCAACCTTTTAGGGTTTTTTGCTATCACATTTCCTACTTTAAACCCAACAAGTTATTAACAGTCTGGGAATCCTGTTGACCAACTTTTCGTATGGTAGCCGTGGAGTCAGGCTGATAAAATTAAAGTATTTGGATATGTGTTTTATTCCTCTTTAGGGCGAAATTCATAAAAACTAATGTTATTCCTGAAATGTCCTAACCAAGACCTTTCATTCAAGTACGTGATTGACGGATGTCAGGCGTATGGTTCTCTCACGTTCCTGGAATGGTTTAGCTTCATATATAAAGACATGTTTAAAGCGACTATGACATTTTTACTCTCTGAAACGCTATAAGTTATGTGTTATGTCTTGTACAATAATGATAGAAGGAACATCAAAATGAAATTTAAAAAGTCTTAATTCACAAATACAACAGACAAAAAGGCGATAATCAGAAACATAGAACAGATCATATCTTGTAAAACTGTGAATCCAGTTTTGTAAAAGGGTAATGGAGGTAAGAGGTGTTTACTGATATTATTGTTTGTCGTTACAAACCAAAATTATTTAGGTATTTATTGTATTTATGTTTTAACAGACCCGTAATCTTTGCGTTAACAACTTAATTCAAAAAAAGAAATAATAAAAAATATTGATCTAATAAAAAAAGCACTATATATTGTTTATACATTAGTACAGACAACCACTGTTTTCAAATAAGGCTGCTACAACAGACAAAACAGTCTCTTGCAAGAGACAATGCGAGTGGTTAGGGAATGTTTGTTTTCAATTATGTCTCTTCTGGATGAGATTGTTTGCCAGCACAGAACCCTGGGGCAAGTCAACAAGGGATACGTCGACTTTGTGCCTTTTGATAAGACTTAAAGACATAGGGAGATACACCTTTCGAATATGTTGATGGTAGTTGACGAGCAGGTATGTTTTACAGCTTTAATAATAAAAGCTATTAAACTATTCAGAATTAATTAAAAACTAATCTCAAGCCCCGAGACACATACTGACAAGTGAAATAAAAACCTCGCACTCATCAGATATAGAAATGTGAGCGAACAAGAGGTATAAGTAGAGTAAATAAATGGTAAATTATAATTATATTAAAAGAAAAAAAAGAAAAATAGGTAAATAAAAATGCATATAAATATCGCAAACACTATTGCGAGTATTATGTTACTGTTTAGAAGTGCCGTATTATTATCAAAACATTCGAACTATTATCATCCTCTTAGAATGTTCTGCTTTGTTTAGTTAAGATGGCTTACACAACAAACCCTTAACAGTAACATTAAGACTTATTTTTGCCTGCTCTATCTCCATCTCCAGTAATAGATAATTTACAGTTTTCTATTACTTCCAAGAATTTATTAAATACATTTGTATTACCAATTATCACACAAAAAATTTGTAAATGTTTTGTAATTTATGGGGTATTTACTCCTAAAATATATGTTTGCATTATGTGCATAAGTAACATTCCCTTCCCTTCCCTTAATCACTTTATTAAACTTTTGGTTGACCTATTGTACAGGTTAGGTACCCCCATACTTTTTCTACATTTGTTAAACATCAACCACATACCACAGACCACTGAAGATCACCGTTGAGTAGTAATTACTTTATTTTTCCTAAGTTAAAATTTCGTCCGCTATGTTGGATTTAACATTTTTAATTCACATATTTTAACACTCAAGAATGATGGGCGGTGGTCCAAGGACATTATTTAATAGCATGAGTATTACTGGTGCATGTTTTACGGTTAGGGAATTTAAAATCCCTTCAGATTCTGTTTTTAAATATCTTAAAAACAAACAAAAATTAATTAGATTGTGGAATTGTGTTCAACATGGAAAAATAGTTCAAAATGATGGGTCACAATAGCAAATTTAAGTTTGGAAAAACAAAAATGTATTAGAATCCTAAATGGCAGATCAAAGATGGTGGCCAGACTTTTTAACTTAGTCAAAATAAAGTACTTACTACCCAAATCTGATTAGCGGTGGTCCGAGGTGATATTTAAACAAATGTATAAAACGTATTGGGCATTTAAAACTCATCCTGTATATTTTATGGGTATTTCTACTGTTTACCACTGTATATTCTTTCTTCCATGCCACTATATGATTCTCGAAGTATATTAAACAACATGGCTGCCTTCAACGACATCACGGAGGAGGTGTAACAGGCCACGTGACCAGCCTGTCGAACGTCACACAAGACGTGCAGCCAACTGTTGTGATACAAAGTCAACCGTATATTACTTATTTTTAACTGTTACTTTTTTAACAGTAAATATTTAAATTAGCTAGAGGTAATCTTGGACGTTATATATTTACCTCATTATTTCGTAAGCTATTTCGACTTAATCTTACTTATCCACAACACTCACAATAATTTTTCTATGAAGTTGGAAATAAAATGAACTCTCCAATTAAGCTCTCAGTTACAAAACTCGTGCCCGACTACAATCAATTGCTGAAAATAAACAAACGTCACATCCAATTGTCTGGGCTTTATACATTTTCCTTAACCTATAAGCTCTGTGCACTGATAAGCTTTTACAAATATTTAGTTACTGAAACCAGTATCGATACTCAAATTGTATTTTGAGCACTTACGTAGTGGCACTAATTTAATTGGACATACTTCAAATCAGTTAAAAGTGAAGTTAATTTTAACGATAAATTCACTGATTCCCGGGAACTTCTACACCTAATGAGTTTAACGATCGAAAACAATTCATTTCCCAACAAAACTCTCGTTTCCATTAGATTAAAATTCCTAAGCTATTGATGAAATTGATCAAGCGTAGTACTATATTTTTAACGAGGAAAATAAGTGTTTATCCTATTACTATAATTAATATTATAAATGTAAAAATTTTGGATGTATGGATAGTTGGAGTTCCATCACGCATAAACTATTGGACCGATTGAGCTAAAATTTTGTATGGACGTAGCTTACATATCACAATAACATATAGACCTGATAATGTCCACATCCAACCCTAGTGCTCCACCCCAGGGGTCCTGTAAGTTCCAATGTAAATATTATTGGAGAAAATAATTTATAACTGTAGTTTATCAGTTAGGGCAAAGGAAAGTCATATGGTGAAACGAAACAAAGATTTGGTAGGGCTGGTCAGGTTAAAATGTTTAAAGTGTTTTAATTTGTCGCGAGCGAAGCTGCGGGTAATAGCTAGTTTTAAATAAATTAAAGCAACAATTGTAACTTATGCAGCTATATTTTTTCTGCGACATCCATACGAACAGAAAAATAGCAAAAAGTAGATTTAGTTAAATTAGAATAAATTTCACAGGTCTAATACTGGAACGATAAAGCTGAATTTTGGTAGGAAGAAGTACATATGAGATTCAAAAATAGAACTTCTCCCCTCTACTGATAATGTTTTAGAGAACCACCTGACTGGCATCTAAAGATTGTATGTATGAATTTATCAGTGTTAACTATCTGAATTAATTATATTATTTCAATTTTCTTTGCAAAAGTACTTTTAACTATAGGGAAAACGCAGGAATTAAGAAAGACCACGCGAACAATCACAAGATTATAAAAATATACCTGATTTAAGTACTGTACCAACATTCAGCCTTCCAATTTCTAGATAGTAAATTATTTACACAATATTTTGAATTATTGATAAAAACAATTTAATAACATTTATTCTACCTCTTTTGCTTCGGTAACATAATAACTGTTCTCAGTCAGTGATGGAAAATGCTCGTAATAATTTCTTAAATAACATAAACTCACCTACAATGAATAAAAACAAAATTATGGTAACTAATTAACTAAGCTTTGTATACTTTAATACGGTTCTGCCAATATTATGTATAAACCAATCTTAAATTACCAACCTAAACCGTATTGGTAAATTGTTAAATAACAAACAAATACACTAATAGTGTCCGAAGGTTTGTTTTCAAACAAAGGGCAAAAAGGCAGGTAAGCACTGCTTAATTAGAGCTTGGTTTACAAAGACATTAATTACAGTGAAAATCTCTCTCTCTCTAGTTTGTTTGAAATTAGACTTGTTGTTGTATGTAATGGCAAAATAAGTTCCAGATTGGCTGAATAACTCTTAAAGAACAACCTCTCTATATAACATTTTACATATTTTTATAATAAATTAGCCAACGGCGGACGAACTGTAGATTGTTTCAGTTCAGCATATATTGAATGTTATTTTGCATATTTTGGGAGTATAGTTTAGTAATCGACAATTTATTTACTTTTAATCCTAAATATTTTAAATTAGCATTCATAAAATAAGCTTAGGTTCTCTATCGGTTCTTCAACCAGAAGTTCAGTGTTTGAACTAGTTTGTCTTGTATTTTGGCTAATTACTACAAATCTCTATTGATTAATTGAAATTTACAGCTAACCAAGTTGAGAAAAAATGTTGGTAGTACGACTTTAATCACATGGGCAAGCCAATGGTGACCGCTCATGAAAAAGTATCCAAGTAGTTAGCCTGGATCGAATCTACGCCAAACCACAACTTATTTGCGAGACCAGCGTTCTACTTATGAGCTATTATGTCCGGTAACTCAGGCCCTGTTAGGTAGTAAAATGAGGTGTAGTTGAGAACAGTAAGTATAAGTTGGAAATACGTACATAATTAAATAATTTATTGATTTTGTTTTATTGTATTTATAGAATATCTATGTATTAATAGGCTAAGGAAATTTTTGTGGTACCAATTTCTCGGATATGCGGCACACTTAAATTTATGAAACTTGACATACTTATTTAGTACTATTGGGGGATGTGTTGATTGCAAATAATGTTGTGTTTGAGCTTGTAGGGCTATGCCTTTTTGGACCTCAAAGTTTACATGTTATCCTTATGGGAACTTACGTTCTGTTTTTCTTCATGCTTTTCATTTAATAAACAGCTGCGTTATTCAAATAAATATGTAGCACAAAAACAAGAATAGATGATTCAACAATAAAAATATTACTCACTACTGGAATGGTAACACCCTTCTTTTAACCCCTTCCTCGTTTTAACTATACATACAAAAAATAAACCTATTTGTGGGGGGGGTGGAGGAAAAGGGACGGGGAGATGATGAGGTAGAGAGGTTTCAGGCATAAATGAAAAGGCTACTGATTACTGGAATGGTAACGTCCTCCTGTTATCCGTTTTAACCCCACGTTAAAAGAATAACCTGGTGGTGATGATTGGGGAGGGGGTGGGAGAGCAAGAGATAGATGGAGAGGTAGGGATAGAGAGACGAGCGCAACAGTACCCACTAGATATTAAACTTTTTTCTTATATTCAGTCGGCTTTATATTTAAAAAAATATTTGGTCGAATTTTGACCATTGGGCGGTGTCTAGTCTCCATTATTAGCTTACAGATATCCTTGTAAATGTTTTTGAATAACGTATGATTTTTGTATTGTTAATGCAGAATATATTTTCAGCCATTAAAGAAACACATGAATTATATGAGTCAGTTATAATAGTACGTATGGTGCGTGGTCAAAGTATAAATGGCACAGTAAAATCATCGTTAAATGCCATAAAATTCGGTTACTTTGGTCGACATAAGGCAGTATCTGATCCAAGCCTCTAAAGGTTTTAAGGGTATAGGGTATCGGTTTGTGAAGAAGTTCTTAAATCGGATACACTGAATGTCTTTGTTTATATTAAAGATGAAAATTTAGTGAATTGGTTCAAGTTAATTTTACAATAGAGCTCAATTAAAATAGAAAACAATTATTGATTTGAGAATCATTTTTAATGAAAGTGAGTGCTGCATTTTTTTATGAACTTGTAGATAAACTAGTTGTTATTTTACTTACGTCGTCAATCCAATTTGGTTCTTGATGAACGCAAATTGACACAAGGCCATCATTAGCATCTACCCATTATTACGTTGTAGGTAAGATAGGGGCATTTGCTCCGGAGATGTACACACTTTTATTTAAGCAGATAACCTATGATATATGAAAATTGGTTCAATATATATTTTAAATAATATATTTATGTCAAACTAGCAACCCGGCCCGGCTTCGCACGGTCAGTTAATATAACTAATAAATTTACGACGGTGAATTGGCAGCTGTTTACATTGTTTTATATTAGTCATCTGTGAATATCATAAGAAAATCTTTATTCCTTAAGAATAGCATGGTAACTTTGAAGTCCAGTGGGGTGATGTCTTAAATTTATAGCACTTTTAGTAGTAAATATAAAACTATTGTTAACTTAAATGACCATTCAAAGTTTTATCGGAGTTAACGGATAAACAGACAGACACGGAGGGCGACTTAAATTTACACCATGTATAGATGAAATAAAATCAGTAAAATTAAGAAACGTATTAAATAAACTACCAAGGAACACAGACCAAACGCAACAAACAATCACTAATCCTGACCTAGAGTGACCAACGAAACCTAGAGAATATGGTTGATTACCCATAGTCACCCCAAAACTCACCAAAGTTAAATTAAGTGCATGATTAGTTTGTAAAGTCGGGAAGTTTTTTATATTTATGTAAATTATTTAGCTAATGTTTTAGAACAAAATCACTATATTTCGTGTTCAGTCTGTTTCCTAATTGCGATCAGCAGGGATCAACATTTGCCATGTCAACAGCTTAATTTATGATTAAAGATGAGGTTAGTAATGGTATGATAACCATTTAATTTCATTGTTTTGTAGTACCTTGTTATATTGTGATTTATTTCATTGTAGTTAATAATTCTATTGTAGTTGAACATTTTGAACATTTTATACATGGAATCGATTTATACTCTGAATTTGTCAGAATATAATAGTTTTTTAAATATTCTTTAGTACCACATGAAGGACATAGGCTACTCGTAGTTTATTAATATTATATCCAGATAAGAGTACTTTAAGAAACTTCCTTCTTCATCCCCTTTGGTTTTCCTTAATATAATCACCGGTAAGTTTTTATTTTAAACAGATTTTTATGATTGAGGTGTCAAAATAGAGATTTTCCTCGAAAGGAATAGAGAGGTTATTCGAAAGGAATTCGTTTTCCCCTGAACCTCAGGATTCGCCCCTACCGGCGCTGAAAGTTCCAGTGTTGTTCTTTTAGAAACATATGTTAAATATGATTTATATAAATTCACCTCAATTAAACAAAAATTTCTTTAAAGAAATATGTCTAACGAAAGTCTTAAAATGAGTTGTTAACTTTTTATTTGTTCTCAATTTCATTTTATGCCTGAGAGATACCTGATATTAACCTGGTAATACCTTTTTAACCCCATAAAATAATCGTAAACTCTTATTATTATTTGTGAAATTCGTATATCACGCTTACTAGCCCTAAGCGACCTAGCGTAAACTAATTGAACTGAATTGAACTAACCCATCAGCAGAGTGAGCCCTTTCGTTTATTCCCTTCGTCGATATCAATTTTGTCACAAAAGGTTTATTCTTAAAGAACAGAAAGCTATGATTAAAAAATGCACTTTTTGTTCTTTGGCTATAAATACTAAATAATTAAGTTAGATAATGGATATAAAGGCTATTGCAACTGTTCGGAATGCGTGGAGTTTCTTAATCTCCAATAGTTCACGTGGAATAATTCGTTTGAAGTTTCTTAAACATTAAACATACTTTTCTAATTTTGCTGTAATTTATTCCATTTAAAATTATAAATAAAAGACAATTTATAAAATATATACAAAGATTATATATATATATATATATATATATATATATATATATATATATATATATATATATATATATATATGCTATGTTTCTTTTGGGATTTAGATTACCTGCTAAAATGGGATAACATATAGTTTTACCAAACAAACGTTTTTTATATACTTTAAAGAGGAGAAGGTTACGCAATCTACTCTAGAAGCTTAAACCAATTTTTCGGAATGAGAACTATTTTAATTTCTTTTATTTGGTTAAATTAAGTTACATTAAAAATAATGTACACTACTAAATATTCTTATGCGGCTTTAAAACTGTACACTAATTATGAAGTGTTTACTCGATGTGAAGTTACCTATGTAAAACAGTTACATGTGACATTTAGATAATAAAGCTGTAATGCTTTAAATCATTATGTATGAGTTGAAAGCATGACTTAAAAATGTAGCTTTTCCACATGTGGATGCTTTAATAACATGTGGGGTTGTAGACTGCAACCCCAAAATATGTTTTAATTAAAATAATGCTACCACCCCAAAAAAAAGTATGTAGCACATCAAAACCAAATACGTAGTTAGGTAAGGAAACATATTTGATATGAAATAATATTCTAAAATAATTAGGCGAAAATGTACAAATGTAATGTTCCCTACTGACGTGCAATGAAGTGTTGGAGATACTTCTGAAAGACATTAGGTTATAACACGAGTTAATTCAGCATAAACAGTTAGTGGAGAGGAAATAACAACTGGTAAAACCACAACGTTACGTTGCGAAAGCATTCCAGTCTCAGATGATTGAAATTCAGCCCGGATCATTTACCTCTCAACCGCGAAATGAACGAGTTGGCAGCGGTCATCGTTACCTGACCAAGCTCTAGCTAAATTAATTTCTAAGACTAAGCTTTCTATTTATTTTCTATCTATAGTAATGCTGTGAGACGTATTTTTTTATCCTGTATAATTGTAACAACACGAATCATGGTACTAAAGAAATTATTCTAATTATTACATAATTATTTTGACTTTGTATGTATATTTTTCATCCTACACGTATATAAGTATATACTGGATTGTAAAACTGCTATTAATTTGCACTGCAGCTGGGATAAAATTGCTGGGATTTTACCCTGCAGCAGAGTAAAATGAAAATAAATTATGACCAATTATTACAATTAACGTAACACATTCTGAATAATACACTATACGTAACGGGCATAGTGTAAGGTCGCTGAGAGACAGTTATCGTCTGTGCTCTAATAAATATATAATTCGGTGTTTGTGCAGCTCCCATACTTTGCCGATCGTTAGTGAACAATACGAACATTCGATGGTATTCGCGAACAGTGTGGCACCGGGTTAACACAGGGACGCAACTTTAAAATTAGCAAAGATGTTATCATATTAAAGGTATAATTGTCCTTAGTATTTGTACACACCGACGACAATTCAACGATTAATTAGGGGCCGGTCTAAACCCTAGACTTGTTACTTTTTTTTTAGAAAGTATGAACTGTTATTAGCCAATGACAAATGCCAGCTGCATCCAGTATCGAGTCTTCACAACATTTTCAGATTTTGTTAGGGATCGGAACCTCTTATTATCACATATTGTTATCTTATTCATCGAATGGTGTGTTAAAATAACATTACTAAATATAATAATAACAAAATATCCGTATAATATAGTTAATTTACTAAGGAAGTAAAAAGGAATTTTCAATTCATATATAAAGTCATCACGACATTGCCTAAATGATGTGGATGGTATGAAAAAATAATACATAAACATTGTGCAACCTAATTAAAATTTTAAATGAATTTTATGTTTGATGTATTTTTTAAACAAAGCCCGTCTATTACGTATTCACATCAGCCACAGGACGGTGTAAATGTCCCCACGGAGCTGTTGACACTGATCGTGGCCGGAATACCAACACTAAGTCGATGTGTTGCAACGCGGCACAAATACAAAAGCATTATTTAAGTACCATGGACGTTCTAGATTAGTTTTTTGACTAGTACTGTTGCGTCATATATTATTTATTTTGCCCCTTTTATGTTTTTACTGTTATTACAGCTGTAGTAGTTAACCAAAAACTTAACTGTAAATAAAAATATATGAAATTGTTAAATGTTATATAACATTATATGTATTATACATTCATATTATATATTCATTACTTTATATGAATTACTTACTTTATTACAAGTCTCTGGCCATTTAAACAACAATTTTAAAGTATGGATCACTTTCCTGTTCTGTTACTAAGAAGATTCATTAAAAGCTGCACATTTCTCAGTCATAAAAGCGAACGCGAAAGAATGTAGCACAGTTGATAATGGGTCATAGTTTTATAATTAAATGAGATAAAAGCATTCTCATTCCATGGAGTTTTAGAGTATCATTTAATTTATTTTGCCAATTATTTTGTGTCTTTAGGATCATTTAAACATAATACATTTAACAAACAAAACGGAATTAAACCCTAACTTGGGACGCTAGAGCGATTCAGTAACTGGCAAGTAAAGTATGATAAACGTAAATCCAAATTACTGTTGACTCTTTAAAATAGAAAAGTTTTATTTCATCAAAACACATTCGTTTATGACATTTTGCATGTACATAAACCATTTTTTCAAGAGATATAAGATTTTAAATAAATTACTGTACATTCATACGAAATAATCAGTAATAGATTTGAAGTTGAAGTTTAGCGTGTCAAATAACCCCTCACAACAGTGGATATACATTGTATTTTTTATTCAGTCGTTTTTTCAGGGGTCGAGGATACAGATTCAAAATTGTAGGAAATCAAAATTGTGTTTCTTACAACCGCCCCTAAAGTCTTTACGATCTATCTATAACACATCGTAAAACAGCTGTTTTCTGTTAGCGGGTGAAAAATTACAGTATTTGCTCCTTATCTTTCCCCTTGAGTGGTCTGTATTAATTACTTTACCCTTGGAAGTAGTAATAAAGAGCTGAATGAATGTTTTCCTGGACCAAGGTAATTGCAATCTTTTGAGTTCAGCCAAAATGTATGTTAGTGAATTTGTATATGTTTGTGGTATCCAAAATTATAGTTTTAGGAAAAATCGTGTATGCAATTCGAGTGTAAAGTGTCTTTGTCACTTTTGGTAACAATTTTCTCTCAAGTGACAGAAACCTACTTTACGCTTTTAGTACATAAATAACTATTTTGATTTATTTTGATCAAATTCAAAACAAGGGACATGTCTCGGGTTCGAGTCTCTGAAAACTTTAGTTTTTGTTTTTCGTATGTTATAAAATTTGAAAAAAATTTAAGAAAAAGCAAGTTATGCCCAGTAACATTTGTTATCATAGTTTTTGGAGGTCTCTGGTTCTGAATTTTTGATGTAACATGTAAATAAATGTTATCAAAATCTAACAAAAATTAATGATGTTAATTTTTACTTTAAAAGTTGTCTTTGAACTGTTTTCTAACTTAACAAGTAGAAAATAAAAGGTATATCCGTTGTTGAGGTATTATTTATGATACAACTTCAGCTACCTATCTAGTATAGATTACTTCGGATGTGTATAACAAGAAAATATGTGTAGTTTAACAAGAACATTCCTGTACCTCCTGTATCTCTTGTTAGAACGGCCATTCTGTATACAATGTAAATAAAATAAATGATTCGTAAATAATCAACACATACGTCAAATAAACAAAAAGGCCGATGTTAATACTGCTTAAAGACGAATTTTAGGATAAAAGTTATAAATAAGGCTTATCCTGAATAACAAGAAAAGGAAGAGCCGATTACTTGCATTATATAATGGGGCGAATAACACCGTTAGGCGCCGCTAAGGTGGTACAGTCACGTATCTAATAACCCAAGAATGAGTGACAGCTTGACAGTTTATTGGAGAATATGATTCAATACGCTCTCACCTTATATTTTCCTTTACTGAATATTTTCTTTTGTAATGCATTTTGATACGTTTGTAAAATATGATTTGACAGAATGACAATGAATTAAATAACACTTTAAAGCTTTATAAGTAAAAACAAATTTACGTGGGGTTAGTTATAAAAGCGTGTGCAGTATATACTATGTTTGTTGTACGTAATTTTGCTGCAAATACTTCAAATTATTATTAACTATTATATTTTTCGTAGTTTATAACAAAATAAAAGATAAAATAAAGCAAGTTAAAAGACTCAACTTGGAACGTTGTTTACAGGAAGTCTAATAATATCACGCTGCAACCTCAATCTCCAGGTGTTTGTTGACACCTGGGCTTGCTGGCTTTGGAAACAGAATATTACGAACTTGTAGGGAAGACGAGGTATACAATGTACAGTTAGGAAGTTGCCTGAATTAATGAGTTGTATGGTTTCATATTTGGTTTGTTATGATTAGTAAATTCTGTACACTAGTGAAATGTTTGATGAGAGAGACCCTTCAACTCCTTAACAATATTGGTTGAAACCAGAACAAAAAATATAATACCCCCGTCGCAGCAAACCTGCGTACTCAGCGAATTTCCAATGAATATATATGTCTTAATAACACATTAAGCCTCTTACCAGAATTCATAAGAAATATATTCATAGATAAACGACATTTAAAATATTCATTATTATCCATAAGAATAACATTAGGGATGAGTACGCAGGTTTGCTGCAACAAGGAAAACAAAATAATTGGTTTTTATGCAAATATCAACAGAACTCATCTAAGTGAAGCCACATACCAAGTTTCATCCATATTCATTCATAAATAAACGATATATAACATTTGTATTATTCTCAATAAGAATACCATGGGGACCGAGTACCTAGATTTGCTGCTACGGGAAACATAGGCGAAACATTGGTTTTTTGATCAAACAACAACAAACCACAATCATATGAAGCGATATACCAAGTTTCGTCAGTTTATGTTCATAAATAACCGAGATATAAAATTGTTCTTTTTCTCCATAAGAATAACATTGGACAACGTACTGTGTTTAGCACTTTGAATATCTCAGTAACCAATTGACGTAGAGCAATGATCAAAATACAAAATTATTTGTTTTTTAAGCAGAATTCCATGGTATAAATTTACATTTGATTTAAATAACAATTACATGTGAAAACTCCAAAAAAATCTTTTGTGTGCAAAACCCCCCCAAAACCCCCCTTTGGATAGTGTGATTTGTCTGGTTTTCAAACTCGTTCAAATAAATGGTACTTTACATATTTGTACCAAATTTTATTAAGATAGGACCTTTTTTACGAGAGTTATCGTGCTTACGGACATATATATATATATATATATATATATATATAAATTTGAATGAATGGTGTTTTTGGCATCTGGGGACCTCAAAACGAAAAGTTATCATGGTCACGGGCTTAACTCTTACCATGAGACCTACGGTAATAGCTTCTTCCCTATAGGGGAAATTCGCTAACAACCATAAATAACAAAACTGATTTCTTTCAGTCGTTTGCTGTGATTTTCACATTTTTACACTGACTAATGAAAAGTTAGTTTGTTCAAGGGGAAAAATTATAGCTAAAAACACGGTTATATAGCAATCAAAATGACTATTATCGTCATTAGACAGGCCTGACCTGAGACACTGTGACACTGGGCCAGTGCACTGTGATGACGCCAGAAGACCGATATTAATTGATGTGAAAGCTTTGTTTCCATGTCGGCACAGGCAGGCTGGATCTGCAGTATATCTCTATGGGATGAATGTGACAGAAGAAGAAATTATGCTAGTTCCCTGTATATTATTGATAAGTCATTTCTTATCTGATTGATAAATAAGTGACAGTTCATATTAAAGTTATAGTTCTTTCAAAGTCTTTCATAGTCGAAAAGAACCTTTGGAGAAAGCTAACAAGTAAATGAATAAATAAATAAAATATTACACATTTTATATAAAAACATTTTTTTGTTCCAGATAATACTAGATATTAGTTTTCAAACCCATCAGTATTCAAGATTTGAAGGTCTATTCATCCAAACTGGAATATGTAACATAAATAGTTTATGAAATATAGAACTTATATAACGATAAAGACTCAGTCACCTTAAGGAATTAAAAAAAAATAAAATAACTATGCACTTTTATGTAATTTTTATAGTATTCAACGAGAAAATATGCTAAATATTGATTTACACCCGCAAAATAAAAATAAAATAGACTTAAGTTTAAAACAATTTTCAGATTTTATTAAATATAGTATAAAAAAGGTATCTTTAATTAAAAAAATTAAATAATTATTATATTGTAATCAGGTTATAGGTTCATAACTTATTTTTGCAATCAGTTGTACATCTACTGTAAATGTAATTTATCAACTTATGAGTTATATGGTATATATAAACACGTCACAGACACACCAAGCAATTTATCCGCGTCAGTTTCAGGTGAAGGGGAACCTATTCAACGTGTATCATGACGTAGATTTTAGGATCCCGCTTATAGTATAACCGTTGTATACACATTGAAATTTAATTGTAATATACATTTTTGTCTAAAGAAAAAAAAAATACTACGATTGGTCTAAACATGTTGTTGAGGTACTAGCACAATTAATTAGTTCAAGACTGTCATTCTACCATATTTTATTCCTACAATATATATTTCATTATAAATGATAAATAAATTCACTGTCTGCTTAGTACTTAGAATTTTGGTAGGATCTTTAAAATAAACAAGGTTTCTGACTAGTTTAATCTGAAAATGTAAAATAATATTTATGACTAAAAACCCGAGGAAGGCAAGGACAACCTTTAAAACTGTAAATCAAAGAGGCATTGCATAAACATTGAGGTATATAGCGGGCTACTATATGGATCTAAACATTATTTTATGGCATTTTGTTTGAAAATATAAATATTAAAGTAAATGATATAACATGTTTTTTAGCGAATTTCCCCTATAGGGAAGAAGCTATTACCGTAGGTCTCATGGTAAGACTTAAGCCCGAGACCATGATAACTTTTCATTTTGAGGTCCCCAGATGCCAAAAACACCATTCGTTCAAATTTGTATATATGTATATATATGTGTCCGTAAGCACGATAACTCTCGTAAAAAAGGTCCGATCTTAATGAAATTTGGTACAAATGTGTAAAGTACTATTTATTTGAACGAGTTCGAAAACCAGATGAATCGCACTATCCAAAGGGGGGTTTTTGGGGGGTTTTGTACCCCAAAAATGTGTTTTTTGGGGTTTTCACATGTAATTTTAATTTAAATCAAATTTTAATTTATACCATTGAATTCAGCTTAAAAAAACAAACAATTTCGTATTTTGATCATTGCTCTACGTTAATTTGTTACCGAGATATTGAAAGTGCTAAACACAGTACGTTGTCTAATGTTATTCTTATGGAGAAAACGAAAAATTGTATATCTCGCTTATTTATGGCGAAATTTGGTATATGGCTTGATCTGGTTGTGGCTTATTGTTGTTTGTACAAAAAAGCAATTTTTCGCCTATGGTTCCTGTAGCAGCAAACCTAGGTACTTGGTCCCCATGTTATTCTTATGGAAAATACTTAAAATGTTATATATCGCTTATTTATCAATGTATATGGATGAAACTTGTTATGTGACTTCACTAAGATGAGTTCTATTGATATTTGCATAAAAACCCATTATTTTGTGTGCCTTGTTGCAGCAAACCTGCGTACTCATCCCCAATGTTATTCTTGTGGGGAATAATTCATATTTTAAATTTCGCTTGTTTGTGAATACATTTCTTATGAATCCTGTTAAGTGTTTTAACGTGTTATGTTATATATTCATTGGAAATTCGCTGAGTATGCAGGTTTGCTGCGACGGGGGTATTCTTAGATCTGAACAGAGTGGGAAGTTAAAATCAAAGTAACAAATAAATTTACAAATGCAAATAATTATTTTTATGGTTGTTTATGGAATACGTAGAATAAAACAAAAAAATTTTAATGTACTCCGTGTTTTTATAAGTAGTTTAGTTACTTTTCTGTAGAGCTCCAAACTCGAGTGCCTAAACTTTTTTCTCTGATTTTCTCTAAACTGTTTTAGTAGGACCGCTTTTCCCAACTAAAGTTTTAACTAAACCAGAGATTATTTAGAAATTGGGATTAAGGCACGATTATTTTCCCCAGCATTTATCTACCCACTTTAGTTTAATCCACAAAATATCAAGCTGGCAACATTTGTCATGCATTTTTGTAAGTTTGTTTACCCTATAGTTAAACTTAAAACAAATGATTATTGCAGGATTTAAGGTTATGTCATCATAGAATAAAATCATTATAAAATACCCCCGTAGCAGCAAACCTGCATACTCAGCGAATTTCCAATGCATATATATGTATCTTAATACCACATAAAGCCACATACCAAGTTTCATCAATATACATTCATAAATAAACGATTTATGACATTTTAATTATTCTCCATAAGAATAACATGGCGGCTGAGTATGAAGGTTTGCTGAAGCAAGGAACACAAAAAATTGGGTTTTATACAAATATCAATATAACTCATGTAGGTAAAGCCACATACCAAATTTCATTAATTTATTTTCATAATGAAGGGAGATAACACGTTACTTATTCTCCATAAGAATAACATGGGGCTGAGTACGCAAGTTTGCTGCTATGGGAGCCTTTGGTTTTTTTTGAGCAAATATCAATGGTCCACAACCAGATGAAGCTGTATACCAAGTTTCGTCAGTATACGTTTATAAATAAGCGAGATATAAAATTTTTCTTATCCTCCTTAAGAATAACATTAGACAACGTACTGTGTTTAGCACTTTCAATATCTCGGTAACCAATTGACGTAGAGAAATGATAAAAATACCAAATTGTGTGTCTTTAAGCTGAATTCAATGGGGAAAACTAAAATTTGACCATTCCCAAAATTATATGTAAAAAATTCAAAAAACCCTTTTTTGGGTTACAAACCCCCCCCCCAAAATACCCCTTAGGATAAAGCGATCTGGCTGGTTTTCGAACTTAAAGTCATAAATGTTGCCTTACACGTTTATACCAAATTTCATCAAAATCGGATAATTTTTACGAGAGTTATCGTGCTCACGGTCACATATATATATATATATATATATATATATATATATATATATATATATATATATATATAGGTATAATTGCGGGCCGATTTTTGATATTTGTATTGAAACTTACCTACTCGTGCTGATATTTGTTTAGATGTTGATATATCAACAAAACAGCCCTAGGTATCATCTTAACAGTTGCATACTCCCTTGGAAATCTACATAAACTACAGTGTTAGTGTTGATACATAACCAACAACTAATATGGCGGCTTTATTGTTTAAATACGGTCCATCATATTAGAGATGGGAAATACCGTTACTTTGCAATAATATTCAGGAACGTTCCTTAGCTTTGTGGTAATACACTCGTTACACCCGTGATAACTTTATTTAAATATTTCTCGCCGTAATAGTAAGCGCAGACAGACTAGTACTATTATTCTGTGATGATCGCTGTTAATAGGAAGACACCAAGACACTCATCTCAACTTCTCAGCTGGATAGTTATTTCACTCGCTCGTTCAAGCAGTTCAGAAGACGTTAAACAAATAATAGGGTATTTTCAGTAACCTATTACCAAGGTAATAGGTTGTGGCAAAAGGCTGCTAGCAGATACTAGCTCTTACTTCACTAACTGGTTGGTGAGGTTGGGCAGAGGTCGGGTTAAGCAGTTGATTGCTCTGATAACTGGACATGGCCATTTCAGGAAACATCTCCACACTCTCGGACTCAGAAATGAAAGTCAGGTGTGTAGGCTCTGCAATCAGTCTGAAGAGACTGCCAAGCACATCATACTGGACTGCGAGAGACTCGGGGCAAGGAGAAGGGCTCTGTTTGGTTGTAAGCAACCAGGTGATGAAAGGGACGCTAGTATTGGTAAAAAACTCCTGGATCTCGTAAAGGGTACGGGCATTGGTTTGCCATACTAACGTACTAGGGACACACAATAAGCTTCGGTTGACGTGTGAGGATCTTTGAATCTTTGGATCTCTGAATCCGTCCCTTTAACAACACATAAACATAAACATAAACACATAAGGTAATAGGTGACACTTCAGTAATAGTGTTATTTATCCTATTACGTTAAATAACGCCCATCTCTGCATCATATATTGCAATTCAAACACTGTAAGAACATAGAAGGACCGATTTTTAATTATTCATATTCATATATATGAATTGGTTTTTGTAATACTGTCAATTCTCCCAGAACATATCTCAAAAAAATCTGTGCTACTTTTATCTGCCTGTGCCTTAGTTAACTTGGAAGTTTTACCGCTTTGAGAAAGTGCGAAGTCTTTGTCATTAAAGGCGGCTATTGTGTTGTCCAATGGCAGTGGCTACGTACACGTCCGACGTGAGCCGATACTGTTCACGTCCGTTCCAAATTATGCACCGTACGTTACTTTTCCTGTGATTTTTAAAACAAATTGAGAGCCAGAAAACCTCCTAACCTAACCTAACGTAATCTAACCTATCCTAACCTAACGAAACATAACGTAACGTAACCTAACCCAACATAACCTAAGCGGTAGCGAAGTGAATTTGCCCTTATATTGGACGTGTACGCAGTCACTTCGTTGTCCAATGTCCAGTTGTGCTGTTGTGCAACCAAAACTGTGCAATATTATGGTAAGTAGCAAATAACACTTATTAAACGTTGTAACTAATTACAGTAACCTTAGAAATGTCTTTAAGATTATCGGCAGGAGGCTTGGGTCTCCTTTAGGTACCTAAATTATTGTAGTTTATCATTTGTTAATCTCACTTTCTCTGGAGGTTTGATTTAGTTAAGTGTTTTAGAGAAAACATAACCAAGAAAACAATAATAATAATAAATTTTGCTCCAGGTTTCTTCTATTGTATACTATGACCGTAGCCAAATAAGCTAGACTTTTAAGACTTTTGATAATGCATGTATAATGGCAATGGCAAATACGATTTTTGATTCTTTTAACTTACCACCTTTTGTTAATTCTTAGCCAAACAAAAGTTTGAAGTTCTTCTAGTTCAACATTGATACCTATTGATGTGTTAAGGTCTACAAACGACATACCGGTACTAGGTGTATATTTTTGAATCTCATTTTACACAAGAGCAAGTAAGCTTGCCATTTAATAAATCAAGTAGATAGCAATATCCAAGTCTTAACCTTAACCTTAGCGGCAGAAGTAAATATAACCTCTGAGAGCACATATTCATTTCAGTTTTCATTCGTTGCAGAAGCATTTCTGGATTTTAAAGTTCCTTCTGAACTTCCCGAAGGTTTAATTAATGTTTCCATTCTCATTCAGAGCCCTTGGGCCATAAAACAAAGTCGTTTCAAATGTTTAAAGATTTGGCTATCAAGGCATCTTTGCCGGCAAACAACTTTGGTTTATGACCCCGCAGCTAATTTATTTTGTTATACGGGTATTACAGTTGTATGCATTCCTAATTACATTTCCCTACCTTAGGAGACCGCTAAACATTTAATTAAGTTTTCTGCAATACTCTGAAAGTTATCATTCATTCAGTGTTCTCAATTATGTTTTGTACGGTTTTGTAGGCTAAGTTCAAATAGGGTGGGTTTGAAGCTGGGGTTTTGGTAAATTATGTTTCCTGTCAATGTCCCTCAACTATGGGTAAACTGCCTTACCCCACTTTTAACTTATATTTTCTTGGCGTAGAATGTGTTTTAGGCTAGTTTTTGCTTTCTTGCATAGGGGATTCTTGGGCTTAGTCCCAAAGGAGATGATTTAAATGAACTGTGGCTTATTATTTAGTTGCAGGGGCCTAAGCTCCTGCTTTTCAGAAAGTTTGGACCAATTTTGTCAATAAACTGAGCCCACAGATCATTTTTCACAAAACTTTGGCCAATTTTGGTTTCCGGTTTAGGTGTAGTTGGCCTATATTTTGGTGAATAATTTTCCTTATGCATATTACAATTTAAATGGTCTGGTATCTACTTTTAGCTCAGATGTGCCCCCTTGTTTTAAAATGCTTCTTATTAATTTTGGATAACAAATGTTGTAGTAAAATGACTAGGAACCTTGTGAATTTAGATAACTGAAAGATTCATCCAGCAATACATCTTAATTATTTTATAATTTGTTGATTAGATGTTTTCCTACCAAGCTGTTTATTTTATCTAGTCTACTTAATTAGTTCACAACCATTTTCATTAAGCTTCAGTCTTAAAAATATTAATATACATTTTTTCCTGTTATAAATATTTTTTAATTATTTTCAGTATTTTAAATTTATGTTAAGCACTGGGCAAATGAACTCTGGATGGGTATATCTGCAAATTAAAGTGAACTTGGGCATAATTAAAGCTATTCCAAAACAACACATGAACTTAAAACTTTTGAGCTACTGTGAATAAATCATTACATAGAAATTAGGAATTGGTGTTACATTACAGGGTCCAGGAATGTGACGCCTTCTTCTTCGTCTTCCGCCTACCCATGCAATCCAGGCCAGCCCTCTACACCGTGCCGCGGCGGATTACAACTCCTGTTGATGATGAACTGTGATATTAGCGTAAGTCTTGTGATTCAGCTGCCCAATATTTGTTGCTCATAGACTGTTTAGAGTTTATTTTTGTTATTTATTTTTAAGTTTAAAGAAGGACTAAACGATTACTTTCCAGTACCGATTATATCCGATACTAGTACGGACTAGTACCGAGTACCGACTACTTTGTATTCGCGATTACTTTTGTTCTCACAATTCCTACATGTTGTGCCGTGTAACGTCACCCTCATACATATTCCTCTTTTGCCAACCCGGTAACTGGCTCGCTTCAGCAGATGGCTGGTCCGGAAGTGGGGTGACGTCACCTTTGTTGCCTCCTTCCGCCAGCAAGAGGGTAAGCGTCGGGCTTAGACGTCGCTCTCCGGTACGAGACACACCCCCTTTTGGTCAACCTAGCAGATCGCTACAATTTCGTCCGGAAGCATCGCCTTGACGATGTCTAGATAAGTAGTAGCATTAAGGGAAGGAAAGCTAGGTTGGGTCAGGCAATGTAGAATTAATATAAGTAGGAAATAATAGTTTCAGTAATTTCGCGGCAGTCTATTAAATTGATTAAAATTAAAAATTTGTGATTCTTGCATTAAACAACCGCGACTTATTTCACAATCCGCAAATTTCCGTCACATATAAACCTACATTCCTACATTAAAAGTGAGCTTGTGAGGGGGTACAGTTTCATAAGCGGCCACCAACTAATCGGATGCAATATATCGATCTTAAACATTCGTTATATCGAATCGGAACACTCGATATTTTGAATCACATTTTAACAGTACATATAGAAAATTATTTACTCGATATTTATATTAATGCTATAATCTAAAATCAACAAATTGTATATCGTCAATAATAATATGCAATGCCAGTTACAAATATATTTTAATGAAACATTTATCAAATAACAAACAAACGAAAACTACAATTAAACAATTAAATAAATTCTAAAGAAACGTACAACTCAGCTAAAACTTAAGTTATCTTTGCCTGGGTAAACTTTATGGGCTGCTTTCTTGGATTGAATAAACTAAGTTAATATAAGTTAGGCCTAAGCAAATATACCTAAGTTTTTGCTTGGTTATGCGTTTCTTTATTATTTGTTGTATTTTTATATTTTAGTTTTCATTTGTTTGTTACTTGTTAAATGTTTCATTAAAAAACTAAACCTAATTAAATGCCTTCTGAAACCACTGAAACTGTTGCAAGACACTGGACATTCCTAAGCGACTACTTAAGGGGATGGAAGCTAGGGCGAGTCAGTCAATGTAAAATTAATATAAGTAAGAAATAATAGTTTCAGTAATTTCGCGGCAGTCTATTAAATTGATTAAAATTAAAAATTTGTGATTCTTGCATTAAAAAAACGTGACTTATTTCACAATCTGCAAATTTCCGTCACATATAAACCTACATTCCCACATTAAAAGTGAGCTTGTGAGGGGGTACAGTTTCATAAGCGGCCACCAACTAATCGGATGCAATATATCGATCTTAAACATTCGTTATATCGAATCGGAACACTCGATATTTTGAATCACATTTTAACAGTACATATAGAAAATTATTTACTCGATATTTATATTAATGCTATAATCTAAAATCAACAAATTGTATATCGTCAATAATAATATGCAATGCCAGTTACAAATATATTTTAATGAAACATTTATCAAATAACAAACAAACGAAAACTACACTTAAACAAATAAATAAATTCTAAAGAAACGTACAACTCAGCTAAACCTTAAGTTATCTTTGCCTGGGTAAACTTTATGGGCTGCTTTCTTGGATTGAATAAACTAAGTTAATATAAGTTAGGCCTAAGCAAATATACCTAAGTTTTTGCTTGATTATGCGTTTCTTTATTATTTGTTGTATTTTTATATTTTAGTTTTCATTTGTTTGTTACTTGTTAAATGTTTCATTAAAAAACTAAACCTAATTAAATGCCTTCTGAAACCACTGAAACTGTTGCAAGACACTGGACATTCCTAAGCGACTACTTAAGGGGAGGGAAGCTAGGGCGAGTCAGGCAATGTAGAATTAATATAAGTAAGAAATAATAGTTTCAGTAATTTCGCGGCAGTCTATTAAATTGATTAAAATAAAAAATTTGTGATTCTTGCATTAAAAAAACGTGACTTATTTCACAATCTGCAAATTTCCGTCACATATAAACCTACATTCCCACATTAAAAGTGAGCTTGTGAGGGGGTACAGTTTCATAAGCGGCCACCAACTAATCGGATGCAATATATCGATCTTAAACATTCATTATATCGAATCGGAACACTCGATATTTTGAATCACATTTTAACAGTACCTACATATAGAAAATTATTTACTCGATATTTATATTAATGCTATAATCTAAAATCAACAAATTGTATATCGTCAATAATAATATGCAATGCCAGTTACAAATATATTTTAATGAAACATTTATCAAATAACAAACAAACGAAAACTACACTTAAACAAATAAATAAATTCTAAAGAAACGTACAACTCAGCTAAAACTTAAGTTGTCTTTGCCTGGGTAAACTTTATGGGCTGCTTTCTTGGATTGAATAAACTAAGTTAATATAAGTTAGGCCTAAGAAAATATACCTAAGTTTTTGCTTGGTTATGCGTTTCTTTATTATTTGTTGTATTTTTATATTTTAGTTTTCATTTGTTTGTTACTTGTTAAATGTTTCATTAAAAAACTAAACCTAATTAAATGCCTTCTGAAACCACTGAAACTGTTGCAAGACACTGGACATTCCTAAGCGACTACTTAAGGGGAGGGAAGCTAGGGCGAGTCAGGCAATGTAGAATTAATATAAGTAAGAAATAATAGTTTCAGTAATTTCGCGGCAGTCTATTAAATTGATTAAAATAAAAAATTTGTGATTCTTGCATTAAAAAAACGTGACTTATTTCACAATCTGCAAATTTCCGTCACATATAAACCTACATTCCCACATTAAAAGTGAGCTTGTGAGGGGGTACAGTTTCATAAGCGGCCACCAACTAATCGGATGCAATATATCGATCTTAAACATTCATTATATCGAATCGGAACACTCGATATTTTGAATCACATTTTAACAGTACCTACATATAGAAAATTATTTACTCGATATTTATATTAATGCTATAATCTAAAATCAACAAATTGTATATCGTCAATAATAATATGCAATGCCAGTTACAAATATATTTTAATGAAACATTTATCAAATAACAAACAAACGAAAACTACACTTAAACAAATAAATAAATTCTAAAGAAACGTACAACTCAGCTAAAACTTAAGTTGTCTTTGCCTGGGTAAACTTTATGGGCTGCTTTCTTGGATTGAATAAACTAAGTTAATATAAGTTAGGCCTAAGAAAATATACCTAAGTTTTTGCTTGGTTATGCGTTTCTTTATTATTTGTTGTATTTTTAAATTTTAGTTTTCATTTGTTTGTTACTTGTTAAATGTTTCATTAAAAAACTAAACCTAATTAAATGCCTTCTGAAACCACTGAAACTGTTGCAAGACACTGGACATTCCTAAGCGACTACTTAAGGGGAGGGAAGCTAGGGCGAGTCAGGCAATGTAGAATTAATATAAGTAAGAAATAATAGTTTCAGTAATTTCGCGGCAGTCTATTAAATTGATTAAAATTAAAAATTTGTGATTCTTGCATTAAACAACCGTGACTTATTTCACAATCTGCAAATTTCCGTCACATAAATGAATTTAATTTCAGTTTGAGATGCTGTATTTCATACTCTAAGCTTTTAGTTCTTTGGGATTGAATTATTGTTGGTACAATATTCTCGATTTTAGTACGCTATGTAGAGTCAGTGTCGTGGTGTCAACTCTGTCAGTGGCGCGGCGTTATTGTTAAAAAAATTCTGATGTTTTCGTCTTGATTACGATCTACGATGACTCTTGGTTGAGTTTACTGTTTATTTTTACATGGATTCTATATTTTATTAACTTGATTAGCTTGGTTAACTTGATTGGCACAGTTTCATATTACCTTCCCAAGTAAAATCAATAACTTTTGCCTAGCTGAAGTGTTGGTAGTAGTGATGTGCGATACGTATCGTATCGTATTGGCTTTTACTGTAGTAGTACCTTCTGGCTATTACTGTAGTAGAGCTCTAAATATCTCCATAATACATAATTTTAAACTTCCAAACTAATAAAATAAAAATAAAATAATGAATGCGAATGAATTATCGTTTGTATTGAAGCGAATTACAAAGTGCCAACACGTTTTTAATACGATAACGTCGATGATAGTGCGTTCGCATTGGTCCTAAATAGGTATACTTGTGTGAGGTGGTAATTTGAGGTAACAGGTACTAATTATTTCAGGTCAAGGTGGGAATTTAGAAGATTTTGATTGGCAACACTGCCCAGCTGTCAGTCACAGCAATAAATGTCAGTGGAAGCTTAACCTCAAACAAGTTCCTAATCAAAATGTTTATTCTGCAGCAATTTCTGCTAAAAGCTAAAGTAATGTGTTGCCAGAATACAGTCTAGTGTATGTAAAAGTTATTTTCTGTTTGTATGCTGTTTTAGTTAGCAAATCATCTTTTTAGCATCTGTGATTCAACTTTTTCAGTAAGTTAGCAGTTTAATCAGTTTTAACATATTTAGCCCCTATGGCACAGTTTCATATTACCTTCCCAAGTAAAATCAATAACTTTTGCCTAGCTGAAGTGTTGGTAGTAGTGATGTGCGATACGTATCGTATCGGAATATTGAAAGTGTTCTGGCTTTCGGCCAGAAATAGGCTATGTGCTCAGCCAAAATGAATTTTGTCCATGGTTTGTGTAATATTAGGCCTAAGGCCTCCAAATAACTTTATTTTATGTTCTTGGGTTGACCTACACCTTGGTGAGGTCAGCCATTCATTTTGGTTCAGTGTAAATGTGTTTTTGAGACTTGTTAAGTTAGGCATAGTGACTCAATTGATTATCTTGAATAAGTGGGCTTCTGGGACTTTTCCAGTGCCACGTTCGGTCACTTTTAGTTGTAATTAAGCTCATACATGTTCCCTGCAAGTTTTATTTAATTTATTTCATAGATAAGAAAATAATAAGCATTTTAAGTTTTGCTATTTCTGTAATTTAAGTTACCCCAGGGAACATTACGTCCAGTTGACCTCAGGCCAATTTTTAAGTGCTGGGTTGGGATTGGATAGCTGGGGGCACCTTTCCCCCAGCTGTTAAAACCTTTCCCAGCAAATTCGGTCAAGAAGTGTTTGAGTTTTTTTACAAAAATGCATGTGAATGCACCGCCAAGCTAAAATGTTAAAAATCCTTTAAATACTTTTTTTTGTGTTTAAATATATTTTCTGTAATTGTCTCATTGTTTTATTTTAAGTCTGGCCACTCTGGACCAGATAAGTCTGGATTTTTGTCTTATTTTTAATTTTTAATGAAATTCTCACCTGACCTAACTAGTGATGCGCGATTGCGAGAGGTTAAAACAATCGAAATGTTCCTTCTCGAGAGGTTCCGCTTATCGATTGTTTCGATTGCTTAGCGAGAGGTTTGTATAATCGAGATGTTTTCTCTCGATTGTTGCATTCGTTAAGCAAAATCGTCTGCTGCCGGCGCGCGGCGAGAGGATAAACCCGTTATAGATGTGGATCGCATTTTTATCAGGCACTAAAATTATTTTTTGCAAATAAGCCACCCGTAATTAGTTGTTTTAGATATACCTTTATTATTTCACCCCACGTCAATATAAACACGTGTGTGTGTGTGTGTGTGTGTGTGTGTGTGTGTGTGTGTGTGTGTGTGTGTGTGTCTGTGTGGATGTGTACAGAGCTAGAGCCCTAACCAATGGGCCGATTTTTATGAAATTTGGTATGTAGGTACTAATCCACGATATCTCCAGGCGTTTTTTTCATTTTTTTGAATTTTTGATTTTTAAGGGTAATTATCCCCCAAAAACCACCAAAAAAACATGAACAATCAAAATTTCTCAAAAACGGCTCTAACGATTTTGATTAAACTTTAGTGGTTTGTAGAACTTTAGTTTTCCAACAAAGTGACACCACCGGCATTCCTGTATAAATTCGGGTTCAGAAACTACAGGACTTAAAACATCTAAAATTCAGTTTTTTTGATTTTTCATAAAAAGACATAAATATAAAAAAATATTACTATTCACCATTAAAAAGAGCTCAAAAAACTAAATAATTTAGTATTTTGAATTACTATTCTACGATTGCTGGTTTCGGAGAAAATTGAAATTTTCATTTAGCGGTAAACGCAGTACGTTGTCCAATGTTATTCTTATGGGGAATACAAAAATTACTATTTCTCTCTTATTTACTGATCAATTTCATTCAAACTTGATATGCTTGTCAATTTAGCATTGACAACAGAGGTAATTCGATATGTGTTGCCCCTTAATAACCCTGGGGGGGGGCAATAGGGGGCATTTCCCCTCTTAAAACCACAAGTGTAGCAATGGATTCTGTAGTGCCTCCAAGCAGGGATTTGGGTTGATGTTTGTTAAAACAACTTGTTTACAAGACTTCTGTACATTTGACCGTGCTTTGTATTCTATATTTAGTAAATAAAAAGTAATTTATTCATTAAAGTTGGGCTAAAAGGGAGAAAGTATGTGTCAGTTTCCTGATACCGTTTATTAATTTGGTTCTCATATTTGTTTTTATGTATCATATTATTAAACTCTATATAGGAGAAAATTACCAAACAAGTTTTTAATGTTGTAAAATATAGGCTCTTTAGACTGGCTTTATTGGGAGTTCAATTTCAATGGGCAATGTTTTTCCTTATATCCTATATCGTGTGTAAACAAATTAATTTAATTATTATTAAGTTTAAATTAATTAATGATTCGATCAAATATTTGTTTTTATTTGATTTTAATCGTGTGTTATAATTTTGGCAACGTCTTATAGTATTTTATTTCTACATAATAATTCTAAAAACATCTTTCATTTACAATTTTATAAGTAATAACAAATGTTGGAATGAGAGTATATAGTATAAAAAGTGGGAAAGTTGCAGAATTATACTGCTGCCTAAAACGTTCACAAATTCTGTGAGCATTAAAAGTATAATTATGCTTGTCTATATTTAATAATGATTAACATTTGTTTCTACTCTCCATTATTAATTTACGTATTAGATTTTATTTAGTTTATTTTTTAATTTTCACGTATTTGAATGCATCGTTTTATTAAATAACTCCCAATTGTAGCAATTTGTTAAAACATCTCGGTAGAGATGTCGATTGCTCAAATATAACAGAATATAGAATGCAAAAATCTCTTTAAAAATAATTATATTGATCGGCGACATATTTAGTTAACAAAACATCACGCTAACAATTTCGATTGCCCAGTACGAGAATAGCTGCCTCGTCTAAACGAAACATTCCGCTAAAAAACATCTCGGTAAGTTCCTCTCGTTGCCACGTCTAAACGAAATATCTCGGTAAGAACATCTCGGCAAGGACCTCTCGCTGCCGCGTCTAAACGAAACATTTCGCTAACAACATCTCGGCACGCAGCTCTCGTTGTCGCGTCTAAACGAAACGTCTCTACTATTTAGCTCTAAAGATTCATCAACAGAGTAAAATGGGGTTGAAAGTAGCCATTCAAATAGTATTTTCTTAAATTAATTAAATGGAATGTCAAGAGCAGATTGTGGTAATTTGTTATACAGTTTAATTCCTATAATGATATGGCTAGACTGAGTTTTGGACATTCTTCGATAAGGTACATCAATTTTTGACTGATTTTGTTTGTAGTAGGAGTGAGTATTATTTCTTGAATTAAAACTACTCAGATTTTTAAAGATTTATAAAATTAAATAAAAAATGTATAAGTTGTAGACAGACAGAATCTTCAGATCTTTAAAGAGAGGTTTCCAGTGAGCTTTCCATGATGAGTTTGTGAGCATTCTAACAACTTTTTTCTGAATCAAAAGGATATTGTGCGTTTTAGATGAATTTCCACAAAAAATAAGCCCGTATCTGATAATTGATTGAAAAAATGCGTAGTATGAAGTGATGACATATTTTAATGGAACCACATTTAATAATCTCTTCAACAAAAAATCAACCCGGGAGATTCTTCTTGTTACGAGATAAACGTGAGGGCCCCAGTTGAGAGTCGAATCAAGAGTTATCCCCAAGTACTTCACAATTACTGTTTTTTGATGAATACCAGGAGGCAGTTTTTTAAAAGTAAAAATGACTGGCTGTGTTTTGTATCGTTTAAAAATAAATTATTTGCATGGAACTAATTGGCTGCTTCTTCCAGAGTGGATTCAGCTACCTTTTTGAGCTCAAAAACATCTGAATTCCAAGAAAACTGTCATCTGCGTACATATATGTAAAGGCATTTAGGTTTGCAGGTAAATCGTTAATAGAAATAAGAAAAAGTAAGGGACCAAGAATTGACCCCTGAGGGATGCCACACGTAATCTCTGTACAGTAGTTCTGGACCATTCACCATTAACATAAACAGACTGACTTCGGTTTTGAAGATAGCTCACAAACAAATTCAGCTCACTCCCGCCAATCCCGTAAAACTTTAATTTTTAAACGTTATTAAAACGTTATTTAAACGTAATTTAAACGTTAATCCAGGGTCCCGGAGGAGAAGGATTATCTTTCAATACTGGTTTTGGGCGATTCATTTGCCATCCGATTCAACAATTTTTTCTACTGCAACCCAGGATTATCTGGGAGTTTAAGTAATTAAATATTTCTGACTTGCAGCAGCACATCCCACTATGCAAGCCATACGATACGGCAGTACGTATTTAATCGATACGATATTTAAAGAGAATCGGGATATTCATAGTTCAACTACTATGCAATGCATCGCTCGGATATATCATATGATCGTGCGGCTCCAATCAGTGACGTTACATTGTCTGTTTTTGATTCTACCAACCAACCAATTGAGCCGTCTTTTGCTTGGTTTGTTTAGAAATATTATATAAAAAAATTAAAAACCCTATTACGCGATGCATCACCAGGCATTGTCTGTTAAATGCAAGTCTGCTACGAGCAAAATTATCGGAATAGTATATTTCGTTACTAGTCCGGAAAAGCGCTCTTTGCCAGTGCGAGATCGTGTCAACGTGCGAGACGAAGTCGAGCACGGAATTTAGATCAAGCACTGGCAAAGAGCTTTTTGGACGAGTATTGAACGATACTTTTCGTCACACTACAAAAAAGTCATTTAATTACAAACCAAGAAATAATTTTACTCTAGAATCAAGGTTTATTTTACTCAAAAAAACACATAGGCCTGATTATTATTTTACTATAGGCTATTTACATATTTTATTAAACAAAAACCATAAGCCTAGGCTACTTAGCTTTAAAAAGATTTCTTCTAAGCTATTTTTTATCAAAATCCAAATTTATATTTATGGTGAAATTTTCATTGTTACATTATTTTATAAATGACAAAAACACAATGCCATAATGTGCTTCACACGTGTAACATCAATGAGAGGTTAACTGTGGCCAATGATTTGACAACAATGAAAGTCAGCTGTTGCGTCGCGTTTGTAACTTCTAAAACTGATCGGAAAAGAACTGTACGGCAAAAATAGGCTTTCACCATAAGATTAACATGTAGCTAATTTTAGTGATCGGAAAAGAAGTGATTGGAAAAGACATCAAAGGAACATATGTTATTTTAAATGAAAACAGCAAGTTTCCAGCCGCATTTTAGTATCAAAAGTCATATGTTCCCGCATAGTATGACGAAAAATTATTCCAATGCAGGGTCCTTGACGAAAATACCTAAAATAGATGAAAGTACTTAAGTACTAAATAAATATTAATTATTTGGTTGTAAGGGACTCCAAGTTAGTTGACTAACTGTGTTTCCAAATATGTTATTAAAAAAATATGTTTGTTTTAATACAACAAATTATGCCTACAGACCTTGAATCTCAGTCTATAAACTAATTTAGAAGTAAGTGCTTATTTTAGACATTGGTTGATTATACTGTACTACCTGATTAATATTATTGTTATTATTATAGATATTAGTTTAATATGTTCAAGCTAATCAGGCTATTGTTGTAATTTTTGCTATTAAAATACTTTTCTTTTGGATTGCCAAAATTTGGAGTTTTCCAATAAGATGATTTATTTAAATAATTTTCGTACTTATTAGTTTTTTACAAGGGGCTTTATAATATGATTCCAATGGTTGCGGTAGACGCATGAAAAATCGCTTTAGGCTTGCAGAAAGTTTTGGGATTTTACATATTCCGTTACAGAAAGAATGAGAACATTCTGTCTTGGGGCCTGGGGGTCCGCAGACCACCTTTCGGGAAGCACTGCTATTTTAGGCTGGTAATATGTGTCTCGGGTGTCCCTTAAAATCGTTTAAAATCGCCGTATCTCGGCCGATCAAATTTGTTTCGATCTTAGTTTAGGCAAAATCTTTATTTTCAACGATAACATACTTTGATACTTCCGCTGGCGTGTTTGGCCTTTAAATTGCAGTTTGGATATAAACTGTTGAGGTTTTTTTGGCCGATAAACTATGTTCACTTGTCGTTTACGGTTTAAAAGTTACAGCGAACTTGAAATGTGGTAAAATTGCCATTTTTAATCCAAAAAACAGGTCTAATAGCTGATTTCGGTCCATGAATTCAATAGTCGTCTTATTAGGCCGATAACTCACATTTTGGTCTATAAAACGCGTTCGGCTATTTTTTACAGCCGATAAAATTATTGATATGGAGTTTTTAACAAATTTCCTGGGGAGGACTCCCAGACCCCCTACCCCGGGGGGATTCCATACCCCCCCAAACCCCTGGCATTCCCCCCCCCGTGTGACTCCCTGGATCCGCCCCTGGTTCTGACGAGTCAGTGGGAACTACGCATGGGAATATTGATCTGTCGTGCTATAAAGTTTCTTTTAGCTCGATCACACCCCAATGGCAAATGTACTTGCATGAAAATAATATAGGTAACCAATTGAGTTATTCTTAATGAAATTATAGATAAGTTACTTAGTTATCTGGAATACGACTTCTGAGTTTTTAAGAGGTTTCGGAAGCTTTGGTCATGCCCGGAATACAGTGATGCATGAAAATATTTAACTATATATAGATTAATTTAAATAGAGGCTAATTCCCATTTCATCCATGCGTGTAGCACGGTTTACCGAATGTACAGTGTGATAGTTATTAACTTGTAAAGAAATAATTGAATTTGAATACTTGCTTACAGATTTGTTAATATGAAGAATTGTTTGCGATGGTGCCTCGTACTAGAGACACATATACCTGTGCCTGCAGCAAGTGTATTAATTTTGCTTGTTATGTTGCATTAAATCTATTTAACATAAGTTTTAACATCTGTTTTGGTTTTTGATTTTAGTGGCAGTGCAGAAGAAGTTTCCTGGATGAACTGGAGGGCGCTTTGAAAATAATAAAGTTAGCAATTTATGACATAAAATTAAATCAATTAAAACAACAGTAGAATACAGTGTTTTTTTGATATTACTTTTCTATTCATATAAGGTATTCAATAAAATTTGTAATTTTATCAATAATTTGAGTTTTATTTAAGCTACTTCCTTTGCTAGTAAGTAAAGTAATAAATACAATTTCATTAATTTGCTATACAAAATCCCGTGAAAATGTTATAAAGTAGGCCTGATCACTTTAGTATTAATTTTTTATCAGGCAAATGAATTTAAAATTTATTACCTCCAAGAGACTGAATATTTCAATAGCAATTTATATTTCTAAAACAAGTGGGATGATCAGCGTTGGAGGGGAAGTTAACAATACTATCTGTCATAATAATATCCCTGCGGAAAACATTTGGCTACTCAGTATATTAAATATATTTTACTGGGTGAACGTATGGTAATAAGTTTGTATGGTAGTCTTTATAAACACGAGGATGGTATTCTAACCAAAATTGACAATATATCATTTATGTTTTAATTGTCTAGTTTTGTTTAAGACAAAGTATAAGTTTAGTATAAGACTGAAACGAAATAACCCAGGAATGATACTGTGTTTTTGTTTTGCTTTTCAGTATTAATCGTTTTATTAGTTAACTGCAGTACGGTACTTATGGTTTAATTATTTGGTGTAGGCTTGTGTTTAAGTGTTTTACCTTTAACTAAATCTCATTCTTGAAACTAAAGTTTAAAGTAATAACCTGCCAAGATTTTTCTATTGTTTACTGACCGATGCTAAAATGCCGGGAAAGTGCAAGTTTCAAATGCCTTAGCCTGCCATATGAAAGGCAAAAAACATGTAAATTTAGAAAACTTGTTGAAAAGTGGAAAGCAACTAGGCCCTAACTTTATTCTCATTTAGGCCTATTTTATTGCATGGTAAATGGTGAAATGGTGTTTTATGTTTAATTGCAGTACTTATATAGCCTATATAAGAGTTTTATGGTAAGTTAACAGTAAATTATGGCTACATTGAGCTATGTTGTGGTACATTTTCATCTCATTAATGGCATACACTAGCTAACTAATTTCATAACAATCTGATGATACGGTTTTGTTCAGGTTTGGGCTTGTATTGTACCCTATCATTATTCTATGACTCGCTTTTCTGTAGCCTAGGCTCTAAAGTTGTTTTGCGAATGGGTCACTGATTTTTTCCAAATGTCCCCTAAAAGTCCCCGAAAAGTCCCTGATTTTTGTTTGAATGACTGAGTTGACACCCTGTTGAAGGTAAATTAAAATAATTTGTGTTAGGCCTAATCAATAAAGGCTGTCCCACACTTCTCGCGAATACGCCTGATCATTTGGCCTACCTACAATTTTTCGGTAGTCGCGAGAAGTGTGGGAGCTGCACGAAATATTTTGTATCAGTACACTATCGCCGAATGATTCTCTCGATGTTTGGAACGAGTCTTGCACCAAATCAACCAAATGTGTACAACAAACTAATTAAGTACACGCTCGCCCAATACCAATGCAATACCATGCTCGCCCATTCACTTCCGCTCGTCTCCTTTGATTTGTGCCAAAACAGCACAGGTGAACACGAATTATGGTGAGGCGAACTATCCCGAACATTTGAGAACATTTAATCATTTGAGATGATTTAAGTTTTATTTAAGAAACAACAAATTAATGAGTGCTAAACTCTGTTAATTTTTGTTTGACCAAACTATATTTGAAATTAACCTTCGCACTGTAAAAAATAATCGTGTTAATTCGACCCAAATTTAATACCAAGATGTCCCAGTAAGACCTCACACACTCTTGTGTCGAAATAACACTCAGCTGCTTGTGTTGAAGTTCACCCACTTACCTGAGTTGGAAACCAACACAATTCCTTGTGTCACTCGGTAACACATATTTCTTCCGTGTTAAATGTTTAACACATTTTTGTGTGTGAAAAAATTACTCTATGATTAAGCAACACAGAAATACTGTGTTAAAATACTTACCCAAATTTGTATTAATATAACCTTTTTATTGTAAATAACACGCAGCATAATAAGTCAACACATAACATTTGTGTTATATTTGTTAAACAAATTTGAGTGAAATATTAACCAAAATACCTGTCAGGTAAGTTTGTATTTTTTCTGTGTAAAGAAAAACAGTGAACAGCTTATTTCTTGTGCAAAATTAAATGTCTGTAATGGTATACATCACTTGAGAAAGGTTAATTTACCGGGAAATATTGCACAGACAAATTCAACTCGACATCACCTGTCCACCAACAATTTTATACACCAAGTTTCAGTAAAAATTTATATATCACATTAAAATGGGTCCAAATTTAAAACTTTATACTAATAAAGGTAACCCACCGTAAAGTTGCTTTTGAAACACTTATACTCAACATAGTTTAAAATTACACCAGGTATTCGTCTTCACATTACAGGTTTGATCTTGAGTGACCAAAACAGTAAAAAAATATTTTTAAACTGTTAAAAAAAAACATAATCTTTAAACTGGACAAATTTTGAGGGGTTATTCAAATTTTATAGTTTGTTCATATATTTAATATATAATATTGCAAAAAATATTTCATCTGTAAATAAATTAAGCATTCCTATTAAGTTACGTTAAAAACGGTTAATTGAAAAAATTAACCTGGATTAAAAGTTATCACTTTTCACAACCGTACCAAAAAAACAATGAAATTTTCAAGATTCTAAATCACTGGATCTTCCAACTTTATATGTAAATAGGTATATTCAAAAATACTAAACATTTAAAGATAAAACACTTTATTGCACACATTGTTTAATGCAATGATTTTATCGTGAAGGCTTCAACGGCCCTTTAAATCTAACTCTAACAGGTACGGGGAGACACTTCTTCTGTTTGTCCACAGGTAAAAAGATTTGGCTGGAGATCACTTGGAACTCTTTCTTTTGTTGGTCCACGGCTGAAAGATATGGCTGAAGATCACTTGAACTGCTTACTAGCTCTTCCAGAATGGCCATTCTGAAAAATATTTTTCAATACTATATATCTGGTCAGCAATGATATACCAATACTTATTGAGTACTTCATCAAGAGAAGCCCATAAAACTTTATTCTGAAATGTAAACATTGAAACTTAGGACGTTCACGGGGCTTAGCCCCGAGGGGATTTTAAGGAAGTGAATAGGCCTATATGTTGCATGGGTTCAAGATCTACCTTTATGTAAAATTTCAGCCCAGTCAGTTCAGTAGTTTTTGTGTTCACCCAGAACATCAGACAGACAGACAAAAACCATCTCTTCTTTATAATATTATAACAAACTAGCAAATCCAGCTGCTCACAAATTCAAGCAAATACGGTTGTGACTTTAAATTGTGTTGCCATTCCAAAAGTTAGCCTGAAGCAGCTGATCTTTCTTCTGTACTGTGTTTTGTTACCTTCAACAGCTATCAAATTCTCAATTTCAATGATTACTGTTCTTCCATAAGATCAGTGTCTCCAGTTGTACGATTATTATCGTTTTGTACGATAATTCAGCCCGTTGTACCATGTACGATAGGTCACGTCCGATACGGTAAATTGTATAATAATTTGGGATCAGCCTAAACTATACATGATTATGACCTACTAATTAATTGAATGATTACTAATGATGAACTAATTACTGACTACTTAATGAATTAAATTTTAAAAATACATAAATAGGCTCTCAGAACATATTTTAAAAGTACTAAATACAATTTTTTGTTGGATTCTTTGCCATTTATTTTTATAAATACCCTACATAGGCTTTGTAAAATATCGTGAGTTTTGTTAAGCATTTGTTTATTTATTCGAACCTTTATTTCGTTTGGAAATTTACAGCTGTTCTACTTAAAAAAATTGAATGTTTGTCTGTTTTCACGTTTGAGTGTAAGTTTTAGGTGTCTTTGCAAACGTGCAATAATTTTACCTACAATACAATAATATTTAACTACTTGTATGGTATTTGTCCCTGGCCGAACTGGAGACACTGCATAAGATTAACATTGCAACTTTGAAGGCCTTTGGGGCCTGAGGGCCGATGTAGATTTTAATGATTTTCTGCAGACCTACGCATTGAGACATTTCCGCATAGATACTTCAATCATAACAATCGGTACAGTGGATCCTGATATCTCAGCGTGACACAAAATCTGCTTGTGTATTAAATATTAGGTTTGCTGCAGCAAGGGTATTTTTGTTTGGCTACTTAGCTTGCCGGCAAACTAAATATCCCCTGACACTGTAATAGGCCTGGAAAAAGGGTTTATAATTTAATCTTAAGATAGGAGGGAGGCACCTCACTGTCGGTAGCGTATGTTAGATGGGGTTAGATGGGGACTGTAACTTTCTTTTTTTTTATTCGGATTGTTATATTGGATTTTACCTTGTAGAACTGCCACTCCCACTCTCACTCTGTCCAGTTTTCTTTCTACTTGCTGTTGGAGGTAAGTAGGTGAACCGTTGAAATCATTGAATTTCTCGTCTGGTTCCATTCTATAAATAAAAGTTACAAATTACCTTTTCTGAACTAAAATACCTAAACGTTTAAACGGGTGCAGTTCCGGATCTGGGCTACCATACTATCGAATGAAAATATCAAAAGTTTTAACAGTTGATATATCGATTACTCTTATTCTTCAAATTTTCTGTCGATGTAGCTCTCTACAAAACGACATCCAATCAGCGATAGTTTTCCTGCTGGTTTTAGATGTTGATGTGCTTGTTTTTCTTATTAAAAAATCATAATTTACAACATTTATACAAAAAATTAAACTAAAGTTAGAATGTTAATCAATCCAAACTTGGCATTTTCGAAAAAAGTGTTTTCTAAAGCGTTCTTTCTTACATCGTGTTCGTCATTGACCTTTTTTTGCATCAAAATTTGACCAAATTTTCACCACGTATTAGTGTTTTTTGTTTTGCCTCCACACACTTCACAATTTGGATTATTAGATACCTATTAGTTCTTTGTCTTGAAGAAAACTAACACATTTTTCTATTGGATTAAACACATGTTTACAGAAACATGTAAAATTCACAAACTCACAATCACTTTCTACTTCTATTTTTATTTACTTTATTTTAAAATGGAAATAAACAATTTTAATTAAAAATGTTTAAAAACATCTGATTATTAAAAATAGAATACAGTTTAATTATTCGATATATATATCGATTGTTAAAACTTCGATATTTTCATGCGATATTTGAATGTCACAAAATTAATGTTCTCCTGTAAGTTAATTTGAAAGTTTCCACCACCCTACTTATGTAAAAGAATTCTCCCACCTTTATGCTGTGTGTATTCCGTAATGGGTAATGCTAACCGTTTGACTAACATCAATATTTTCTCTATCTTATGTTAAGCAAATATTCGTTTGCTAGCGATATCGCAATATGGCGATAAGTCTCGCCATCAACAATTTTACTCACTGTCATTGTGTATTGCGAGTTGCAAGTTGTGTATCAGCAAGTATACTTTCTGGCATGGTTGGTTGGTCAGGTTGACAAGGGGCTTAATAGGTTAAGGAGCTACGGAGGTACGGTAGGCCTACTCAGAACAATACAGTCGGCACGACTCTTATTCGATAAATTGAGGTTAGGTGAGATGTAAACTACTCTCAAAGCGAGGTGTTAGTATGACAGAAGTTTAGTTATGTTATGTTATTGTTGATAATAAAAAGTTGGCATCACTCACGTCTTCATATATGTGGAGGTGGACCGGAAACTACTTTATTTAAGCCCTGAATTGTTTACTTGAGCTAACAATAAAATTAAGTAGGTATTTGATTACAGGGTTCTTATGGAGTATACATGACCCCAACTATATTGAGTTAAATTTGCATTTTTCTTAAAGATTTTTACCTCTAGAATCCAGAAATAACATTTATTTTGCACGGGAACCATTATTAATTATAGAAAATATTACTTAAAATTATTATTTTCGATGCAAGCACACAATACTTACAAACCACAGATTAGAACACAACTTTCAATGTTTCTAGTTTCTACAGACTATCAGGAAAACGTCCATAGAGTATACAATATATATAAATGAAATGTCGTAGATAATATGTATCTAATAAAAAGTTATGTTTTGTGCTTTATTTACCCCTTACCCATTATAAGTGACTAAGAGTTGAGAGGTGAGTGAGCAAAGTGAACAAGCTCATTCTGAAAGTAAATGAGCGGAGCGAACTAAGTCACCATGGAGGCAAGTGAGCGCGATGGTTAGTAAAAAACACTACATCTTCGTAGGGTACGTGACAGCAAACGAGGTCACCATGGAGGCAAGTGAGCGCGGAGCGCGTAAGCTCATCCTGTAGGAAGTGAGCTGGCGAAGAAGCTTGATCCGAAAATGAATGGTTAATAAAAAACGCTACATCTTCGTACGGTATGTGACATGAAAGCGTACACTTAGTACTGGCATGGTTTGTTGGTGGGCTTGCCACGGGTGCTTATTAGGTTAACTAGCTTGGGTTAGGTTAAGTGCCACCGTACCTGGATGGCAAAACGAACAAAAACAAACCACACTTAACCTAACAATCCTAACCTAACCCAACGCTAGTTAACCTAATAAGTACCCGTGGCAAGCCCACCAACCAACAATCCGAATATAAATATACTTTGGTACCTATTATACTCCTAATTAGGTTAGGTTAGGTAATACAGGTGCAGTCGAGCAATATTCAAGGGTTCGAGTTGGCAAACCTGCTCCAAGTAGAAAAATCAGCTCCGAAGCAGAAAAAATAACAAAATGGACGTTAACACCGTTTATTTAATTTCGTACTGTTAATTTTCATCTTAAAAGTTGTTATTTACTGACGTATAGTTATTTTAAGAACATATTATGATTATCTCTAGTGGATGATGATTGATCAAACGGTATTTATGTGTTTTCTTTATTAACAAGTTCTTAGATTGGAAATCTCTTGCAGACAGTTCCATGTTGCAATTTGAACGTTCCTCCCCTCAAACCACTAGTCGGCAGAAGAAATTGGAACCGTCGAAGTTTTTTTTACTATTTTCACCATTAAAACGGTCTTTCCGCGGAAAAAGAATACTTTTATCGTGTTTTTCAGGTCAAAATCTATAAGAAAAGTGTAAATTTACCTCGATTTTGTTGGGGTCATGTATACTCCATAATTACCTACAGGTTCTTATCCTCTAATCAATAGATTGCCAAGCATACATAGTGTAATCCATCTTACGTTCAAGAAAGGTTATCTGAATTTCAAAGTAGGTACGCCTAGCTCACAAACTTAACTTGTCTATAGTAGACTCACTAAAGCTGGAGCAGTCAAAATACTAGAGGAGTTATAACATGTTTGTATAAAATTAGCAAATTAAGTTCTCAGACCCCTTCAAAGTTTTAATGTAAGGAGTACAAAAGTGAGATTTAACTTCGAGTCGTACAGGCTTTGGAGAGTAGGCTAGGCCTGTAATCGGTAATTATGGAGTATACATGACCCCAACAAAATCGAGCCAAGTTAAGTTTGTGAGCTAGGCATACCTACTTTGAAATTCAGATAACCTTACTAGAACGTAAGATGGATTATACTATGTATGCATTGCAATCTATTGAGTAGAGGATAAGTAGGCAAAATTGACAAGGCCTAAGTTATTTTGTCAAACAAAATTGTTTTTCCTAGGATGTCCTTCTAACATCAATCACCCTAATAACTCAAGCACGCCGCTTCCTTCACGGAGTTGTAGGGGTTACTTACAGCCTACAATAACACTGATCACTACCTTTACAGCTAAATCTTCACTTACCTTATCACCCATCTTGACGACATGTAGTAACAGTAGTATTTGGCTACTGCATTGCAGTTCCACATTCGCAATTTAAAACTCAAAGAACGTAAACTGACAAACTAACAAAAAGAATGCTGCCGGGTGTCGTCTGTCGCTGTCAAGGAGTTCTATTGGTATTACTGGAGGTAACACTGATGAACAAAACTACGAGCCGTTCTTTCCAAATTTTGGTGAGGCAAAGAACTACTCGCTGAAATCGAACTAGTTGGCAAAGTAACTCAAACAAATACCTACTAATGATTTTAACATTAATAAACTTGTATTCGTTTGTTTGCTCATGATTTATCATATTTCACGGCAAGATTAGATGCATAAATAGAGTGAAAAAATGAATTTGCTCCAACTTGTATTACTTTTACTCCAGTGATTTTCACGAGTAGAATCACTTATAGGAGTAAACAACGAATCATCATAGTTCAAAGAACGATAAATTTGCCTCACCAGTGTACCAACAGTAGGATTTATTCATAATTATTCTCAGTAATAAGTTGATAATTTCATTCATCTGCAACTGCAACTACATTAAAAAATGTACTTCTACTTCTACTTTTTAGGTGGAAATATTTGTTCATGGATCCTTTTTGAAAGAGTTTTTCTGCCAATTTAAATACATATCATAGTGTTAAAAACCTAATCTTGAGTTGCTTTATTAGTTTATTACATACCCGAAGCCCTACCCAAACTTAGACTAAATGTAATAGTACTAATAGTGTAATACAGATTTTTATCTTTCACCGTTGATCATTTGTGCTATTTAAATAATTGTTTTGTATTTTTAATAAACAAAATTGTATTCATTTACTATAACTACCGTCAACATATACAAAATTACACTTAATCGCATATTTTTCCTGGCTTTTTGTGAATTACGGCCAATCCCGGGTGCAACGCACATTAATTACCCACAATTCCACACAAAATTACCGTGTTTAAAATATATTTTAGAAGACCAACACGCTTTCGTGTCACAAATGCCAAATTGACACAGCATAGTTTTACCACGAATGCGAATTGGTTACTCAAGCCTCTAGTAAACCAATTTCAGTGTCTATTTTCACACAATCAGTTTAACCAACATCTTTGTGTTTAAAATACCCCAGCATTTTTTTACAGAGCAATATGTTTTGCAAATGACAATGTTTAAAGCAAACAATGAAATTAGTTGTCCATACACAAATTAGATTGTTTAGTTTATTATATTTTTGGTAGTTTCAACAATTATTCATTTTTCTCTGTGAACCGTACGTGTCACCTTGACACTGCTCACTGCTCTCTAAATGTTTTAAGCCAAGTACGCAGTTAATATTTGGGTAGTATCAACCCAATGCTGGTTTAAAACTGTATAACTGTGATATACACTGCTGTATCAAGAAAATTTAAGTTTTATAAAGATGGCGGTTTGACAGTTTCCCCAGTATCTACTTGAAGAGAGACATTTAGAAGTATCATCTAAATATGGGATTTCTTAAATGTATTATACGATTAAACATGGCGGATCTCTGGGGTTTTCTATATCAGCTTGATGTGGTAACCTGTAAGAGTATCAGCTTTTCTTTAAAATCTGTTATAAGTGAAAAAATACTAGTGTATACAACTATATATCAATCTGAAATTTTATAAAACACATTAATAAATCATTTTCAGTGACTTAGTCTTTGAACTGAACGAATATATACAGTAACAAGTTGGACCACAAGGGATGGACTACTCATAAAACCAACTGTAAGAGTGATTTTATGTATATATATATATATATATATATCTACAGTTCCGAACGAATGGTGTTTTTGGGGTCTGGGGATCTCAAAACGAAAAGTTATCATGGTCCCGGGTCTAGGTCTTACCATGCCGACTACGGTAATAGCTTCTTCCCTATAGGGGAAATTCGCTAACAGGGTTATTTTTATAGGTTTAACATAAACCTTGTTTAAACTACCCATAACACATTGAGAAAGTTGGATTTCTCATAAACTTAAGCTTAAACAAAAGATTTAGTTAAACTTTACTTGGGAAAAGTGGCCCTTAGTCTCTTATTAATATATTGAAATAATTAATGTTTATACAATAAATTTAACACAGCGAAACGTTAATAGTGTAGGAAGATATGCAATCAATTAAAGTGTCATTAATAATGCACACTATGACGTATCAATAGAAAGTGGTGAATATTATGAATATAAGAATAACGTGTGAAGTATCTTGATTTTGGAATGCTCACTAAACCTTTTAACGCTGTTTGATTTATGAATTACTGTTTTTAGAAAATACCCATTAAGGGAAGCAAAACATGAATATGTACCGATTTAAAGTTTATTTAAATATATATATATTTTTTTGTATACTAGGAACTCTTAAATGATTTATTTCTACAATGAATTTTTGGTTCTTATTTTGATACAAAAATATAGTAACTTATTAACTAACTGCTGTGATGGAGAGTTTGAATATATAACTGTTAGATTAATAGCATAACTTTTAAAACGATATAGTTGTAACAATCACAATATGATTTTTTTCTCATATATTCCCTATACTCTGGTTTGACAGAGAGCTCTGAAATGAGTTATTATATATGGCTCAGCGACGATAGAAAATAAATTTTCATGTGTGGGATGGGGGTTTTCAGAGACCAGCTGTTACTGGAGATGATGATCATTTTATTGACAAAGTGAAATATGATAGCTCACGATCTTTTCATTTATCAATAACACACTAGTCTTTAAACAGTAACTTATACTATACAAATATCGCCATATAAAAATATTTGTTTTTAGAGTATAGATTTGATTTTGAAAGCAAATTAAATTGCTAAAAATTTGTTATAAAATTAATTAAATGTGCTGATATTATGCCCTTTTTTATAAAGTTTTTTCCTTCAAGGTTAGAATATGCCTAAAACCACTTTCATCAAAGAAGATCTTTTGTAGCACCATTAAATTTAGTCTATTAGCACAGTAAGCTTATGGTAAGCTATTAGCTGATGTACACCTTTCTATAACTTCCTTTGGCCTAAGTACTAGGGTTTTCAGCCTATTTTTAATGACGGACACAATATATTTGTGCTCAGCACATTATTTTTACCTCTCGCGTAATCTCACTCGTTCGGCTTAGGTCGATTCTTCTGTGGTGTTTTTTCAGCTGCCCAAGTACAGCATACTAGCCAGGCTATGTCCTCTTTCCTTAGGCTTATAATATTCTTTTTGTCTATCCTATGGGGGGTTAATGAAGGTTTTAGCTAATTTCCCCTATAGGGAAGAAGCTATTACCGTAGGTGGCATGGTAAGACTTAAGCCCGAGACCATGATAACTTTTTGTTTTGAGGTCCCCAGATGCCAAAAACACTATTCGTTCAAATTTATATATATATATATATATATATATGTGTGTGGGTCCGTTACCGTGATAACTTTTGAAAGAAGCGTCCGTTTTTTATGAAATTTGGCAAAAATGTGGAGAGTAACATTTATGACTTAAAGTTCGAAAACCAGATCGATCAGTTTATGGAAAGGGGGTTTTATGGGGGTTTAAAATTTTCCAAAAAACAGTTTTTTGAACTTTTTACCCTAAAATTTTAAAAACACTAGATTTTGGTTATGACCATTTTGTAGAGCTTGAAAAAACAAACAATTTAGTATTTTTAATCATTAAGCTAGGTTTAGTGGTTGTGGAGAAAAGTCAAAAAATGTGTCCATAAAATTTCCCATGTTAATCTTATGGGAATACGGTTTTTAGATTTTCCTCAGATAATTTCACTAAAAACTCCACATTTCTTTCTACCAATCAGTTCCAACCGTTGCAGAGATGTTCATACTGCTAAACGCAGTACGTTGTCCAATGTTATCCTTATGGAGAATAAATAGAATGTTATATTTTGATTATTTATGTATGTATATTGATGAAACTTGGTATATGGCTTCAACTAGTTGTGGTATATTGATAATAGCACAAAAAAAGTTTTTTGTTGATTTTCCCGGTAGCAGCAAACCTGCATACTTGGCCCCCATGTTATTCATATCAAGAATAAGTAAAGTTTTATATCTCCCTTAGTTATGAACCTAAATTAATAAAACTTGGTATGTAGCTTCACCTGGTTGAGTTATATTGATAATTGCAAAAAAACACATATTTTATCTTCCTTGCTGCAGCAAACCTGCGTACTCATTTATAATGTTATTCTTATGGAGAATAAATAAAATGCTATATATCACTTATTAATGAATGTATTTTTGTGAAACTTGGCAAGTGGCTCTAGGTAGTAGTGATGCCCATATATTTGCATTGGAAATTCGCTGAGTACGCAGGTTTGCTGCGACGGGGGTATTTTGATTGTCTGATGCCTAGAATATTCCTCCAAATTTGGGTTTAGTTATATTCTCCCAACCGCATATGATTGCTTCTTTTGCTTAAATATGTGACAGAAAGGCTTTAATCCTACAAATAGGGCTTCTGAACCCTTTATTGCCGGATCATATGCCCTTTCGTTCCTTCTGTTTCTGTTTTATATTGTTATTTTTTTATTGTTGATCAAGTGGAAACAGATTGAGTGGTAATGCCACAATCGATTTGATTCTGTGGCCAAACATAAGCTGGCGTGGCCTGCTCTGCTGTTGATGTAGCTGATTAACAGCAGTGGTCTGTTCAAAATGTATCTACCAAATTAGAGCTGCATACCTCATCATTGGCTTTCCTAGGGGTTCATAAATAACATTGATAAGCCTTAAACTCATCCTCCTTGCCTTCCCTCTGCTACAGGCACCCACAGCTCACATGCTCCCATTAGCCGTATAATGCTAAGACATGCATTATGTTCCATGATAAATTATTTAAATACTACGACGATACCCTTAATTTACCCTATAAATTAGTTTAATCTCTCCGAAGTCATTCATTAATTGCCTAGCGTTTATTTGCATTATAATCTTTTTTAGGCAACATGTATTTTTGTAAGATCGCATCAAATGTACTCAAAACTATCCTTTGAATTTCCATTTAAGTATTCATTCTCTAAAATGATATTATGTTATATAAATACGGTATATAGAGAAAGTATATTATGTGACCACAGTTGGCAGACGACTCCTCGTATCAGATAAAAGATCAGGAGCTGACGGCAGCAGCTGGGACAGGCCCATCTCGCCTCTCGACATCTGATGTTATAAACATTTCACAATTCTACAACCTAATACATTCATAATTTCATCGAAATGTTAAATTATAGATTTTAAAATATGTCCTTTATTTGTGCAATATAAACGAATAAACACGGCATTTTGATTCAGTTTGGATTTATTGAGATATTTAAATATTTCAGTAACTTTTTCCAAACTTAAAAACTATTAACAAAAGTTAGAACAAAGTGATCATTACTAATTAGGGAAAGAGGATGGATATGTCTGATTATAAAGACCAAATGTCACCATTATCTTTTAAATTGTGCATACATGTACGATAAATTTGATTGGTTTGATTATGAAAAAAGACAAACAACTATACGATGTTTATAAGTAGCATTAAATTTGAATCATTAACAGTTTTGTTATTTTAAAAGAAGTATTAATTTTAATTTATGAGATGAACAACAGCTGACAGGGCAAAAATAAATATAAAATATATTTATAAATCTTAAGAGACTTGTTACAAACTTATTGCTGTTTGATTCTTGATTGTAAAATAATATTGAACATAAAACATTAGGCTATAAATAGACATTTTACTCAAGGGTGGGTATAGATTCCACTCTCTACACTAATTAAAGATACGTTAAAAAACTCTCACTGTTATATGTCATTTTTGCATATGTATTATAAGTATTAAATGATTATTGTACATGTGTATAGAATGAAGTGAAAACTGATACATATAAGACAAAAGGGCTGCAATCTTAATATATAAAACAATGTGGTGTTAGTTACGAATTTTATAACTCAAGAACGGCTGAACGGATTTAAATTACATTTTGCACACAGATATTTTATTACCTGGATTAACACATAGGCTAATTTTTAACCCGGAAAATGTGAAGGGCTCTGCCCCTTTGGTTTTTAAAGTTTACATGTTATTCCTTATGGGAACATATGTTTATCATTTTCTGCTATTAATTAATAAACAGATAATGATTCGGTAAAACAGCTGTTTTTGTAAACAGTGTATTTGTCCAAACATGGCATTTAAAAATTACACTATCATAGTTTTCTTTTAGGAGTATATCTAAAAATACTTGAATGGCATAAATATATGTTCATTTTGGAAATAAAAAAACCTACTTGAATGGCAACTCTCATAATGGAAATAAAAAAAATACTTGAATGGCAACTCAAACTCTTTTTCGATAGGCGAGTGAGCGAATCGAACGAGCTCATTTTGAAAATGAACGAGTCTGCCGGGCCAGCTAGTTGTTATTAAAAATAACCCAATACCGTATCCCTGCAATGAGCGTTATAAAAACTAAACCTATCATAACATCCATCAATCCTGGCAATGTCGTGTATCGTACAGGCAAAAACCGATATACGAGCTGACTGGAGAAGCAATATTTTATATTTTCGTCTCTTTTAAAGTTCTATTTTTGAATGAATACACTAATTTGAAGATATCTTTTCAAATGAATACCCAAAATTTAAAAAATTGACTGAAGTTTAGTTAAATGAAAGTACTAAAATAGAGTTAACATTTATTTTACAGTATCAACCCAATAGAATTCCACAATAACATAAATAATAGTGGTTATAGCATCCAAACGTTATTTTTTTGAATCCTAGAAATTCCTTGTCATTTAAATATGGCTTTAGTTTTGATACATTAAGCTATAGGTCCAGAAAAAAAACAATAAACCATATAAACAAGATGTGTATCTGAGCTAGACAATACAACCTGTTATACTTATGAGAATGTGCTAAATGACATTGGAATTGACTGACAAATCTTATTATGAACCATTTAAAAACAATAAAAATAGTATAAGCAATTTTAAGGCATGTCACAAAATAAAACTAAAATCTTGTATCCTAATTCATTATTCCTAACCACGGCTTAAGAATGGTTGTGTTCCAAATGTGAAGGCCCTATTGCTTTTACAACTGAAAAATCAAACTATTGTATTTTTTTGTGATATATAAGTGACACTTTTATAAGCAGATTCTTGTAAATGTCTAACCAGGATTAATTTTCCAACAGTGTCTTGGTTTCTTTTGCAGACATAAAGAGATCCAGACCTACGTCTCTTTATACTGTTAATTAGTGTTACCACAAAAAGGTATCTTACACCCGCAGGTAGTTATTTATAATCATCAATAGTAAGACTGTAACGTGAATTAAAAGTATATTAACTTTGAAGATATTCCATAACACAACGTGATATGTTAATCTTTATAATGTACAATCAGATTTGCACTCTTTTTTGAGACCAATACAATTTTAGAATATGCAATTTAGTTATCTGTCAAGATCAATTTAAAATGACGTTTACTATTTGTATTAATAACATTACCCATGTGCTACTAATGACCTATATAATTGGTTAGTTTTTAGGTTCTTAAAATAATTGTTCAAACTGGTTTACTCCTTAATTAACCGTTATTATTTTGAACCACACATTAATATAATTTACTAGTTTTAAGTGCCAGTAGCCAAACACAGACACTTTTAAAACGAATTTTAAAGAATCTAGGCTACTTTTTTTGCATTTAAAAAACAATAGGTTGATATTTAGTGTATTTTGGCTGTAGCATAAAAGTACTGTTACCTAGATTTAGATTTAAGAAAAATGTGTATACTGCACAACCATTTCTTAGTGTTTATAATTCATACTCCACTCATACAAGTTAATTTCACTAAAGGTTTACTTTCAGTGACCAGATAATAGTTAGATAAGCAAGTATTGTATTTATTATACACTTTTATCTCCAATGTCATTGTGATGCGCATTGCCAGCTCTGTAGTGGATGTGCACGTCTGTGAAACATTTATGAATAACAAATTCCGCAAACATACATTTTATTATTCATGTAAGGGTTGTTTTTAAAATATGTTTTAAATCTGTTTTATTGGTGTTCTAGCATATTTCTGAGAAGTGTAACATGCATGGTTGACTGTGGTGTGGGGAAATGCAAAAATTGGATTCGAATTTTTATGGGTGCAGAGGTGAGATTACTAAACACAATGCTTGAGATGTTTGTCAAAACTGTAGTACTGGGCGTATAAATTTCACTAGATTACAAAATTATCAATCCTCCAATGACTGTTCAGTTTATAAATATTTAAAAAAAATTAACAGCACGTTGTAAAATGGTTTTCCTTAGGCTAAAACCACCATAATAATTTTCAGAGTTTAAGTTCAGTTCTTAGAACATGATGCGTCACGAAAGATCCGATAGGGAAAACCTACCGTTATGACAAAGCTACCACATGTCTCGGTGTCATCACCTAGGGTAGACCGGCATTATTTGTTGTTGGAAATATCCATCAGCTCAGTTTTTATATAAGAAAGAACGAATTTACTAAAGTTTACACAGTCCTGTGACTTTAGAAGAAATAACTACAATAACCGATAGTAACCTTGATTATATTCAAACTTAATGTAAATAAGAACAAATCAATAAAATAATGAACTCCACTTCGGACACCACTGTTGAACCGTGACCTATCATTTATACTAAGCGAGTATCAAATTACAACGCAAATCCTCTTTGTGGCGTATTAACCAGGATTTTATTTATTAAATATTTATAACTTCATTATAATAATCGAAACTCAATTTGGAAGGTTATATAGAGCAATAATAAGTAATGTTATCTAGAGTAAATAATAACAGTCAGATTTTCAAAATATGGTAACAGTTGGCTACTTACACAAGGACAGCATCTCGACAGCGTTCAGATACTCAAGGTGGCAATCCGCCTTACAAGGAACTATCAGCTATCACTTAGCAACTTACACGCTTCACTTGTATTTATAATATAGGTGTTCTGTCGTAAACCATGATTGAAAGAGAGGTTTGGCTGATGGTTTTGTTTTGGCACAAAAATCCTGACTCAGGCCACAACCTCCTAAAATTTCATCATCATCCTGTCACAGGGCAGGTGGTATTTTTGATTTATTGACTGATCGAACAGAGGCAATTTATTTAATAATTTAAAATATTACTGATCGTTTGATTTCGGATCATACAACAGGCTATAGAGTTTTTAAAACAGTAGTTGTACATTTGTACTTAATATATATACAAACTGTGCGTCAATCTGCACAGCAGGCTAAACTACCGACATACATATTAACCGACAGACAATGTGTCATTACTCTTCGTCACACATTGTTGCTCAGTGACAAACCATTCTATCTACACACAAACCAGAGTTTATGCAGACACAACTACGAGTTCATTTTACTCCCTCTGTGTGTATCGCCTTTAGTCACAGATTATATTTATGTTAATAGCTTGAATAATCAATATATTTAATACACAGTTGTAAGTCTGTTTTCTCAGTGACTACTGGACCGATCTACAACATTTACGTGTCAAATTAAAGGTGATAATGCGTAGATTTGCCGAATTTCCTTAGAATTTACGTATTTTATAAGGGCTACGACATACAGCCTTTCAAAGGTCGAGTCAATACAATTCTTATGGAAAATAAATTCAGTTATAATTATAAATCATTCGTAAGCTTGATATGTTTGTCAGCTGTGAGACATTTGTTATTATTTTTATAACCTCACTTTCAATATATAATTTATAAGTAGTTTTCTCTCTTTTTATGTTTTTTCTCTTTTTTGCAACTAAATAACCGAATAATGTGTTAGTTTTCCTCCAAAGTGATCTGAAGGAAAGTGGTAATTGAGTTTAAGTTTGATTATGGAACGTGAAATAATATCCATAGTAGGGGACGGAAACTGTTTGTTCCGATCAATATAATTTATTCTCTACGGCCACCAGAACAACCATAGGGAAATCCGTTTGCAAGTTGTACAGAGAATTGCTAATGAGTGGGAAACATACAAACATTATATCGTAGGTGTACTTACTCAAGATCAGTGTTTGACGTTCAGCAGTACCAAACTTTACTTTCTCAAGATGGCGAGTACGCTGGATACGTGGAACTACAATGTATCAGTGAACTATACCCTAACTATTTATTTCGAGTACACAGGGAAGTTGCTGGAGAAACTGTGGCTTACGATTTCGGTTCTGGCGAAGAAGTGTGTGACTTGATGTTTAGTGGCAATGTTGACTCGGGTCATTACAGCGTTATAAAACTTTCTCATAATCCCCAAGGTGTGAAAAGTACAAAAAGAAAAAGAAAAGGTAAAAAGTCATTAACTGGGCGTAAAGAGACAACCAGAACGAAAAAACACATAGAGAACCATCGAACTAAAAAAGTAAAGAGCAGTGATGGTGTTAAATGTGCTCTGGAAGTCCCTACAAAAAACACCGACTCTTTTGATTTGGGATCGTTAAATTGGATTTGTCACTAATGCAAATCTATGAGTTTCGAGTCAGAACAGACTAACAGGGACACAAATATATTCTCCTTATGTTGTCACAAGGGGAAGGTAAAATTAGCTCCTTATCAACCTTCTGAGTTCATGGAAAATCTTATCAACGGGACTACATCGACTATAAAAGAAGCAAAAAAAGTTCAAAAAACTATTTGAATAATATAAGATCATACAACTCTGCATTTGCAATGGTGAGTTCTGAGTCTCACTTAGATGAATCAACATCTGGTGCATCTGGTGGTCTATAGCAATGGTGAGTTCTGAGTCTCACTTAGGTGAATCAACATCTGGTGGTCTATAGCAATGGTGAGTTCTGAGTCTCACTTAGATGAATCAACATCTGGTGGTCTATAGCAATGGTGAGTTCTGAGTCTCACTTAGATGAATCAACATCTGGTGGTCTATAGCAATGGTGAGTTCTGAGTCTCACATAGATGAGTCAACATCTGGTGGTCTATATAATTTTAAGATCCACGACTTCTTTTACCATCGGATTGGACCGTTAATACCCTCTAACATTGAACCAAAGTATGCCCAACTTTATATATACTGAAAAATAAAATTATAATCGTTTAACCTCACCAGTTTTGTTCGATATTTGTTGTTTTTATTACAGGATAAATAAAAAAACAACGAATGTAGGAATATACATGAACAATTAACATCTCCATAGCATAAGTAGCTTATTAGGTTATCAGCATTGCGCAGTTCGTACACTATTTATTTATCGAATGAAACTCGAATTAATATAAAACATTCATTTGGTTAAACTAATATATCGGTTCGATTAATATAAATAATTTATACAGGCCAACTATCAGTTCTATTTTATGTACAACAATAAAGTAGCCCCTAAATAAAATACGAAGATAAACAGTATTTGTTAATTATGTCTTTTATTGATGACATTATTCCCGTGGCGGAGCACGGGCGGTTAACTAGTAAGTGTTTAATTTATTAAATTCTCTAACATTTCTAATCTTTTTCGAGTTTTAAGTAACCTAAATGCATTAATGGTTTTTAGGTTACTAAATATCAGTTAAGTACTATTATTGATAGTGAAAAATGACCTAGTACTGACATAATCTAAGAAAATGCTAGAAATGTTGCAATTGTGTTTAGTCATACACAAAATGCAGATTGGTAATAAAGTAAAGATTGTATTTTAATGTAATTTAACAATAAAAATTGTTCTCATGATGGACGCTTTTCGGCAGTTCCCATCATCAGCACACATACATTACCATACGTTCTTATACTAGCCATTTCTACACGTCTTACATGATGAGTAATGGAGTTTTTAAAAGAGTTTACTAGGCAAAACATGAATTAAATTTAACATGGTGATTATGTTAAATTCTATAGCCTTCGAAAAACTCACAGTGATGTTAAGAATTGTAGTAATTTATAGGCTTTATTCTTCAAACATAGTTAAGTTGTTTTATTGTATTATAATTTTATTTATAAGAATATCATTTTTCATAGTTAGCTGATAAGAAACAAAGCTATGATAACATTTTAACAACGCTCTAAAGTTGGTTCTGTAACGTTTGGATAAGCCGGAAGTCACTGTCTAACATGAATATTTTATTCCTGTATTTTTGTATGCTTCGGAATGATTTTTTCCAAAAATATTGAGACATTTTTATATTTTACTAATTCAAATACTTTTCAAGTAGTTTTACTTAACAAGTATTGGAACTGTTAGGCTGGCTCACTATAATCATACACCCTGTGTAAGTATAATAATCAAATTACAACAAAATAATAATATATTTGGATAGGCTAACATACGGGGCTTAGACTTTTCCGTAAAGTGAATTGGATATAACAAGGTTTAACCATAGATGTTTGTTAAATATTTGAATACCAGTTGAACATACTAGAGGATAAACGCTGCCGTTTATTTGGGTGAACAAATGGTTATTGCTGGGTGGAAACAAACGCTAACCGGAAATCGAGCTGCTACTGCTTCCATCCCACGCACTGAAATAGTTTGTATAGATCAGAAAGGTTTGACGAAAATGCGTTATGACCATGTGATTTTCATAAAACATAAATACAGTCGTGCTAACCCTGTTCAAAGTCGTTTTTGCCTGTCAATCATAAAATTCACAGTCATCGATTTTGTGATTTTCAATTACATAAGTTGACTAAGTTATTATACATACTGAATATAATATTTTCCATAATAAACAAGATTGTACGTACCTACGAATACTGATGGAGTCCTGTTTGCTAAGGTATAACCTTTAAAATAATTATCGATTTACTAACAGAGTAAGATAAGCTTAAACAAAAAATCCGATTATGTGACAAATCATGATAATCACAACTATTGTTCATATGGTAAGAAATATGATGAATAAAATATATGAGCGTTAATAATGTAAAGCCTAGCATAAACGTGAGAGTTATTTTACTCTCAGAGAGTACGGACAAATAACTCTTTTATTTGCTAATACTAGATTCCCTAACTTCGTTCTCTCATCAATAACTCATACAAACTCTCTGAGAGTAAAAATACTCTCACGTGTTTTTAACACTCTCCTAGGCTTAATATTTTACTACAACTAACCAGAGACTAATTAAAGGACAATAGATACTTTGTAATAGCGATTTATTAATTACAGAAAAACTAAATGAACCAGCTTTTCATTAGTGACTGTACCTATAAAACCTTCATTAGTATCCTAATTCTGTAGTTGCTCTCATCCCCTTAGCACCTTTGGCTTTGCCTAATTAAGGCAAGAGATCTTTCACAACAAACCCCTATATTTAAGTAATATCTCACGCTCAATATTTCTTGGGATCTGTATTATGTTGTACTACAGAACTATTAACGTGAAGAGTAATTAACCTTATACACATACTTAGGGTTGGTTTTATATTTTGGTGAAAGTTGTGTCATAAAAAAACTACTTGTAAATCAATTAAGAATTTTACAATAAGTTACAAACTGAGCTCTGTTTTTTCGTTGAAGAATATGCAAATGTAAAACATAAATTTTAATCTTCATTTTAGTTTTCTCTTATTTTATTTTTGTTTTGAGAAATATGTGTTCGCTCTTTGTCATTTGTTTTTAAGTTTGCTGAGTGATGGATATCTCACACGAGCTTTCATCTTTTGAGATATTCCTAATTTATTTCACATTCTTTCTCTTGTGCATCAATAAATTAAAAATATTGTTCTTTGTTCTTCTCTCATTGTGTACATACTCATTTATATTATACAAATATATATATATAAATTTGGAATTATTTGTATTATTGTATTTTTACGTTTTGTGAAATAAAATACATTTTGAATTGAATTGAATTGAATAAATAACTTTTAACTGAGGTGTGACTAAAAGGATAATTTATAGCAAAAAAAGTTGTTTCGAATATCATGTTTAGCTATACATAAACTAAAAAAATGCAATTATTAACTTATCCTGAATTGCCTGATATTTATAACAATCAAAACAGGTTTAGCCTACTCGGTATTATTACATAGTGTAATATTATAAATGTTTTTGTAAATATAACCTGGATCTCGATCTAATTGGCTCACTTTATTTTGAATAACTATAACTTAAACTTTAGGTTTCGTATTTAGTATTTTTAGCGAATTTCCCCTATGGTAAAGAAGCTATTACCGTAGTCGGAATGGTAAGACCTAGACCCGGGACCATGATAACTTTTATTTTTGAGATCCCCAGATGCCAAAACACCATCCGTTCAAAAGTGTATATATGTATATGTGTCCGTGAGTGCGATAACTCTCGTAAAAGTGGTCCGATTTTGATGAAATTTGGTACAAACATGTAAAGCAACATTTATGACTTAAAGTTCGAAAACCAGCTAGATCGCTCTATTCTAAGGGGTATTTTGGAGGGGATTTGTACCCACAAATGTTTTTCTTTTTGAGTTTTTTACTTGCAATATTTTAGTAAATCAAATTTTAATTTTCACCACTGAATTCAGCTTAAAAAAAACAATTTGATGTTTTGATCATAGCTCTACGTTAGTTTTTTTACAGAGATATTATAAGTGCTAAACACAGTACGTTGCCCCTTGTTATTCTTTTGGAGAATAAGTAAAAGATTAAATACATATAAGTATATGATATATGTACCTAACACTATACATACATATAACGACACACACAAACACACACTCACACATATATATGTGTATATATATATATATATATATATATATATGTATGTGTGTGTGTGTGTGTGTGTGTGTGTGTTTGTTTGCACACTAGCGGTCGCATTTTTTGTCCGATTTACTTAAAATTTGATAGGGACGTACCTTTCTATAATCAGTTGGACAAGTTCGTTGGGAAAAACAACCGGAAAACTCTAAACCCCTTTTTTGGGGATTCATCTTTAAAATTTTGAGTTTTTGGGACCAAAAAGGGCCAGAAAAGCCCCAGATGTAAAATTAATGCAAGTAAAACGATGGGAATTAGTGAGGCAAAACCTTTAAACCCTTTTTCGTCATCCTACCATAACTATTTATCGAGTTATTAGAGAAAATGTGTATCGACCAAACACAGTACGTTGTCTTATGAAGGTTTTACATTAGAAAAACGTGTTATTCATTTGTTGGTTTACTTTTATCATCCCCAGCAACCTCCCACCTACTTTCAAGCCTGAATAGACCTTCTCCTAACCTTATAATGCACATTTATTCCCAGCATTTAAGGTAAATTAAACCAGAAGCATCTGAACATCCAAAAAATCAATGTATTCGGATTTTAATAAAAATTGGAATAAATGTATTCATTTACACTGATTTTGAGATTTTGAGTTTTTTATGTGGAAATTCACTCCCACGTCAGCGAGCTGCGTGCGAACTCGTTTTAAGTTGATGAACTTGTCGCTGTATGATAGTTCACAAATTAGTAGGAGAAGAGCCCATTAAATTATTATTTTTATGATTTTGGAAGTATTGTTTATTTTTTGTATTTAGTGGTGAGATTAATCTTTAAAACTATTGTTAGTTGGTTTTAATGAATTATTAAAGTAGTTATGACCTACCAGCATAATACCTTGAAAAATAATATATAAAAAATAATATGTTTACTATTTAGAAGCAATAATTTTAAAAATGTCAATTAATTATTATTGGTCAGGTTCATGACATCGTGCTGTCATTATGAAAATATCACAAGAAAAACGTTTAACTGTGATATTGAACGTTTTACTGTGATGGGTATAATAATATAGATTATAAAATTGAGAGCACTTGGCAACAGTAAGAGGTTTACTACTTATCACTTATTTGGAGAGTTTACGATCAGAAATAATTTTAATGCTAATAATTAATTAATAATAATAATTATTAATATAATAATTATAATAATAATAATAATAATAATAACACTCTGGGCCAAAACTACACTTTCGAAACTACACTATAAAAATGCATTGGTATTAATAAAAATTAACTCATTTTAATTTAATACATTTAACTTTATAACTAAACACAAACGAATAAGTTGATTAACACATAATGTCTACGCGTACAAACGATTCAAAGATGATTGAGAGTGTAATCATAATTTTTTAAGCACATTTAATTTAAATAATTGTTTGTACTCTAATCATAACTGTACTACTAATCAATAAGCTCATACAATACAATCTCAAAGAATTTACTCGACATGAGGAAGTATAAGCTAGAAATGTGAAGAGACATAACAAGTGATGAGCTATGAGGCCTCAGAGGCTCTCATTCTTGTACCGTGTCGTCTCCCTCCATACTATTGCTAACGTATCATCATAATGGCTTAATTTCTTTAATCACTTTTTTACCGCTTTGAAAACTTTATGTTTCCATCTTGTACTGTTCAAAAATGTCTGGTTTTAAGTATGCAATAGTAAATTTCACGATTTGTATCTATACTTTGTAATACACTTTTAGCCAGCTCAGCTTTGTTTTAAATAAAGATGCAAACATATTGCTAATAGAAGTAATTTAAAAAACGCGTCCCAATTGGTATTTCTGAAAATCCTTGGCTTATTGATGAGGTTAAGGAAAAGCGATCGATATAACCAATTTAGAAAAGTAGAAACACAAAATCACCATCAAAATACATTAATAACTGTAGGAAAGGTTGCTTGGTTTGTACAAAATTAATACTTAAAGTAAACTAGCAGACATCCCGTCCTCTGCAAGGGCATCTACATATCTACGCATAGAGCCAGTCGCTTTAAAAGTGTATTGACATTATAATCAGCTGACTAACAAAATAACATATAACCTCATAAGTATAACATTGAAACTTTGAAAGCCTGTAGGGCAAAGCTCTGAAGGAGTAGGGTTTTCAAACCCTCAAAAGGCACATCTAGAGAGTAAGACCTTTTCATTGATACTAAACATATATAAAAAATAATAATTTTAGGGGTCTAAGATCGCCGAATAAAAATCAATAAATTATTTTAATAATATAGATTATAAAATTGAGAGCACTTGGCAACAGTAAGAGGTTTACTACTAATCACTTATTTGGAGAGTTTACGATCAGAAATAATTTTAATGCTAATAATTAATTAATAATAATAATTATTAATATAATAATTATAATAATTAATAATAATTATTTAATTTAAATAATTTAATGTTTGTGATCAATAACAAGTATAATAAAAATAAAAATATGCAGTTACATTAATTTAATAATTATGAACTCCTGTGAATCTTTTCAGAGATAATTAGATGGGTATTAGTATTTTTAAAATATCTTTCCTTTATGAATGAATTAACTATGACAATTATTTTATATACATATGAATAAAAGTTGAATTTATCTGTATAGTAAACTGTAAAATTGAAAGCAAATTAACGAACGTTCACTTTTCAAAAATTATTCTTATAATTCTAAATTGTATTGAACTTCTGTGAATTTAATATTACTTGAACAAACTATTTAAAATTAAATGAAAATTTAATAGGGTTGTTTCATATTTTCTGTATTTAACTAAAAACATGTATTAATTTAAAAGATAGGAAACATGAAGTGATTACTAAATACACTAGTTTATTAAATAATGATTTTATATTAATTTAAAAGAGTTACTTGAATTTTTGGGTTCATCCAGAGTTTTCACTACACAGACACTTCACTTAATTTCGAAATTGCCCATATTGGCCCAAGGCCATCACTCACGCACCAATCACTCATATTGTCTAATACATTACTGTTGAATGATGTAGGCAGACTAATCTAATTTTCTTCATCTTTATTCTATCCCCTTCCACACCAAAGCTGTGGCTCGTTGTCATTTGATGTTTTAGTGTAATTTTTCTTGGAGAGGAAGAAGGCTATTGGTTCAATATGAACTGCGGAGGTCTTTAGTTGGAATGAGGCATCAGTATTTCTCATGGGTACTGTGCAATGTGCATGGATCTCATGATGATAGGGTTCAGGGTCAAGATATATGTTTACTAATTCTATTGTCTGAGAAAGGAATTTGTTCTTAGAAAGGTTTAATGTCCAAAGAAGGAAAGATTTATAGGTTCGGTTAGAAATCGTAAGGGAAATGATTTTAGAAAAATGTAAAGTCTCTTACATAACATTGATCAACAATATAAATTGAGCTAATATATTAGTATTGTATCAACAGCTATGTACCAACAATATGTCTTGATAAAAATACTCAGATAACCGATAAAATATTTTTGCTAACTCACAAAATACTCAAAAACTTCTGAAAAACGTAATACAAAACAATAAAGGTATTATGGTGGTATAGCAACCAGCATATTTAACAGCACTGATGTACCTAGTTTATTTGACCGACATTTATAGATTTAAAGTTGTTGAGTGGTTCCATTATTTTCTTACATATTACCTACCTAAACTTGTATTTAATTTGGTTATTTATTGGAACTTGTGAGAGTCTGGCAATCAATGTATGCTATCTTGGTTGATATTATGTTAAAGTTTATGACTAGAATTTTGATAAAGATTCATGATTAAAGATTAAAGATTCAAGATTGTTATTTGTCATAAACAAATACATTGCATGGGCATCGTCAACATACAATACAGGTTTCATTAGTCAAAGTGTCCTGCTCGAACAAAAAAAGAGAGAATTATTATTAACATAACTATATCATTTTTAATTAGAAACAAAACTAAGACCTTGGGTTGATAAAATCATGAATACTGTAATACCCCTTATCGGCAAAGAACTCTTATAGGTTTTTGTGAAATTTGTAAAAGGGGAGCTGCACTTTAAGATCCGAAGGCAAAGAGTAATAAAGCAAATAGCTTTATGCCGTTATATGTCATTTTATGGTGAAAAAATGATGTGCGATGTTTTGGAACTGAAACATTTAAACGTGGCTGGAGTGAGTAGTTATAGAATGATCTGTAAGACGAAAACATAGATGAATTACGGTTGAAAAATACCGAAGTTTGAAATACACAGGGTGTCACAAAAATCCGGAACTGGCTATACATAACCATATTCTACATACAAAAATAAATCGAAAATGTTCAGTAACATTTTTTCGATTTCAACTTCGTTTAGCCGCTATCCGCCATTTTGTTTTTTCCACTTAAACATTTCTATTTCCGTAATGGATTAATGTATCAAGTAAAAATTTGGTATGGAGCTTTACAGGATAAATGTCTAAATCCACAAAAAACATTATTTTTTTCCGACATTTATTTTCAAAATGGCGGCCACTTTAAATGTTTAAAGTCAAATTCCATGGAAACTAGCAACTGAAACAAAATTTTACGAGATATACAATTTAAAGCACTTTGTAATCCAAATCTAATGACATTTTTACTGTAAAAATCAGTTAATAAATAAAAAAGTTATGGTAATTTTTTTATAATAAATTTCAAAATGGCGGCCATATACAAATTTCAAAGTCAAATTCCTGGAAAACTAGCAACTAAAACAAAATTTTACAAGACATAAAATTTAAAGGACTTGGTCAAAACTAGGGAATGCACTAGGGAATTTGACTTTGAAAATGTTATATGGCCGCCATTTTGAAATTTATTATAAAAAATTGCCATAACCTTTTTATTTATTAACCGATTTTTACAGTAAAAATGTCATTAGATTTGGATTACAAAGTGCTTTAAATTGTATATCTTGTAAAATTTTGTTTCAGTAGCTAGTTTTCATGGAATTTGACTTTAAACATTTAAAGTGGCCGCCATTTTGAAAATAAACGTCGGAAAAAAATAATTTTTTTGTGGATTTATACATTTATCCTGTAAAGCTCCATACCAAATTTTTACTTGATACATTAATCTATTACGGAAATAGAAATGTTTAAGTGAAAAAACAAAATGGCGGATAGCGGCTAAACGAAGTTGAAATCGAAAAAATTTTACTGAACATTTTCGATTTATTTTTGTATCTAGAATATGGTTATGTATAGCCAGTTCCAGATTTTTGTGACACCCTGTATATAGGCTAGGAAAAGTGAGGATTTTCTTCTGACGGAAAAGTGAATTACAGGACTCATTACCTTTTAGGTGGAATACAATCCGGAGAGCCTTTTTATGATGTCAAAAAATATTCGTTTGTTCGCGAACTCTCAAAGCCCCAAATTGGGAGGGCGTAACTAAAGAAAAATTTTGCTTAAGCAATTATTGGTTTTATCCCAACTTAAAGTTGAGATAGTACCGTTTGAAAAGGGTAAAAAACAACGAAAGTTAAACAAATTAGTTTTATAACGATTTTTCAACAAAAAACACAATTTTTGTAGTTTGGTGAGGTGATTATTTAATAAAACGAAAGGCACATTTCACTTTATATGGTGATATAACGTACATTATTAAAACCCCATCAAACTATTGACTGATTTGATTTATTTTTTTATCATTGAATGATTTTCAACGTAGTAGTGGCAGCTGCATTAATAATAAGCTAATTTGATAATTTTTGAGGACATAAATTTAGAGTTAGTCGAATTGGATTTATAATGGATATATTGCTACAATTAGTAGATTACCTTATTTTTACACTGACTAAAACTACTTTGTACTTGAAAGTTTTGTTTCCATCGGAATTGACAAATAGCATAACGTGTTTTGTTATTAGCTTATTAATCCTAAAATAAACACTTGTATACACTTTAGAGTATTATTTCCGACAAATTTGCTTGTTTACTGAAGGTATTGATAAAATACCACACAGTAATTTGTATTTCCATAAAAACGTTGCAACATGTATTAATGAAGTTTAGGAAAATTTAAATTTAAATACTTCTGGATTGACACAGCTCACGGTATTTTAGTCGTTTCTTTGGACAATTTAACCGTGGTATTTTGGAAGATCGAGTGTACCTCAGTATAATATATCAATGTGATACTGAGTTCATTGTCTTCTTTTTCGGACGTGCAGAGCAGACACATGTTCAATCTACCGTGGCAGCAACACGTTTAGCTATCACATTTATTATGAGAATATATATTTTGGCAAGAGTAATAATTGACTACAGAGTAAAGATTGTACAGTATTGAGCCTCATTGTCATAGAAAACATGGTAAACTGCAGACGAAGGAAGATTTCGTAATTGATTTCTTCAGTAGTGCTCATTTGCATTGTTGAAGTTATCAGTGTTTTGGGAAAGTTGTTTAATTTTTCGTTTGCGGATATGATTCAGGAAATCCACTTTAATGGATACTAGTGAAAGTGCTAACCGCCACAATAGCTCTGAATGACGAAATGAAACACATTTGTGAACTAGACTGTCAAGGAGTAAGAAGAATAGACGTAGACAGAGACTGCTGCAGAAGAATCCAATCTGTATCGGTTGCAAAGTGTGCAGAGCAGCCTGTTCCGCGTAGAAGAAGATAGCTTCTATATAGATTTGTATTGAAAACAAGGCAATAGTAAGTATCGTTGACAATTGGTTCATCGGAATCTGGTCTTACATATTTTCCGTTATTTTACTTATTATAATCGAAACAATATAGAGAAACGAAAAGAAACGTACCCGTCAACATTTCCAAAAGTTGCAATACAGGTTAGGTGAGGGAGTTACGGAGATTAACCGCCATCAAGTTGTCAAGATGTCTTGATAGTCAAAAGAACTTCAGCTGTTATGTGTTTGACATAGGTTTTGGTCTGTTGATTACCTTATTACCTGACACAGTGGTTGTGGTCATCTGCGCAATTGGGCTTCAGTGAATAGTACCAGAAATGTTATAAAAACAAAAATAAATGGATTAACTAGGGTCACTACCGGCTGTCACACTCATCGTGATACAGAGGTCCCTCACTGTTGGAAGAGAGTGTGTTAAAATGTAAAACTACTGTTTAGCTACATTTAAAGAGAAAGACTTTCTAAAATAGTTCCTGAGATTATAACTTCTAAACGGCAATTTATGATTCTATAGTAAATGTTATGCAGTCACATGCTCCAACGACTAAAGGCCGAACCAGTGTTAAAAAATGTGCATTGAGAATCTAAGATTAAGAATATCCATTATGATCTAAACTATTGCAAAACTATGCGAGGCACTCAAAGGTCTAACGCTTTCCGAGTCTTTTAGTCGTTATAGACTTATTCTCGTTACTGAATATGTATAGGGTTTTCCTCTAAACACATGGACTTAAAGATTTAATTTTAAACCCATATTATTAGTTATCTTCGATGGGAGTGAGTGAGGTTCACTATCTACAGCATAATGCAGCTTATTCAAGGGTAAATATATTAAACTCTTTTTTTGACCTCATTGGGCATATTTTGTCATAAACTTTGAGATATAACAACAAGATGAAAACTATTATAAACCATCAGTAAGTAACCAACTCGCCAACTAATTCTTGTTTTACATTTTAAACTTTAAATCGTTCTCAAGTTTTGTGCTAAAGTTTTGTTTCCGTAATGCAGTTTACGACGAAGAGACGTAACAAACTCGTTATACTATACTTTTATGAAGCTTTGCAAGCTCTTTAATATTTAAAATGTTTTTAATTTATTTTAGCATTTAAAACAATTTCTTTAACTACAATTGTAGTACTTAGTTGTACTTAGTGTAGTACTTTAGTTAAAGAAATTAGAACTGTTTCGAATACTGCCCCACTTGTATTAGTGAATCGAATTAGAAATAGGATTAGAAATTCATTAAAATCAGGTTAAAAGTTAAGTTAAAAAGCCGTGAAATTGTAATTTAGGCAATCAATTAGTTTAAACAAATAGTTAACTACCATGATTATAACCATATGGAAGAAAACAATTTACTATTTAAAAATTATTAAACAACATTGAGTTGAGGAGAAAAATAGCAATTTTGTAAACTTATTTTATAAAAAAACATACACATTGTGAAAGTGATTAAAATAAAAAGGCTTGTTAATGTTTTCAGTCCATAGTCGGTTTCGGTTGCTAACATTCCGATACCGCTGTTTCAGTTGCTCTCGCAAAGTAAAGACTATTTTGAACAGAAACCTTTTTAATTTAGTTGAACTTTGAAATTTGGTTAATCTCGAGTATCAGGTGCATTACGGAATGTAGTTACTAATGAAGATATAGAATTAAATGTAGTAACAATAATTTACTTACTAATAACATTAGTAATGTTTGAGTAACGTTTGAAACAATAATATGAGTGGAAAATGAAAACTTAATATATCATAATAATATTAATGTAATGCATTCCCTTGTAATATATTACGTTATTCTGCTTTTTATAAAATATTTAACACTATTAAACTAGTAATCATTTTAATAGACTAGGCAAAAAACTATCGCTAAATGAGCATCCCTTTCAAAGAGCATAATTTTCAAAGGAAACCAAACTAAACCAATACCCGCTCAATGTTACTGATCCTAACAATACAATCAGTCTTTGACTGATCAATGGGGCTTTCAGGCACCCACGGAGGGCCTGATCTGATTGTATGAATAGAGCCAATCAATATCTTAAAAATAAATAAAAATGATGCAGTTTTAAAACGAAGATGGAAGTGGGCAAATGTATTTGGTAAGCCTATGCAATTTGCACATTATATATTTATAAATTATATTGCCAACAACAGCTTTCCCACGTATAAAATACACTTACTTAAGGATTTACTGCTTTCAAACCCTTTTAAACACTTTATAAAAAATCTGTCACTTTTTAATTATAGGTATTTGAAATGTAACTTACTATTTTACATATAACTGCCTGTATTGTTAGCTGAATTTCAACAAACATTTTAATCTGATTGGCTGACTGATCTTTTAAGGAGTGTTTGATATTGAATAAGCTTACTGCTGTGCACAAGGAATATTTACTAGTTAGATTTTACGAAGCCTATTAACTAAAAATCAATAATTATTTTCTCACCCTCTAAACAAAATAACATTCAACTCCTGGCATTACTTTGGTTTACTAATCGCTAAATTTTGTGTTAAACTAACGTACTCCGGATTTAGTTAATATGTTCAGCTTTTTTATTTAAGATGTCTTTGTTTTTATTCTTTGTATTTCATATAACATAATACTCTGCCAACTAAAAATCAAAATCAAATACTATTCCGGATATCGGTCATGTTCGGTACTCGTGTCACGAACTACTGGATTGTGAACTGAATGTTGACAGCAGCGCAGTCAGCATGTCTACTGTCAATCACCACATTAGCTTTGATTCACTATGTGGGAGCGCGTGGGATTGTATCCAGTACATTCTCATCACACCAGTATATTACCTCATTATTTTGTATCTGTGCTTTTGTTCATTAATCATGTAAAAAAGTATTTGTCAATTTCAAATGGATTTTAAAACTTTTAGAAAATGTGATACTTATAATTTAAAATACCATATCTAAATATCACTTTTAACTGAATTTGCAGGTGAGAAAGTAAAATTGACAACAGACTAAAAACAATATGCTTTTATTTGATTATTTTAGCATAAAAACTACAACACTTAAGAGAGATATATTTTTTAAATCCTCTCATATTTCGGGGTTTTTATTTTAAACTTGCCATAAAATAATTATATATTTCTTTATCAACATGCTAGATAAAGCAGAGCAGGAAAAAGATAAGTAGTGGAGGGAAAAAGCAAATAAAAGCTTGTTGTTTTACATAAAATGTACAAAATTAAATCAATCAACGGAGTCCAACTTTAACGGTTACTGTAAACACTTATTAAACATTTTTCCGAAACATAACAAACTCAAGAGAATCATAATTAATTGTTTTATAAATGTTTACGTTTTTTGTTTGAACTTTTGTATAGTACAGGTCATTGTATTTTATCGTGCTCTACGATATCTTGGCAAATGAAGCTCCAGGGATTATCAGATAATCATGACGCAACGTTTTTCTATTAGTTAGTTATGGTCGTGTTCCCTCTGTAATAGGTTTTTTAAATTTATTTTATGTTGTATTTTTTTGTGTATTAGTTGATACGTTATATTCTCTGTTAATGTTTTCATATAGATTACACTAGTTTTAAAAATATTAAACATAAAAATTGAATTGTATAAGTCCACAAGTACAAAACAAGTAAAAAAATCACTCAGACTAATATATTTGGGTAAAAATAATTTACTGATGGTTGTATAGTAAAGATCTTGAAACGGAATATTTTTAATTAATGTGTACGGTGTATTATATTCACAATTATATTCACAATTTAAGTTATTAAAACTCTCCTAAATTTACAAAATTACCCAACCTGTTAGAGGAAATTAAATAATATCATAGTATAAATAGCTTAAAAAAACTGTATTGTTTTGTTAAAGTTACTTTACTGTCATTTAGTTATCAGAAATAAAATATCACCATTTGAAAAGATTAAATTTTTCATATAGTTTTAGAATTTATTTATTAATAAATTATGGGTTTTGATATTTGCTTAGTCTTTTTATATTTTAATAGGTAATTAAAATATAAAACTAAACAATGAATACCAAGCACTGTAAATATTAACTTGGTCAAAGTAATATTTTAAACTGTCATTATTTAATATTTTATTAACTATTTTAGAAATTGATTTTGTTCATATTTTCCTGGTTATTTTCTGAAATGATCAATTTAACGATGAAGAAGTGATTAGTAAGCCTCTCTATTGAAAATGTTTCATCCGTACTCAGGCGCAAAGTAATATAATTTATTTGCCACTGGTACTTACTACTAAAAGTAATGGCCCAGTCATGTGAACGCAGTATGTAAATGTATGGCACAGACGTAAATTGTAGGAACATTTCACTCGGCTTTACCTTGTTCAGTGAAGCCTAGTGATGACAGGTTGACAACGTCAGGTCCGCACTGTGACAAATTATATACTCCATCGTTGTGAGGGCGCTCAAAATCACACAAAACGTTATTTCATTTTATTTTGGTCTGTTATGATAAGCAATAGGTATACAACTTGGTTTTAGATCTTACTTTGCTATATATACAGTATATACATTTACATTTGTTATATTATGTTATTGTTATTGATAATGTATTTATTTCATTTCTCATCTCTCATGTAGTACACAGGTCAGAGAAATCGTCTTATGAAACGAACCAGTTTGAACGTTTAAGCTGCCATTTGTGTTAAAAGCTTCCTTTGTTTAGTATGTGTACATAAAGGTTTTGCATAAGCAATGTTTTTATTCTGAAACAATTTGGATCATCGTTAAGTGAAAACAATCAGGTGAGGGTTTAACCACGAGTAGCTAATTTAAAAAAATCTTTGTAAGACAGCAAAAGTAACATTACAAATATCCACCGACCCTAAACAATTTAGCCCTAAACGAGTTTTATTAAGTTAACCTCGTATTCGTTCTGTAGTTACTGAGTATTACAGTATCAACGGTTGAAAAAATTTAATCTTGTGTTCGTATAAAGTAAATGATGCATAGTATAAACAATTGTCCAGTTACTCCTTCCTATCAAACTCCAGTTCAAAATGTTCCAATAAATATACTGTTATTTGGTTGCAACATGCCTCTCAAATTAAAAACAACATTTCAGCATGAAGGAGCTAAAACAGTTTTTCTTATAATGCGATATAAAAGTATAAAATACATACTTTGCGCATGTATAAGTGTATTATTGACGGGGGTGAGTAACAATTTTTATAAACATGGTAGATAGGCAATAAATGTGGAGGGCATGTTCAGGCAATAACCAGACGACTGTCCCTCACTCCCCGGGTGTCACAGGCGGGGCTGGCCCTCAACTGAAGAGCGGGGTGGTTACTTTTATTGAGTTATAAAATTTTAATTTTATAACAAGTTACAATAAAGTGCTAATTTGTTAAAACTAAAGTAAATGGTAAACCGTCACATAACGGTGAAAATAGTTTTTACCAATGACCGAGTTAATGCGGGAATACCATAGGGTAGCATCTAAAAAAAAGTCATCAATCTAGTTCAAGCTTAACTGTTGTTAGAGTTTATACTGGTAGAGTTAATTATTTTTACAGATAAAGAACTCACAGAACACAATGTTTTGGAACATATGGATAGAGTTTCCTGAAGATGGTAGACAAGTCTTCTAAAACACAACAACACGTAATAAAATGGTATCGTTCCCGGATTTGTGACGGTTTATGAACAATATTTTGATTTAGGCTACCTTATTAGTTTGTTTCTGTACAAAACCGGCACTGTCATATTTTTAACTTGTTATGTATCTGGAATTGTTATAAATATTATATTTTTATCAAGACTGAGTGTTAATTTTGGACAGCAGTTTGATTATAAACTGAAATGTCAATGATGTTTCTTCAGAACCTTTTGATATTCCATACTCCTTTTAATGGAAGTACTGGTTTAATAATGCCTTATTAATTACAAGATTTTCCTGACAAAAAAATGCTTAGCTTTCGTTTAGTATAGATAACCTTAACGAATTCCTCGAATTTATTTATAGCTAGTTTGTGAATGTATATATTCATAAAATATTCCGTAGTCAAGAAAAGCGTCATAGGATTCACTCTTAAAATACTTTGAAAAACTAAAAAAGCTATAAGAAGTAGATTTAGCGAACGTTGTAAGCTATACTATTACTACAGTCAGAGACAATTTAATATATAGTCGAGGGACAAAGAAATAAGTTTTAAAATAACAATATTTAAGGGTTTCCTAAGCAATTCCTTAGTTCCAGTATAATTTGATTCAATACGAAACTAAACAAAAATATCACCTCCACTAAAGATAATAATGTTATGTTCATGGTTATCTTCTTGAAATATTCAACGTAAAACCCTGGTGAGTTATCAAAAGTTCTCTAATTTCCCAATATGACGAAGAAGCATAATTGTGAACACTGAATCTTTAGGTATAAAATATAAACAAATTAAGTTTCAGATCCCGATCTGACCTTAGGGCTCCACCCCACGGGTCGTCAAAGTTCCGAAGATAATTTTATGGCCATTCAACATAATTAATAAGATGATATCATAAATTGATGTTTATTTTAAGCCGGTTCAAAAGGTTAACCGGTTAACCACAGAATGCAACACACACAACATTTGAATTCCCGGGTGTAACCGGGTATTATAGCGGCTCGTATAACTGAAACAAAAGTTAATCACCGCTAGGCAGTTTAGGAATGTTCGTGATGTGGGAGCAATATATTTGATCACATAAACCAACATTTAAATGATACGATGTCATAGAACCCACCATAGCGCATAATGAGATTAATGCAACGTCAGAGTGGTTTACCGGATAATGTCAGAGTTGAGAGCTGCGGTCGGACTAATGGAGATGACGTATCAGTAATCATCCTGATGTTTAAAATATGCCATAATGACTATCCTGTAACTTCAAACATTGGACGATCATGTTCAATATACTTTGATTAGGCCCCTCTGTATTATATACCTGTCTTCAATTAAATAAGTAGCTTGGCTTATAATTATCTTTCTTGTAAATTTATCGAATTATAAATTTAATATATTGAGTAGTGTTTTCAACTTAAACATAAACACTTTTCTGTATATATTTGTGGTAAAATCAGGATATATATTACCAAACTTAACTTCAGAATTTTAAATATAAATTGATAGTAATATCGTTAAAGTTTTTAAACGAGATATTGGTATACACATACATAGTTTTGTTGCCTTTGATTTGCCTGAGTCGGAATAACTCTTACCTGGAACCTTTCTCAACCACCCCTAATACCCACACCCGCACTCCCTCACAACACAATACCTGATGTCATAAGCGGGCAGTCGATAACCAAATCAAACGTTTGTTTGCGTGTTATTATTGTTTATAAATATATATATATATATATATATATATACGTACGACAATTTGGATTCTACACATGAAATATGCATATTAAATAAATAGGTGAATCAATTACTCCTTCCACACTGGACTAGTGTCAATTTTAGGCAATTTTATCTTAGCATTTGAACTACATGTCGATAGTATATTTGGGTATCAAAAGTAGTTTGAGTAAAGTATTATTGTATCCAAATTGATAATTTTGTCATGCTTCATTGCTAATACTGATAAGAAAAGCAACTCAAGTCAGCTTGTCACTGGCCAAGATAACTTGAAAACGTCTCTATAGATACACTTGAACTGTTGTGTATATACAGATTTAAAGGACATAATCTCGAATCAGTTACTTATTGGACGGTTGTTTTTAGTAGTAATAAAGTAATCTTAAAACCAACTACTTTTTATCCCATAAAACTCACATTGGGAGCCATTTTAGTGGTACTGCGAGGCTTAGCCAATTGTACATTTGACCAGTAATGTTTCAGCAATTGTATTGAGTTGTTTGTTTTGTTTGCCTTACAAAAGCATTTAAATATTTCCAAGCTAATGTTCTACTAGATATAAAATCCGTTTTTTGTGAAAAAGGAACTAAATCAATTCCTCAGTAAAGAAAAGAAAAGGAACAAAAAAAGAGAAAAGAAAAGCAAAGGAAGAAAGGAAAAGAAAAGGAAAGAAAAGGAACTCTAAATTAAAACCATGTGTCAACATGGGCTCTGTGGGTGGTTTCTCATAAAAAATAATAACTACAAAAGTTGCAGATAATGTCATGACAAACAACTTATACATTCAACACTCCTTTGCAATTCCAACGCTTAAGCTGTGCCAGCTTAAAAACTCATTTTTGACTAACATTTTTCAAGATGGTGACACCGTGGTTGGATATACTTTGGGTACATTATTTGACATCAAAGACAAAAGTTGTAGATAACTGCAAGACAAACAACCTTTATTTTAAACACTTCTTCATAAACCCATCAATTAAGAAGTTACAACCTAAAAACCTATTTTTGCTGTCATTTTCCAAAATGGCGGCTTAAACACAACTTTTATTTTCGGGGAATTTTGAGATATTAAAGAGAAGGTACAAAGTGTGTGTACAAAGTTCCCCACCTGTAAGCCAATTTCTTAGAATGAAGGGGGGAGAATTTTCCCCTTAAATGACTGGAATAGAGGTATCGTAGAAGATGAAAATCCTAAAAATCTTGTTTTATAATATTTGATATAGGAAATTAAAACAAATATTTTGTATAAAAATATAATTCTACTTGTACTCTGTATAAACACTACTTGAAATGATATAACATGTGACAGACGACAATAAAGATAACCCCTTTTTTGGGACAAATTACAACCGCACGTACAGGCTTCTTTACGATCCAAATAACACATCATAAAACAGCTGTTTCCTGTTCATAACGCGACTTTTCCGCTCGCTGTGCCTTACCTCTCGGTTCGCTAACAGCTAATAAACAGCTGATTGATTGTTGTTTTACAACTAGCTAACTGACTAGGTGTTTATAACGTTAATCTGGTGAATTCAGCCAAAATGGATGAATATTTTTTTATATTTGTGGTATACATAATTGCGGTTGTATAAAAATGTATGTGTAATTTGAGTGTAAAATGTCTTTTTTGACAAAGATCCACTTTACGCTCTTAATGCATAGTTATTATACTATTATTATACTTTATTTCCTTACGAGAGGTTCTTAGGTTCATATTGATAAAAAACATTGCATTACATTTTCTCAAAGGTAACGTTATGTCGAGTCGAGGAAAAACAAAATTAGTTCGTTTTTTTATATATTCTTTTTATTGTATATTTTGTATTTATTTCTTTATTTATTTGGACTTTACCTATCGCTTCTAGTGTTTAAAACTACACTACGTTTCGGAAGGTAAGGAAACTCCTCCCGTTATCAAGTGAACCCTACTTACATCTAAATATCAAGTTCTTACACCTAACTAACCTACATTTTTTTTGGATTTTCTTAATCTGTTTCTTTTACATTTTAATTTACACTACACGAAAATAACAAATACATATTCAAAAAACCAAATACAATACACTAACACAACATTAATATACACGAACAAATGGAAAACTGACAATACATTACCTGTTCTGCATCGTTGCCTACAAGCTGACGGTAAAAAAACGGGAAACCTCACTCTCACGTCAACTCACCACCAGATCGCGCACTCGACTAGTAGCTAGTGGTAGTGGAGGGGAGAGAGCCGTTACCCCACCTACCGCCAGGGGCACGTGACGACACAGCTGTGGCTACCCGAACAGTCTGTGTTGACAGGAACATGACACGGAAACCAAAAACTGCACGGTTCCTCCTAGAATGCTAGTGTAGTTTTAAACACTAGAAGCGATAGGTAAAGTCCAAATAAATCAAAAAATAAATTCAAATCCATCGCTATTATGAGTTTCAAAAATACAGTATATTTTGTATTTGCCTAATTTGGATTATTTTGCATTATATCGCTGTTATAATTACAGGGCTACTGTTTGTCTAATCTAACAGGGATTAAACTGCATTACGAGAAGTTTGTAGCAAACACTCGCTAACACCTTCGACCTTGTCTACATTCAATAATTAGTTTTTGCTACTAGACCTAGCTCTTTTTCGAGGCTATATAACTATATAAGGTTATATAACATATCCCTGCATACGCCCAAAGACTCCGGTTTTAAGTTATTAGACCTATTTGTAATTTCAAACATAATCTTTTCCCCTTCCGTATGTTGCAAAGGTTGCATTGAACAGTTTCAGACAACTTGTTTGTCAATTGTTGGAGGCATAAAAATAAATAAAAATGTTTACTCTGCCACTTTATCAGAAGCAAGGGCGAAGGTAAAGTAGGCTTAAGGCTTGATTGATTATCAAGTTATGGAATAAGCCAGTAAGTGTAGAATGTAGGTTTTATAGAAGTGTGGATTTTAATTTAACCTGCGTACTCAGCAAATTTCCATTTCATATATATGAGTCTTAATTAAACATAAAGTCACATACCAAATTGCATCAATATGCATTCATAAATAATCAATTTATAACTTGTATTTATTCTCCATAACAATAAAATGGTGAATGAGTACGCAGGTTTGCTGAATCAAAGAATACAAAAAATGGGGTTTTATAAAAATATAAGTATAACTCAACTAGTTAAAGCTTCATACTAAATTTTATTAATTTATATTCATAATTAAGGGAGATAACATTTTACTTATTCTCCATGAGAATAACATGGGGGCTGAGTATACAGGTTTGCTGCTAAGGAAACTATCAACAAAAACAATGGTTTTTGTGTAAATATCAATAGACCGCAACGAAATAAAGCAATATACCAAGTTTCGACGTTCATAAAAAACGAAATATACAATTTTCCTTACGTTCCATAAGAATAACATTGGACAACGTACTGCATTTAAAACTTTCAACCACTGCAACCACCTGCAGTAGAACAAAGTTTAAAATTGCTACAACTATTTTTATCAAGCCAGTTGTGTTGGTAGCATCAACTACCAAACAACGAGGTTTCCCGGAGTTGTATTGGTAGTCTGAGAGACTTGTCAGACTCTAGCGAAACGGAATTATCAATACCATGACAAATTGTCTTTCTCCCCGCTACAGAGGCAAAGCATCGAGGTACAGACAGGCACAAAACAGACAGAAAACCGTGTACAGATAATCAGATTAATGTAATTCGTCATTCATCATCGCAATAGCTATTGCAGCTGACAGACTGTTGAGTATCCTGTAATAGTAGCTGCAATAAATTAGTTAACTTTAATCGCTTCGCTGAAAATGAACTAATTTCAACCTAGTGAGTTCCAAATAACATAGTACACATCATAATCGTAAATAATTCTTTATACTTGAATTAATCGCAATTTATTGCTTCTCAATGATTACGCAAATCCGATAATTCTCGTTACTTTTAAACATATTTTCTTTAAATTCTAAATCGTCTTTTTTACAGTCAATACTAAAACTATCGCAGTGAGTATTAAAACCCATGTTCAACAATATTCTCATGTATTTTTAATTCTAACTTTTACCCTACATATTATGTCTTAAGAAAGACTTTAAAGTTGTAGAACAAATATACTACAAGAATAACTAGTTATACGTTATGCTAATATTGAAGCTAATATGCAAGATTATGGTTTTGTTAAATGCTAAAAGCTAAATGCGTTTGTTATCTGGATTTTTCTTAGTAAGAGTGATAATTTGATGTACTTTTTATTAATTCTAGATTGAAAATATTTCTTTACTCACTGGATCTAGACAATTCAACAGTTTCTTTCTTTCGAACAAAAGTTTCAAACTCATAAAATGATTTAAAAGGACACGTCACTTGTCAGGTTTCCGTAAGCTACTAAATAAGTTGTATAAATCATGTACAAATGAAATCAACTTATTAGTGAATTTCCTTTGGAAACTGAACTATTAGCATGACCCGCACGGTGAAACTTAAGCCCGGGACCACCATAGAAGTTCCTAACGTGACCCCCTGAACACGTTTTGGGGGGTCGTTCAAAATTTTATATATATATATGTATATATATATATATATATGTGTATGCACTCTAGCGGTCGCATTTTTGGTCCGATTTACTTAAAATTTGGTAGGGACGTTCCTTTCTATAATCTGTTGGACAAGTTCGTTGGGCAAAACAATCGGAAAACTCTAAACCCATTTCTTGGGGATTAATCTTTCAACTTTCGAGTTTTTGGGCCCCAAAAGGGTCAGAAAAGCCCCGGATGCAAAATTAATGCGTGGAAGAAGATGGGAATTAGTTAGGCGAAAGTTATAAGCCCTCTCTCGTCATTCTAGCATAAATATTTGCCGAGTTATTAAAGAAAATGTGTATTGACCAAACGCAGTACGTTGTCTTATGGGGGTTTTACATTAGAAAAGCCTGTTATTCATTTGTTGGTGTACTTTTAACATCTCCAGCAACCTCACGCCTACTTTAAAGCCTGACTGGACCTTCTCCTAACCTTATAATGCACAAAATTGTATTTCCAGCATTGCAGGTAAATAGAACCAGGAGCATCAAAACAGCCAAAAAATCAATACTTTCAGATTTGAATAAAAATTGGAATAATTGTATGTTTTTAACTGATTTTGAGTTTTTATAGTTTTTTATGTGGAAATTCACTTCCCTCACGTCAGCGTGCTGCGTGCGAACTCGTTTATTTTAAATAATTACAGTCATCATTAAGGGTGCGCCCTACCCCAGATTGAATGATTGTTGTTCAGCGCCGCGCCGGCGCCTCCAACAAGCAGGGCCATGCATATTTACGCTTGAAGACCATTTGTTCTCCTCGATCGCACTGTTATTTTACAGATTTCTACCAAACTATTTGCAGTGTCACACTTTTCAGATTCCAATCTAGAGATTGTAAAATTAATTTTTTCCTAAATAATGTTTTTCTTTACGTTAGGAAGCTTTAGAAAAACGCTTAATTTGAAACTTTACTAATGGCCTACTGCTTATTTAGAATAAAAAAATTAAAAATTAAAATTACGATTTTAAAATCGTATGATCTCTAGATCAACATTTAATGAAAGAAATAACAACAAATTATTTGTAATTGGTTAACAATTGAGCCTACAATGTGGGAGATGCAAAACCCTTACTTTAGCGTGCAGAAGGCAGGTAGGGCGCACCCTTAACAATTCGTTTGTCTGATTATTATTGTGTCTGGAAAGAAAACATTCCTCCAGTGCCTCCCGCCCTGAATGAGAGCGATAACCAATTAACTCGACAGAGCCAATGTTTAGAGAAGAGCTTTGTCAAAATAACAAGTGAAGTAAGTGATAACAGACTCTCCGCTAAGGCCAACAAAAATACGAATATATAAATAGGATCTTGCCCATTCAATAATAGTATTGCCAATATGCTACATTGTATATATTTGTTAAATTATATCAGTTGAAATAACTCTGTAGTTGTTTCACCGTTGTTCTATTCAAAACTCTTGATTACGTTTTATGGCTTTTTAGGTTTTCTTATCCTATGGTTATTTTGGTTATCTTGCGAGCTACGAATTAAAAGGGATCCACATAGATAATAGCCTTCAAAGTTCAATATTTAGGGTAAAGGTTTATGATCCGACTCCTTCGATACCTATTTTGATGTTTTTGCCAATATTACAATTATATACTTGTTTGATACATTTTTGATTAGTAAATTACTTGATTTTTGGGGATTTGGTTTTTTTAACTTTATTTTCTATATATTTTTTTCTTGTTTTGTAGGCCAACTTTTTGCTTTCCAACCAAATCTAGTAAAAATTTGTTTCTAATATTTGTGAAATAAAGACACTTTTGATTATTTTTGTGCTAGTATGGCCTAGGATTTAGTTTCGCCAATCATCAATGTCAGTGTGCAGTTTTTTGTTTCTTTGTTATTTTGTGCGTCCATGTCATGTTTGTTTAATGTATTGTGGTTTTAATACTCGACGATATTTTGTGAGTGATTGACGTACGTAATTGTAGCCTGAAGATGAGGTTATAAACAACCTCGAAACCGGTTGGTTGCCTATTTTGAGGACTAAGGATCATTGAAAGAAAAAGGTAATAGAATCCATTTAAGTTTTCGATTATGGATAGCTGGCTAATTATATACATTACAAATAACATATGTTTTTTGAAAAAAGGAAAAAGATAAAAATACAAAATAGTAATAATTCAATTTTGTAATAGTTTTGATGGTTCAATGTTTTCCATTATCCAAAGTTTATTGCATATTATCAAGACGAAGTAGTAAAAAACTGCAAGGTTCTATGATTTTTGGTTCCTAAATTATTTAAAATTCTGAAGTAAAACAAGGAGAGTTTTTCTGTTAAGTTTTTGTAAAATCATCTGCCGGGTTGGAATTAGAGAATAAATTATACTATATGGCGTGTTTTTATATTAAATTTATATTACCGTTCATTAGAGATAAAAAATAAACAATTTAGCATTAGAAAGAAAGTTAACATTCCAAATGTATTAATTTAAAACGAGTTCGCACGCAGCTCGCTTACGTGAGGGAAGTGATTTTCCACATAACAAACTTTTCAAACTCAAAATCAGTGTAAAACATGTATTTATTCAAATTTTATCGTAATTTGAAAACATGAATTTTGTTACTGTTCTGATGCTCCTGGTTTCATTTACCTGCAATGCTGGAAATCTGATTTTGCCCATTATAAGGTTAGGAGAAGGTCCAGTCAGGCTTGAAAATAGGCGTGAGGTTGCTGGGGATGATAAAAGTACTTTAACAAATGAATAACTGGTTTTTCTAATGTAGGGGAGGGTGTTGTACCTAGGGACAATTTTGGTTATTTAATTTTATATTTATTTCCGGAAGATTTATTTACTTACAAATAATTTCTATATATAAATGGTATTTTTAAAAGTACTAAAAATATTCTTGGAGCTTTAAATTAACAAGAAAGAGCATAAAAATGTATTTTTTTATGATTTAATATTCGTCCCTATGTACATCAGGCTGATGTACCTAGGGACAGTTATAAAAGGGTATAAAACTCAGTTGCATATTAATAAAATTAATATTTATTAAGTATAAAAATAAACAAGAGTAAACAAAATAAATATACCTAACTTACATAACATTAGACCATGTATTTTTACTCTTCAAATAAAAATTCCAATTTCTCCCTAACTTAATGCACATTGTAACCGGAAAAAGAAACAGGAAATTTCAGCAGCTTTTTTAATCTTTTAGTATGATACAGGGTCAGGTAGTTTAAGTGGGTTATCACTTCCACTTAAGTCAAAAATGTCTTCTTCATTCATTACTCTAAAATCCAGATATTTTCTTAAATAGTTCTCTGAAAATCAGTTTTTGTCTTTATCTCGATTAGACCTAGTAATTATTTTTGCCACAAAATGTTGAATGTTTCCCTTTCCTGGTAACTGAATTAAAACATATTCTTCAGCGTTCAACTCTTCAAAATTCAGATTTGTTTGAGATCCTTATTTGCCTCAGGATAGTCTACGTCTGTAATATCAATCATAACAAAATCATAGCACATATTATTATTCCGTACTCCATGGCGTATTATATTCAGTACTAGACATCTGAAAAAATACATAAAAATACGAATCTGATGTACCTAGGGATGTCCCTAGGTACATAACATATTTTGTCCCTAGGTACAACATGGTACACTTTTAGCGAATTTCCCCTATAGGGAAGAAGCTATTACCGTAGACTTAAGCTACATGGTAAGACTTAAGCCCGAGACCATGGTAAATTTTTGTTTTGAGGTCTCCAGATGCCAAAAACACTATTCGTTCAAATTTGTATATATATATATATATATATATATATATATATACACATATACACATTTGAGCCAAATTTCATCAAAATCGGACTTTTTTACTCAAGTTATTGCATTCACGGACATTTATATAATATATATATATATATATATATATATGTCCGTGAATGCGATAAATTGAGTAAAAAACGTCCTATTTCGATTAAATTTGGCTCAAATGTGTAAAGTGACATTCAAGACTTTAGTTCGAATACCAGAAAAATCAGACCTCGGAAAAGGGGGTTTTAAATTTTCCAAAAATAAGTTTTTTGCATTCTTCACACAAAAATAAAAAAAACTCTAATTTTGGTTTTGACCATGTTATAGAGCTTAAAAAAACAAATAATATGGTATTTTGAATTATTAACCTAGGTTAAGTGGTTGCGGAGAAAATCCAAAAACCTGCTCATAAAATCTCCCATGTTAATCTTATGGGAAAAGTTTTTTGGCTTTTCTTCAGTTAATTTCAATGTAAACTTCACATTTGCTTTAACCAATCAGTTCAGCTCCACAAAACAATCATTTTGGTGTTTAAATTGTGATTATACACCCCACCGTTGCAGAGATATTCAAGGTGCTAAACACAGTACGTTGTCCAATGTTATCCTTAAGGAGAATAAATGAAATTTGATATCTCGATTATTTATGAATGTATATTGATGAAACTTGGTATGTGGCTTCACTTAGTTCTGGTATATTGATATTTGTACAAAAAAAATATTTTTTATTGATTATCCCCGGAGCAGCAAACCTGCGTACTCAGCCCCAATGTTATTCTTATGGGGAATAAGTAAAATGTAATGACTCCCTTAATTATGAACATAAATTAATAAAACTTGATATGTGTTCAAATTGTTGAGTTATATTGATATGTGCATAAAAACCCATTTTTTTGTTCCTTGTTGCAGCAAACCTGCTTACTCAGCCCCCATGTTTTTCTTATGGAGAATAATTAAAATGTTATACAGCGCTTATTTATGATTGAATATTGATGAAACTTGGTATGTGGCTTCACCTAGTTAAAGTCTATTTAAGTATAAAAACAATTGTTTGTGTTCCTTGTTTCAGCAAACCTACGTACTCATCTTTAATGTTATTCTTATGCAGAATAATTAAAATTGTACATATGGCTTATATGTGAATATATTTTTATGAAACTTGGTATACGGCTTTATGTGGTATTAAGACATATATTATGCATTGGAAATTCGCTGAGTACGCAGGTTTGCTGCGACGGGGGTATTTTTGGTTTGTGTCATGAACATATTTTAGGTAAGATTTAGTAAGATATAATTTTATCAAAAAGTAGCTATTAAACTGTATATTAAGGTGTGTACTTAATTGCATTTGACATGAGTTGTGAATATCCATAAAAAACATGAACTTTCAACAAGAATTTACTTTTGATGGCCTAAAACATAAATTAAGTTATAAAATCAAAACTGGGACACTCAGACCAACTCACTCTTGGGTACAAAATTACCGCCTAAAATCCCAGTTTTGCCACTATACGACCAAAACTCACACCCCACCTCAATAATAGTGCAAGAGGCTTTTGTCCCTAGGTACAGCTGTCCCTAGGTACAACACCCTCCCCTAAAACCCCCATATCACAACGTCCTGTGATTTTTCGATATACATTTTCTTTGATAACTCGGTAAATAATAATGCTAGAATCTCAAAAGAGGGCTTACAAGTATTGCCTCACTAATTCCCATCTTTTACATGCATTAATTTTTCATCTGGGGTACTTCTAACCCTTTTTGGGCCAAAAACTTGAAATTTGAATGATTAACCCTCAAAAAATTAGTTTAGAGTTTTCCGAATGTTTTGCCCAACGAACTTGTCCAACTGATCATAGAAAGGAACATCCCCACAAAATTTTAAGTAAATCGGACGACAAAAAATGCGACCGTTAGAGTGCAAACCCATACACACACACACACACACACACACACACACACACACACACACACACACACACACACACACACACACACATAATTTTGATCGACCCCCAAAACGTGTTCAGGGGGTCATGTTAGGAACTTATATCGTGGTCCCGGGCTTACGTTTCACCGTGCGGGTCATGCTAACAGTTCACTTTCCATAGGAAATTCACTAATAAATATATCTTGTTTTTCCTGGTACGGGGAGAGTGAGCGCACTTCTAAAGTTACTTAGATCAGTGACCTGTTAAGCCGTGTAAACAGGTTCAAATATTTGTGAGATATACAAGTTTTTTTTACCTTTTCCTCATTAACAATGGTGAGGTTTTATGTCCTCTTTTATTGGAATCTAGTTAGAGGTATACAAACACAACAAATTGCATTGTTACTGTAACAGGCCGATCAACAACAATGTCGGCCAGTTTGCGGTTTTTTAACTAATATGCGTCCATGTTGCAGAGTCATTCTGCAAGGTCCAGCTGCTGCAAAGTGTGTTTAATTAAAACAATCTATTTTTGGTGGCCGCCATTCTAAATAGAGAAATGTTTGTTGTGTTTCGGTTGTGAAAGTATACAGTTTCTAAATGGTTTATGGTTTTTATGGGTAATGTAAAATGTTATGATTTTTATTTCAACAAAATGCTTACTATTAACTATTTTGTGGTTTTATGATATATTAACAATAGGAATATTTTCGGTATTTTTATACATCTAATTTAATTCAACTTTGCTAACACTTTTTTAAATTTTGATAATGTCATTGCTTATAAGGTATTATGTATTAAATGTAAATGTGTAATAAATACTACACACACACTCAATTGTTTCATTTATTGAATACAAATATATTGTACATTTATCTCTCCTTGGAGAAGGATGTAAAATTAAAATATAAGCTCGGTTGAACGTAGTTCCCTTTGCACCGGTATAATAATGATACACATAAGTGTAATTGTTTCAAGACTATGTAAATTACATATTTAAATTATGGCTTACTACAAATTTAAATTGTCTTTGAATAAAACAGTTATTCATATAGTAAGCTGTTCCACCGACAAATTAGAATGGCCAGTCACGTACATGTAACAATGACGTCATAGCTCACCACTGGGGCCGACTCTAATGGCTTAGTTACATCAGTAATGGCGTTGTATTGGACATTGTCAATAGCATGTTCTACATCAGCGCTCGCCAGCAGGTATACAACTGCAAGGCCTCTGTTATATAATTAAAAGGAACCATCTTTTCTGAAAAAGTTCAGTTTCTGAAAACGATCAGTTTCTGAATGTAACTAAATAGAGTAAAACATTTATTTGTTTCTATTGTCAAGTTTAGCGATTTCACCAAAGAACAAAACGAAAATAACTAAACTGCCGTAGGTGCACAATATAATTAAAATCATAAAATGTAGTTATTAAGTAATCGAATAAATAGTAAGAACCAAATGATCACTCGGGGAAAATTTCAAGTATGAACTTTAAGTCAGTTTCCACGGAAAGGGAGTTTATTATATGACTTTTACATGATTTTACAGGGCATGAAATAGAGGTGGGTGAAGTTTACTTAAGACTACGTAGATTTGTAGTAAAAGGTGATTTCATTGGAGGAACATGAAACATCTTACATTATTGATGTTCAACGCCGGAATCAAAATGGCTGTTTATCCTAAACTTTATACTACATATTATGAATCACTGTAGCATTATTGTTGGGGCTTGCTGAAAAAAATACCAAATTGTTTACGCTAATAATACAATTCATAAAATAAATATCTTCCAAATTTTATTTTATTGTTTATTTATATTATTTATCTATACTAATTATTTACGTAAAAATAGTTTTCGAAAAATATTAGACATTTGGAAAATTTTCGGATGATGAAAAGTAGTTCAAATTAAAAATACTGATTGGCCCAAAGGACTCAAAGAAATTGTGTTTTTTTTTATCAAACGCGAGTTTTCCACAAATAATGATGATTTGTCCCCATAAGAAGATAATGGGGACTGTAAAACGCCTGCTTTGATTTTTCCACGTGTGATTAAAGCGTCTGATGTCTTACGTATTAACATGGGTTCATAATTTTATATTGAAATAGCCGACCCGTTGCAGCTTCGCCCGCGTAAACTATGATAGTTGTGTGTGTTGCATTCAGTGGTTAGCCCATGGAACTACTAAGAATCAAGATCAGCTGTTTGAATTTTCTTCAGCTCAAACCAAAATTAATGTCCATAAGGAATAGATGAGAACTTTGGGACCCAGTGGAGCGGAACAAAGGGGGAATTTCGTAATACCGTTTCTTAGCAGGCACCTAGGGCCAAAGAGGAGCCTATATGTCAAATTCCAACTCTGTAGGCCTTACAGTTATGGGGATTTCGTGATATGTCAGTCAATCAGTCAATCTGTGGTATTTGGATTTTATATATTAAGATGACTTTCCTAAGCATTTATAAATTAAATAATATATCTACAAGCTCAAAACAAATGGTTAGGGGATATAGTCCAGATAAGCCACTAATTACAGATATTTCTGTTAAGTATATCAAAACTGTATTTAGTTTATATAGTTCTGTACTAATAACCGTCGCTAGAATTACATAGTGAAATTTTAAACGTAATTTCAGTACACCTGTTTAGTAAATAGATCTCAACCAAAGATAAACGACTACTAGAATTGTCCTTTAAGTCGTGGTTCTCCTTAATTTACACTGAGAAATCCAACGGAGACGCTTTGAGAAAACGAACATCGGAGTAAACCTGTTTGCCCTTTAAACGTTTAAACGTAAGTAAATGGAACGACCTTTTCCAATAAAAATGTATAACAAATATATATATTCTATAGTAAAACTATATGCCTTTAAACAGTAAACTGTCAATATTTTGAAGGGAAATTTTAAAAAGATATAAACAAATTAGTATTAAAAATATTGTTTACATGAAACGTAACTCAAATGTAAGCACCAAAAACAAACCCATGAAAAAGCATATGTAAACAATAATTATTATGTAGTTTTCTACACTGTTCTCTAATGTTAAAATATAATATGCACTGCGATGAATATCTTTTAAGTTCATGCATTAGGATTAATTGAGCGTAATACAATTTAACTGGATTATCACTATAAAAATAATTATTGATTGTATTTTTACTATACAATCTAGCAGTGCGATTTGGTTTTATCTAGCACTGAAATTTTGTTATTTTTAACCAAAAGTACTTTACATTTTAATAAAATTAAGCATATATATTTCACTCTAAATTTGTTTTTAGCGAATTTCCCCTATAGGGAAGAAGCTATTACCGTAGCTTGGTAAGACTTAAGACATGGTAAGACTTAAGCCCGAGACCATGATAACTTTTTGTTTTGAGGTCCCTAGATGAGATGCCAAAAACACTATTCGTTCAAAATTATATATACATATGTGTGTGTGTGTGTGTGTGTGTGTGTGTGTGTGTGTGTGTGTGTGTGTGTGTGTGTGTGTGTGTGTGTGTGTGTGTGTGTGTGTGTGTGTGTGTGTCCGTTAACACGATAACTTGAGTAAAAACGTCCGATTTTGATGAAATTTGGCTCAAACGTGTAAAATGACATTCATGACTTTAAGTTCGAAAACCAGAAAAATCGGACCATGGAAAGGGGGGTTTATGGGGGTTTTAAATTTTCCAAAAATCACATTTTTGCATTTTTCACCCTAAAATTTTTAAAAAACTTAATTTTGGTTTTGACTATGTTATAGAACTTAAAAAATAATATAGTATTTTGAATTATTAACCTAGGTTAAGTGGTTGCGGAGAAAATCCAAAAACCTACTCATAAAATCTCCCATGTTAATCTTATAGGAAAAATGTTTTTGGCTTTTCCTCAGCTTATTTTAATGAAAAACTTCACATTTGCTTTTACCAATCTGTTCATTTCCACAAACAAATCATTTTGGTGTTTAAATTGTGATTCTACGCCCAACTGTTGCAGAGATATTCAAAGTACTAAACACAGTATGTTGTCCAATGTTATCCTTAAGGAGAATAAATAAAATTTGATATTTCGATTATTTATGAACGTATGTTGATGAAATTTGGTATATGGCTTCACGTTGTACTGGTATATTGATATTTGCACAACAAATTTATTTTTTGTTTATTATTCCAGTAACAGCAAACCTGCGTACTCAGCCCCCATGTTATTCTTATGGAGAATAAGTAAAATGTAATGACTCCCTTAATTATTAACATAAATTAATAAAACTTGGTATGTAGCTTTACTTGGTTGAGTTAGATTGATAATTATACATAACCCATTTTTTGTTCCTTGTTGCAGCAAACCTGCTTTCTCAGCCCCCATGTTATTCTTATGGAGAATTACTAGAATGTTATAAAGCGCTTATTTATGATTAAATATTGATGGAAATTGGTATGTGGCTTCTCCTAGTTAAATTCTATTCATATTTGCATAACAAACAATTGTTTGTGTTCCTTGTTTCAGCAAACCTACGTACTCATTACCAATGTTATTCTTATGGAGAATAATTAAAATCGCTTAAATGTGAATTTATTTTTATGAAACTTGGTGTGCGACTTTATGTGGTATTAAGATATATATTATGCATTGGAAATTCGCTGAGTACGCAGGTTTGCTGCGACGGGGTTATTTAATAATATATAACTACGATATAACTTTGTCTATCATCGTGTTCTGTTATTCACTCAGTATTTAGAGTATTTGCTATATACAGTAGCTAATAATATGTTTTAAGCTATAGAACAAAAATAATTAGTAGAACAAATCAGTTTCGACTTATAACAGTAAATAAAATCAAACAGAAAACCAATAAGAGTACCGGTAACTTAGTAAAAGTTAAATGCACACAAATTATGATTTATGTCGTTTGAAAAACTAACGTGAAAGGGAAACAGCAATTAATTGTAATAAGATTTTATAATTATCTGCTTTGAAATATTAACATGTCCATATATGTCCAAACACAACATTTAAGGTTATCATGTTTTGTTACATGTGTTAGAATTTTAAATTTCGTTTGGAAAACACTTGCCACAAAATAGTCATAAAAAATTAAACTAAAATTATACAATTTACTAAACTAATGTAGTCCAATAATAACAATTTCCTCGCTTTACCTCAAATTGTTTGCATTAAAAGATTTCCTGTGACGTTTTGTACTACAGAGTGATTATGAATACAAAATATTTAGAGTTATAAAGAAAGTATATATATAAATATATAAATTATACAGAAACTACATAGTACATGCAAAACTTAAGTTGTCTGATTAGTTAGTCCGAAATTGTACTGATTTACTTTAAATAAGTTATAAATATAAATTGAAGACACAAAAAACATCAAAATATACTTAAAATTGAAACTAAGTATGTTGAGTCACTCGATCACTAGTCTCTAGATACATCCGCCCATTTAGTATGATTTATAAATCAATTTCCTGACTATCCTGACATTTTTAGTGATACAAGCAATTTCCCATTCAATGGACAGATCAGGATCAACAGGCGCTTTGCTAAAATCAGCTTTTGTAAAATCGAAACTTTAGAAATTCGTGATTCTTTTTAATCCTATAATTTTGCCTTTTCACTGCTTTGATAAAAAACTAGGCCTTATAGAAACAAGTTTTATTGTGTATCACAACGTTGAAAAATGCCAAAAGCCAAAAACGTACTAAAACTAAAATTATGATCCAACGGAAACAATATAAAGAAAATAAATGATCAAAATAATACAAATATTAATAACAATAACTAGGCCTGACAGTCCAAGTTACATCAGGAATCTGGAATCATAAGTTATCATAATCACCAGACAAAACAAAATAATCGTCTGCAATAGATAACAACCAAATCGTAATGAATAAATGCGGTTAAGCTCTGAATGGTTTTTGGATTGTTCCTGAATTTTATATGATTTTTAATAATATATGAAGAAACACCGTTTTAGTTATAGATAAAATGATATGTTTCATAATAAGTACGATTTAATTTATTTATTAACCGAATGGATTATTGGTGTAAAGTCCATATCACACAGACTTGTTTCTCTAATCTCCGGAGTCGTTTCAACATTGGATTCGTTATTCTGAACTCTACTTGGATTCATTATTCAGAGCTTTTCTTGGGTTAATTGTTACGTGCTCTACTTACTCAGTTTGGTTATAATTCACTCTCGTTTGCACACAAAAGTCTTTGACGAAACAGATATCTTGTATTTAGTTTAAACTAGTAAAAGCTTTAACTTTTATTAGTTTACTTGTTAGATATATATATATCTTAAACTAACCATTTTTCCTGCATTCCGGTAGTTTAAAAAGTTAATAATATTTATTATTATAGTAATTTTGATTTTTAAATCTAGTGTTTAAGATGTTCATAGTTTAAATTTTAACTCAGGTTCTACCATTCTCTTCTATACAGAATCACACGCACTACAAAAAGAACCATTAAAATCCGTCGAATGATTGGCTCAAAAATAGATCTAGTCAAATGTATTGTTTGTGTTAATTGGGAATTCGTATGTTCTGTTTTCTTATCGGTGTAAGGATCTGAATTTCGTTTTAAGGAACCTCATTTTACTTGGAAAATATAAACTGATGTTTGAATAATAGTTACAAACATGTTTTTTAAGCTGTTGGCATTTAAAATAGCAATCATATTATAGATAGTTAAACAAGGAACAATTATTCTAGAATAATTCCTAACTTTAACATTTTATAGATTTAATATATCTTTTGCTTATAATTGTGTAACATTATGGAAAGGATGTAAATTGGTAGCTGTTAAAGTTGGTCAGTGGTGTTCATAGATAAGAACGTGTGCATTCATTCTATGAGCTGGGGAATTAAAAAAAAATACATATAGTAATGGTTTATTATTTTAAAGTGAAACCTTTTTTAAAGTATGTAGATTGAGAAAGGTCTACAGAGAGATAACTACCTGGTGAAACTTTTCAAGTTACGTTGCAAGAGTTTTCCAATCTTAGATGATTGGAATTTTAGTCCGGATCGTTTACCACTCAACCGCAAAATTGGGGAATTCTCCTGTGGTCAGCCAAACGCGTTCGCTTACGGTAGAGTTTCACTGTACATTAACCAATTCGGACAACACTCTTGTCTTCTTGTACCTCAACAGGTTGAACATAATAAGTTTATCATGTTTTATAAAAATGAAACAAAAATTGAATACCAATTAGTAGGTTTTTTAATAATATTTATTAACTTCATGTAATACTAACATTTATGAAGTATGGTTTTTCATCTACTATGTATATGATTATATAATGGACATTTTTTAAGAGATATTGTAGAAGAATTGTTGCAGGGTAATAATAGATGGCTCAAATTAAAGTTATTTTCACTAGAGAAACATCGCATGTTTACCAGAACAAAAGGAACAATTTTCATTGTAAGAAAATCCTAGTTACTCTAAAACGTGTACTTATTTTATGCACTTACAATTGAAGCACCAACTTTGTTTACGTATTAATATGTGACCTTTGCCAAAAGGTTAGTAACCTAAACATCATGATTAAACTTGAGTTTAATATAATCAAAAGAGTAGACTGTTAATGGTAAGGCTCTTTTTACTCAAGCCATAAACAGTTGAATGACGTAGTGCAATCACACAAACTTTGTTACGGATTTCAGGACGGGGTCGAAATTGTAAAGGGTTTTTTTGACAATCAAGATGACTTTACGTTATTTTTGTTGTTTTTGTTGTTTTTTTAGCGAATTTCCGATATAGGGAAGAAGCTATTACCGTAGGTCTCATGGTAAGACTTAAGCCCGAGACCATGATAACTTTTTGTTTTGAGGTCCCCAGATGCCAAAAACACTATTCGTTCAAATATATATATATATATATATATCTATATATGTGTCCGTTAACACGCTAACTTGAGTAAAAAAGTCCGATTTTGACGAAATTTGGCTCAAATGTTTAAAATGACATTCATGACTTTAAGTTCGAAATCCAGAAAAATCGGACAATGGGAAGGGGTGTTTATGGGGATTTTAAATTTTCCAAAAATCAGTTTTTTGCATTTTTCACCCTACAATTTTTAAAAACTTAATTTTGGGTTTCACCATGTTATAGAGCTTAAAAAAACAAATAATTTGGTATTTTGAATTATTAACCTACGTTAAGTGGTTGCGGAGAAAATCCAAAAAAACCTGCTCATAAAATCTCCCATGTTAATCTTATGGGAAAAAGGTTTTTGGCTTTTTCTCAGTTTATTTTAATGTAAACATCACATTTGCTTTTACCAATCTGTTCAGTTCCACAAAACAATCATTTTGGTGTTTAAATTGTGATTCTACGCCCAACCGTTGCAGAGATATTCAAAGTGCTAAACACAGTACGTTGTCCAATGTTATCCTTATTGAGAATAAATAAAATTTGATATCTCGATTATTTATGAATGTATGTTGATGGAACTTGGTATGTGGCTTCACGTAGTACTGGTATATTGATATTTGCACAAAAAATTGATTTTTGTTGATTATTCCTGTAGCAGCAAACCTGCGTACTCAGCCCCCATGTTATTCTTAAGGAGAATAAGTAAAATGTAATGACTCCCTTAATTATGAACATAAATTAATAGTACTTGGTATGTAGCTTCACTTGGTTGAGTTATATTGATAAATATATAAAAAAAATTTTTCTGTTCCTTGTTGCAGCAAACCTGCTTTCTCAGCTCCCATGTTTTTCTTATGGAGAATAACTAGAATGTTATATAGCGCTTATTTATGATTGAATATTGATGAAACTTAGTATGTGGCTTCGCCTAGTTAAATTCTATTTTTATTTGCATAAAAAACAATTGTTTCTGTTCCTTGTTTCAGCAAACCTACGCACTCATTATTACCAATGTTATTCTAATGGAGAATAATTAAAATCGCTTATATGTGAATATATTTTTATGAAACTTGGTTTGCGGCTTTATGCGGTATTAAGACATATATTATGCATTGGAAATTCGCTGAGTACGCAGGTTTGCTGCGACGGGGGTTTATTTTTTTACTGGAAATGTTTAGGATATAATAATTAGGTTTAGCCGAGGCACATTGAATTACATATTATTAGGTTTAGAATAGTACCACTTATAAGTTATTAATTAATAAATTTAAATAGTTAACTTCAAGTTAAAAGGTTACACACAAAAATAATAAGGTTTCACAATAAATAGATCGTATGAATCCATCCGTTAAAAGTCCGGAACACGAAAAAACTCATCCACGAATATATCCGTCTCTTGGACAACATCAGATAGAAACATTTACCTATATAACCGTCCTTGGTCCTGGAAGGGGTTTTGGAGGTAAGGAAACTCTTCCCTTTATGAAGTGACCCTAAATTATATTTAAATTTCAAAACATAAAACTAACTTACCTTATCTTTTTCATTACTAAAAATATATTACATGTAACTAGTTTAATTTTTGATATATTAACACAATTTGGTAGGATATGGAGTTACCACTTGGTAACGGGAGGAGTTGCCGTACCTCCCGAAACTAAGTGTAGTTTAGGCCCTCGACTGCTCTCTGAGTGGTCTATACTAGGTCAGAGGTCAACATTGGGTACAACAAAATGATGCTGTCTCAGTATTGGTAAGTCTTTCGGCTTTACAGTGTGACCAACTTCCCTGGTTCCTCCTTGTCTCTTTTGGGGGCTTGACTCCCAGTTGAGCCTGGATACCCAGTCTAGTCCAAGTCCTTTGGAGGGAGTGGTGGATCTCCCTTGAAGCCTGGGACGGGTGCCTGGGAGGAAGGGCCATTACCCGACGGTCTCCAGTTTGCGTAATTTCGTATAAACGGTTCTACAGTATATTTAAACACAATTATAAACCATCAAACGAATAATTAAGTATAGGAGTTTCGTGTTCCTGAAGAGAAATATATTGTTGGAGGCTTGGTTAAATAAAAGGGACAATGAATCCAAGGAGACGAATGGTTATTATTCTGCGGCTACGAAATAATCAAACACATCTCTTTATCGATCGTGCTTCTATTCCCCTTTAACCTATTGGTAAATAAAAGAATGGCTTTAATTTTTAACATAATTTTAGGGGATAACACAACATTACAATATGCATAATCTTATTAGAAATCGTGTATTACAAAATATAATGTTTTTATTGAACTAACCCCATGATATTTTGCGTACCTAGGATGTCAATTATGGAACTAAGTGACTGTCTAGGCTTTTATGAGGGTCCGTTCTTTATCAGTCTAAAGCATGGGACTTGGTAAGAGCAAATGGACTTGGTTTCGTAAACATGCAATGTTTAGGCAACACATTTACCTGCTAGTGTTCATTTCTTATAAGAGGTTTATCGGCTCCGGAAGAAATAATTTCTGTGAGACCGTTGCAATTAATTTATTAATTCTATTGTCACCAGACCATAAGTATTGACTTTCGTTCAAACTTTAATAAAGACGAAAAGCTATAGCCTCCTATCCTGACCCTGCTCCTGTTTGTACTTGAATGGCATACATAGGAACATCTATAAATGCAGAATATTTCAATATATCCAGAATATATTCGTATCATACAGATTTGAGTTAGTTGAAGATCTGTTAACAGTTTCCAAAATAGTACTTAGCTTATATTTATAGTTTTCATTGGGTTGATAAACTAACAAGCAGATAATGGCTTAAATTGGTCATAGTAAATATATATTTTTACATATGATTCATAAAATGATGATCTAAACAGTTAATGTATTATGCTTTCTTTTAAGAAAAGATGGTATGTAAAGAGATACAAGCTTTCTTCAACGTTTCTTTTTTCTAGTGATAAAGTGAAACCACGATACGATCTTTAACCTCAATCCCAGATCTCGTTGACAGTTGAGCTTCTGAATTTGGGTATTTAAATCTTATTTTCTAAGCAAACTATTGTTGTTCAGTTGTTATAAACAATCTATTACACTGTATAAATACAATACATCTTTGTCAAAAAGTTTAAGGTAATATAAATACTATAAACGTATAAGTTCTTACAATCTTTCTTTTGTTTTTGTCCAACATTACATGCATTTTATGTTGTAGAATTACATGATAAAATACCAAACAAAAAAATAAAATGAAGCGGATGTACTGACTTCTCTAAGACATAAACAAACATTGGGTGATTTACGGAAAATATTTAGAATATTGAATATTTGTTATGAAAGAAATTACACTTTATAAACAATGACTAAACTCAACACAAACGACATTTAACATTCACAAATCTCTACGAATCGAAAATGACTCGGTGACATGGCCTGGGCATGTCCGCCTCTTGGATTATTGTGCTGCTCTCACGACCCACCTTCGTCTGCCTCCTCTTGAGCCTCGAACATGAGGTTAGCCCAAAGTTTGAGATTCCAGGGAATACAGATGGATTTAGAGGTATTAAAGGTATAGAGGTACCAAAGAGCAGCTTCTCCTTCCTCCTAGTACCTAGATTATGTAAATAATGTGCAGGACTGTTTCGTAACCCACCTACTTTTCCGGGATTCAGTTTACCAATCTTCCAGATAGAACAGTGGTGAATATGGATAGTATTTTTGTGGGCGGGGGCAATGCCAATAAGCACACTTGACAATAAAAAAATGTATGAAGCAGGTGAGTACCAAACACCACCATACGACCATACAGTAATTTGGTACATTAGAGATAATATATCCTAACGGCATACGTAAACAATCAATGAACTATACATTGTACTGCCGGTGGCGGCGACCGCCTGTGGTTAAGATATCCGCGCATACGCAGATCACCTCTAGCTATATAACCCCTTGCCGCCAGCCAGAAGAGGCCCGAGACTGCCAGTGAATTCCCACCAAATAAATCGCTACCCCACGGAACCTATAATACAGATCTGTTGATAAGTTCCGTGATGCTACCCGCTCACTGTTGACGTTGTATTGCTATTTTCTCTCGCGCATTTTATTTATAATAATGCGTTTCTGTGTTAATTGTTTCACAATTGTTATTATTTCGGGGACGGGCCGGCCCCCTGGTATACTTATCTTGGCCTTTACTCGGACGCTTACATAACCTCTCTCGATTTATGGATTTCAACCTTTACGTTTAAACATGCTTTTAAATTATTTGTACTCTATTTTGCAGAGATTTTTCCGTCGTAAAACAACACTCAGAGTACTCCGACTTGTGCCTTATAAAAAGAGGCTATTTCTAACTGTACGGCACGTAGTCAATCTCTGTCAGTCGTCGATAGAAACTCAGACAATCCGGCTGAGAGCTTTGTTATTATCTGTTGTTTACTGATCAGCCCGAGTGCATTACGTGGATTAGCGGTGGTCACTTCAAACGAACCTGTGTGTTTTAAAATGTGAAAAATATACACTCCAAAGAGATTGTATTATATTGTACTGGTAAAACTAATAGGAACATGTAGCACTAATTAAACGGTAAACGGTCTGCTCGTCGAATTACCTTTTTAACATATTACTATGTTATGATTAAACTATTATGAGTTATTTACCTAGTTTAAACGTTTATAGTTCGGCAATTTATGATTAATTATCCTTCCCTTAAATTTATTTCTTTAATTTATAACTATACATCTAGATAACATCATGACTATATGTCTGGTGATGAAATATGATGGTATTCAGCGATGTTTTGGGCAAGAGTTCGCATTAGTAAATACGCATAAAACTACTTTCTTTAGTATATAAAACTCTCTTAAATAAACAACTGACAGAACCCCAAAGCTGCTTTTGAAGCAGTATTATGAAAAAACGAGTTCGCACGCAGCACGCTGACGTGAGGGATGTGAATTTCCACATAAAAATCTTATAAAACTCAAAATCAGTGTAAAACATACATTTCCGATTTAATTTCCAACATTAATTAACATTAATTTCCAATTTTTATTGAAATCTGAAAACATTGATTTTTTGGCTGTTCTGATGCTCCTGGTTTAATTTACCTGCAATGCTGGGAATACAATTTTGCGCATTATAAGGTTAGGAGAAGGTCCAGTCAGGCTTGAAAGTAGGCGTGAGGTTGCTGGGGAGGATAAAAGTACACCAACAAATGAATAACTGGCTTTTCTAATGTAAAACCCCCATAAGACAACGTACTGTGTTTGGTCATTACACATTTCCTTTAATATCTCGGTAAATATATATGCTAGAATGACGAGAGAGAGCTTAAAAGTTTTGCCACACTAATTACCATCTTTTTACATCCGATAATTTCCCATCCGGGGCTTTTCTGACCCTTTTTGGACCCAAAAACTCGAAAATTGAAAGATTAATCTCTAAAAATAGGGGTTTATAGTTTTCCGATTGTGTTGCCCAACGGACTTGTCCAACTGATTATAGAAAGGAACGTCCCTACCAAATTTGAAGAAAATCGGACAAAAAATGCGACCGCTTGAGTGCAACATATATATAATATATATATATATATATATATATATACATATATATACACATATATATATATATTATATTATATATATATTATATATTATATATATATAATTTTGAACGAACCCCCAAAACGTGTTCAGGGGGGTCACGTTAGGAACTTCTATGGTGTCCCGGGCTTAAGTTTCACCTTGCGGGTCATGCTAATAGTTCACTTTCCATAGGAAATTCACTAAAAATAAACACACATTCTGTGGTTTTAATGATATGCTTCTTATCAGATGATAAAAGTGTTTACTAGAAAATAGTTGATTGATTTTTTTTCCTTCTCCATTCTGAATGCAATTGCATGAGAATGAAAATATGCAATAGTAGCCGAGTTGGCTAAGTCGTGGAAACACCTTGGTCAGGTGTTGATGCAAAGTTTGTGGGTTCGATTCCCGCACACGACCAAAACTGACCAGTCGTGCGACGCTCATAGTGAACCTCCTCTAGTGAAATAAACGGTAGCAGGCTTGCTTGGAATTTGCGGGATCGGTTAATTCTTTCTGAATTGCACATGGTCAACACTGATTTTTCTACTTTTTACTATGTCTTCTGTGTTTGTACTAATGCGAGTCTTAAAACTAAAAGAAAACAGTATTTTAATGAAAATACACCATCAATCCATTTAAAGCACCAATTTTCTATTCCAATTCATAGGTTAAAAAGATTAAAAGTAAGGAACGAGACCAGCTTGTAAGTCTACGCCAATGGGTTGAAACAAAACTTGTATAACTAAAGAATAAAAATAACAACTTAAGCATATCAATGCATGTGTTGGAAACAGCTGCTTTTGAAGCAGTATGACGAAAACAAATTGAACACACATGTATTCTATTGTTTTAATTCTATGCTTATTATCAGATGGCAAAGGTGTTTACTGGAAAATAGTTTATTGCATTTTTGCCTTTGTGCATTCTGATTGTAATTGGATCAGAATGAAAATATGTGTACCTAGTTTTTTCTAAATCAAAATTTGTATTAACAAATTAATTATCATGTTTTAATTGAATATTAGCATTAATTCAATTACTTTAGTATTACTTAAAACAGTTAGCTTAGTTCTGTGATACACCTTTTTTGCTCGCTATGTTTATTATTTATTCCATGTATAAGTGTGTTTTATCTGCTTAAAACTATCATGCAGTCGAATTACAACTGATAAAAAGTTATACAGAGGGCCTTCTGTAATATCAGGAAAAAGGTGATGATTTATCCGCTTGGATAAACATTAGAAATAAAGAATCCTAAATAAAAAAACCAAAATACGAGTATAGTGGAACGTTACTTTAAATGGGGGCAGAATAATATTGTGTTTGGTATAGTTTACAATTCCACCAGACTTGGCTTAGCCAAATATTCGAATACCCTTTCTAAAAACGATCTTATAGTTTTTTTTATTGTTGTTAAAACTCTAATAACCCTTAAGTTAATATTAGAAAATTAATTAATTGTACTATTAATTACTCTTAATAATTAATTATATTAGATAAATTAAATATACGTCCTCCCTTACGTCCCTCCCGACAGTTTGGTGTTTCACTTGGATATAGAGGAGAGAGTGTATAAAACATGATATATTTATTTATTTTCCACAGTAAGTGACATTTTGGTACAATGGTTCAACATAACCGTACAATAACTTATGTAATATTGCCTATAGTAATAAATTGATAGAAATGTTAAACTGCATTTAAACTCCTTTTTAAATAAATATATGCAAAAAGTTTTTTTTATTTGTCATATTTTCATTTGGTTGTAACATGGGATTTAGACTTTAAATTAAGTTTAAATATAGCCTCTATCTGGATAGAGATAGTTTTTGTAAACAAAGCGTACAACTTTGGTTCATTAACATGATGAAGAAAAATAGCAAAACTAGGACAGCGAAACTTAAATCCCACATTGGGCAGAGTTGGTTTGTTCAACTGAACTATTTAAATTATTACAATTCACCAAAGGAGGATTATGATTAAATTTACCTAATACAAAACTTTACTACTTTAATAACTGTGTGATAAACACCACTTGTTTCCTTCACTACATTACAATTGTATTGAAACACTAAAAACCTTAAGTTGTCGACGGGAAAAGGTTGTTTTCTACATTAAAATTCAATACGCTATAGGACTATTTAGGCTGGTTATGATTCTTAAAACTTGAAAACGTCAGTTTCTCTCTCCTGTCGTTAATGGGTGCAACACCTTTAACCTACTAATCTTGATATCTATTTTTAGAAACTGAAGGTTGATATAAAAAGTTGGTAAATGATAAGATATAGTTTTTTATTAAAAAAATCGTACACGAAAATAAAATTTAGGAATAGAATATTTAAGCTGTTTATTTACATTAGGCAATATATTAATGATAAAATGTTTAACTACTTTGTGAACAATTTAGACATAATATAGGTGTTTAAAATTGTTGTCTACAGTAGAAAAAAAATTAACCGTCTGTTAAAATCGTAAAGATTAATTATTATTTTAAGCTTTGGTTTTTAATTAATACTAAAATGAAAACTAACACATTCCAGTATTTACAATAGTTTGTAAACACAAATGATATTTACAGTACTGAATAGTTATCTCTATAATAAATAGTACTTTACTAGCCAACGTATGACGTATGATTGCGGAAGGACTCGGAGAGGTTTGCTTAGTATCAACTCAAAGCGAATAAACAATCACTGTCATTTAATCATTTGACTGAAACATATATCAAATGGTTGAGAACATATGTGGCATCAGTATAATAAACAATGAAGGCTTTTCAATTTCCATTTACCTTTGGATCTAGATCAACAACCGAAAGAAATGACCACGGGTTACGCATTAGTTATTTGTTTTTCAGTCTTTGTCGCAGGTAAGAATTTTACTTTTGAAAACCTTTTGTTCAAGGAATGATAATTTTATACAATTTTGAATCATAATTCAAGGTTCAAGAGGATTTATTTCATTTGGGATTCAATTGCATTATATTTTGTGTCAATAAAATATTAAATATTCCTCGTAAAATCATTATCTTATTTTTATATTTATTTATAGGTTAACGTTGAAAAATTTATTTTAGGACGTATCTGCAGAATCTTCCTCACAGAAAAACTAAGTAAACTCATTCATTTGCATTCAGTGAGCAAACAAATAAAAATAACGAGTTCGAACGCAGCGCGCTGACGTGAGGGAAGTGAGTTTCCACATAAAAAACTTTTAAAACTCATAACCAGTGTAAAAAAGTACATAATTATTCCAGTTTTATTGAAATCTGAAAACATTGATTTTTTGGCTGTTCTGATGCATCTGGTTTCATTTACCTGCAATGCGTGTAATACAATTTTTCGCATTATAAGGTTATGAGAAGGTCTATTCAGGCTTAAAAGTAGGCCTGAGGTTGCTAGGAATGATAAAAGTACACCAACAAATGAATAACAGGCTTTTCTAATGGAAAACCCCCTTAAGACAACGTACTGTGTTTAGTCGATACACATTTCCTTAAATAAATCGGTAAATATGTACGCTAGAATGACAAGAGATGGCTTACAACTTTTGCCTCAGTAATTCCCACCTTTTTACATTCATTAATGTTAGAGGTTACATCCGGGGCTTTTCTGACCCTTATTGGGACCAAAAACTCGACATTTGAAAGATTAACCCTCAAAAAAGGGGTTTAGAGTTTTCCGATTATTGTGCCCAACGAACAACTGATTGTAGAAAGGAACGTCTCTACCAATTTTGAAGTAAATCGGGCAAAAATCACGAACGCTAGAGTGCATACAAACTAATATCATTTTGAACAACCCCCCCCCCCAAAACGTGTTCAGGGGGTCACGTTAGGAACTTCTATGGTGGTCTCGGGCTTAAGTTTCACCGTACAGGTCATGCTGAAAGTTCACTTTCCATAGGAAATTCACTAATAATAGTAATTAAATAATTTGTTTGGTGTTATTACAATCTAGTTTAAAACGTAAATACAAGTAACATTTTTTACAAATAAATCGATAGTTTTAATTAATTCATTTAGATTATCTGCCATTTTCCAAACAAAATGCAATGCAGATTAAAGTCATTGGTATTTGATTTGATACGGTATATTTATATTGAAATATCAAAACATTAATGTATATCGATAAGTAATATAGATTATTTTCATTTGATTGTTCCACCGGCCGTCTACGGAAGTGTAACCCTGGAAAAGGCCACTTTCAGTACTTGTAATGGAATATACTATTATCTTAGGTTTTTGACATATTAAATTGAATCGTTTTGGTAAACATTTTTCATGGAAGTAACCCGTTAATATCATTTTATTTTACACTTTATGTCATTTTGCATCTTATTTTCAATACTGATTACTCTTTAAAGTTTGCCGTGCTTTTTCCTTAATTTATTCTGCAAAACTGTGTTTATTAAACTGTTCAATATTTTGTATTACATAAACAAATACACAATTTCACGTATACTTTAAACATTTTCAAACTGTTTTACGTTTCATTTTAAACATTCTAAACTATATTACGTATCCCTAGAAAAGGTATATACTGAAAATTAAACACATAAAATGGGAAATGTCAAAACTGTGGAAAGAAAAGGAAGTGACGTCATCAATACAGGATGACAGCTCAATAGAATGTGGGAGATACCACGATATATAGAGCGATGTCGTAGAGTCTTACAAACTGTCATCTGTCAAGTCTTTCTCACGTTTTCTTCCCACTGTAAACCAGAAAGTTTTATTTTTTCTGAAAAATTGTTTTGGGTCATTGACACATTTTTAGTTGAATGTACTTTACTTCATACATTATAAATTCAAAACTAGGGATATGATATATTTAGCCTTGTGTATTGATAGTAATGCGTTTAAAGTCCGAACGGAATAAAAGGAATTCAATTTTATTTTTTACTACTTCTCTTTATGAAATACTGACAAATAATGACAGGTACCTATTTTAAAATGTACTTCGGCCTACTTGTGTTAATTTTGTGAACACATGTGAAATGAGATGATGATTTTAAAACGATTTAGTTTCATTTGCTATAATGTAAAGTAAAAATAAACCTGAGTACGATAAATGTCGTGCAAATGAGGATCTCGGAACGCAAGGAAGGATTTTCGTTATAGTTCAGTATTATGGGGTTTCGACCTCTGATATTTAATGTAGTAAACCGTAACCTCAGAGAATCTATTCTGAATGTAACCTATTTCCTTACAAAATAAACATTCAAAAATATGTTTCACTGGAATAAAGTTTTGAAATCAAGTTAAAATAAACATTCAATGCTCGGTCCCAAGGTACTTAATGCAAAGTATTTTGATTTAACTTAAAGTCTTCAAAACTCGTTCTATAAAGTCAAATGAAATAAAACAATGTTATATTTTACATTAAATATGCAGCACTACATAAGAAAATAAATGGGTCACGAGGACCTGTACGAGTAGATAATTGCGGTTTACCACGTCGTGATAACCGATTATTTACTTTACACACTCACTCATAAATAAACAGTAATTCCAAAAAGGTAAACTAGGTACAAAGCTAAACATAAAGTAATTAAACTTGTTACTCAGAAATAGTCTTCAAAACACAGGAAGAACAAAAATATCTAACGGTCGAGTTGAAACATGGACTCGTTTTACTCAATCAGTGATTCAAAATAAACAACATGAATGTTAAACTTGAAAATTTAAAGGAACGCAGAACATTCTCTACGTTCATTCAACATTGAGATAAGAAGTGTAAACAGCTTTCTCTATTTAAAACGTCCTACTGTTGATGTAAAGGCTTTCACTCAGAATTAAAATATTGTTCGTTAAGGCTGGACCCTGTTGATTTTTGTCTTTAACGCCTTATTTATTATTTCCACAGTTTATTTCAGTTCAGCTTTTACTTATTGAAAAGTATCACTTAAAAAGTTTGAACAGCGATATTTTTTAATCGCATACATTACATTTTTGAGAGTCTACTGACTGTAAAATCCTTATACTGTACAGTTTCTAATAAAATTCCGTACTTTTCTGTAGAATTTTAATGTAGTACATTGGAGGTTGAAACACGAGAAAACATGATAAAACGTGAGACACCCTATTAGCAGCTTCTCCTCGGATGTTTGAGCTGTTCACGTTGACCAAAACATCAGCATTAAAAAAGTCTGCAAACATACGATTATATGTTAATAATATGAACAACGAACGAATCTCTTAAGTCCTAAACAAAGTGATAAGAGTATATTTCGTCTTCATTTTCCTACAAGAAGACAGATATTTCCAGGCAATTACCAGTTGAGAGGATCGTACATTCTAGGTCCATGAACCAATTACACCCTTTCATTAGGTCGAATCATCTTCCAGAAATATAAATCAACACCAAAGATCCATTTAGCATCTTGCAAATGGTGGAACACAAATCAACAATGCATGGTTCGTTCATGTGTCATTAGTATTTGAATGTGACCCCTTTACATGTCCATTAAGATTGACTGAGGTTATTTATGCGTTCAACATGTGTATGCCCCCATGAGTGGCATACTAGACCTAAGGAGAATGTGGTAATTTTTATGAATGTTTTTTTTATTTCCTTTTAGTTCTATTTCGCTAACATTACAATGCAGTAAAAGTGACGTACAGTTTGTGAGTAAATAATTATATTTACGATAAATACAGATTATTCTTTACTGAACATTCTTAGGATGTTTTGTTTGAAACTAATTCACTTTCTTTTTGTTATGGAAACTCATAAAAGTTCCTCAACGCACTCTTCTTCCTCTCTACGTGTTCAAAGTTTCCTTTGTAAGAACAGCGAAACTGATTAAACTTTGGGAAACTAAACCTACGGAGGGAAGGTTTTGTTACTTTCAATAAGATATGTAATATTTTTTAAATTTAAATTGTCAACAATCAGCAGCGTATAATAATATATTTTTATCTAATCCAGATTGAAAAATGGTACCCTTAATTACTTAAGTATTAAACTATAATATCTAAGTATAGCTAAACTACTTCTTTAGTTAATAAAAAATTTAATGCTGTTGTACATGACTTAAAGAAATTTTCTTTCGGATGGAAATGTAATTAAAATTTCTCGCAAAGTAGATTCATTAACTTGAAAAGGTATTTAACGTGTTTGCTATTAGTAAAAAGCAATACTTAATAGTAATCACCACGTTTGAAATATGTCCAATGTCATGATGAAAATTTCACAGTAACCCGAAGTTCCCCAGTTAAAATAACTAAAAACATAAATAATTTTGTAGAGGTGCAGAGTTATACAATTTCAAGTCAAAAATCAAAACGATTACTATTATTTTCAAACTCTACAATTTCAGGCTTCATCCAGTGTCATAGGAAGCATACCCAGCATTTATATCACGTCCATTCAGCGCTATATCATTCAAAAATTATTATTAAACAAATATAACTGTAACTGTATTAAGACAGTCTGTTTCAGTAGCACAATTACACCACACAAATCATGGCCAGACAGGTGTTAACGAACATGCACAGGCTTCTGTGTTATGGACACCTACACCTGTCACATAGGCGAGTTATGTCGTGTCATGTGTTTAGCATGGTATTTGGCCTGAGGCTTATATCACGGGTTGGTTGTCAAGTCGCGGATCAATGGACTTAGGTTTGGATTGATATTCCAATGCAAGTTGATATTTATAATAATTATTTTACCATACAGTTTCGTTTTATTGGTAAATATAACCAAGCAGAGGTGTTTTAACATACTGCATCGCTTTTAAATTACACTGGTGAGTTCACTTATAACTAAGTATCATGGCGGTAGATTATTTTTAATTTACTAAGCATTGTAGTTCAAAACTAATTCACTTAATTTTCAATACGAAACTCATCAAAGTTCTGTTACACACAGTTCAACAAAAGTTCTAAGTCCAAAGTTCTACGTGTGCAAAGTTCTAGGTAAAACCGATTAAACTTTGTAAACTGGGGATAAAGCAAGTAGGAAATAGATTTTAATACTTTTTAGAACCATATTAACTATATTAAATATTCGTAATGCAAATCATGAAACCATATTCTATATATAGTATACTAGGTATACTAGTGCACTAGTTATTGTCGATTTAAGAAGGAAATGTAAAAGATTAAACCTGATATAAAAGGGTCAATACAAAAGGTTTTAAAAACTCTTCTGAAACTACAACGGTTCCTTAAGGCTCATATGGGGAGGATCTAATTAAAGCTATTTATGTTATAGAATAATGTTTCATGGTGGTAAGTACTACCAGCTATAAAAACGGCACAAATATTTGATCATACAACACATATCTAATGTTTTGCCATATTAACTTTGTAAGGCATTCACATTGAAATGTATATTTGAATTTTAACTGTCCTTACTATTACAAAACATTACTAAATTGCAACCAAGCAAATGAATTGCTTATAGAAAATATAGTTGACTTATCGTTGATTGTTAGCAATCCATTGGATTACTTATAACACTGAATGTTATTCATTAACATTAATATAAACCGTATACGAGTTTGGAAAAAAATGAATACATTTCTCCTTGCTTTATCAGCTATTCAATTCCAATACTCTCAGTAGGAAGAACACACGATAGTTAGTAGAAAGTCTTTTATAATTGACAAAGGCCGATTGTATTTATTTTGCCGAAAACATTGGACATGCCAACTGGGTTAAATTTAAATTCTTTCCCAAACAATTTAAAGGGTTTTTATATACTGAATCAGAGTTTGTATAGATGTTTAAATTTCTCACTTCAACCTTTTAGCTTACCTAGTTAGTTTTATGGTATATTATTTTGTTGTAAACCATTTTATATTCAACTTGTTATTTCAAAAATTCTAAGTACATAGGGAATTAAGTGGTCAGGGAGAATTAATTATGTGTTAACTTATAATGCAACGCTTTTTAGCAATATGGTTTCTGCTAAGTCAACTAAATAATTTTAAAATTTTTTATTTTAAGTAGTAAGTAAAAGTTATAAATAATTTCCTTTAGAATAATGTAGGACCTCTAATTTTGTATGGATGAATTTGAATAATATATAGATGAATATAGATGAATTTGAAGTAACATTTCTATATATGGTTTTTGGCAGGGATAAGGATATAGTCAATTGATAAATTAAACTTAATAAGACAAAAAATTGTGTGAAATTACGTTTTTAGGTTAACAACAATTATATCAAAAGTTTTTATGAAATATACAACATTTTTATAAATTTACATATATACCTGTTTAATAATAAAATGAACAACAGAGGCCTATGTGTAAAGCTTCCAGGACAGTTACAAATCGTGTACAAATTTTTACATGTCTCACCCCATGTTGATGTTTGACCCAATCAATGTAACTCATGAACTTCATATATTGATGCAAATAGTAACAAAAATCAGTTGAGGCAGAGTATTGGAGAAAGTCTTCAAGCCACTAGTTATAAATAATTTCCTTTAGGATGATTAATTTAAAACTTTTAAAAGATATTGAGGATAAATTAGAACAATATACATACTTAAAAAACGTTTCTATATCCGAGCTTTTGACGGGAAAAATTGTATAGTTGGTTGACAAAAGAAACGTCAAAAGAAGATAGAAAATTGTTTGAAATTGTATTCTTAAGTTATATAAACATTATGAAAGTGGTTATAAACATTGACAGCATTTTTATAAAGTTACACATACACCTGTTTCTAAAATTACACATACACATACACACAAACATCAAACTAGTAACAGGGGCCTGTGTGTGAAGCTTAAAGGACGGTTAAAAATTGTGTAACAAATTATTGCACATCTTATGTGTAACCCAATAGTGTGTAACGTAACTCATGAGCTCAGTCATTGTTACAAAAGTGGGTACCGTTACACAAGAATATATTGACTAAACATATTTGTACCCAAACTATAATATTACAAATTTAGTTGTTATTTTTCCCAAATTAGATCAAATTAAATGTTTTAATTGGTTGTAAACTGTTTGTTGTTTAGTTTTGAAGAACGACAAACCACCATTGCACCAATTGACAACGGATGGCAGATATGGGCCGACCAAGTGTCCCTGGAGCCCACTGCCTTTGATATAGTAATGAGACCGGTAATTCCTAATGTGATACCCATTGTGCAAGCCTACCGTTGAACCCTACCGCAGCAAGAACCCTGAGGAAACAATAAAGGTGTAAAGGCCTTTTAAATATATATATAGAGTAATGAGTGCAGGCCTGTTGAAATTATATTTATTCCGAACTGATATTATTTTGTAGAAACATTCTCCTGTATTTTAGCTTTGCAGTTAGTACATGGTTACTATGTTTGAGAAGATCAAGGTGAGAGATGGGACTAATGTGATATGAACTTGTTCTGATAGAAGAAAAATAAAAATTAGTTGATATTACTCTGTAATTTAAATATTAGCAACATATCCTTGAAATTTAAGATGTAGATACCATTTCCTTTTTAAAGTCTTTATAATTAGATATTCCATAAGTGGGAATGACAATTTGTAAAATGTACAAGTTTGGAGATTCCGCTGCAATCCTCGGGCGAAGAGTTGCCGCTTCGCACTTGCCTGGCACAACAGTTCTAGATAATTTTGTTGTATTTAATTTGTTTGTGTGTAATAACGTCCAATGATATAATAGCAAAAATAGCACTACAAGAGTAGCTGTACATGGTAGATCGGTGATGTTTGGCCAATTTCTTAAATTATCTTAAATCTTACGAAACATCTCACCATAAATAGTCAGATTTTTAGAAATCACAGCTAATCAGCTGAACAGCTGATCTTGATTCGTATTAGTTCCACATAATGCAGCACACACAACATAGTTTACGCGGGCGAAGCTGCAACGGGTTTGCTAGTAATATATGCATCAAAAATAACAGCTTAGTTAATTTATTATTTAAAATATGTTAATGGATTGTTTAGTTAAAAACGTCATTAATTAAAAACGTTCTCAGTCTTATATATTATTAGTATTTATTAATTTTGTTTAAGATGAAAGATATTTAATCGGCTCGATGTCTTGCTATATTATGCAGACAGTCAGAGTCCACTCCCCGCCACTCAGAGCTACATGGCAGAGCTTTCAGTCTCATGTTTGTTTGGGTCTTGACTCCTCGTCTTATATGGGTTTCTCTTCCTTCTTGAATGTTACTGATACCATCTCAGAGTACTAAATATTTTACACCAATTTTTTAAAATTCTGGTAATTTATTTCCAATATTTGAGGGTAAAATTACAGTGTTCAAATATTACAAATAAGGTAACATGAAGAGAGAGTGTAGGTATTTTATAAACGTATATAATTATCGATATATGTCTTAGCAAGCCGGATGGACATAAACGTCCCAAATTTTAATGATTTACATTTTAAGATGTTAGAGAATAGTAATATTTGATTTTGCTTCATTAGAGTGATGATTCAAGAGATGAAAAAGAATCGTAAGAATGAATTTATATAAACATAGATTACTTATTGACACTTCATCTGTAAAAAAACTGTTTTTATGTAGGTAGGCCAGTGCTATTCAGACCTGATCAAAACGTATTTCTCAGTCGGTCTACTGTCGACAAAGACGTATTGAGAAATCAATAGTATCTCAGGGGTAGGTAAAAATCAATTTTCCCTTTCATCTCATCTGACAAAAGAGAGATTGAATTTTAAACAAAGATATGCTCACAGAATATAAATTACTTCATCAGTCATATTGAATATCAAACAAAGTTGGAATACGATCTTGACTGTATAAAACCTGAATTTAAATATTTCAAAGTATTAGTAATGTTTGTCCACCACTTGTAACTTAATTTTTATATTTACTCTGAAGTATTTTTGTGCATCGTTGAATACCATAACGAAAAGTATGGCTATGCTATAATTATAAAATTAAATAAAAGTTGAATCGTTAACAGTTAAAACTGGTATTTTACGTACTAGTATTATGCTTTTTTAGTGGTTGTTTCAAAGAGTACAATTCCTTACTTTTTTACAAGATCATAATCAATTGGACATGCCAATATTTTATATATATATATATATATATATATATATATATATATATATTACTTAGGTAATATTTTATTGTTTTATATCCATCAGCTGAAAACAATAGGAAGAAAGGACTATGCAAAAATTATACAGATTAAATTACTATATATTTAAAATAACATTGATTAGTTTATTATATAAATCCGCATTAATTTTGGTTTCCAATCAGGTGTTTTTAAAAATAAATCTACAATTGATGCAATATTTGACGCATTAACAATATTTTGAAGGAATAAATCGAACTAAATCTGCAGCCAATGTTCCGAAAGGCATTGGCGAAAGGCAATTTGATTACCGAAAGGCAATTGACATCGTCAAACATGAGTTGCTTCTTGGCAAACTGGAAGGTTTGAGAGTAAGAACAACTCAACGTATTTGACTGGGCGAAGACAAAGAGTGAAGAAGTGAGTGTGGATACTTTCTTCTCTAAAAACATAGTAGACATTTCAGGAGGACCTTCCTAAGCCCTCAACACTCCATTTTATTTCTAATGACTTGAATGCTAGTGTTCAAAAGGATGACGTTTGGCTTCTCGCCGATGTTACTTCTACAGGTTTCGCACTATTGTTGGAAAGCTCTGGAAATTACATAATTTGTTCAATCAAATTGTATTGTGCAATGGATTAACGAGAATCCTTTGTTTGTCAATGATGTAACAAAACTGCTCGACTATTATATATGCTATGAAATATGGATTATTTTAGTTTGACTGTAAAGTGTTGCTAATGCTGAAAATATAGTTACGTTTGTTGGTCAACGTTGTTACCAAACTGAAAATATAGTTGTTACTTCACTTGGTCAACAATTTGAAATGTTTGCCCCATATAGAAAGTGTTGTGGCCTTCTGGACCTTTCGTAATAATAAGGATGTTCATAATTGCAAAAATAATAACCTCCCCTCTGCATATGATGCCATCATCTAGTTTTCTCTCATGTTCAGTCATTATTGGAGGATATTTTCATAGAACACTTTCGTACATATTCACTCAAACTCCCTCTCAAATTTTGTTTACTTGTACTGGCCAATGCTATGTTTTTGTTTCACGGTAATAAACGTTTTTGAATTTTATTTTATTTTACTAACACGATTGGTAATCAAATTCCTGTTCATGCTTTCGTGTTCGTCTTCGCTTGTCCTGAAATGTGATATTGTATTTATATTTAACATAAGATGCAACGTAAATAAAAAAACATAGGCAAATGTTCATAAATTTGTCCACTATTTGTTGTTAATTACAAATTAATTAATTTATATACTTAATAAATTTTGTTTAATATACTAAAAAGTGCCTAAACTATTTTGGTCAGAAGGTAAATAAATAGGGATTTATTTCAATTTAAAGTTTGTGGATTAAATGTTGTGACACCATCATAGATGTTTCCAAAGGTGTATTTTTGGTTTAATTATACTTCAAACAGTAAATACATTTTAAGCTCCACAGGAGACGTAGTGACGTAGCGGCCATTTCACGAGCCATTACCCTGGTCAATGGCGCCGTCCATCCACCCGCCTCGTACATTCAATTGTATCCAGTAATGGTTGATTCTTTATCCCATACCTCTAGCCTCTAGTGGGAAATTACAATAGTTTCCCTGTATTCAAATATTAAATATATAATGGAAAGAGAGTTTTTACATTTTGAACTCATTGGAAGGTAGCATGATTAATAGGTTAACACTACAAAAAGTGTTGTATTTCATTATTGTGAATTTTCTAGTTTTATAATGATCTTAATGCTTGTAGTAATAAGTGATTTAGTACAAACAAGATTTTTTGGTGTTTACATCAAAAATAAAACGATATTTTATCAATTATTATCCCAATGCTAAACCTTATTCTTCTACAACTGCACCTCACATTGGAAAAATAATTTAACATTTGTTGTACATAATAAAACAAGACGAAAAGTGTTTTGCATCCAGTAAACTTGGATATGTGTATTAAATGTAAAACGCATACGGCCGAAGCGACGGCGACGTACCTTATGTAATGAAAGCTCTCAATTATTATATAAAATGATCAACTATTCTTTATAAAATTTAAAACTTTCCTAAATAGTATTTTTATAAAAAACTAAAAAAAAGATTTAGGTGTGAATAACCTTTTAACCAACTGCTTTTGTTGTGTTTTGAGAGATTAAAAACAAAGTGACGGTAATAAATAGCTAACACTTAGTCTATCAAGTTCCTTGGAGACCGATGAATCAAAATATTAACAACTTTGCCTTCCTCGAGTGATACATCATTGTCGTGTCACAAAGAAATTAGCAGTTAATTTATGATAATCAATTTTAAAAAATGATGATAACTTTAAACTATACATTTACTATACAATATATGTTACCTGGCAAACGATGTAAAACATATTAAAAATACTCGTGGGCCTACATTATTATGCAGTTTATGATGCAATATCTACAAAATCATTGTTTGATATATTTGACAACATCTACATTATGAACAAAAGTTCAAAGGTACAGACACGTACTTTAATGGAACAAGCCAATGGTTATTTTGTTATTGACATTAACATAGGACCAGTTAAAAAATAACAATATTTTAGATAAAAATAACTGTATAGCCTTTAAATCATTAACAATTATAACCAAAAGCATTTAGATTCTCTGTCTTAATGCCCGGTCTCAACAATGTTTACTACCAGGCCATCCCAACAGTCTTCGGTTCCTCTTTTGATTGCTCGTGTTCAGATAGGGACTTTTGGGGTTCCGTGTAGTAAAATGGGACTATTAGCGGCCGGGCCCACGAAATCATTCTCTGAAATAATCGACCAATAATTTCACTAATCATAAATGTAAATGTAGTTGTAAAATACCGTATCATTATGTCATGGCTCAAGGTGTAAATAAGACAAAGTAAGGGTCTGAGGAGCAAAGTACTTAACTACATTATCAAGTTAAAAGCCCTTACAATAGGCTGGTTCAACCTTTACTGAATAAATGAGGACGCAGCCTCAGAGTAAGTAAAAATTAAGTTACACTTATTTGTTAAACAACTTTTTGATTAGCATAATACGTGTTGTTATTACTTACGGGGTGTTATAAAAGAAGACCTACAACACTTCCTTTGAATTATAATTTGTGTTCATTACTAGAACAATGAAAATTACTAGAATTAATAGAAAATTACTAAAACTGAGGCAAGAGATATATCTTATAGTGACCGAGATTGAATTACACAGCCAGCAGCTTCAGTTGTGCAACAGTTCTAAACATGACATGCTTTGTTGTGTGCATCGACCGCTGAAATGACACAGTATTTCCGGTTATATATCAATTATATACAAATTATAATGTGATGTAAAACCCCCGTCACAGCAAACCTGCCAACTCCAATGCATATTTAAATGTCTTAATCTATATAAATACAATTATAGTTTTGTCTGTACATTGCTTGGAATTATGACATTTTTGCATATTTTTACGTTTCATACCATAAGAAAGCCGAAACGCGTCTTATCTCAATTTTCGTCTGTCTGTCTGTCTGTCTGTCGGTGACGCTCAAAACGGCATTTTACGCAGCCTTCTCCGGGAAAACGGTTGCACCGACATTGATGAAACTTTGTTTCTTTGTTCTATACAAGCGTGAGAAGGTTTTAGGCCACTTTAAACTTGCATAGCCCTTTTAAAAATTATGGCGGCCGCTTAAAAATGTGATTTCGTGCGATTTTGGACTCTTTTTGTTCGCTTTTCACAGGGAAACGGGTGCACTGATTTCGATGAAACCTTTTTCTATGTTCTATATGTGCGTTAGAAGGTTTTAGGTTAATTGGATATTTGGAAATCAATTTAGGACTCTGCCCTACGGGGTTTTAAAGATCCTATGTTATTCTTATGGACAAAGTATATTGAACCAGATGATGACTAAATAGTTATCTATAACTCAAAATATTTTAAACAGCTGTTTATCATTATGGAAATAAAAACCTACTTAAATGGGAACTCTCATAATGGAAATAAAAAATTACATTAATGGCAACTCACACTCTTTTTAGCGAATTTCCCCTAGAGGGAAGAACCTATAGCCGTAGTCGGCATAGTAATACCTAGGCCCGGGACCATGATAACTTTTCGTTTTGAAGTCCCCAGACCCCAAAAACACCATTCGTTCGAAACTGTATATATATATATATATATATATATACATACTATATATCTATTTACATATATGTATGTGTGTGTGTGTGTCCGTGAGCACGATAACTCTCCTAAAAATGATCCGATTTTGATGACATTTGGTATAAACGTGTAAAGTAGCATATATGACTTAAGTTCGAAAACCAGCCAGATCCCCCTATCCGAAGGGGTATTTTGGGGGGGTTTTGTACCCCAAAAATGTTTTTTTTGAGTTTTTTACATATAATTTTTGGAAAAGTCAAATTTTAGTTTTTTCCATTGGAATCAGCTTAAAAAGACGCACAATTTGGTATGTGGCTTCACCTAGTTAAATTTTATTTAAGTTTGCATAATCAGGAAACCTACGTACTCATTACCAATGTTATTCTTGTAGTGAATAATTAAAATCGCTTATATGTGAATATTTTTTTATGAAACTTAGTATGCGACTTTATGTGGTATTAAGACATATATTAGGCATTGGAAATTCGCTGAGTACGCAGGTTTGCTGTGACGGGGTATTGTATGCTTGCATTATACACTGGCAAATGCAGTTTATACTCAATACTCTATTAAAACTAGAGGAACCTTATCTAGATTTGCTTACAGTAACAGTAAATTGATTATTTGTTTAATTGCACTAAACAGACACGTGTGAACTAACTAAATTACTCAAATCATTTTGAAATGCACAATAGCACAAATGAAAGTACAAATATGGAAATTATATTTACGTGCAGGAACTCGTAACAAAGAATGTAAGTACTGTGATTTTGTTACATAATGAACAACTCTAAACTGATGCTAAGAATTCAAATTTACATATCAAATTAAAAACTATAAGTTAGTTCGTAAACAAATTTGCAAAAAAGCGAACGATGCCTTTGGCCGTAACAAATAATCAGCTGTCATTACAGTTGTGAAATGTATTGTTGGCGTTTGTATCGTTAGTGTCATCGTCACCGATTGCACACATTGCAGGTTTGCTCATTACACATTGTTCCATTAGGGCTACACAACGTAATTGGAAACAAACAGCACAATTAGCGGGTGAAGGGCTCTTTAGTTAATAAGGGGCTGATCAATTACTAATTCAGTTCTTAGATACCATGATACTGTTTTGCGAGCTTAAAATGTAATATATTATAATTATAATGTTTTATTTATAACCAAATAATTGTTTTCTTTAAAACTGTTTTAATTACAAGTTTTCTTTGGAAGAGTAAACATATATTTGATGAACATTACATTCTTTCTTCTTCCTAGCAACAGATTAGTTAAAACATGTCTGACCAAACACGTGATTCATTTCTCATTAATTTGCTCACCATATTTTAGACTATATTTTAGGACGAGTTTAATAATTTTTTTCGTCATACTGCATGGAAAACGGCTGCTTTCAATACATGCGTTGCGCGGCGAAAGTATTTAATTTCAGTCCTTGGACGGAAAAGAATCAGCTGGTGTCGAGGTCATCAGCTGTTCCGTTTCTGTTATTTAAATGTCAATGTAGTGAATCTGCAAACTTGTGTATAAGTAATCGATAGTAACGAGAGTTGTAATCAACTATTTTATCGATTGTAATTCATTGTTGCATTGTTATTCTATGGATTAAAATAAATATATCAATAAATGGTTGCTTATAAAGTCAATTTTTATTATTTTGTAATTATTTGTATTTAGATTAGCGTAATCGGTTGTGTATCGACAATTTAACAAAACATTCTACTGCATCTGAGGCAAAAATAATAATCTATTAAAAATTAACAATACTAAGCTAAACTATGTCAAGAAGGTGAATAAATATTTAATTTTGCTTCAAGGAGAAGATAAGCTAAGCGATAACGCTGTTCGCAGCGAGTCTCATTCCTGATATAGCTCGAAACGGTTGACTAAAGTATTCCCTCTTGTAATCGATAGTCCACAGCATTCGATATACCTATCGTTATAGTAAGTCGAACCAAACACTAACACTAACGTAACAGACAATAGTTGAATACATCTGCAGTAACAGCGGTTTGTTTTAAATAGCAAGAACAAGATGGAAGTCATTTTGGGAGCAAGATTTTAAACGTAAACAAGTTATAAAATATTAGTTTTGAAAAAGTAGTTAGCTTAATATATTGAGCGGTAAGACGAAAATTATAGTTCATCACATGGGCCATAAGTGGCTTTTCGATCCTCGCTCATTTTCCGACCTCGTCTTCGCCTCGATCGTTAAACTTGAGCTCGTATCGATATAATCGTCACTTTCGGCCCTAGGGATAAAATATACTTTTATTCGAGGTTTTTAATTTTTCTATGAAATGTAATAGTTTTCAACATACTGTAATGCTTGGAGCAAGAATATAAATGGCGAATGTCTGAGAAGAGTGGAGGCGGGTCGTTGGCGAGGCCAAAAACTATCTTGGGTTTACATGGCCACCGGAGTAGAGTAAGTTATACTGTAATACTGTACTATAATTGGAAATAATTCAATCTATGTACAGTATATTACTTCAATTCGTTTGAATGTCACACTTATATATGTATTAATTATTCAAAATGTTCTGAGACTGTGGTCTGGATAACAAACAGATGACTAAAATTAAAGTTTTTTTGTTAAGTTTTAGAATTATTGTAAAAAGGCTTTCCGACAAGTCCCGAGTGGTAACATGAAAAAAATTATTTGGTTGTTCCCTAAAAATCCCATAAAATATATAAGTATATATAAGTTGTTTATATATACGTTGTTTCCAATTATATTTATCAACGTAAATAATTTTATGCCAAAAAAAAACAAAGATTGGCAAATATCATTAATACTTTGGATAGAAACAAAACACAGTTTTTCCGAAGATATTTAAAATTATGAAATCTGCCTAATTAAAAATTTAAACCAAAAATTCCAATACTTGTTATTATACTTGAATAAATTCAAGCCATAAAAATGAAAAACGGATGAGACTCGTTATATATGGAATTGTAAACGTATATTAAAGTTTGTATTAGTTTTAGTCAGACGATCGTTTATCAATGTTATTTGGTCGTTATCATATGCTGGTAATATTTATTTCTGATTTTACATTTTTCCTCAGTAGGACGAAACTTCATAGGTACTAAAAACACCAAAGACTAAGCTGAACGCCATAATAATTATCAAGCTCGAGCTCCAGTTACCGAAAATAATAGGTTTAATAAAACGTGACCGGAATGGATCGTTCATCTCCGGTAAATTTTTAACCTTGCAGTTAGAGGTCCCCACTATTCCAAACATTTTGCCTCATAAATATTCTGCTCGTTTTACACATTTATGTTTCCAATAATCAGTAAACAATTGATATACCAGGAAAGGCAAATAATCTCAAACGATTTTATACTTTTCTATCGTCCAAGAATGGACCACTTCAATACTCCTTGTCTCGTTGTTGTTAGTGTTGTTGTGTCCTGACGTCATTATACTTTGTGAATAATGGCAAAGGGTCAATCAAGGCAAAGGGTCAATTATTGATGTATTGAAATCACAGATCAAGTGAACTAGATTTTTAAATTATTAACCGAGCCATTTGTACTGAATCATTGGAATTCGCTGCAAAACTTGATTTGAAGCACGCTGTAAGCGAACATTGATATTCTGTGGTTACCAAAGATATTTTGACATTTTTGTGTAATGCAACCTACATAAAGCCTCTCTTCGGTAGGTCAAGGAAGAATGCATACTATTGTTCTGAACTGTATTGATATCCATATGGTGTTGTAACTAGCTGATAAATGTATTAACACATGTTTATATCTTAAGTTTTTTATCTTTTCCATTATGTAACCGTTTTAGCTCATTCAAATAAGAACCCTTTAATAGACCATTGTATTATTTGCAGAAATTATTAATATAATTTATAGAATGTGCTAACAAAATAAACAGTTAATAATGTCAGTTTCCAATAATGCTTGTGAAAATTATATTTATCTTGATGAAACTTTCAAGCTAAGTAGAGCTGGCCACTGAAATGTTGGGCCGATAAATGGCTCGCCCTCAATCCCAATAATCTGGGATAAGAAAACTCTTGTAATGTTACACGGCGAGTTTTATCCTACATAAGCTTTTATCCATTCAGGCGAGGTGGAGTTCGATTACATGTTTTTGTCAGTGCAATAAAGGATATTTGAGAAGTATTGATTAATCTAATTGTAAATTCAATTACTGTAATAAATTAACCTTTTAACATAATTTAAATATTTAAAGCTTATAAGCTTATTCAAAGAATTAATATTTACTCATATTCATAGGTCTTATATAGTATTATTCATTGACACACACTGGAACTTAAAAGAACATTTTTATCGGGAACAACAGCCATTTTAAGATTCGCTGATAGTACTCAAATGTAAACCTAACCGGCTACCATTTCCGACTCAGTGGTCCGTTCGGGATCAAACTTGCGACATTATTTAATTATACTAATTAAGACTTTTAACTTGATTTACCTGTCGAAATATGCTGTCATTAAAGATTTGATTCTTAACCTTTGTGGGCTGTCCCTCTAATGTGATAAGAAATTATTGTTGCTTCAAAGAAGAGGTTTAAATAAATAGTATTTATAAACCAAAAGTTTTATTGCTTTTGCTATAATGTTTAAAACTATATTAAACCATTCCAGGACTTTTCTATTACACTGTATACTAGGCTATACATTTACTACACAATTGATGTTACCTGACAAACGATGTAAAACATATTTAAAATACTCGTATGCCTACATTATTATGCAGTTTATGATGCAATATCTATAAAATCATTGTTTGATATATTTGACAACATCTACATTATGAACAAAAGTTCAAAGGGCCAGACACGTACTTTAATGGAACAAGCTAATGGTTATTTTGTTATTGACATTAACATAGGACCAGTTAAAAAATAACAATATTTTAGATAAAAATAACTGTATAGCCTTTAAATCATTAACAATTATAACCAACAGAATTTAGGTTCTCTGTCTTAATGCCCGGTCTCAACAATGTTTAATACGAGGCCATCCCAACAGTCTTCGGTTCCTCTTTTGATCGCTGGTGTTCAGATAGGGACTTAGGGTTTTGTGGAGTAGAATCTCTGGCGAAGTAGAATCCACCGTCGGCGTCGCTCCCATTGCAATTGGGACCATTAGTGGCTCGGCCTACGAAATCATTCTCTGAAATAATCCACCAAAAATTTTACTAATCATAAATCTAAACGTAAATGTGACAACATGGAAGAATTTTGGGTTTTAAGACTTCCATTATGTTTCATCTACGTTTAGGTAGTGAAATGTTCAATGAAATGGTCAGTGAAATGCAGAAAATTATCTTTTGGTTTCTGTGACAATCATTTTCCCGACTAAAAATTAATCATTGTTGTTAAATAAAATTTTACTTAATCCCTATAAATAAAATCATCCTATTCCGAAACACAAGGAAAATTATGTAAGCTTCAGTAGCGTAAAATACCTTATCATCATATCATGGCTCAAGGTGTGAATGAGTCAAGGCAAGGGTCTGAAGAGCAAAGTACTTAACTACATTATTAAGTTAAAGGCCCTTACAGCAGGCTGGTTCAACCTTACTGAATAAATGAGGACGCAGCCTCAGAGTAAGTAGGAGGAGTAAAAATTAAGTTACACTTATTTGTTAAACAACTTTTTGTTTAACATAATACGTGTTGTTATTACTTACGGGGTGTAGTAAAAGAACACCTACAACACTTCCTTTGAATTATAGTTTGTGATCATTACTAGTTAAATAAGAACGTTACTTAACCAAAGATATGTTGGAAGTAGAATACACAACTCAGTTTTTTGTAAATGCTTAAGGGATCGTTATTTTTTATTAGTTGATTATAATTGGTGACTATTTATTAGTTACAAATGTATTAAGCTAACTCAAACTAACTATGAACAATTTAGCAAAGTTAATGTTTTTTGGCTTTTAGCGAATTTCCCCTATAGGGAAGAAGCTATTACCGTTGTCAGCATGGCGAGACCTAGGCCCGGAACTATGATAACTTTTCGTTTTGAGGTCCCCAGACCCCAAAAACACCATTCGTTCAAAACTGTATATATATATACATACACACATATTTACGTATATACACACACGTATATATATATATATATATATATACATATGTGTGTCCGTGAGCACAATAACTTTCGTAAAAATAATCCGATTTTGACGAAATTTGGTATAAACGTGTCAAGCAGCATTTATGACTTAAAGTTCGAAAACCAGACAGATCGACCTATCCGTAGGGGTATTTTGAGGGGGGTTTTGTATCCCAAAAATGAGTTTTTGGGTTTTTTACATGTAATTTTTGAAAAAGTCAAATTTTAGTTTTTTCCATTGGAATCAGCTTAAAAATACGCACAATTTGGTGTTTTATCATTGCTCTACGTCAAATGGTTACTGAGATATTGAAAGTGCTAAACACAGTACGTTGTCCAATGTTATTCTTAGGGAGAATAAGAAAAATTGTATATCTCGCTTAGTTATCAACTTATCCTGATGAAACTTGGTATATTGCTTCATATCGTTGTGGTCTATTGATTTTGCACTAAAAACATTTTTCGGCCAATAGTTCCCGTAGCAGCAAACCTGCTTACTCAGCCCCATGTTATTCTTATGGAGAATAAGTAACGTGTTATCTCCCTTAATTATGAACATAAATTAATAACATTTGGGTATGTAGCTTTACCTAGATGAGTTGTATTGATATTTGTATAAATCCCCATTTTTGTGTTCCTTTCTTCAGCAAACCTGCATACTCAGCCGCCATGTTATACTTATGGAGAATAATTCGTTATATTTCATTAATATAATTAATGAACATGAACATATTAATTCGTCTATATGTCATAAATCGTTTATTTATGAATTTATATTGATGAAACTTGGTATTAAGATACATATATATGCAATGGAAATTCGTTGAGTACGCAGGTTTGCTGCTACGGGGGTATTGTTAGTAATTTTATGTTTGACTATGATGAGGTGACTCATTAAGCTGGTGAAAATGTCCGGTCCAACCAACATAAACGGGATTTAAAAGATCCTAACACAACGTTCGTATTTTTTACGACTTTTTGGAGTCACCTTTATTTACAGTAACAATAACACATCTTTTGTCCACGAAGAAGTTTTTTACTCCTGATTTAGGTAATCTGTTAAATAGATAAATGCTACTAAAGTCTTGAGTACTATATAGTAGCATTGTTGATGAAGTGAATATTAACACCATATTATATTCAACAATCTCAATTCTCTGCAATATTTTTTCATACGGAATTTTTTAAAGAGGAATCCTTACTGTTTTAACATTTTGCACTAAAACATAGAAAAGAACAGAAAACTATTTTGAGCCGAGTGACTGATATTGAACTGATTGACCGATATTGAGCCAAATGACTTAAAATGAGGCAAGTGATGTATATTATAGTCACCGATATTGAGTTACTTAGCCAGAAGCACTCAGTTGTGCAGTAGTCCTTATCATGACATGCTTTGTTGTGCATCTACCGCTGGAATGACACAGTAATACCAGGTTATATATTAATTAATTATATAAATATTATAATATGATGAAAACTAATGAATGATGAAACCCAGTTATATTAAAATTGTTCTTAATTTATTTTATGGAGTATTTAATATTTTGTTGACCATTTGCATTTTACTGAACTGAATATTGGACAAACATTTGAACTCTAAATACGTCTCATATTATTTTAACTTTAACTGGTTTATTTTCCAAGTACTACGTTAAATAAGTAGGAAAAGCTGATAGAAAAAAGCAAAATATGACAAAATGAACGCAACAGTTGTCAGAATTGCAGATGCAAATTTTCCCCAGAGTCTAAGTGTTCCATTGTTTCGCTCAAAATATGCAAATTTTCAAACGAAGTTTATAACATAAAGTTTTCGGTTAGTGTCTCTATATTCATAATTATTTTTCCCACCTTCATAACTCTCCTAATTAAAATAGCCAGTAAACGTACAAATACAGAATTACTTTTTAAGAAAATTGTATGCTGGTAAAGAAACTGTAGACCCCTTCTAATCCGAACTAATTTGGTCCAAAGCCTGTTAAGACTACCAAATGGCTCTTTTCCATACAAGTCTTTAAAAATATGTAATTTTGTTGTTTGAAATTTGATATAGCTCTTTAATATATATATTCGTGAGAAAATTAATCAAAATGTCAGTGCAGCCTTGATAAACATAGAATGTGGTAGTGTGTACCAGTGCTTCGACACATTGCGTAGCTGGCAACGAAATTGCGTCACCTTACCACGCCCACTGAACTCCAGAGCGAAATATTAACTGAATTAGGGCAACCACTTCCACTTATCAGGCAAAGTTTCCCAAAGAACGGAATTTTATCCCTGTTCAGTTAAGACGTGCCAATTAAGATAAAACGGGTTTATGGATAGCTAAGAATAAAACAAATCATCCAGGGTTTTTAAAACTTCCTGGAGATTATTTAAGCTCTGTTAACTAATTATATTGATTTAACTGCAGAATAAGATGAAATATGCTGTAAAGTAATGTATACAAACAGTTGAGATAAAACTTGACCTGACATTATTATTTTTGTTCCACGGCTAACAATTATTTCTAAAAGTTATGTTTCGATCAAGCAACCTTTCAGATTACCAAAGTTCAGACTTAAGAGCCACTATTTTTCTTCGTTTTATAAAAAAATCATTTCTTCCAGTTTTATCAGCAAATTTTCTTAGCTAAAACTTTAATATGAAATATACACGACTATTCTGTTCTGTTTATCGTGTTTCCAAACAAAATTGGATGTGTCTCGTTTGGGATTTTTAGTGTGTAACTCATTTATTTCATCTTAAATATGGGTTTTCAGCAGTCATTACAGCTGAGTAGAACTCAGAATAAATTGGATTTATGTTCACTGATTTTTTACCTACTTGAGGAAAAAGTCATTCAGTAATTATATCAGTTTATTTTAATGCATAGCTAAAATCTAAACTCTGCGTTATTCAAAGACTGCATTTCACTTGTTATACAGTTTTGGTGAATAAACATTTATTTTAAATCACCTAAATTCAGTTTTTCTTTCATTGTATTTGTTTTTCTGCATGTAAATATTTATTGTTGCATTCTGTCACTAGTTATCTTTTTTGAGCATGAATTTTGTTAAAGTCTGCACGAGTTTGATTATTAAAAGTTTGGCATGTATTCTTTCTTCACAGCATGTCTCCATGTTATTGTTGTATGAACCTTTAAAAATTGAAGCCTGCGAATGTATTTGATAGTGTTATTTTGAATATTTAATTATATATGTACTGTTTTTCTATGCTTGCATTGTACACAGACGAATGCCGCTTATACTCAATACTCAATTGAGACTACAGGAACTTGATCTAGATTTGCTTAGAGTAACAGTAAATTGATTATTTGTTTAATTGCACTTTACGGACACGTGTGATCTAACTAAATTACTCAAATCATTTTGAAATGCACAATAGCACAAATGAAAGTACAAATATAGAAATTAAATTTACGAGCAGGAACTCGTAAAAAAGAATGTAAGTACTGTGACTTTGTTACATAATGGACGACTTTAAACTGATGCTAAGAATTCAAATTTACATGTAAAATTAAAAACTATTAGTTTTTTCGTAAACAAATTTGCAAAAAAGCGAACGATGCCTTTGGCCGTAACAAATAATCAGCTGTCATTACAGTTGTGAAATGTATTGTTAGTGAATTTCCTTTGGAAAGTGAACTATTAGCATGACCCGCACGGTGAAACTTAAGCCCGGGACCACCATAGAAGTTCCTAACGTGACCCCCTGAACACGTTTTGGGGGGTCGTTCAAAATTTTATATATATATATATATATATATATATATATATATATATATATATATATGTGTATGCACTCTAGCGGTCACATTTTTTGTCCGATTTACTTCAAATTTGGTAGGGACGTTCCATTCTATAATCTGTTGGACAAGTTCCTTGGGCAAAACAATCGGAAAACTCTAAACCCATTTTTTGGGGATTAATCTTTCAAATTTCATGTTTTTGGGCCGAAAAAGGGTCATAAAAGCCCCGGATGTAAAATTAATCCATGCATAAAGATGGGAATTAGTGAGGCGAAACTTTTAAGCCCTCTCCCGTCATTCTAGCATAACTATTTACCAAGTTATAGAAGAAAATGTGTACTTACCAAACACAGTAATGTTGTCTTATGGGGGTTTTACATTAGAAAAGCCTGTTATTCATTTGTTGGTGTACTTTCATCATCCCCAGCAACCTCACGCCTACTTTAAAGCCTGACTGGACCTTCTCCTAACCTTATAATGCAAAAAATTGTATTCCCAGCATTGCAGGTAAATGAAACCAGGAGCATCAGAACAGCCAAAAAATCAATGTTTCCAGATTTCAATAAAAATTGAAATAAATGTATGTTTTACACTTAGTTTGAGTTTTAAAAGTTTTTAATGTGGAAATTCACTTCCCTCACGTCAGCGTGCTGCGTGCGAACTCGTTGGCGTTTGTATCGTTAGTGTCATCGTCACCGATAGCACACATTGCAGGTTTGCTCATTACACATTGTTCCATTCGGGCTCCACAACGTAATTGGAAACAAACAGCACAATTAGCGGGTGAAGGGCTCCTTAGTTAATTAGGGGCTGATCAATTACCAATTCAGTTCTTAAATACCATGATATTGTTTTGCGAGTTTAAAATGTAACATATTATAATTATAATGTTTTATTTACCAAATTTATTAACCAAATAATCGTCTTCTTTAAAAATGTTTCAATTACAAGTTGTATTTAGAAGAGTAAACATATATTTGATGATCATTAAATTCTTTCTTCTTCCCCGCAACAGATTAGTTAAAATATGTTTGACCAAACACGTGATTCATTTCTCATTATTTTGATCACCACATTTTAGACTATATTTTAGGACGAGTTTAATACATTTTTATTCGAGGTTTTTAATTTTTCTATGAAATGTAATAGTTTTCAACATGCTGTAATACTTGGAGCAGGAATATAAATGGGGAATGACTGAGAAGAGTGGAGGCGGGTCGTTGGCGAGGCCAAAACCCATCTTGGGTTTACATGGCCACCGGAGTAGAGTAAGTAATACTGCAATACTGTACTATAATTGTAAATAATTCAATCTATTTACAGTATATTACTTCAATTCGTTTGAATCTCACAGTTATATATGTATTATTTATTCAAAATGTTCTGAGATTGTGGTCTGGATAACAAACAGATGACTAAATTTGAAGTGTTTTTGTTAAGTTTTAGAATTTATGTAAAAAGGCTTTTCGACAAGTCCCGAGCGGTAACATGACAAAATGTAATTGGTAGTTCCCTAAAAACTCCATAAAATGCAACTATATAATTCCAATTATACTTGTTAACATAAATAATTATATGCCAAAAAACCCCAGATCGGCAAATATCATTAATACTTTGGATAGTAACAAAACATTGTTTTTCCGAAGATATTTAAAATTATGAAATCAGCCTAATTAAATCTTTAAACCTAAAAATTTCAATACTTGTTATTATACTTGAATACATTTAAGCTATAAAATATGAAACACGGATGAGACTCTTTATATATGGAATTGTAAACGTATATTAAAGTTTGTATTAGTTTTAGTCTGTCAAGATCTGTTCAAGTCTGTTTTAGATCGTTTTTCAATGTTTTTTGGTCGTTATCATATTCTGGTAACATGTATAATATTCTGGTCGTTATCATATTCTGGTAATATCTGATAATACATATTTCTGATATTACATTTTTCCTAAGTAGGACGAAACTTCATAGGTACTAAATACCCCCGTAGCAGCAAACCTGCATACTCAGCGAATTTCCAATGCATATATATGTATCTTAATACCACATAAAGCCACATACCAAGTTTCATCAATATACATTCATAAACAAACGATTTATGACATTTTAATTATTCTCCATAAGAATAACATGGCAGCTGAGTATGCAGGTTTGCTGAAGCAAGGAACACAAAAAATGGGGTTTAATACAAATATCAATATAACTCATGTAGGTAAAGCCACATACCAAATTTCATTAATTTATTTTCCTAATTAAGGGAGATAACACGTTACTTATTCTCCATAAGAATAACATGGGGCTGAGTACGCAGGTTTGCTGCTACGGGAGCCTTTGGAAAAACATTTTTTTTTAGCAAATATCAATGGTCCACAATCAGATGAAGCCGTATACCAAGTTTCGTCAGTATACGTTCATAAATAAGTGAGATATAACATTTTTATTTCCCTCCATAAGAATAACATTAGACAACGTACTGTGTTTAGCACTTTCAATATCTCGGTAACCAATTGACGTAGAAAAATGATCAAAATACCAAATTGTGTGTTTTTTTAAGCTGAATCCAATGGTCTAAAATTTGACTATTTCCAAAATTATATGTACACAACTTGAAAAACCCATTTTTGGGGTACAAAACCCCCCCCAAAATACCCCTTTGGATGGAGCGATCTGGCTGGTTTTCGAACATAAAGTTATAAATGTTGCTTTACACGTTTATACAAAATTTCATCAAAATCGGATAATTTTTACGAGGGTTACCGTGCTCACGGACACACACACACACATATATATATATATATATATATATATATATATATATACAGTTTCGAACGAATGGTGTTTTTGGGGTCTGGGGACCTCAAAACGAAAAGTTATCATGGTCCCGGGCCTAGGTCTTACCATGCCGACTACGGTAATAGCTTCTTCCCTATAGGGGAAATTCGCTAAAACACCAAAGACTAAGCTGAACGTGTTAACAATTATCAAGCTCGAGCTCCAGTTACCGAAAATAATAGGTTCACTAAAACGTGACAGGAATGGATCGTTCATCTCCAGTAAATTTTTAACCTTGCAGTTAGAGGTCCCCACTATTCCAAACATTTTGCCTCATAAATATTCTGCTCGTTTTACACATTTATGTTTCAAATAATTAGTAAACAATTGATATACCAGGAAAGGCAACTTAATAATCTCAAACGATTTCCTTCTTTTCTATCGTCCAAGAATGGACCACTTCAATACTCTTTGACTCGTTGTTGTTAGTACTGTTGCGTCCTGACGTCATTATCCTTTGTGAATATCAAGGCGAAGGGTCAATTATTGATGTATAAAATCACAGACCAGGTGAACTAGATATTTAAATTATTAACCGATTCATTAGTACTGGATCATTGACATTTGCTGCAAAACTTGTTTGAAGCACTATGTAAGCGAGCATTGATATTCTGTGGTTACCAAAGATATTTCGACATTTTTGTGTAATGCAACCTACATAAATCATCTCTTAGGTAGGTCTAGTAAGAATGCATACTATTGTTCTGATCTGTATCAATATCCATATAGTTTTGTAATTAGCTGATGAATGTATAAATACATATTTATATCTTAAATGTTTTTAACTTTTCCAATCTGCAACCATTTTAGTTCATTTAAGATTTAAATTATGTTAAAGCATTGTCTATAAAAACTGAAATAGACTTTTCACTGCCATAGTAAAATCCATTCCTAGTTGTGTTGTGTGCTACGATTCAAAGAGGACGTAGTTCTCATTAATCCCAAACAGAGTACTGTCAGAGTGCTGTCAACGATTACTTATTCTATCAAGGTGGGGATAAAACAAAAAAATCCATATCAAAACGTAAAAAAATGCCTCTGGAGTAGATATACACACAACAAAACAGTCGGTGTGTCAGGAATCAAACATCAGTTGATTATCACTCGCTTTTTGGGGTGGAGATATTTTAAAAGTCAACGCAAATAACTAAAAAAAATAGTTGACAGCAGCACAATCTGTCGGTGACCTAATCAAACTAGGCCCACTTCAAATTCTGGCAAACAAAAAAATTGGGACTGCTGGGCCATATAAATGGGATGTCTCCTGCAGTATATATAGTCAATGGTAAAAGGTTTAATTATTACATTAATTGAATTTACAATTAGATTAATTAATGCTTAACTAATCCTTTATCAATCTGACTAATACATGTAATCGAACTCCACCTCACCTGAATTGATAAAAGCTTAGGTAGGATAAAACTCGCCGTGTAACATTACAAGAGTTTTCTTATCCCAGATTATTGGGATTGAGGGCGAGCCATTTATCGGCCCAACATTTCAGTGGTCAGCTCTACTTAGCTGGAATGTTTCATCGAGAGTAATATTATTATCACGGCAATATTTTAGCAATATTGGAAAAATTGTTGTTTTAAATTAGATACATTGTTAACTGTGTTTATTTTGTTAACAAATTCTACAAAACAAAATTAATAATTTCTGCAACGAATAATAAGATGGGTTGATAAAGGCCTCTTAGTTTCAAGATTTTATTAGCTTATTCAAAGAATTAATATTTACTTATATTAGCTTATGATTAATTATTACAAATTCACAGTTTAATTCTTTCAATGATTCTTTCCTTTATATATGAATGTGAAAAAAACCTTATTATTTCTGTATTTATGTAGCAATGAACTGGCTCAATCAACAGTAGATGGAAAATGGATTGACAACAGATAATAATCATCCTTTGTTCCTCAACTGCATTATCCTTTTAATGTAGTTCTATTGTTTTACATTGTTGGTGTGAATTTACAGCTTTTAATTTGGAGAAGACGGAGAAGCTCAACAACTCTAAACCCAACACATGGCTCGTAATAGCCTATTTGTCTGAATCTGGAAGAAAAGTATACAATTTAATTATGGACCTTGTGGATTTATCGAAAAGGTGCCACCTTAAAAATAATAATTCTTTGATGCCCAACCAAAACCTTTGGGAAGAGGGGAATTAACTTTAAATTTGATGGTACCGTTTAACTCGCCTTAAAAATTCTGAATGAGCTGTTACAAGCCATATGATACAGCTTTGAGCCATAAATTCCCCCAAAAAATTTGGAAACACATACAAATACTATTAAGGACGGATCTCTTTAATCGGAACCACAACAATACAACGACATATTATACTTTAATTGTGTTTGAGGAAGCTTATTCGATAGATTATTCTATTGACCACGATAAGATAACCGACAACGACCAGGCCCCATGTTGTTTGTGTTACTGTGTTCCATTATGGACAAGGTACAGTGTAGACTGATGTGGAATCACCTAAATGGACTTTACATGGGTTACTCAAAGCTGTGGAACAATTTTGTATTTAACATTGAAGAACAACTTTTCAAGATGTGAAGAAGTATTGCGATCATCAAAATAATTTGTTTCTACTAATTACTTTTTTACCACTGAGTTTGTTGAAAAATCACTATTAATTATGTTTCTACAAATTTATCTTCCAACATTCATTTGATAGAAACATACAGACAATTGTGTTTTTATAGACTTCAACTTAGTATTTTACATTTAAGGAACTAGTTTTTACGGTTTTATGTAAATACAGTTTTTATTTTCATAAAATACTAGTATTTTTTTATTGTTATAATTATTTTACAGCACAAAAAGTATGTGGGTCAAGTGAAAAATGTTACTATAAAATGTTTCCAGATTTATTCCAGATTTCCCGTTATATGTTCGAACGATCATTTGTTAATTAATTATACATTTTTACTTTTAAGTGGTCATGTGGCCTACAGTATCTTAAGTTAAAATTAGTACGCACCAGTTCAGTTATTAGTCTAAGATGTCTTAAGTTCATGAACTTAAATACCACTTAAATGTCTTATTAGTTTGAATGTCTGATATTCCTAGAAATATCGACTTCTAAACTGAGTATACAATCCAAAAATAAAAACTCACTAACCCGGATAGCTCGAAATGTAAAGATCTGGCCTCATAGGTCGCACAGGGTCAAGCGCAACTTCAATTTTGGTCGCCCAATAAATATACAAGCGGTCACCACTGGCTTACCCATGTGGCTAATGTCGTTGTAGTACGTCAACTGTCTTAAGTTCATTGCTCGGATGGCAACGGGCAGTTTGTTTTATGTTAAAAAAATAAGAGTTCAAAGTTATAAACAATAATTTTCCATGTACATTAAAAGTATATTTGATGAATTGTCTTCCCTGAGTTTCATTTATCTTTCAAAGACGCTAGACTCAAATGCGTTAGACTAAGTTTTTTCTTCTTATTGATTGAAATTTAACAAATGCTGTAAATAGGTTAGCTTTAGTAAAATGCTTAAAAGCATCAAAGTGTTAGGTATTAGAGATAAATAGAAATGTATTTCGTGGTAGAAGTGTAAGTTTAATGTGTCTATTAATATAATGTACGAGAAATATAATGCATTGAGTACCCAGTAATAAACTACACCTGTAAAGCAGTTAGAGGCAGTGAGTGCAATACAGTCTAGGTTACGACTAAAGTAATGTTGTTGAACCATCCCCTTGAAACACTAGAAGTGAACTTGATAAAGAAGTGGACGATAAAACTTGCCGTGTGAAGTTACAAGAGTTCCTAATCATGGATTATTGGTATTGAGGCAGACCGTTTATCGGCCCTGCGTTTCAGTGGTTAGTTTTACCAGTTTTACCTTGCTTGGAAATATTTATCTTAGCACAGCCTATTCTAGAACCTATTTTAGAACTATTCAACTAAATTAAGTGAAGTATAATATTTAGGTGCATAAAAGTATAATAACATGCCTAAAATATATTTTAACGTGTTCTCCCGGATTGTGTGTGTGTGTGTGTGTGTGTGTGTGTGTGTGTGTGTGTGTGTGTGTGTGTGTGTGTGTGTGTGTGACGATATTTAAAAATCCTATAATGAGCTAGAACAAACCCGGTACAAAGTTGTTAATAATTGTAGGACAAGGTTTTGTAGAATATTTAAATATGTAATGCTTGAGCGACTTAAATATATTTTAAAATATAAAATTCATTAATAATTTCCTGTTTGGGCATAAATAAATGTTTAAAACTAGAGTGTTATATTTATTGAGCTAGATTTAGCTATAAAAGTCGGTGTGCTATGTTTCAAGCGATTATGACAAGACTTTCCCCGGAAAAGGAAAAGATCAACACTATCACAAATTTTCCCCTTCCTTCTTGCCACGCTCAATCTAATTGTTAAAGCTAGCTTTTTTTGACATATGATGTCCTTTATGATTGTTTTGTGTTTCGTTATAGTATCTTATTACCGTTGATCATGGCATCCTGCTTCATAAGTTAGATTGTTATGGCTCTGTCTCAATCTTTCCCGGGCTAATTATTTATTCTTAAACGATACAAAAACTCAGTCCATCGTGTTTACTCTATGTAGTGTTGAACAAGACGTTAAAAGTGTAAATTTGTTTGGCTTTCATTTAGATCCTATGCTAGACTGGACTAACTTTAAGGTTTTTTTTGCGGCAAGCTCTCAAGAGTTATCTATTTAATCCGAAAACTCAAGGACTGTGCCCCTAAGGACTGGATGAGAACTGCCTACATCTCTTTTATCCAGAGCATTGTCACTTGCGGGTTAAAGCTTTGGGGTGCCGCTTCTGGGGTCGAGACAGTCCTGCTCCTCCAAAAGAATCCTATCAGAATAATAGCTAAGTTCATAGCTAAGTGACTAGATCATTGTAAACCCATTTTTGAATCTGATTCTCTTATGTCAATATACAATTTGTATATTATCAGTCTCTAATTATTAAAACCAAGAGGGATCTGGGCACTCTCGAGCTCAGAAGTGACATCCACACCTGCAACACTCGAAGGAAAGATTACCTGAATCTACCTTTTGTAAGGCTTAAAAAGTCCAGTTAAGTGGTGACGTGCTTAGTATTAAGCTTTTCTATATGCTTCCTTGTACTGCCCGGAACCTGACTGACACCAAATTCAAAATTCGGGAGGAGGGGCTCCTATTGGCAAACCCAACCTACTCAATCCATGAGTTGTTTGGCCCAAGGAAATAACTTGTAAGGAGTTATTTTTATTCGAATTGTGTGACGAGTGAGTTTTATTTTTATTTGCATGGTGAGTTGTAGTATAGTCACAGAAACCTCCCTGGACTTTTAACAATTAGTATAAGTGATGACGGTTTCCTAGTGTAAGTTGAATATACTTGCTTAAGGGTAAGACAATTCTTGATTCTTGATTCTTGATTAGCATCAAGAATTTCTGTAATTTACTTAACAGATAGGCATAATGTTTAGCATTAGCATGAACACCTTTAGAATACGCAGACAACTTACGGAAAAACAAATTGAAGACGACTTTTTTTAAATATCCTGCTTAGGGCCACTTTCCCCAAGTATAGTTTAACTCAATCTTTTGGTTAAACTTAAGTTATGAGAAATTAGACTTTGCCAATGTGTTAAGGATAGTTTAAATCTGGTTTATGTTAAACCTATAGAGAGAACATTGTTTAGTTATTTTATTCTATCATAACATAACCTATAATCCTGTATAATAAACATTTGATTTTATTTGAAGTAGTGGTTAAACAAACAAACAAAATTATTTGAAACACCTTGTAAACTTGATATTTTGTGGATTAAACTAAACTGGCTATATCACATTTTTCCGAAAAATTAATTCTGCCTAAATCTCAAGTTCAGAACAACCTCAGGTTAGTTTAAACATTAGTTGGGGAAAGCGGCCCTTAGTGTCGTAACAAAAGTAAATATTGTAATAATAATATAAAGTTATAATAACATAGCATAATTTCCCTTAATTTTCATGTAATTTAATTTAATTTTTCATAATTGTTTCAATAACTCGCTTTATGCGATGTGATCATTGTGCAGAAACGGAAAAAAATCCAGGGGCCGGCTAGGCTAATGAACGAAAATAACAATTTTAAAAATCATAAAATATTAAAATGCGTAATCAGATAAATTTTAAAAGACCAAGAGAACTTTTGAACCATTAGCCATTAGGTCATAGCTTAATCTGCATTTTAGGTTAATCTTTTATAATGTCATAACCTTTTTATATTAGTCATTTGTACATAAAAGTGTGCTAATTTCCTTAAAAATAAGATTAAAAGATGAAATTGATTAAATAAACACATTTATTCCAATACTTGGCAGTTCTGTGAGCAATTGTACACTGAAGCAATATTTCCTCTGTGATGGCAATCCTCCACGTTATTTTAGTCTCCCCTTAATCAAAGGAAATCTCATTTGCAAGTAAATTACATCGTGTGTGAGTGACGGCCTTACAGAATCAAGGATGAACGAATATTTTACATACAAAGTGATTCAGTAAAAATATATGAGTAGTTGTGAACTGTAAAAATAATGTGTAATAGTTTTGTTTAACACAATAAACAAATACTGATTAAGATTAACATAGTATGGTTTGAGTTTATGGTTTGTGGTGAACCAGTTCTGGTATTTTCATCTACTAATACTAGTCTTATATAAATAGGAATTAATTTGAACATTTGTATTGATTTCTTACCAGTATAGATTTAGGATATATTTAGGTTTATCAGATATGCACTTCTCTAATCGTATAAGTTCGCTCTTATATTTTAGTTGGGACAAGATGCAGTACAATTTTCCACCTTCATCTCCACCTAACGAGAATCATTATGGTTTACCGCAAACAAGTTGTCAAGTTTTTACGATATCTTGGAAAAGTTATGGTAACAGTATCAGATTTATTCATAAGTAAATTGTTTTCACCGTAAAACATTATTTAATAAAACAATAACTTATTTTGTACATAATTAAACTTTCAGACTAATTAACTACTTATTCCTGTTACCACTGTATTTTATAAAGAATATTTATTTTATTGTTAAGTGAAAAAATGTATTTTACATTAATGTCATTCTGTTGAGCGATGGGGTGTTTTAGTTGAAAAGAAAAATGTCTAATTAAGAAAAACACTGTAAAAGGTTCATCCCTCTATTCCAAATAGTATTTGCCTCATAGGGAAAGTATATTCAAATTGATAATAACCTAGACTAATTAATTGTAATGATAAACATGTTTTTGATTGAATGGATATAAGGTTTTTTCAGTATACAGGGTGAGTTTTAAGTGAGCCCCTCCCTTACGATTTCTGCAATTCACAGCATATCGACTCCGGACCACCACATCAATGTTGAGCAACTTATACTTAATTTTGACATAGTCATATTTTTGGCCGCCATATAGCATCCAAATATATTTTTTCAAATGTAAAGTTGGGGTTGTGACCCATCATAATTACCTACTTTTATAGTGAACACAATACCACATCACACAATCCGTCGCACACATTCCGCCGTACACATTCCGTTTTTAAAATTTTTAAAATTAGTTTTCAAGATATTGGTGATTTAAAAAAAATTTTGAAGTTAGTTTTAAATATCCCAACCTTATATCCCTATTCTCGTCATTACATCAGATAATTACCATAAACTACTACTGATCATTGTTGATTGGCATTTGCTTGGTTGTGAAAACAATTAAATCTTTGTCCATCTTGGATCCACCGTTATGGAATGAGATAATTGTTTTCAAATATAAAGGGGGAACATTTTTAAAATAATGCCGTTTTGAAACCAAATCTGTATTTAAATATCACCTTTAATACTTATGATTTTAAATAGTTTTAGTTTAAAATTTCAAAAGTGTCAATATTATGAGGACAAAAGCTGATATTTAAAAACTGTTTTCGGCATTGGTTTCAGCATGGAAACAATTGGAAATGATGGGACACAACCCGATCGATCCATACATATGAAAACATTGTCTCATTCCAAAATTGTGGGTCCAAGATAGAGGCTGAAACGTTTAATTTTTTAAACGAAGCAAATGCCACTCAAAAATGATCGGTCATTGTCTGATGTAATAACGATAATAGGGGCATGTTTTAAGGTTGGGGCAGTTAAAACTCACTTTAAAATTAATTTATTTGTAATCATGAATATCTTGAGAACGAATTATGATATATATATATATATCATAATAACTTCGGAATAATCGTGTTCACCATAAAAGGTAGTTCAATATGATGGGTCACAACCCCACCTTTACATTTGAAAAAATATATTTTAATCCAATATTGCGGATATCCAATTACTCACTTAAAACTCACCCTGTATATGATAGCCGAACATGAACGACAAGCTTGCAATTTTAGCAATCCCTTAAACGTGTTATTTTAAAATCATGACAACATCTTACACAAGAACTGTGCTATACTTTCAGTATAGTTGTTTAAATCCATGCCTGTGTAAAAAATAAAATAATAAGTGAACTTTCATTAGGATATGAAACATCAAAGTGTCACAAATATAGAGGTTGCATTGTGTAATTTTCTAGAATTCCACGAGTCTATTTGTAAACACACGTGGAAAACCAAAACTTGTTTCCTCCAAAGAACCAACTGATGCTAGATGTTTGTAGCAATGAATCTGTCAAAGTCAACAGAACCTTGTACCAACATGCTACCCCGGCACACAGACTGATGTATTGTGATGTACTACACTGCTACTCAGCAAACTAGCATCCATTAGGTTTTCTTTAATTCAAAAGAATTTCAGAACATTACGGACATTATATTTTGTTGATGTAATAATTATTGGATTACGTAAGTTTAAACGTTATTTAATTATAGTAAGCAGGCTAGTATCAATAATAAATCTTTTACATGACTTTTGATTTCCTAAAACTGACAGACCAGATCTTGGACTTTATTACGTTTGCGTAGCTAACTTTGATATGAAACAATATATTAAATACACAAATATTTTTAATTTAATACTATTTAAATATAATTATATAAACAGCATATGCCATGTAAAAGGAATGGTGGAGAAACGATGGTTCAACAATGATGTTGAGTGTATATAGAGGACCAGAAACTACTAACAAGGATATCTTGTAAACCACCAATAATATTGTCTCTTATCCACAAACCTGTGTTATTAATTAACTAATTAGGCCCTATAGGACACAACCTGAAACAATATCTTCACTCTAGTGTCCTACAGTGTGAATTTTGTAAAAACAAATTTGTATTATTGTTTAAAAAAGTTGTGTTACATTTTATAACGTAACAAATATACTGAATTATATATTTCAGGGACGTTGCTTTGAAATAAAACCCATAGAACAACTATCTAACAGTTTTAAATCTATCAAGGTATAGTTTTACCCCTCAATGAGAAATCTTATAAAAGTGAATGGTAAATGTGAATATCTAAATGTGAAAGTAGGATTTTTGTTGTTATACAAGTAAATACAAGTAACTAATTTGGTTGTGTCATAAACAAATCTGTTTGAGTTTGTTTGGTTTTAAATTACACCTGCAGTGAAAACCCCAAATATTATATAGCTGAAAATGGATATTGGTGAAGTTGATGGGTTGGTTGGTAAAGTTGTAGATGTTACCGAATTAAAATATAAAACATCTAAATAATTCAAGTGCCTTAAGCTTTAAATTGTTGGGTTTTGTTATTAGGTATAGCATTGGAAATATGGATACTATATTAAACTACTGACTTGAATACTGTTTAATTTTTAACAGGAAGTTAATTTTTCTAAACAAAAACTGTTCTGGAAAACCTAAATAAATAATATAATAAACAAAAAAACTATTTATTTGACAGGAAATTAACATGAATACTAACAAACGGGAATAAAAAATACTTAGCTTTCTGCTGTGGTAACAGGAAATACATTTTCGGTTAATGAAAGAATGTTTAATAATAACTTGACCAAATAAACTCATTTCCTAATTATAAATATAACATTTACATCCATGTATAAGACGAAGCATTAGGGAGAAACTTAAGTCTAAAAGTCTGGTGGGATATCTTTACATAAATTGCTAAATTTAAAAACCAATGTCCGTACGTTGAGCAACTAGAACGACCAGAAGGACTGCTCAGGGTTTAAATTGGTTTAAAATTTAAAAACTATACAAATACTGGTACCTCCTTAAAACAGACAATGTTTGTGATTATACTAATTATAGTTGATTATAAAGTATCTCTAGGCAGAATATTCCAATTATCGTCGAGCTATTTATTTTTTCATATATTTTTTTCATATTATTTCATAAAAAACAATCAATCATCGACAATCTGTCTTAAAGTAAGCCCATTTTCCCTCTATTATTAAAATGTTTTTAGGTTAATTCAACTAGCAGGTTTAGCTTACTAAAACGTTCTCAATATAAGATGCTCCTGGTTTTAAAATGTGATGGACACAAATAAATAACAAACAGATAAACGCCATCCCCAACACAGTTGCCCCAGTTCCGTAATATGAAGTCTCAACACGTAACACCGATCATAGTGAGTCATAGCACGGCCGGTTGATCTGCCCTGCCGTGACAAGACAGCCAATGACGTCAAACCTTCCCGTTGGGCCATAGATATGGTGAAGTGTTTAATTAATTTAGCAATACAATTTCTCAATTAGGCTTTAAGAAATATACAACAAAAATCAAACTGAATACTAAAAGTATTAGTTGTATAATATAAAACTTATATCTGTCAGCATAATCTATAGGTAATGGCAATCTAATGTGGAATCGTCCAAAAACTACAATAAATAACATTTGATTATTAGATTTTACTAAACATGTTTTTATTTATAATTTTAAATTCAAATGCTGTATTTAGTTATTATGTCTGTATGTTCGTGTGTCCGTTTAATAAACCACCAGTTTTTAAGTAAACTATTACTAATAACATGTAAAATAATTATTGTATAACGTTAGTCCATAATTAACATTTAAAAATTCATTATTTAGACAAAGTCTTGTATAAGTATTCAGTATTAATAACTCAACATGCAGTATAAGGTGTAACCACGCATTCAGGTTCACCTAGCTGTGAAGTTGATCGTTGACGAGAGATCGACAACCATTCTGGTCACGTGTTGGCGAACCCATCATTATAGTAACTGGAACTATCGATCCCAAGCCCCGTATTTTAGAACAGCAAAACCTTTTCGTTAAACTTGTTTTCCGATTGTATATTAGGGTAGACTGTATCCATGCATATGAAAACACTCGTAGGTATCAACGTTGCTATAAATTTAAAAATGGGCATTAGCAAAAGTAAATGCTTTTCATTGCACCCTAAAGGACATCAATAATTGCCATCGTCATTTTTTGCCAATATAAAGAGTTCTCCCTTTATAAAAAAAAAAACTAAACAAAAACAACAACAAGCCATCGTGATTTATTTTCTCTTTTATGTTGTTGATTGAACCCTCTTTTACTCGTACGCATATCCCCCTAGATTCAGTAATTACCGGTCTGTGCCCTACGTAAACTATACCGCTGCCATATATCCTACAAACAATTGTAATCAATACGAAGCTGATTAATATGTACTGGATAGAAAATCAACATTGTTAAATATTGTTATTTCAGGTGATTGTTATTTCAAGAAATATGTATGTTGTTAAATTTATAGATATTAATAATACGACTTTAGTTTTACAGTTCTTTATCTAATTTATTTGCAAACAATTAACTCATATTTAAAATTGTTAGCGCGAAGTAGAAACAACTGACACCCAAAACTTTGGTTAATAAAATCTATATATAATAAATATTTGGTGAGAAAATTTATTTACGTACAACGGTGAAAATTTAATTTTATTTACAAAGTTTAAGTTTTACTTTAGTAAACAAAAACAAAAAAACAACTAAACATATATCATTAAAATATGTCTTTTGTAAACTGCAGCAGCTGTATTTGTATCTAAGTAATTTAAAGACTCGACCTGTAACTGACCAGTAATAACAAAGTTACAGTTTTGCATATATCTAACAATCTCTAGGTTTTAGCGAATTTACCCTATAGGGAAGAAGCTATTACCTTAGGTGGCATGCATGGTAAGACCTAAGCCCGAGACCATGATAACTTCTTGTTTTGATGCCCCCCAGATACCAAAACCCCATTCGTAGAAATGTTTACATATATAGTATATATATTATGTATATATAGAGAGTTATCGTGCTTACGAACACATATATAAATAAATAAATATGTGTACGAATATGTGTATTTGTACATGTGTTACGAACACATATATAAATCGGCATCGCAAGAAGTATTTTGGGGGGGTTCTGTACCCCAAATTTATTTTTTATTTTTTACATAACATCCTTGCCAAAGTCAGATTTTAGTTTTCACCATTTGATTCAGAGTAAAAAAAACAAATAATCTGGTGTTTTGATAATTTCTCTACGTCAGACGGTTACTGAGATATTGAAAGTAGTAAACACAGTACGTTGTATAATGTTATTCTTACGGAGAAACATTTTTTATATCTTGCTTATTTATGAACGTACACTGACGAAACTTGGTATATATAGCTTCATCTGGTTGTGGTATATTGTTTTTTGTACAAAAACTCCAATTTTTGCAGATGGTTCCAGTAGCAGCAAACCTGGGTTCTCAACCCCCATAGTATTCTTATGGAGGATGAATAAAGTATTATGTCTCCCTTAATTATGAACACAGTTAATAAAACCTGGTATGTGGCTTCAACTAGTTGAGTTACATTGATATTTGCATAAAAATACATTTTTTGTTTTTCTGGCTAAAGCAAACCTGCATACTCAGTCCCCATGTTATTCTTAAGGAGAATAATAAAACGTTATATATCGCGTAGTTATAAATGTATATGGATGAAACTTGGTACGTGAGTTCACCTTGTTGAGTTCTATGCATATTTTCGTAAAATCCCATTTTGTTTGTGTTAATTTTTGCAGCAAACCTGCATACTCGTCAACACGCAATTCGCAATATCATTCTTATAAATAAGAATTAGTATTTGATATATCGCTTTTCCTATTTTTTTTATAAGAGGATTTATGTGTTATTAAGACATGCATTGGGATTCGCTGAGAACGCAAGTTTGCTAGGATGGGGTATTTAGTTATTTTGACGTGTTATTAGGGAAGTTGAAATCGATGTTCGAAAAATTCCATCGGCCTTTTCATCTGTTAAGTTCAAGAGTCAGATTGTGTTCTATTTTCATTGGAAAACGGCTTTACTAAATCCGAATGAAAGATTTTCACACTGTTGATCAGTTAAAGACGTTTAGGCTATATAAAATTGTTTAACGTAATTTGGGCTCTGTTCCAAAGTTGGTCAGAACTCCATTGTTAATCTTATGGGGATATTAACTATTCTTGATATTTTATAATTACAATGGTAACGGTAAGCAAAATGTCAGTTTTCAACTATCTCACTTCATAACATAACTGCAAGAATCCTGTGCCAAGAAAGGGTCACCAGCTACGTAAAGTTAATACCAAAATCCAGATTTTCTATAACACATTTTTGTATACATAGACACCGCACTGTTAGTTTATTTACACCACACTTTTTAGTATTTGATTTGTAATAATTTTTTGGAATTAAAGTATATTGTTAGCAAATTTCCCCTTTAGGGAAGAAGCTATTTTTATCTTATTGTATTCTATAAAACTAGTGGCTTGAAGACATGACCCCTTAAATACTCTGCCTCATCTGATTTTCTTTTTTGCTTCCATGCTGAGGAAAATAAAACAACTATATAATTACACATGTCAGTTCATAAGCAAAGTAGAAACCTAACCACAATTTAAAAGTAAATAAAGTAGACGTTTTTTAATCATCATGCTTTTCTTTTAGGGTATGTTTTACGATATTTTGTGTTTACCGGTAGCATTTTGGAAATACTACTATTTTCCCCAAGTCCCTGGAATCAAGGCCTTTCATTTAAGCCGTCTTCTATTATCCTGCGATTTGCCAAACTCCCACAATTTTTACTTGAAAATTTCGCTTATAGAGTTATACATAAAGATAAAAACCTTTTAGAATTTTAACGATGAAAAATGTATTATAATATTACAGTTCTTGATCCTCAATTGCTCGTTGCTACGGGCCAATAAGTCTATGCGCCTCTCTACTGATAGCAAGGTACCGTAACGGAATAAGTTACATGGCCAAGCCATTGACAGCTCGTAAAAATCGCGATCATCGCGATCGAACTTATTTTCGACCACGTATCATGTGAGAAGCCAGCAATCGAGCTCTGTGCTACCGCTTCGGATATTGAAAAGTAGTACAAAGGTATTATATCTTGAACTGCAATATGAAATAGCTAATAGTTTTAAAATGTTGCGAGGAAAAAGTAGATGAATGCGAATGTTTAAGTAGAGATAACAGAAGCCAGATAACTGAAACACCTGCACACGCGTCCAGAATTTATTAACTATGTTTCAGTGTTTTTTGAGTGTGTGTTAACATAGTTGCAGTTTGAATCACAACTCAAATACACACTGCCGGGCTGAGATCCAGTTTCACCGTAAGATTCATGCCCTCCGGATATAAGTGCACAAAGTTTACAAAATGTACCACGTCACTCACAGGTTTTTCCACTTTCACTCATCACAGGACATCTCGCGGTCAAAACTAGAGCCGTCTTTATTCCTGAAAGGAAGGAATTTTTCGCTTTTATCTCACCATACTTACCATACATACTTACTACGCGTAGCTAGCCTTTGTAGCCTTTGTAATTTAAATCAAAAAAGCTGAAAGGAAAATTGTTGATTCAATTAGCTGTTACAACTATTTAAAATAATCTTGATTATTAATAAATGATAACTGACCAAATCAATATAGAAAATTTAAAATGGGGGGATTAATAAACTGACGATAATGTTAAAAGAAACCGAAACCGAGTATGACAATAATATATATCTATCTATAAGTGTAAGAAAATATTAAACCATGCGTAATAGCTACCTTAAGTCAACTAGAATACACATGATGTTACCGTAATATTTTAATATATTATACACTTAAGCTTTGTTTAAAATATTTAAAATATGATAATTTTGCAGGTAACTTATGATTATACCCTAACAAATGCCAATATCAAATTACACGTTATAAAAACAACACACGCTAGATACAACACAGTAAATATAGTCCGATTATCGAAACAAAGTGAATGGCGGAGCGGCCGCGTGGTGACCAAAAATTATATACTATAATCTCGAGGAATATAAATACCCCCGTCACAAGAAATCTGAATACTCATCGAATTTTCAATGGATAATATATGCCTTAATACCACATAAAGCCGCATACCAAGTTTCATTAAAAAATATTCTCAAATAAGCGATATATACAATTTTAATTATTCTCCATAAGAATAACATGGGGGATGGTAAGCATGTTTGCTGCAACAAGGAACGCAAAATAAAGGTTTTTTATGCAAATATCAATAGATCCTTCTAAGAGAAGTCACACACCAAGTTTCATTCGTAAATAAGTGATATATAACATTTTAATTATTCTCCATAAGAATAACATGGGTACCGAGTTCCTAGATTTGCTGCGAATGGGGAACCATAGGCTATGTGGGGAACCATAGGCGAAACATTTTTGTTGTGTGCAAACAACACTAAACCACAATCAGATGATGCCACATACCAAGTTTCGTCAGTTTATGTTCATAAATAACCGAGATATAATTTTTTTCCTTTTCTCGCTAAGGATAACATTAGACAACGGACTGTGTTTAGCACTTACAATATCTCAGTAACCAATTGACGTAGAGTAATGATCAAAATACCAAATTGTTGGTTTTTTTAAGCTGAACTCAATGGTAATAATTAAAATTTTATTAAAATAAAAATTACATGTGAAAACCCCCAAAAAAACTCATTTTTGGGGTACAAAATCCCCCTTCGGATGGTGCAATTCGTCTGGTTTGCGAACTCGTTCAAATAAATGATACTTAACACATTTGTGCCAAATTTCATTAAGATCAGACCTTTTTAACTGGAGTTATCGTGCTTACGGACACATATATTCATAAATATATATATATCTTCTAAAATAAACAAAAAACTTACATAAAAAACGGAGTTATATTTTGATATAAAATCTTCTTCAGACTCACATTCTCCATTATAGAAACAAACGCATATACATAATATGTATATGCGTTTGTTATATATATTATTATTATTATATATATTATTTTTATATATTATATACAAATTTGAACGAATGGTGTTTTTGGCTTCTGGGGGCCTCAAAATGAAAAGTTATCGTGGTCTTGGGCTTAAGTCTTACTATGCCACCTAGGGAAATAGCTTCTTCCTTATAGGGGAAATTCGCTAAAACACTTTTAGAAATTTCCAATCAACTTTATTTAAAAAGTAGATTAAACACGTTTATAACACATTTTCTAATATTTGTTATCTTATTTTGAAGAGTTTATATTGACAGTTATATTTAAAAAAATAAAAACACGAATTGAGACATTTTAAATTGTAATTTATGTTAACAAATTTACCATACATATAAACTCATCGGGATAAGATACAAAATATTTAAAAAACCTGAAATAAACACCTTTAACGAACTATTCAAATAACGTTTATTGGAATTTACTAATTATGTGTTTAACGTTTCCACGAGGCTATGACATAGAATGTCCGGTCGCCACGTGGCTCTCCACCAGTCACTTTCTCTTTATAATCGGATTATTAGACATTTTAGCATTACAATTAAAGAATATGGTGTGTGTTGTGAACATAGTACACACACCATATAATATCAGTAGATGTACTTCGTGAACATATTTCTTCATTAAACCGCATATATAACATGACTTAAACGGTTGAAACAAAATAGACAAGAGAATAACAATCATCGCGGTTCCTTACAATCTGATACAGTTTACTCAGGATTTATTAGTTAGTTCACAGTTTTTTCGGTTTCATACGTGCAAAGTGACTTAAACCGTAAAAATGATATATACTTACATTTTGTAAAACTCGATGTACTTTTAAAAGTGTAAATATGTGAACAGAATAAAAATATTTCCAACCAGCTTTTGCAGAGGAGTTATATAAAATTATATGTGAAAACCATTTCCCTGAATTATATTCCGGGGTTATAACAATATCTGAACCTCATTATAAAATCTTTTTTAGAAATGATACTGATAAAAAAACATAAGTGCAAAAGACTTCAGGATACTAGGACCAGGATTTTCTATCGAATCTCGCTCTGGGTGCTCAGGGTCCTGATCATTGATATTCCTTCGTGATCTTTGGACGCATCAAGTTATGTTCATTGGCGTCTTCAAGTCTTGGACTTGGGGAAATAATATAAGCAGGGCTCCCGGGTTGCATGTCTCGCCCCCGTCCCAATATGAGCCAGGGGCGGAGAAGTGGGCCTCGCAGCTTGGCTCGCGGACAATCTTTATGTTTCGAATCTTCATTAGCGTCTCGAAGTCTTGGTCTTGGGGGAGTTAATATACAAAGGGGTCCCGGCATGCATGTCACGCCCCCGTCCCAATATGAGCCAAGGGCGGAATAGTGGGCCTCGCAGCTTGGCTCACGGACAATCTTTGTTTCGGATCTTCATTGGCGTCTAAGTCTTGGTCTTGAGGAAGGTTATATACAAAGGGGTCCCGGCATGCATGTCACGCCCCCGTCCCAATATGAGCCAGGGGCGGAGTAGTGGGCCTCGCAGCTTGGCTCGCGGACAATCTTTATGTTTCGGATCTTCATTGGTGTCTTAAAGTCTTGGTCATGGGGGAGGTTATATATGCAGGGGTCCCGGCATGCATGTCACGCCCCCGTCCCAATATGAGCCAGGGGCGGAGTAGTGGGCCTCGCAGCTTGGCTCGCGGACAATCTTTGTTTCGGATCTTCAATGATGTCTTGAAGTCTTGGTCGTAGGGGAGGTTATATACGCAGGGGTCCCGGCATGCATGTCACGCCCCCGTCCCAATATGAGCCAGGGGTGGAATAGTGGGCCTCGCAGCTTGGCTCGCCAACAATCTTTATGTTTTGGATCTTCATTGGTGTCTTGAAGTCTTGGTCTTGGGGGAGGTTATATACGCAGGGGTCCCGGCATGCATGTGACGCCCTCATCCCAATATGAGCTAGGGGCGGAGTAGTGGGCCTCGCAGCTTGGCTAGCGGACAATCTTTATGTTTCGGATCTTCATTGGTGTCTTGAAGTCTTGGTCTTGGGGGAGGTTATATATGCAGAGGTCCCAGCATGCATGTCACGCCCCCGTCCCAATATGAGCCAGGGGTGGAGTAGTGGGCCTCGCAGCTTGGCTCGCCGACAATCTTTATGTTCTGTATCTTTATTGGTGTCTTGAAGTCTTGGTCGCAGGGGAGGTTATATACGCAGGGGTCCCGACATGCATGTCACGCCCCCGTCCCAATATGAGCTAGGGGTGGAGTAGTGGGCCTCGCAGCTTGGCTCGCGGACAACCTTAATGTGTTGAAATTTAATTGATGATATTGGTAGAAACTCTTTACAAAGAGGTTGGATCCACCTGAGCAAACGTACATTTATAGTAAAACGTTTAAATATGTACTTATACACTTTTTATGTTATAAGATGACTGGGATATTAATTATCGTGGTATATTTTGTATGTCTATCCCGTCAATACAAAATTATATTTTGAAGAAGAAATTGCCACAAATACTTTTTAGGCTCAAATAATTGGTTATTTTAAGTAATTGCTCATTTAAACCGCAACTAATAGTCATTAATATACATTTTAACAATACTTTACTCAAAATACTAGCATATTAAGGGGCAATCAATTTACAAGGAGGAAGGGTTGTTAATACAGTTTATTTACTCAGTACAAATATTTGTCTAATGGCTGTGAATACTCAACCACCTCGTTTTAGTTAAATATTTATAATATTAATCAATGCTATACATTACTGCAAATCGTAAGATATAATTCTGCAAGCGAAATTTTTAAGTCAAAATTGGGAGTTTTGCAAATCGCAGGATGATGGGAGACGGCTTAAATTAATATCTTGATCCCAGAGACTCGGGAAGTATAACAGTATTTTTTAAAAGTAACCAACAACCGAGAAATAACGTAAAAAATCCCCCATAAGAAAAACATGGGGATTAAAAAACATCTGCTTCGATTACATTAAAACATGTGATTAAGTGACTATTTTGTTTGCGATCTGACATGTAAATAGAAAACAAAATCAGAAGAAGTAGATTATTGTAGTAAGGCTAGGGACTATCTATTAGGGGCTAGTAATATAGGGGCTATTAGGGGCTTCAAGCTACTAATTTTAAGTAATTATGTAAATTGTGAACAGGTTAGTCCTCGTAATAAGGTCATGGGTCAACATAGGATAAATAAAAATATGCTTTCTTGATAAACTAATTGTAATAACCAGATCTGAGCCCTGGTTGTAAGTTATTGTGATGACAGTATCTTTTGCAACTAAAAGGGTTTAATATTTTTTTTAACAAACTACTAATCAAATAATTCCTTATCTCATATACGTTCTAGGATACCTTTTATTCAGCGTATTGTTAGTGACATATTTAATTATTGTATGTTTGTTTTTTAATACAAACAAACATTACAGTCAACAATCATATTTATGAACACGAGTCAGAGTGTATTAAAATATAAAACATCTGTTTATTTCGGAGTGAATTTGAAAATATGGAAAATTATTACTTGAGATAAAGAAATTAACAATTTTGTTCAACTTACCTTAGGTAAGTCATGGGTCATGATTGCTTGAATTTATTTTGAAAAGCTGGTTGGAAACAATAATATGAAGCAGATCTTTAAATATAAATTATTAATAATTAAACAGGAATATGGCTAGTAAACTATGTCTGAAATTAGGACTGATTTAAATTCATGAAATTAAAAATATCACGGCAGTAAAGTTATGCTCTTCTGGACGTTTACAGCACGTGCCAGCTGCAGTATATACCCTTCTCACCAAGGCTTTTAAAACAAGAAAATAACCTAAATCTTATATTTTATGTAACTAATAAAACTAGAAGTTATAAATTATGTTACCTAACCTGTATAGAAGAACATATTTAACATTAATGTTCAACTACAAAACTGTTATGACAACTACACTTATAAATTAAAAATTTTCAAGTATAGGCAGTTTATACCCAGGACGAGATCAGAATATTTAGCCACACCCTCTACTCTTAAAACGATTCGTTACTTCCCCAACTTTGCAGGACAGTTAATGCACATGCAGAAATGGTTAGAAATGGTTGAAAATACAACGATTTTCAAATGGTGTTATTAAAAACATAAACAGTTATATCAATATTTTTTATAGGAAATAAAAAACTGCAATCGTAGTAATTCAGTTCCTATATATTAGACTAGCTGTTCCCGCAGGCTTCGCCCCGCAAATAGTAATTTATAAAAACTATGACAGTTGTGTGTTGTGGTTATCCCTTGGAACTACTACGAATCAAGATCAGCGGTTTGTATTTTCATCAGCTCAAACTTAAAGTGAATGTCCATAAGAATAACACATGATTGGAACTTTGACTCCCCGTGGAGCGGAGCCCTATGGGAATTTCTTAACCCCCTTTCTTAGTGAGCACCTAAGACTCAAGGGGATGCTATGTTCCAAATTTCATTGCAATCCGTTCTGTGGTTTTTGAGATTTCGTGATGAGTGAGTGAGTGAGTGAGTGAGTCAGGAGTCAGTCAGTGATATTTGAGTTTTAGATATAATAAACTCAAATACGTAGATACGTTAATACGTAGATACGTAGATACGTAAATACGTTTTTTACGTAGGAAAAACTATACGTAAGCACGCATGGTCCAAGATGATGATCCAAGAGCACAGACACATTTTACAGTTTAAGCCTATAAACATATATTTCAGTTTTAAGTTATTCTAATTAAAAAAATCTATATTCGGTGTTTTAAGATATGCCCTTTCCAAGGAAAACTTGTAGAAATAGATTAAGAGTATTCGGTTATTATTTTTATTTTTCGAACAGTTAGTTTGTGTTAGTTTAATATTTTTAATTTACCAGGTATACCAATTTTTTAAAGGTTTCTTATTTATTGAGAAAGATAAATAATAAATGCAAAATTATACATGACTGGCAGCAAGTATAGAAGCAATATCCAAAATCTTAAGTTTAGACTTCAAAATTCAGATTTTAAAGGTTTAATTTAAATATTTATTATTTTAATTTTTATCATGAAAATATCAGAAAATATAATTTAAGAATTTTAAAATATTTTATTTTACGTCTTCGAGATCCCCTTGCGAAGAAAGTAATCCAAGTCTCTATAGAGAGTTTTGTATCAGTAAAATTCCACAATGAAATAAAATAACTAAACTCTTAGCAAACGAATGTCAATGTAAGAAATTATTGAAAACCAATGTGTTTGATAAACTTTTTTTGAATTATTATAAGGTTTTTTTATGTATCAAGTGAACAATGTGTTTATGAATAAAAATAAAAATAAAACGTTTTAACTAATATAAACAATAGTAGGTACTAGAGTGATCTTTATTTACAAGCAAATTTAACTTCAAAGCAAACATTTTTATTAATAAAAAATTAACATTAATTTCAAATTTTAGTAATTTAAATCAATGAACTAAGTATTAACTGCATTAAAATGGAAAATCGGATTCTTTCATATGTTTTCTTAAAATATTGAAAAGCTACTGCCTACATTAAACATTTGTTTTGCCATGTTCTTTAGGCGATTTCTTTCGAACGTTTTTAAATAAGATTGACTTATTTTTTAATCTTGAAAGCTTATATAAATCTTATAATGAACGTTATTCATAGACCAAACCCAAAATTATTTCATCACACAATCATGGTGCTTAACTTGATTTTAGCAGTCTGGACTATAGACATTGGTATGTCTCTAGAGAGGCCAAGTAGCAAAGGGAGACATTGCTTGGCGATATGAATATAAGTAGGAAAGGAAAGTGTTTAATACAGGGCTAAGATACCTGTAATCAATAAATTCCTCTCTAAACAATCACGTACAAATTAAAATTGACAACAAGTTTGACAAAACCGTATATCATATACAAATTATTAATCAATCTCAAGTACCTATGATTTGTCAAGTGCATCATATAATAAATATATCTCCTAATCCTAATGTATGCCATTAAACAGTTCTCACTAGACTTCTATTACATTACAGTACCATACCAATATAATTTGTTATATTGTACTTATATCGTACTTGTACTCACGAAACGACGAATTTCCTTTCTTTCATAGAGGTCACAGATCAAGATGCTGTCGGGGAACTATCATGGTGCGAGAATAAGAGGTAAGACCAGAGGAACATAGAGAACAGGCGAGAGAGAGGGAGCTGGAGAGGGAAAGACCTGGGAGAGCTCTGGAGGCTTGCAGCAGTAAGGCATCAGGACTGGAAACTTCTAGTGGCGGTCCTGTGATGAAAAAATAACAGCAGAAGCTAACTCAAGTATGTCAATGATTTATTTTGAACGTATATTTTGTATTTGCCTAGCAACTTACGTTCAACAATAAAATATGTTTAAATAAATGCATGTACTGCATTCTACAGTAAACCTTGAGTAAAAACTCTGTTTTAAGCATCTGATCTATTGGTGATGTAAATAATAAAATAGCATTTACTTTTCCCATTTAGATAACTCCAACATACTGTTAGTTCCCCTTCTTTACTAATTTATTAGCACTGATACAAAATGAATATGACATTAATTGTTTGAGCCGTTAGAATTAGTGCACTCGCAGAATGTTTATATTAACAGACGCGTCTATCAAAGTCAAAACAACCTTGTACACGCTTGTTACCGTTCCAGAGACTGATTTATTACAATAGAATATAGTTTGGCTAAAAAAAATATCAGCATTTCTATACTACAAGGGTATTGCAAGGGGCTGTTTAATTTCTTCATTATTTATTTCACTTTTAACAGTGAAATAAATAACACTAAATTTCAGAAAATATTTAGATATTTTAACAGTGTAAAGTTATAAGCATTTAATAATCAGTGTCACATGTTAAAAGAGCAAAAGAATAGAAATCACTCAATTAATTTATTCATCTTATTCTCTAACATAGAATATAATTGGAACGATACCTTGCTTTGATAATAGCGTTACTAAACCTTCACAAATAAACCATCAATAAAATGTAATTCACATTTTAGTAATTATAAATCAATGAACAAAATGTTTTAACATTCATATAGAAAATCTGATATTTTCATATGTTTTCCTAAAATACTGAAAAGCTTGTAAACACTTGTACTTTACGGGGTTGTTGGCCTTTGACAACGGAAGCAATGGTTAAACACTTTAATCAAACATAAACAAAATTAACTCGCTTGGCAGTGAAATGGCAACTCACAGGATGTTAAATTGAATTAACACAGATGGAGAGTGACAAGCATAATTTTACTATAGGCCCCCTATATAAAACCTTATATAAATAACCAGGTGCACATGATTAGCTAGAATATCAAACCCAGCGTTTTACACGCGGGTCTTTTAATGTTTTCTACTTTACAACAGCTACCTAGAGTTTTACTTAACCTGATATGTTTCCTATCTTTTAATTTAGTCCACTTGAGAACAATAAAACTGAATTGCGGGCCAAATAAAAATAATGAAGAAGCGTGCAATAATGAGGTAGTGTGTTTTGAGAGGACTCGAATCGCCTAACGAAGACCCTCGGTGGACCCTCCGTAACACTGATGGAGTCATTTCAATGTACATTTTCTCGTAATTATAAAACTATCAGACATAAAGAAAGAACATAGTTAAATATTCGTATAAGTTCAGATAACATTCAATGGTACTAAATTTGAAAGGTTTGTCATATAAATCTTGTATAGCCTTAACCACTTTATGATATTAAATTACTGAGTAATAGGATTTCATTGCGTAAACACTATTTCATCTATATAAACACCCTAGCTCCGGCATTGATATAGCTTCAGTTATATATATCAATTAACTAAAATTGTTTTTATTTTTTAACCTCTAAACAGCAATCATATTATGCAGGTAATTCAAGGGGATTATGTCAATAACTCTATGAAAAGCGGGAAAATGTAAATCATGTAATCCAAGAAGTATTATACTGAGGTTTTGATCGAGGTTCTTATTCTCTTAAATGCAAGCAATAAGATTTACGCATAATGAAATTTACTTAAGTGGCATTAGTATAAAATTTCCTGTAAAATAAAAACCTTTAACAAGCAATAGTACGATTCTATCCTAGATGCTTCAATAAAGTCATAAACTGTATGTGGACTTGCTGAATGTTTGCGGCCATGCATTTAGCAAAGTCACCGGGACCTTGTACTAATATGTCACCACTACAGGCCGGCTGACGCTGACGTATGGCTGTATATTGGAATTGTCCTCGCGAAAGTCCTAATTTTTCTGGAATCATGTTGGTTTTATATGTTTACGACGGTATGAGGTATAGCTATTACTTTCAGGTATTCTCGCAATAATTCAGTAATACATTACCTACCGTTTATTGCTGCCACAATTCATGCTCTGACCTAAAGAGACAAACTTAGCTGCCAGTAATCTATGATGTTAATTGAACCAAGTACTTTAAGGGATCAATACGTAGCTATCAATTACGTTACTTTTATAGCAAAATAATCAATTGATGCTTGTTGAAAATTACATTTATTTAGGTATATTGTATCGAACTATTTAATTCACTTCGATTCACCTTTTCACTGGTAGTTCTGGGATATCATAAAGTACTTCTCCTGTGATGTAATAGCCGTTTGCTTGTTGTAATTTTGTATTGAGTGGAATTAAGTTAAATATTGGCCATTAGATGATTTTAAAAGTTATTATAAGATATATAATTTTAAGAAATACAAAATTTAAAAAAAACATTATATTCTTTCAATAATAAATGGGATGAAACAAAGATTGTATTTGTAGTTTTTCACATGTTATATACAATAAAAACATCAGTAATAAATATATCATATGGTACTGTCCATTTGGTTCACAGTTGTATATTGGTTTGTATGTTATTTTGTATGTATGTACCAGGCCACATATAAATTATATGTAAAATAAGGGTACAATAATGCGTTGATATTTTAAGATACTTAGATCGACCAAAATAACCTCTAACTAGTCATAATTTTAGTTGGTGATCAGAGAAGCCCTTTATCTTTTACTTTCTCCCCTTATACATAGTATATGGAGAAAGTATTGTTTTCGTAAAAATTTTCGAATTTGAGTTGTTAGTGGAAATATTCGTTTTGGTGCTCCCTGAACCCAAAAAAGTGGTTTTTACGTGATGTCTGTCTGTCTGTGTGTGTGTGTGTGTGTGTGTGTCCGTGTGTGTGTGTGTGTGTGTGTGTGTGTGTGTGTGTGTGTGTGTGTGTGTGTGTGTGTGTGTGTGTGTGTGTGTCTGTGTGGATGTTTACAGAGCTAGAGCCTTAACCAACAGGCCGATTTTTATTAAATTTGGCATGTAGGTACTAATCCACGATATCTCCAGGCGTTTTTTTCATTTTTTTGAATTTTTGATTTTTAAGGGTAATTATTCCCCCGAAACCACCAAAAAACATGATAAATCCAAATTTCTCAAAAACGGCTCTAACGATTTTGATTAAACTTTAGTGGTTTGTAGAACTTAAGTTTTCAAACAAAATGGCACCACCCGCATTCCTGTAAAAATTCGGGTTCAGAAATTACAGGACTTAAAACATCAAAAATTCAGTTTTTTCGATTTTTCATAAAAAGACATAAATATAAAAAAATATTACTATTCACCATTAAAAAGAGCTCAAAAAACTAAATAATTTAGTATTTTGAATTACTATTCTACGATTGCTGGTTTCGGAGAAAATTGAAATTTTCATTTTGCGGTAAACGCAGTACGTTGTACCCATGTTATTCTTATGGGGAATAAAAAAAATACTATTTTTATTTCTCTCTTATTTACTGATCAATTTCATTCAAACTTGATATGCTTGTCAAGTTAGTATTGTCCAACAGAGGAAATTCGAAATATGTTTCCCCTTAACAACCCTGGGGGGGGAATAGGGGGCATTTCCCCTCTTAAAACCACGAGTGCAGCAATGGAATCTGTAGTGCCTCCAAAGCAGGGATTTGGGTGGATGTTTTTTAATACAACTTGTTTACAACATTTTCTGTACATTCGACCGTGCTTTATTCTATATTTAGTAAATAAAAAGTAATTTATTCATTAAAGTTGGGCTAAAAGGGAGAAAGTATGTGTCAGTTTCCTGATACCGTTTATTGATTTCTAAATAATTTCTAAAATTTATAAATATGTATAGTATCACTAAATATAGCTATCCATGAGCTCATCATTTTGTTATTCGCAATGAATCAGTAGTTATTAATAATATATAAAGACCATTGCTGGAACCAAAGCTAGATTCCAAGGGAGGGTTTGTTTATAATAATTTTTTTCCATAGAGTGTTTTATGATTCCAAACAGAAGTTGTTGTCTGTCTGATATAATACATATGAATTTATGTTTATTTTATGCTTATCAACTCTACTTAACGTAATAAGTGCTCATTTCAAACCCATCACTAACTAACCACCATAATTTATTTCCTAGTACATTTTACCCTTAATGAGGCTATGGATAGTTGGGTTATTATAGTTAAATATGAGTATTTTGATCAGAAATGCTTCACCTAGTTCATAGAAATCTGGTTATTTAAGCAATTTGGTTATTTTCGGTTTGGTTTGCTGCGCTTACTGGCGGTGATTTAAGCATCTCTACTCTCGGCCATCTTTACTTACCTCCCCTGAGCCACACACCACAAACATGAGTGGGGACTCCCGCACTAGTCTAGCTGATGGACATTTTTTTAAAGGAAATTTTGAATCAAAAAATCTCCTTAATTCTTCAGGGAGGGGGTACTTCGAACCGTAACGCCTGTCGACAGCATGTAGTCGTTCTAATAGCGTAACACGGCTGGCCAGGAGGCCAGGTGACGTATCTTCGTTATCAGCAACCAATTAAGGGGGCTTGAAATTGTATATTTTAGCCCATTTGGACACTTTATCCAATGTATGTTCTGCTATCTATATTCCCGCTTGTGTATTTGTGTCTAGCAGCTATGCTGGGGTTTCCCAATCCGCAACAATGATGATGTATGTTCCGCTATGAGAACGAAGAGTAAAAATAAAATACAACAAAATCAAAAACGTCTACTGCCCTTCCCGCGTTCTCCCTTCTGTTTTATCAAGGCCAATAAAACTACGCTAATGCTGTTAGAGTGTCAACAAAATTAGTTCTACCAGATGTATATAGTTCAGAGAATGAGTCAACATTCCAACACACAATAATGACAACCGAGACTGCTAATACACTGACAAAGCTAATGTCGTGCTTGGAATGCCATCCCTTATTGAACTTGAGCCAATAGACATTCTGACACAGTGGTTTGTGGTCCGTACCAGCTCAACAGAGAAGAAATAAATGTTGCACTGAAATTGAACATATCTATTTTGTTGTGTGGGACATATACAGGGTGTTTCCAAATTAATTTTGGTAACTTCGGGATATTGTTCATTATATGAAAAGAAATGTAATCATCATTTAACCGGGAATCTATTTCTTTCCGTTTACTGTCTGTCTGTCTGTATGTGATTTTTACTAAAAAATTTATGTTTTAAAAATGGATTGACTAAATTCAACCACATTTTGGTTAAATACTCTTCTAGGTAGGACCTTTTTTGTAAGAAATTATTTTTTCATCAAATCTCTCCGTTAAAAATGGTGGCATTGATAATTATTAACATCAAATATAAAAAAAAACTAGACATTTTACTAAGAAACTTTCTAGAATGTAAAAAGTTAGAAAATGTGATTGTAAATTCATATTTGCGTTAACATTGAAAATCGGGTTAAAATTAACTGAACTGACTGAAAAACGGAACACATGGCTAAACTTTGCTGTCATTTTGATTAGTTATGATAGCAACATTTAGCCATGTGTTTTGTTTTTCAGTCACAGTTCAGATAATTATAACTTGATTTTCAAGGTTAAAGCAGATATGGATTTGCAATTACATTTTCTAACGTTTTATGTTCTAGAAAGTTAATTGTAAAATTTATAGTTTTTTAGATATTTGAGGTTCAAATTTTTCAATGGCCGCCATTTTTAAACGGAAAGATTTGATGAAGCTATAATTTTTCTGTAAAAGATCCTCCAAAGAAGAGTATTTAAAAAAATTGGTTGCATTTGGTCAAACTGTTTTAAAAATATATATTTTGTAATAAAAACTACATACAGACAGACAGGCCCTAAATGAAAAGAAATAGACCCCCGGTTATACGATGATTTACGTTCCTTTTGGCATAAAAATCAATATCCCGAAGTTAACAACATTAATTCGGAAACACCCTGTATCACTAATGTATCACCCTGTCTGTATCTACTTGATATCACTCATGAGATGTATTTTAAAAGTTTTAAAGTCAAATACTTTCCTTAGCCTAACTTAAAATAGTATTATTTTATTTTACTTTGTGTTATCACTAGTTTTATGAATCGAAAAATTATTAGACAATATGTTTCTTTAAGGCTAATTTTCTACTTAGCCTTAGGGAAAATTAAGTATATAGTTCCAATTGTTTTTAAATTAATATAAATTTCAACGTTTGTGTGGTGTTATATTTGTTTTTTAGTTTGAATTTTTAATTTGGCAATTATGACTCATGACATTTATTACAGTTTATAAAATGATTTTTAAATCCTGGTTCATTAACCAAAATAATTGACCCATTTTATTTTAATTTTGGAAACAATTAAGTATTTCCTTTTAACCTTTAACTAAGTGATCAGTGGAACCTATGTAGCAACTTGCACAATATGCTGCTACTTTGTTCAGGTCTCATCCCCAAAGGGATAATAAGAATGGTAAGGGTCCCAAAGTGTATGTTGTTTAAAACGAGGCTTTACTTAGATCATGTTATGCTTATTTTTTTTTAACTCAAATACAGTTCGTTTGAATCTAATCCTTGTGATTCTACCTCCCATATCCTTTTAACCTTTAATGAATTGTTATTTTGCTTGTAAAACAACTCTTATATCCAACCATAATCAATAATAACAAATATACTATTAGTTGTACATTGTAATAATCGTAATCACAATCAAATTAGTCACCTTATAAAATTGTACATTATCAGTCTCATCTGAGACCTACTCAAAATCAAACTTGTTACTACAAAAAATGTATTAATCATCATGAAAATAACACAACCCTTCCGAATATAACAAACATAATCATAAGTAAAGGGAATGTTGAACAGTTGTATTGTATTTCGTATTGATTTAGATGTAATTTTATAAAATCTTTTAACATTTATGTTTCAAGTTTTGTGTTTAACCATTCGAAGGAGCATGATATGATTGACTTAGTTATAACTAACATGGTAATAATGACAACCATGCTAATTTAACAGACAGTTAGAACATCTAGCTTGAAAAGTCTAGTTTTGGATTTTGGTGTAAGAAGTCACTGGTTCTATTGCCGGGGCAACTACATGACTTGAACAGACTTTTTTCCGGTTGTCCTCAAACAACGTTAAATACAAATCCTATGGGCGTATATAGGCAAACATTGTTTCAAGGTAATAGTTTAAATATAATTTGTAAATTATCCAATGACTTATAAATACTTCAAAAATGCCCTAAATACTCTTTATGAGCTACAAGGTAGTCTTCCATCCAAATTACCGAAGGTGTTAACTATTTGCAGCACGGCGGGACTTTATTGAGTCATGCCCCCAGTAAACTCTCGCCGTCACTCATAACTCGGCGTTGGTCACGTGATCTCATAACTCCGGCTCCTCCTGCCTTTACACATTTTTATGTATTTCCTATTGGTTGGCCTTAAGACCTTGTCTATAATTTTTTCCAGTCTAATTTTGTCCTACCAAAAAAATCTTATATACTCTAAAAAACATGTTAATATTACTAGGCCGTACTTATTTTTTATTGTATTAAATAGTTCCAACAATGAGCTTAAAATTAGTGAAAGATCCCTGGCGGCTGACGTGCCGTTCTGAAATGAATAAGGTTAACATTATTATTTCATAGTGTATAACTGAATAGTTTATAATTCAAGTTAAGCCAGATTCATAGCAGTTTGAATGTCGTTTTTTAATAAATTAAACTATTCAGCCTTCAACCGTTTACTGGTTCCATTAAGAAATTTAGAATTGTCATTTGCCTGACAAAACTTGGAATTTCGTAGACAATTTCAGCTAATTGTTCATTCTTCCCATTATTTCAGTTTCAAAGTTGCTTTTAGACTAGCTGTCTAAAACTATCTAAAAACTGTGTCACATAGTTTGATTGAACCAAAGTTTTAGCTCTCTAATACAAAGATAAGTCAGCTTGCTACTAAAGATAGGAAATAGGGGTTTCAAAAAATAAAGAGTTTAACTGAATTAAAATATGAATCATAAGGGCTTTAGTTTAAACAGTAACGCTTCGTTCGAGTGGCTCATTTATCATCTGACTATTGTAAAAAAGTCTTTGTCTGAATTTATGGCATTACAGTACACAAATATATCCCTGAAGGGTTCCCGTAGAAAGTGCACTATTAAACCACGTAACTTAGGTGAGATCTTATTATCTTTATAACTATAGAATCATGGAATAAAACTTCGATCTGAAACGTCCCAACATTCGCAGGCCGTATCCACTAGTGCAGTAAAAGCTGAGGAGTTATGCTGCAATTCGCGACGGAGCAATATGTTGGCCATTTCTGGACCCAGTATTAGTGGCTGTAAACCGTGGACTGCATATGTGACGCATCTGGGGAACAAATATTAAAGCTGCGCTTATTTGTTTGGTTCTATTTTGAGTTAAGTAATTGCGTGAATTAGTCCGTTATATATAATTTTTTAATTATTCGTAATAATATAGTTTTAAGGCATATTTTTGGTTTGGTTGTTATTCCATCACATCTAAGCCACTACTGGTGTGATTAAGCTAAATTTTTGTTGCAATAGAGCTAATACGTAACAGATTTTTGATTAGAAAATACTTGATAGCCCAGCCTCATTGTCTTTTCAAATGCCAATGTATTCCTTGCGGTTATTTATTTGTTTAATGCTTACCATAGTACTGATGGTGCCAAATAATATGTTTCACAGGTTTATTTAATTATCTGTGTGAAAATGGGACACCAGCTATTTGCTCATTGAAACTAAACCAAACATGTTAAAATGAAGTCCTGGTTGATAAAGTATTGTTGGCCAATAAATACATTTTTATATTTAAAAATTGGGCTTTTATCTTATAAGGCAATAAATTATGAATATAATATTGTATATACTGTAAACTATTAATCCAAGTTTTAAAAATATATTTTCAAATAAAAAACAGTTAAAAAGCAAGAAATACCAAAGCCGACTGATTTAGGTCGTACTGAGAGACAAGAAGTCTGGTAAACCTATTAACCTAGTATATTTATTATGTAACTTTATTGATATCGATATTCAATTTTGAAAAGAACATAAATTAAAGGTGTGAAAGCAAAGTATAAATACAAAAACAATGTTATATCATGTAGTATTTTTTGAGATATTGGTAGTAATATTTCAATATTTCAATATTTAGATTTTTTGTTTATTCAGTCCTAAGAATTACATTCGTTAACATTACGTAAATTATTATAACCAAAGTTGCCATTGACAGAGTGACACTGTTGCAAATTAATTTCTTTAACGTTTTCTCATGAATATTATTACAACTCTATTTTGAAATCATTAACAAAAACTTTATCACCATTAAGAATGAAAGATATTATGACCGATATATCCTACCCAATAACTCTTGATTACAAAACTCTCTAGGCCGGGGATTCCTAAATTCTCATTAAATTATGTAAATTATTTGGGTCAAAGCTTTTTTGGACCTGAATGACAATGCCTTTCTTAAAATTGTTATATCAAGTTTACTCACTCATAATTTTAAGGATATATTTTTAGATTACAGGACCATCATCCATATTTAAAACATTTTGAAAATACTAGTGAAGTATCTCTCTACGCAGTAAGTAAGAGGATAGTAATTATTTCACGTGTAATGAAAGGAAAACCCAAATTAGTTTAGTTTCACTTTAATAACATATTGACCAATCCTAATACGTATTATTTTATTTTAATGTATTTAGCCAATCTTATACAACAGTAACAGATCAATTATAGAGCGAAGTCATATCATAAATTAAACACACTCCTTATGTTGTATGCTCTATAAAGTAAGATTTGTCAAATAGTTATTTAGCCGAAACGTAGTATAATCATGGTTTTCAAGAAGCTTCAACAGACCTTGCAACAAATAGGTCCTAGGTAAATTAGAGTAAACTAACAACACTTGGAAAATATATTTTAAACTTATCATTAGTGTTTCTATGACTATTTTGATAGTTCTACATTTGAAAATGGCTACACATTTTAAGACAATGAATTGTCATACACAAAATCGTGTGTTTTATTTTTATTTAAAGAGTTTTAAATTTAGAAAGTTAAAATCTTACCCTTTCTTACTATTCTTACAAATATGTTTAATAACTGTACAATTTTCTAAAGATCATGAGATTGCATTTTTCTGGGTAATTAATATTATAAAACGTTTTGATTCTGGTTAAAAGTATTGTAAACTAAATCATTATTTAGAGGCGGCAGAATAGTGGCATTTGACTAAGAGCAGTAATTTTAACTTTCATAATATAGCCTCTATGGATAGTTGTTGTGATTGTAGAGCAAACCACGGGCCAAAAAGTGTAATTCTTACATGTGATTTTAAGATTTGTATTTTTGGATTGGATCCTTAACTTATTTCCAAATTTATTAGGATCCAAATAATATCGATTTTGGACGCGTATTCCCTTTATCAGTCAATACGATGCAGTTCAATTAGTTGTGAAAAATTCGTCCATTGGATATCGGAAAGAGAGGTATTATTTTAACGTTTGTGGAAAACAAACTATATCTCTCTTGACGATATCTAATGGATTTTAGCAACTTAGTTAACCTGCATCACACTGATGATGGAATTACTACCCTAAAATATATATCATATCAATTTTAACTTTATGTTAGTAATATTCTGATCCTAAATTTTATATTTTTAAGATGTACTGGACATAATGGACAAGATAGTAAAAAATTAAAACATTAGAAATTACAACTTTAAATCAAATCAATAAACAAATATTAAATGTTTATGTTATTTATTTTCAAACAACTTATCCAAATACTATGTAAGGAAATTTGATATGTTTTGCAAACTAGAGAAAGATTTCCAGGGCAAATAAGTTAACAACTAGTTTTGTAATAGTTTAGTATGTACTGTATATTAGTAATACAAAATTAAGAATGTAAAAAGAGTTATGTGATGTGCATTTAATTTCCCAAAAACAACAGTTTTAGGAACAATACGTTAGTGGCCACTGTTTGCTACCTGCAAATATACGCTCTGGTTTGCCGATCCCATACTACACTCACAATTTCGGTCATACTTCCATAACCATTATAACACATATTGCTTCTTTAACCTATACAAATGTATATTAGATACATATATGTAACGATAATGGTCTTTATTTGTTATGAATACTGACTTATCTTTCCCTGACTAGCATAACGACCATTATACATTAAATGGCTTATGTGTTACTATCAGTTTGTTCCATACTTTATCAAACTACAATTCCATTTACATATCGTAGATATTTAATGGAACCAACCCAAGCACCAAAAACAATTTCCTAGTCAGCCGCAGATGCGAATCAAAGTTTGACAGTTAGAGTTTGAACAAAACCACAATCCTCACGCTAGCGCTGACAGCTACTATGTATCTAGGCACAGACCGACCAGCTTATATATGAAACGTTGTTTATTTGTTTAGTCAATATACATTTATCAAATTATGTTTACAATAAATGTATAAAAGATTACTAGATAAAGTCTAAAAATTTACCGCTTTGAATGTCTCAGAAGAACTTGCAACTTTAATGATAATACTTTTGCAATTATTGCTAACAAGATTATAAATTATTCAAAGATTTACACTTTCAAATAATATATACATCCGTTTGTAGTTTAAAATGGTGACACCGGAAACATATGTTTAAAGAACGTACATTGATTGAAAGAGTTGTAACTCAAAGAGTGAGGAAACTCAAATACAGATTACGGTGGTATGTCAAAAGTTTGATGGAGGGGGTGGGGATTATAATCCTACAGTTTTTATTTTAAATATTGGTTTTTATCTGGGATTTTTAATTACAGAGTAAGAAAATGATATGAGTGAATTTTACATTAAACTAAATATACAACAGTCTACTGCGTAAAAACACAGTTCTAAGTTCCTACACAAAAAACAATTAAAAGCTATTTATCTTGTAGATCTTTAAACACATTAGCCACTATTTTCTAACCTATATATATATATATTAACTCTTTCGCTTCCTTTGACGTATTAAAACATGCAAATCTCATATGTTTAAAAGTCAAGCAATGTTCCAATTCGTGGACAGCCACAGCAAAAGTGTTAATTACACAATAATACGATATGGCTGGCATAATTTTACTTTTAATTTTGAAGACATTTAAAAACTTAAATCGCTAAATATACTATTTGCTTGTAAACTATATTTTAGGACTGCAACGCAAGAATTTTTAGGTATGGATGTAAAACGATGCAATAGGTTGTTTAAATTAATAACTGTAAAATAAGTTCCGGAAAATCATTCTCAACATTTTAAATAAAAAAAAATAAAAATCAAAACTATTATTGATACAAAATGATATTTGCATCCCCTGAATCAAATACCAAGTGAACCTTTAAGTGATATGAGTTTTAAGCACCATATTAGATTGTCTATTATATTTATATGAACAAGTTAATGAAATTATGACTTATGATATTGCTTTTAAATATTAAAGTTGTTTTCACTTTTCAATTAAATTTAGCCAGAACGTATTGACCTTGTTAGCAATGTTAGAGAGAGTATTTTAATTGATTTATAACTAGATAGGTTGTAGGAGTTCTAGGATACCCAACACACTGCCCTTCTGTTTTATCTTTTCATTCTGTTGGCTTTCTTTAAAAGCTTAAAAACAAAACATTTTGTATACAACATAAATACCATTTTAATACACACGGTACGTTTAATCACGGTCTCATTCTACTTTTCTCTTCCAACCCATTGGAAATTACTTAAGTAGCTCAGTATTAGTATCGTATGGTTTTAATTATAACACAAAATTTAAGTAGGCCTATCATATACGTAACTGACTTTAATTTGGAAATGTTACTATTTTAGATAAGAACACCACTGGTAGCCTTAGTACCAGTAACACTTGGCAACACTTGGTGCCAGGAGTTTTTTTTATTTATTCCGTAACCAACAAAAAGATCAACACATTATTAACAATCCTAAAATGTTAGTATTTAAGCTTTAAAATATGAAACGCAAGTCCAAAATAATAGAATTGTTTGGGGAAAACACACTTTTAAATATAACCTCGATTGCCCGTCGCCATGGGAAATTATGCGTGCGTGTGCGGCCATCTAATAAAAGGTAGTGAGGTACCGTAACGTTAATAGTCACAAGGGCAAGCCATAGGTGACTTCTTTTGAAAAAGTATCATAACAGCCGAGACCGAATCTACGCTTGACCACGTCTGATTGCGAGGCCAACGCTCTACCTCTGACCTACCGCGTCAAGTACACTATCTATATATTTATTGTTATTGTTAAAGTTCGATTATTAATGGTTCAGTATCTGTAGTAGTTCAACCCAGTTGTTAGTATCTATGTTTTTAACATTGTCTCTTGTTATTTATTCTGCATTATCCGTATTTTAACACATTCGATACTGATAACCATGTTTAATCATGAAAATCACATAAGTTTCAATGTTAATTAGAGTAGGTTAATTAACGTACTCAACACCCAACATGTTAAATGTAAAGTTGAACCATTAATGTAAAGTTATTGTATAATCACCTACGCTTAAGAAAACCTGACTTGCAAGGCCAGCTCAAATAGGCCAGGGAAAGTAAATTTTATTAAAAATAAGTGATCTTACAGATTATTTTCTATTATCTAAATGTTTACGCAATTTTGATCTAACATAAAGAATCTTAGTTTTTAAGTGTAGAGAATTTGTGACAAATGTCATCATTAAGCTGTTAATTACGTTCATCCCCAGTCAAGACGGGTTACAGCAGAGATGCCGGACGTGTCCCTTGTATGATCTGAGCCGACAGCTAAGTCCACTAAGTACACATTACACAAATCCCCTCGTAAGAGATTACTGGGCTTGTGCTAAGTTATGTCTTAATACAACAATGCATTTCAAGTTTGTGTTTTGTCATTCTCTAATTGGGCCTGATGATTACCGCTGTGACCAGTTAAAAATCAACCACACTGTACCATGCTTTATGTATTTTTACAGACTCGGGTGTGAGTTTAAATATTGTTTGTAGTGTTGTGAAATATAGTTTGACTTATCCTTTTTAATTTAAACTCTAACAATTCTTTACGAAAGACGTAAAGATAAAAAGCTGCAATTTGCTGGATTATTTTGTCAAATTTAACGCTACACATGTTTTTGGGACATATGAATAAGTAAGCTAATAATACAATAGTATATACATTACCTAAACTATAGATAGGATATGGTGGAACGATATAATAAAACCTGTGTAACAAAAATGTGATAACCATGAATGCGTAAATTGATTTCATCATTTTTCTTCATTATAAATCAGCTTCAATTAAATTCAGTTGCTGACCAGAATCTAAACTATCAATACAAGTACACAATTAGACAAACTGAAAGAAATTATATTCAAAGTTAAAAAGACACTTATTACTCTAAGCATACTTTGGGATAATTCAGCTCAAAGATAAATAACATAAAATAGAGACAAAGCTTCCTTATTAAATTATTACCGTTTTATAAATGTACCATTGTACTTTTTATTTTCATTCAATAATAAATTATAAGTACCAAAATTATGAATAATTTAAGACAAACCATTATTTACAAACGATAACTGTAACTATATAAAATATTGATTAAATCTTTGCCGTTGGAAGATGAACTATGATAAGCATCTGATCAGATCATATTAGGTGTCCTAATGATGCAATTAAAGATAATATAACGTAATCATGACGTGTAATAAAATATTTCAGGGTTCTTGCATCTCTAGGAGCTTCTCCAGCCCAGTCTACATTGCCAACGTCTACAAATAATAATGTAAAATATGAACAAACATTTATGACCATTGTACAAAACTAACTCACAATGTCTAAGCATAATATCTGGCTTTGCGAGTCCGACTACCAACTTCATGATTTCCCTGGAGAAATATCCTTGTCATATACTGAGATTGTTTGACTGCATGTCTGTTTTGTTCGATAAAACTTAGTTTTACACCAATACGCCAACTGAATACATTGAATCGTAATAGTAGAATATAATTAAAATATTTGAAATTGAAAACCAATTTATTTACTGCAGGGCTTTTGTTGCAGAGAACTAATTTGCCTTGAATTTGGCCTATTTATGTTGTTTTAAATTAATGGAAGATTGAAGGAAGATTAGATATGTCAATAGAAGTAATTTACTGAGATTTTCGCATGTTCACGTAAATATTTAAAACATTTGACAGAAGCACAATCTATCGATGTCCTAATCAAGCCGCGTCCACTTCAAATTGTAGCTGACGCTAAAGTGGGACAGCTGGGCCATATAGATGGGATGTCTCCTTCAGTATATATAGTCAATGGCACTATCAATAGTTAGATTTTCCACCACCATTCAGGTAAAGGTTACTAAATTGATTTAGAGTAAAATATAATCCACTCTTAAAGCGCTGTTTTACCAATCCTTTTCACTAAGTACAATGGATTCTTATTTCTTATTTTGTATATGTCTGTTTCTCTGTGGTGCATCCTCGACTACCAGTTCTTAATATTCATAACACCTATCGTACCTGTAAGTAATCACAATGGAAAATATAGGGCTGTAAAATACGCTTACAACCATGTGAATAAAAACATCAGAGCTAAATATTCCAAAATTATTCACTAGCAGGTGCCTAACAAAAACTGTTAGCATTAACTGTTGCTTTTTAATATTGATAGGACAATAATCGTTAACCATCTAAACTCTGTTAAATTTTAGTAAATGTAACTTAACCGTTTTTTGCACGGTTAACTTTACTTAACCATGAAAAAATACCACTCACAAAATAAAAAGCAATCCAAAGGCAATCAGCCTTTTACCCTTAAACGTATCAAGTAGGCAGACGAGAGTTGGGGGTGAATTAGCTACGGCACGGCGGCGGCGAGATTCGTTTAGTGACGAGGGTTGGGTCAAATTGCGTCACTTTAATTGGGTCAAGAAGTAATTTCGCTAACAAGTCACAAAACATGAGCGTCCTCTTCAAATTCACCCGTCGTGACGTCACTATTTTTGCCATTACTAGGTTTACTTCATATTATGCTTATAACATCATTAATAATATTTACATGAAATCAGTAATGATTCGTTGTGTAAAAAACATTTGTGCAAAAGCAAATAGAACTCATCCTTCCTTGTTGCTCATCTATTCTACATATTTTTTAATGCCGAAGAAAGTTTAAGGTTGCATCAGTTCAAGAGAAAATGAGTGAAAGCTGTCTGAGATGGAATGACAGAATTATGGGGCGTAGCGATGACGACGTTGCGAATTAAGCGTTGTCCCATTCGAACAACAGAAGAGGCCGATATCCCAAGTCACCTATTGGTCATCAGTGTCGAATGACTTCGAGAGGACTTAGTTAAATCCGACGAAAATAATTTACTTTCAATTATTATACAGTGTCATTTGAGCCGATAATTACTCAACTCAAACCTGTGTTTAAATTCTAGATAATTTTAATATATACATTTAGCTGTTCCTGCAGGCTTCGCCCCGCAAATAATTTATAATAAACGGTATCAGGAAACTGACACATACTTTCTCCCTTTTAGCCCAACTTTAATGAATAAATTACTTTGTATTTACTAAATATAGAATACAAAGCACAGTCGAATGTACAGAAAATCTTGTAAACAAGTTGTTTTAAAAAACATCCACCCAAATCCCTGCTTTGGAGGCACTACAGAATCCATTGCTACACTCGTGGTTTTAAGAGGGGAAATGCCCCCTATTCCCCCCTCAGGGTTATTAAGGGGCAACATATTTCGAATTACCTCTGTTGGCCAATGCTAAATTGACAAGCATATCAAGTTTGAATGAAATTGATCAGTAAATAAGAGAGAAATAGTAATATTTGTATTCCCCATCAGAATAACATTGAACAACGTACTGCGTTTACCGCTAAATGAAAATTTCAATTTTATCCGAAACCAGCAATCGTAGAATAGTAACTCAAAATACTAATTTATTTAGTTTTTGAGCTTTTTTTAATGGTCAATAGTAATATTTTTATATATTTGTGCCTTTTTATGAAAAATCCAAAAAACTGAATTTTGGATGTTTTAAGTCCTGTAATTTCTGAACCCGAATTTTTACAGGAATGCGGGTGGTGTCATTTTGTTGAAAACTAAAGTACTACAAACGAATAAAGTTTAATCAAAATCGTTAGAGCCGTTTTTGAGAAATTTTCATTTTTCATTTTTTTTGCGGTTTTGGGGGGATAATTACCCTTAAAAATCAAAAATTCAAAAAAATTAAAAAATGCATGGAGATATCGTGAATTAGTACCTACATACCAAATTTCATAAAAATCGGCCCATTGGTTAAGGCTCTAGCTCTGTACACATCCACACAGACACACACACACACACACACACACACACACACACACACACACACACACACACACACACATCACGTAAAAACCACTTTTTTGGGTTCAGGGAGCACCAAAACGAATATTTCCACTAACAACTCAAATTCGAACATTTTGACGAAAACAATACTTTCTCCATATACTATGTATAGAGGGAGAAAGTAAAAACTATGACAGTTGTGAGTGCTGCATTCTGTGGTTAGCCCGTAGAACTACTACGAATCAAGATCAGCTGTTTGTATTTTCATTAGCTCAAACAAAAATGAATGTCCATAAGAAATACATGTGAACTTTTTCGGGATCTCTGGCGGAGCCCTATGGAGATACCGACGTGTAAACTGCTTAGTTGTCCTATTTAAGAACTAATTATTCAGTGTACAACATTTCAGCTTTCTATCTACATGGGAAGGTAGAGAATTAGTAATGAGTGAGTCAGTCAGTCAGTGAGTCAGTCAGCCAGGGCTTTGCCTTTTATAGATATAGATTAGAAAATGCAGAGCATAAAACAGATGACAGTTTTCAAACAAGAGGATGACCAAAGCGAATACACCAGTATTGATGTCTAATAGACTCAACGGAATTCGCTTCCCTTGAAAGGAAAGTGAGTTAGCAACAATATATCGCTGTTCATCGAACTAGAGTGTACATTTAATTATGCTCACATTAAAGCATACATCTGTGAAAGAGCGTTATTAGAGGATGCAAGTATATTCTAATAAGTCTACCATAAATCTTATGGTTTTACGGTATAGTGGGTAAAGGTATTGTAGATTTCACGGACCATAGACCATAAAGGACTTCTAGTAACACGTTACGATGAAAACGAGGCTTGGGAATATTGGTCCAGATTGGAACCTCTAGTTTCTTTTATAAGACGTAAAGTTGTATAATTAATATACATTTTAATTTTGTTTATCCTTTTTATAATTTGATCTCTGGAACAGGTTTTGCAATATATCATAGTGTAATTGTTATTGAACTTGAAAATGCACCACTGAGAGAAGTCTTTTAACACGTACTTTAAATAAAAAAATAAACAAAATAGTTGTTAGTTAATCTTTTCTCGTATCGTTTGTTGGTCATCCCACTTCCAATTCTATAAGCAGTATTTTACTGATGAAAAATAGAACATTTTATTATAAGGATAAATCAAAAAAATAATTGATAATGCTTGTTTTAATATTAACTATATTATGACTGCTGTAACAAATATAAAATAAGATAATAGTTTCATATCTCAACATCGAATTCAAAAGGCGACGGAAACACAATTCCGGAAATTACATTCTCTACAAAGGAATGCTATTTAAAGCATCGTTTTGTACAGTACAACAAATACAGTTTAAAGCGGAACTTTGTTCAGGGTCATTATTATATTAACACATATATGTCCAGTTATATTTAAAATAACTGAATTTTTTAATCTATTAAACTGACTTAGATCCCTGTTTGTAGTAAAATTGATTACCTTTCTCAATTATTTATTTTATCGGATAATTATTCCAAATACACAAATCAAACCATAAGCATTACTTATCACCTGAATGAACATAACAGTTAAGATTGCTGCTTATTTTCGGCAAATTAAACTTGATAACCAGTGCAAGGGTGTAAGGTAAATTTGGGTAGACCATAATCATGCCAAAGTTGTAAATAATACTAGTTTTGTATAGATTAGATTGATTTGTGTAAATTATAACGTTTCCACCACTTTAAAGAGTTTTTATTGAAAACTGGTTTAACCAAATAAATTTGTAGTTTATGCCAGGCAGAATTTTAAAGCTACCACATACATCATGAGAACCAGTACTATCAGCAACCAAACATTGTTAAAGCATCGCATCTTTATTTTGCTGTATTCGATATAAAGCTGTAAAACATGAGTAACGCAGGTGAGCGAACGTTTTAAAATAAGTATACGAAAATGAAGAAGTGTTATCGTAAATCCTGATGAGATGGGTTTTATGTGTTCCCCTTCCGGCACATCCACCACAATATCAGCTGTGCTGCGCCGGAAGTCGTGCGTCATCACCTGGTTTTCGGAGGGAATCCTGCTTTGTTCTCCAGAACTGCAGAAGTTTCATTGTGTAACTAAATAATATAAATTAAAAGTAGTTATTAAATACTATAATGTTCCTATTTGGTTCGGATTAGAACAATGACTATTTTTTCACCACTAATTCCTAAGTAAATGCTATACAATTTTCTGATTAATTTATATTATCAAACAAATTAATAGTGATTTAATAATACATTTAACTAATATGTTTAAATAAAAAGTAACGTCCTTATAAGAGCGCGTTCTGAATGATTGTAAAACTTTGTAGGAATGAGCTTTGACTCTATTCCTACCTTTCACTCATCATTCAGAAGATTAGTAAAAAATAAAAAAACAAGTTACAGTAATTCGATGGTGATGTTCACTCAAAGAAATTACTCTCAAATGGCGACGCCCTTTTGCAAGTCTTGAATCTCATGACCATTACCCTGGTTTATCTTCAGATCTTCTAGACCCGTGATGTTGAGTTTAATTACTACCACCCCACCTGTAAGGATGCTATCCAAAGACCACAGAATAGAATAAAGAGTCATGTACTTGATGATATATGTATTCATGATACAATACAATCAGTCATGTGCTTTATCAGGCAGTCCAGGAAGATGTACGACGGACAAAGATGGCGGACGAGTGCATCACTTTCAATAATTTTGGTGAATTAGATGTGTTTTCTATTGAATTCCATGTTCGATAACCATTATTCATCGAATAATTATTACAATTTTGTTAAATGGTTAGTTTAAAATAATTTGGCATTACATTTTGTTAATATTGATTATTATTTTTCAGAAAAATAGCCACCCACGAAAAGTTTATAATAATATTTGAGATATTGAAATTGAATAACAATATATCTTATAGTTTCGAAGATAGTTCTCTTAAAAATATTCCTATACAATTTCTTTTTTCGTTTTTAGCGAATTTCCCCTATAGGGAAGAAGCTATTATCGTAGGTCGCATGGTAAGACTTAAGCCCGACACCATGATAACTTTTCGTTTGGAGGTCCCCAGATGCCAAAAACAATATTCGTTCAAATTTAGATATATATATATATATATATATATGTCCGTTACCGCGATAACTTTTGAAAGAAACACCCGATTTTGATGAAATTTGGCACAAATGTGGAGAGTAGCATTTACGACTTTAAGTTCGAAAACCAGATTGATCGCACTATGGGAAGGGGGTTTACAATTTTCCAAAAATCGGTTTTTTGCAAATTTGACCCCAAAATGTTAAAAACACTCAATTTTGGTTACAACCATTTTATAGAGCTTACAAAAACAAATAAATTAGTATCTTGAATCATTAACCTAGGTTTAGTCATTGCGGAGAAAATCCCAAAAAACGTGTCCCATGTTAATCTTATGGGGAAAAGGTTTTTAGATTTTTCTCAGATAGTTTTACTAAAAACTTCACATTTCTGTTTATTAATGTGTTTAGCTTAACAAAACAAACATTTTGGTGTTTTAATCGTTGTTCTACGTCCAACCGTTGCAGAGATATTCAAAGTGCTAAACACAGTACGTTGTCCAATGTAATCCTTATGGAGAATAAATAAAATTTTATATCTTGATTATTTTTGAATGTATATTGATGAAACTTGGTATGTGGCTTCAACTAGTTGTGGTATATTGATTTTAAAACAAAAAAATAGTTTTTTATTGATAGTTCCCGTAGCAGCAAACCTGCATACTCGGCCCCCATGTTATTCATATGGAGAATAAGTAAAGTTGTATATCTCCCTTAATTATGAACCTAAATTAATAAGACTTGGTATATAGCTTAACATGGTTCAGTTATATTGATAATTGCAAAAAAAAATTACTTATCTTCCTCGTTGGAGCAAACCTGCTTCCTCAACCCTAATGTTATTCTTATGGAGAATAAACAAAATGCTATATATCACTTATTTATAGATGTATTTTTGTGAAACTTGGTAAGTAGCTCTATGTAGTAGTGAGTCACATATATATGCATTGGAAATTCGCTGAGTACGCAGGTTTGCTGCGACGGGGTATTAGTATACTACGTCTTATGACTAATAGTATTTCAATTCAGTGTTTTTTCACATATTCATCTGTTAAAATTAAGAAAATAATAATTAGAAATGTAATGAAATTATGTAAAATTATCAACACAGGCCTAATTATTAGCTTTAATTTACAGTTGAGAAATTAAGACGATGGGACCGTGTATTAGGTAGGGGCCGTTAGCGTAGAACACTAAGCTCAGACTAAACCCATATTATGTAAACGGCTTCTAAGGGACGCCCGAGATTTATTTAGAAGCAGGCAGAAACTAACAACATAAGACGTGTTTTATATGAGATTTATCTTAAAACCTGGATTATATAAGGACAACCGTGTAGAGGATAACAACATCGGTGGCAATTTTATCAAGAAAGTTGCCCACAAATTAATTCATTTAAAGCTTAGTTAACCACTGTGAAGTATATTTGGTTGGAGATCAAGTAAAATCCGCTATTCCAGCATGATACAGGAAATGTGTTAATTGCTTGCCATTGATCTCCAGTAACATTATTATATATGATTTTTGAGTATTCGGATGAAAGATGTTTTAACAACCATTGAAAAAATTAAAGGTTATTACTGTTGCCTTGCTTTAGTAAGAACAGCAACATCATATCTTGTCAGCAACTAAATATATTGATTTAAATAAATGCAATACAAATATCACACATGTCATATTATATTAACTGCAACTTTTTCGAATGAAAAATACTATTACTAACAATTTTACATTTTCAGTCAATGACCCTGCTTCATTGTCAGTATGTACAAGGGATAACATAGAGAATTGCCTAAATTAAAGGATAATTATTCGAATTAGAGGTTTAACATTATTATCAATAGTTTTCAAACAAATAATATTGATGTTAATTTTTATTTTTACGTTTTATGTGATGTTTATTTAGACCTGCTCAGTAACCAAATAGTAATACAATATCACATATTTTGCGTGATATGCAATGACGAATTATAAGAAAAAGTGTAAATCACTTATGGACAACGATAAATTATACACACTATTTACTTCTTCTCATTTTTCTAAATAAAAGTGAATTGTATGGAACCTGTATATTTCTGTTTCGGTGTACAGTATTTCTTATGAGACCGGTGTTGTCATCTAAAAGATAAATAACACTTCCAGAGGAAGCTTCCTCACATCATAACTCTCCACATTGTTCACGTAGGGCGTCCCATTCCAAGCATTAGTCTTGTCTTGCATATCATTGTCTATGTGGAACACAGATATATAGGTGCTGCTTTTAATACAAATATAATATACCATTAATTTATTTATGATGTTAAAGTAACCACGTAAACATGAGGAAATAAAATGATGTTTAAAAAAGTATAAAAAAGTATAACTGATTTCATGCAACTTTGGTGGATATTGAGTATATGTATTAGACTGTGTTCGTTTCTTCAAGTTTAGTAATTTATCAACAACAGATGCATTATTACTAAATTGTTTTCTAAATCAACGATGATTTACATACTCAAGCAATAAATAATATTCTACTCTATATCTCGGTGTTTCACGGCATGTTGGATAGAAGTATTGGATATTTCACGGACCATTGACCTCAAAGGACTTCCGGTTACACGTCACGATGAAAAACGAGGCTTGAAACTTCGGCTGTGGAAATGAACGACCTGAATATAAAATATACAAATCTATTTGTTTGGTTTGAAAATAAGTATTTTTTATGAATTATTCAATCTACATGAGGACTTCGTAGACAGACAAAATAAAACAAGTGAGCAGCATGTTTTTGCTTGTTTTATGTATTAGCTTTTACATATTTGTCTTATAAACGTAAAATTAACTACTTTGCAATTTATAAAGCTAAGCATTCAATTAACTTTTACGTAATACATTTACCGTATGATACTTATGGCGTATTAAAGTAATATAAATTACTGAATTTTTTTGTTCATACCAAAGAAAATAACACAACAAATTAAAACGAAATTTAACTGGACAAAAAGGGACTAGTTTTAGATTAAAAACTTTGAAATATTAAATACAGAACCAACCACTTGGGCCTTCTGGCGTGAGCTATGTGTAAATTATAAAAATTATAATAAATGACAATTAAACAATAATGAATCAATGGAAAACATTTTATGGCAGAATAAAAAAATATATGGAGTGTAGACAAAATTAGCGAAGCCTTGCTGGAAAGCAAGTAATGTTTTACTAAATTTGTATTCTTAAAGCCACCGGATAAATACAGAAACGTGTTAAAGTTAGAGTTTTTTTTAAAATTTGTTATCTGCATTGATGCTTCGGAATTGATTAATCACGGTAATTGGATTTCCTACAGCGAAATAAAATACATTTGAGATTGTAGTCTACAATCTTAAAGTTAAATTAAGGGCATTTTCATGCGTTAGTACCTTTGTTCAGCAAATTTGTATTTCTCTGGTAAAACGTAATGACCCAACAGGAATGTTCATGGAGGGCATCTTACATAGCTTGAAATGGAATGTAATTTAAACAGTGTTTTGTAGAGTGCAAAGAATGCCATTAAATAGAACTTCATTGCGGAAACACAATTACTAGCAGAAAAATTAGAAAAAATTAAATATAATGTTATTAAACTTTTAAACAGGCACTTGAGAACTCTACATAATATTGCGACAATTCACTTTAAGTACTCAAATAGATTATGAAATATAATTTGTGACATAAAATTATTATTTTATATTTTATAACCTTCAAAACAATACCAATATTTGTGGACTACATGGAATAACAATTATGAATGTATGTTCTCTAAAATACGTCAAACTCAAAGATTATATTGTGTACCTATGAGTGTTATATTAAATTTATGGTTAGAACCAATCTGGTTGATTTGTAATAGACTTATTTTTAATTTGTGGTCTCAAAACCTAATGGTTACAATATGGGCTTCTACATTACCGATTTTGACGAATATCAGCAGAGCCAAACATTTTAAAGAACAATGAGACGGATGTAAATATGGGTAAGTGTGGTATTTTACAATAACTATGACATTAAAATCATTATAAAGACGTTTTTTCAATATTTTTTTCGTGTGAATGCTAAAGAAAAATAGTACTGCAGATTTTTCAGTAGTTAAACAAATTTTAGAATAGCCAGCCAATTTTAGTTGTTTACCAATTATAGCGTACGGAGCAGAACATTTATTTTATTCTACTTTGAATTATTAATCAACAACTTTTTTTCAATAACGCGTCAATCTAGCGAATGATTCTTATCCATCACTAATACTCCATTAGTAGTTTAGAGACCGAGTGATGGATGCGATAACTCCTGGGATTGCACATACACACACATGCAAAATCAACTTTGCAGATAGACCTGTACTTTTTGCAACATGCAAAGGTCATACAGTAGTGGTAGAACTGTAATCAACTACCTAGGGTTAAATGGTAGCAGTATTTCACTATGAAAAAAATATATCTTATATTATACAAAAATGTATGCAGACTGCAATTTGTTTTCTTGTTCAGTCGGCTGACGTCATCGATAGGTTTTAGCAGCGCGGCACGTTGCTACAAACGTATTCTATGTATCCTATGTACGTATTAAGCCTCAAACACCACATTCTTGCTGATTTTCAGGTCTCACGTCAGTCTCTTGGCTCTCAGAAAAATATTCTGTAAAATTATTTGTACCGTTTAGATTCATCATTATAAAATATCTTCTAAAACATAAGAAGTTCGTCAGAAGTAAAATGAACATGTACACATTACAAAGCGGAGTGTATTAAATTACTATACTTTTAAGACATAGGAAACAGTATGACCTTTAGATTTAATATTGTTAGTGAATTTCCTTTGGAAAGTGAACTATTAGCATGACCCGCACGGTGAAATTTAAGCCCGGGACCACCATAGAAGTTCCTACCTTAACCCCCTGAACACGTTTTGGGGGGTCGTTCAAAATTGTATAAATATATATATATATATATATATATATATATATATATATATATATATATATATATATATATATATATGTGTATGCACTGTAGCGGTCGCATTTTTTGTCCGATTTACTTCAAATTTGGTAGGGACGTTTCTTTCTGTAATCAGTTGGACAATTTAGTTGGGCAAAACAATCGAAAAAATTTAAACCCCTTTTTTGGGGATTAATTTTTCAAATTTTGAGTTTTTGGGCCCAAAAAAGGGTCATAAAAACCCCGGATGTAAAATTAATCCATGTATAAAAATGGGAATTAGTGAGGCGAAACTTTTAAGCGCTCTCCCGTCATTCTAGCATAAATATTAACCAAGTTATAGATGGAAATGTGTATTGATCATACACAGTACGTTGTCTTATGGGGGTTTTACATTACAAAAACCTGTTATTCAATTGTTGGTGTACTTTTATCATCCCCAGCAAATTCACGACTACTTTAAACCCAGACTGGACATTCTCCTAACCTTATAATGCACAAAATTGTATTCCCAGCATTGCAGGTAAATGAAACCAGGAGCATTAGAACAGCCAAAAAAACAATGTTTTCAGATTTCCATAGCAATTGGAATAAATGTATGTTTTACACTGATTTTGAGTTTTAAACGATTTTTATGTGGAAATTCACTTTCCTCACGTCAGCGTGCTGCGTGCGAACTCGTTTTTTTATTAGTTTCGTCAGTTTGCTTCAAGCCATAGTGGAAAACGTATGCTTTAGCATAATAAAACGTACAATTGAAACTAAAATTGATTCTTGAAAACGGATATGACTAACACATATTGTAAATTAACCAGTGTCAGTAAAGGATTGAAATAAAATAAAAACGAGTTTGCACGCAGCACGCTGACGTGAGGGAAGTTAATTTCCACATAACAACTTTTAAAACTCAAAATCAGTGTAAAAACATACATTTGTCCATTTTTTATTGAGATCTGAAAACATTGATTTTTGGGCTGTTCTGATACTCCTGGTTTCATTAACTTGCAAAGCTGGGAATACAATTTTGTGCATTATAAGGTTAGGAGAAGGTCCAGACAGGCTTGAAAGTAGGCGTGAGGTTGCTGGGGGTAATAAAAGTACTCTAACAAAGGAATAACAGGCTTTTCTAGTGTAAAACCCCCATAAGACAACGTACTGTGTTTAGCCGATACACATTTTCTTTAATAACTCGGTAAATATTTATGCTAGAATGACCAGAGAGGGCTTAAAACTTTCGCCTCTCTAATTCCCATCTTTTTACATGCATTAATTTTACATCTGGGGCTTTTCGCACCCTTTTTGAGCCCAAAACCCGAAATTTGAAAGATTAATCCCCAAAAAAGGGGTTTAGAGTTTTCCGATTGTTTTGCCCAACGAACTTGTCCAACAGATTATAGAAAGGAACGTCCCTACCAAATTTGAAGTAAATTGGACAAAAAATGCGACCGCTAGAGTGCAAACACATATATATATATATATATATATATATATATATATATATATACAATTTTGAACGACCCCCCAAAATGTGTTCAGGGGGTCACGTTAGGAACTTCTATGGTGGTCCCGGGATTAAGTTTCACCGTGCGGGTCATGCTAATAGTTCACTTTCCAAAGGAAATTCACTAATAATTAATTAAGTATTTCATTTACCAGGTGGCCAATTGTTTTTAGGGGTCGTTTAATAAAACTAATCTTATCCGTAGCTTGAACGGTCATCTTATAAGGTGACATTTTGTAAACCCTAAATAACATACAAAACATGGTATAGATTATTATTTACTACTTAAATTTATTAAACCATAGTTAAATTTAATGTGCAAACGCGCTTGAAATTATGATTAAATACGTGATAAAAACGTGATTTTTTGTTTTATCTTCCAAGTAGGGGGTATGCTTAGGAGTTGGTAAAAGTAATGCCAAAAATCCTTGCACGATTATACTATGAATTATTAAATACGATATAAAAAACACGGTAATTCTTTTGTTTAAACATCAAACCACTTCAAGGCTCACATTTAAATTGTTCAAAGAACTAATTTATTCTAATTTATCTGTGTAGTTCAACACCAACTAGCTCAACAACTGTAATTTTCAATCTATATTGTAATTTAGTACGACCATTCTAGAACATCTGATTTTTTATTTATAAATAGCACATTTCTCCTATAACTGATTGATGTCAGTAAAGTCTGAAACATATACATATACATATACACTATCACACTGCAGGCGAGCGATCGTAGGGTATGAGGGAGTTGCCGCTCCGATTGTTGTAGTCCTAGTAGACTCAGCCCCCGGCTAAACACTCATAATTATTGCAATTACGCTACCTAGCTTAACTTAGTTATATTGCAGTCAATTGCCACGGTTAGCTGGTTGTGTGTATTAATATTAGGACGAAAAACTAAGTTGTATATATAATAACTGTCAGTTTAAGTTATCATCCGGTACAATACAATTTGATTTCGGTGAGATGAAAATTGATACTTCGATTGAGCGATGCCCCGGGGCTTTGAAATGTAAAAAGCCTATCTTGTCTTCGGATTTTTAACTATCTGCCTTGCAAATATCAGGACTTTATGTGTTCATACATTTTGGCTTTAACATTTAAGTAGGATTATAATTTTGATTTTTTTCTCCTTTATTAAATTTTCCAACCTAATTATCCTGTGCCTCTCCCACACACATTTCATTTGCCTCCCTGTGTTCATTTGCGATCACATTCAATACAGCCAAATTTTGTTTTACGAGAACGAAAATAATTTTCTTAAACATCTGTACACACTAACCATTTCCTGCAGCTTGTCTAAAAATGGCATATCTACTTAATGTGACAAAAAATGGTCAATCTTAATCATTATTCATACTCCTTTGGAAATAATGTATGTTGCATTGTTGCAATTGTATGATTTCGCCTAAAATTTGGAATCATATTTGAACTAAAAAGTTTGTTTTTATTCTTTTAATTTGATTTTTATTCCTCTTTTATCCATTTTCTACTTGTGAAGCCCAAAGTTCAATTCCTCCAAATGTTGTATAAAGTCATCTGAGTAATCATTCTACTATTTAGTAACTATGGAAGTAAATATAGAAGATAATTTATTAATGTTTGTATTTGTATTTCAATTGGTATGAATAATATTACATTATATTTGTCTCAAATACTTAGACTCTTTTACTATTCAATGAGCAAGGTACTCCTCTAAGGTTGATGTTTCTTGAATGGTATAAAAGTCCTTGTATCTTGAGGGTCCCATAAGGGTGTGATAATACGTTTAAACACTACGAGCATGAACTCTAATATAGGTTGGATCAATAGTTTAATTACATATGATAATTACATTGATGAAATATTAGTTAGTTGTAAACTAATTTAATTACTTTGAACACTCCAAAGATTAAATAAACTAAACTCTTGAGCTTGAAAATTTGTTTATTATATTTACTTTGTAATAAACTGTGAGGTAATTAATTGCCTCAGAATACCGCAAAATTAGATTTTTTGTTTAGTTTTATTTAACTTGTTACGTTTTCAATTATTTTTACGTTGTTAAGTTTTGGAACTCCATTATTGTTGATTGTTTCTCATTTTCTATGTTATAATGCCCATACTATATCATCGCAATCTTGTATTGTTGTCAACCGTAAGTTTAACTTGGTACGTAGTTTCTCTTGTACCGTAAAAAAAAAAAATAAAAGACACGCTTATTCACAGCTTATATAAAACTAGTTGTCCTGTTGCTCGAATCTGAGTAATAAATATTGTGCTACCGTTCCAAAGCCAACATGGCCTACTGATTAATTGTGTTTAATCTTTCCAGCTGATTCCTTAAAACTTATAGTTATTTCCCAATGTTAAGCTTATGGGAAAAAATTCAACTTTAAGGGGCCCCAGGGCCTCACTCACAAATTATTTCTTTATGAAAAATGTTTCCCGCATAACTTCACGTTAGGCTCTTTCCAGTGACACCAAAAACATGAAAATCGGTTCATTAGTTTAGGAGGAGTGATTGTCACAAAAAACCTGCTCGCCTATTAAATAAGTATAGATATAAAATAAATATTATAATAGAACTTGTATCTTCATGACCAATAAATTTAAATGTTTCTTGTGTACCTAATCACACAACTTTATAACATCATACGCATATTATACATCAACATGTATTATATTGTGTCATTATTTTAAAATTTTTACAAACACAAATTCTAAGAGATTAGTTAAAATATATTTTTAAACCTCTTTTTCAATGTGTTAAGTTGTGAATTCTGTATGTGTTAAGAAGTGTTAAGATATGATGGAATTCGCTTTATAAAAATTGATTTTATATTATACTATGATAGAAAAATGGATCTAAAAAATATTTTAATATTAAAAATTACCGTTCAACAAAACGACTTGCTCAGTAATCTATAATCATAATTAAAAGATTATTTTATATTGAGGGTTCAATTTTCGTAATACATGATTATGACGAATCAATTAAACCCTTATAACTACAGTCATATAAAACAATAGGGTTATTCTTATAAATTTAGTTCTCAACCAGCATAAACCAGGAAAAAATCAACTAAAGCATAAATAAAACTGCTAAGAAATAAGCCATCGCAATTAAACGACTGTCAGATTGTTGCTTGTTAACTTAATTGCTTCTTGACCCAATTTAACAAACAAATTCCTGTCTTCCCTTCACTTAAGCCCTCAAGCCTCATCATCAGTTAGTTTTGAATCTTCCTATTTCCTTTTAAATATAAATTTTAAATAAGTTGTTTAAATATATAATTTTAATAAGAATCAAACTATAGCTGGCCTTGGTCACTTGATTGGTATGGAGATAGATTGTATAGTTAAAAAAAACTAGGTACAACAAGTTATTTTAGAAAACATTGAATTTATTCCAAACAATTCTTCTTGTGTTGAATAAGTATATTATTATTTTCTTCCATGTTTTAAAATGTTCTAAATTGTTTACCACAGATTCTATTATCTAAAATATAAACATATCTAAGTCCACACGCATATACCTATTTTTATAAAATCAAAGGAAATACATTTTAGATGTTTATTTTGGGTATTTCGGAATCAGTCGGTCTTAGTTAGTAAGAAGGCTACACAAAACATCTCACCCATTCTACACTCATCACTCATTAATTTTCGCCTTAAAATACGCCTAGGTTGCGTCGGTGTCTTAGAGAGATATTAAAAATATTTGAAAATCACTCACCTTCTAGGGTTCAAATAGAATACGCATTATAAAATGAGTATTTGATTTTACCTTTTGGAATAATGGTAGAATGATAACAAGATTATGTTTCACTATTTAGATGTTAGAGTCTTGCTAGCTTAACTAGCACACAGATTGTAATTTTAATTACCTGGTAACGGCTCCAAAACAAGCTCAAGTAAAGTTTGTCAACATTTTTCCTACATTTCTGTAAAATTGAATAATAGTCTTTCTGGGTTTAATTAAGTAATAGTTGATCTTATTATCATATTAAGTTAACTTTAACTCTGGCTTTTTTCACTTTTTAATTTGTAAAATTAACATATAAACAAGAAACAACAAAACAAACATACTATAAAACGTTGTGATTACAGGCTAACCTAGCTTCAATTTTGATTGTGATGAAACCATTGTATGAATTAACGGATTTTATGTTTGAGGGCAGTTTATTAAAACCAAATGATTTGAAAATTACTCGTTTTGCATATTTTTCACAAAAGCAATGAAATATTGTTTTAAGCCAAGGGATATCCGATTAACATTCTTGATATTCTGTAAGTGTACAATACCTGTAAACATGAGGTATCTAATAAGGTAGTTAAAATAGTCTTCTAGAGGTTAGGCCGAACTTTTGAATCCGAGAAAGATTAAATTCGTTTTAAATTTGTTCAATTGTGGTTTAGTTTAGTCATATTTTTAACCTAATATTACTCTAAACATGAAACCTAATCTTGAGGCAATTAACCTTCCCACAAAATGTAACGAGAGATATGTACGTTGAATTTAGTTTAGTTTGGCTGTTAGGGGTCGGGTCAAATTTACTTTACGTTGATTTGATCAAGCACGGGATTCAAAACACGGGTATCATTTTCAAACACGATAAATATTACCTAAGTCCTTTGATTTGTTTACGGAAAAGTATTATAAAGTTGTTTTATAACTTTTAAGAAAATCCTCTTATTCTAAACTTAATAAATTAATATTTTGTTAAGTCAGAACATAATTTGCTGAAGCTTTTAACAACACGCTTTTACGTTCATCAAATTTATTTTTTTATTTATGTAATCTAGATATATGATAACTAATTCAGGATTATAAATTCTGATTTTATATACCGATGAATTAATATGACACGAGCACGAAGCAAACGAAGTATTTTACCTACACAAATTGTATACTACGGTTCGTAAAAAACAAATCAATAAAGCACTGCTTAGTAATATGAATTTGATTTTTGTTAATATTCACTATTCTAATGACGCTGTTTATAAAATTATTACATGAGTATATACTCTATAATTACCACGCCCTAATTAACAAAACATAAAACATGGCTGCTAAACAAGCAATATCACGGCTGCCAACGTCATGATTTCCCCTGAGAAATTCCCCCATCATGTTTAGATATGTTTGACTCAATGACTGTCTGAGTATAGAGTAATTTATGCACTAAATTTATTTTGATCTCAACGGATTGAAAATTATTGCTATATTTTATTTCAGGCTTTAGAGTAGTTGGGAAGCCCGTGGGGGAAAAATATTTTACACACACTTAATAATATGTTATGCTTTTACAGCTGTCCAATCGATAATTACTCAGAAGTTTCAGGGAGCAAAATGATTTAATGTAACATGACAAATTGCTCATAGAAAAATATTGTTCTAAAAGAATTCTTTGGTAAAACGATACCGAAATTCACTAATAACAACTAATAAAGTATACTATCCAACGCAATTAAAGTCCACGTGGAATGTTATTCTCGACATTTTCAATAGAGGAGAAAACAAAACGTTTCCTAGCGCTTAGGTCAGCGATCTGGAGATATGTTATACGATGTAAATTTGTTAGTAAACAAAAGTTTATTAAAATGACTAGAAATATTTTCATGTTTGGCTAAAAAAATAGTGATGTGTTTCATAAGGTTAATGAACTGAGGAAGGGTTTTGACGTTAAACTGAATGTAAGAATTTCGAAAATCGAAATTACGTTATGATCATTAACGAAGGCAATTTTAGAACATTCTCAATGGGAGAGCACACCAGCCAATTAGTAATAAATAGTTTTCATTTTGAACTGTAGTTATTTTTACTAAATATCCTTACGCGTTATTAATGTTAAATACGTTTCTGCTTCCATGGTCCATCTGATCTTGGAACATGGAAAGAGTTTATGATAAAGTATATTATAAAATTGCTATTTCGTATCAATGTTGAAATGGATAATGCATGAGGCGTATTGTGCCAGCGTTTGAATCCAACAGTAAGTCTCCTTTGTTATGCAGAGATTAAACGCTAAATCTCCAGCCTAATTGCTTGGCTACAATTGTCATTAAGGAGGCTTTGAAGTTATAGCTATTAATTTTTTTTCTCAAGATTCCCAGAAAATGTCTTTCTTCATAAAAAAATTTAAATAAATTTTAAATATAATTCACTTATCACCATTCAAATTCTCAAAAAACTAAATAGTTTAGTATTTTAAATTATTATCCTACGATTATTGGTTGCGGAGAAAATTTAAAATTTTTATTTAGCGGAAAACGCAGTACGTTGTCCAATGTTATTCTTATGGGGTATAAAACGATTACCATTTATCTCTTGATTACTGATGAATTTCATTACAACTTGATACATTACGACTGTATGATTAAGTTAGCATTGACCAACAAAGGACAAAATATGTTGCCCCTTAATTCCGGGGGGGGGGGGGGGGGTTGAGGGGGCACTTCCCTCTTAAAACTATCATGTGGGCTGTATCAAAGGATTTAGAATTGCCTCCAATAAAAAGGATTTGGGTAGATATTTCTGAAAACAAGTTTTAATAAGATTTTATGTAAATTTTACCGTAATTTATGTTCTATATATAGTAAATTCAAAATAATTGTTTCATTAAAGTTGGGCTAAAAGGAAGAAAGTATGTGTCAGTTTCTTGATATCGTTTATTAGTTTTATATTTATGACTCGACAGTAAATGTACATCTCGAATAAAATTATGTTATTTTATATTGTAATCAAATATGAGGATTTTAGTTTTTAACCTAACTTAATTATGTATTGTCTATTAGTCTTGTAAACGTATACAGTAGTTATTTATTTACGATATACATAAGAAAATGCATGCAAGAGTGTTGGAAATAACCCAATGTTACTGTTGATTTATTATATCAAAAATAACGAGTTCGCACGCAGCACGCTGACGTAAGGGAAGTGAATTTCCACATAAAAAACTATATAAACTAAAAATCAGTTAAAAACATACATTTATTCCAATTTTTATGCAAATCTGAAAATACTGATTTTTTGGCTGTTCTGATGCTACTGGTTCTATTTACATGCAATGCTGGGAATAACATTTTGCGCATTATAAGGTTAGGAGAAGGTCTAGTCAGGCTTTAAAGTAGGCGTGAGGTTGTTGGGGATGGTAAAAGTACACCAAAAAATGAATAATAGGCTTTGCTAATGTAAAACCCCCATAAGACAACGTACTGTGTTTGGTCGATACACATTTTCTTTAATAACTCGGTAAATATTTATGCTAGAATGACGAGAGAGGGCTTAAACGTTTCGCCACACTAATTCCCACCTTTTTACATTCGTTAATTTTACATCCGGGGCTTTTCTCACCATTTTTATCTCTTAAAACTTGAAATTTTAAAGATTAATCCCCAAAAAAGGTATTAGAGTTTTCCGATTGTTTTGCCTAGCGAACTTGTCCAACAGATTTTAGAAAGGAACATCCCTACCAAATTTGAAGTAAATCGGACAAAAAATGCGACCGCTAGAGTGCATACACATATATATATATATATATATATATATATATATATATGTCTATATAAATATATATATATATATACAATTTTGAACGACCCCCCAAAACGTGTTCAGGTTGTCACGCTAGGAACTTCTATGGTGGTCCCGGGCTTAAGTTTCACCGTGCGGGTCATACTAATAGTTCACTTTCCAAAGGAAATTCACTAATAAACATAACGTATGTAACTTAAATATCTATTAGCTTTGGCCCTAACCATTGGAGGTTAATTATTGGTAGTCAGTGCTCTTGGTAATTTGGCTTTGCCAATAAGTAATTAATGTACAGTTAGGTCTTATTTCTTTTATATATTTAATGTGTATGAAGTTTTGGTTTGATTGGTTATAATAATAAACCAATGGTAACCTTAAATACTTTGAAACCGCATGCTCTGACTGACTGATTTCAGATCTAATTTCTCTCCAAGATTTGTATCACTCCTTCAGTATATTTAATATATTCTGTACTACTTCCGACATCAAAGATTAGGAAAGTGATAGTTTTATTATAGTTTAAATAGATAGAAAGAACACATTTCAAGTAAAGCAAATCATAACAATTGAGAACACTTTAAATATAAACAACCGTGCGAGTTTTGGATTGCGATGTCTGCATGTATACCATTACGAGATTCTTTATTTAACTGGAGCAATTATATTTATCTTCATTTACCTTGATATTTCATACCTTGATATTTGTATCCATTTAAACATAATGTTTAAGCTAGTCCCCAGTGTGTCTGAGGAGCGAGTTGAACTAATAAGTATAATTATTCTTTTAAACTGATGGTTAAGTTATAAAAAATACTATTTTAGCCCCAACCACTAAATAGTTTGAATTAGATTAAAGCGTTAAGTAATTTTATTGTATAATGACAATAAATAAACGGAGCTATTGGGAGTGTGGTTGGTGTAAAAGAACTCAACTAATGTAATTTATATAAAGATTCATAATAAGTTGACTTTGTTGAAAATATTTCTAGCTCTGTAAAGGATCAGAAAATCAAGAGGAAACATATTTCCTAGAACAGACAAAAAACTGTATTTTAAAACGCATCATATTTCGTTAAAATACAACTAACAGCTTGGCCTTGTAATTATACATATTTTCCTGAAAACAACTAAACGATTCCTTCTAGCTATAAATCAGTTATAAACAACGATGATTAAGTATTAAACAAAATTTTAACTACTAATAAGAAATTAACTTACTAAATCGTGTTTTGTACGTTATTTTATTTAGTCATTGGTATGGTTTGGGGTTGAACATTATAAATTTCAGTCTAATTAAAGCACAGTCTTAGTCAATATGGTGTGAATAATTTATTCATTGATGAGTCTCAGGGGAGACAATGCCGATTATTGCACTGAGACCTGAATTTTAACTCTTTACATTGATTATACCGGTAGAGATATCATCAAGGATATCATCATCTTCTGATGTTACATTCTTCAGCTAGTTTATTTTGGCTACTTTTATTATTTCGTTCATTCATTCATCTGTTTAGATATTTTTTATTTTTTGCCATCACTTGATGTTACAATAGGACATGATATTTTAAATGTTAACATATATATTCAAATGTTTAACCAATTGTATTTAAATAGTATTGTACTTTGATTATAGTCCATTAAACTGACTGAAGTATTACTCAAAATTAAATAACTATAGATTCTAAGTATTTATCTTCCTGGAATTTAAGTTATTTTCAACTTGGCTTTTCGGGTGAGAACATTAGACTAGCCAATGAATAGAATGTTTAAAATTAGAGAATTTAACCACAATTCTTCATTAACCAGTGTTTTTTTCAGTTTGCCATAATTTTGAGCTATTTGCTAATAAAAAAGATTGCACTCGTTTTTAATAAATTTATATTACCACACATCACCACATTATTTTCAATAATAAATTAATTTCTTTGTAGTTTACACAATAAGTAAATCTATTCAATGATAAACTTGTTTTTCGCATAATTAAAACCAGGCAAAGTTTAAAAAAGTCCGCACGCAGCACGCTGACGTGAGGGAATTGAATATTCACATTAAAACCTTAAAAAATCTAATAAAGGGAATAAAATAAGACTGGTAACTTTTTTGGAAAGTATAAAATTTTTAATTTTTGGCTGTTCTTATGCTCCTGGTTGTACTTAAATTCACTTTTAGGATTGCAATGTTGTACATTATAAGGTTAGGAGGAGGTATAGTCAGGATAACAAGTTGGTATAGGGGTATTGGGGGTGATAAAACTACATCAAGATATGAAAAACAGTCTTTTCCAGTGTAAAATCCCTATAAGACAACGTACTGTGTTAAGATAATTAACATGTTCTTTAATAACTCGGTAAATACTTGAGCTAGAATGATGAGAGACGGCTTAAAAGTTTTTCCTCATTAGCTTCCATCATTCTAGATGCAGTAGTTTTACATCCGGGGCTTTTCTGGCCCTTTTTGGGTCCAAAAACTCAAAGTTAGAAAACTTAAAATCCCCAAAAAGGGGGTTAGAGTTTTCCGATTGTTTTGTCCAACAAACTTGTCCAACTGATTATAGAAAGGAATGCCCCTACCAAATTTGAGGTAAATCGGACAAAAATTGCGACCGCTATAGTGGGAACACTATACTATATATATATATAAGGGAACTTTATATATATATATATATATATATATATATATATATATATATATAAAGTTTTTAGCGACCCCTCAAAACGTGTTCAGGGGGTCACGTTACGAACTTCAGGGGGTCCCGGGCTAAAGTCTCACCGTGCGGGTTTTGCTAATAGTTCACTTTTCCAAAGGAAATTCACTAATAAACAAAATCAATATGTGTTATAGTTCAACGATAAAGGTACGAGGTGAATCATTTTCTTGTCTAGTGAATACGGAAGTAAATGTCCGATAAAACTTTCCGTGTCAAGCTATAAGAGTCTTACCTTCCCTGGTTATTGGAAAGTAAAGCCGGATCATTTACCAGTCGACCGCATAACGCTAAAGTTTTCCTATAGCGGTTTTCCTGGATAAATTGATTTGTGGTAGGCATAAATAACCTTTCTGTACCTTTCGTAATACACTAAATCTACTTGATTTTGTTTCCTTGTACTAATATATATTACTTAACTGTTTAGTATTATTTTTATTATTTTATACTTATCGATGGAAATATACAAGTTGTTACAAATATATACTTTTTTTATTGCATTGCGATTCCCAAATTCAAGGGGTTTGTTACTTTTCCACACCAGCTCGGTAATTTGAAACTTTCAACAGTCAATATATGTTGTAATCAACTGTTTGTATATAATCGTATAAACAATATTTCTACTAAAATAGTTTATTTATATTTGCGATTAATCTTCAAAGTATCTTTGATGTGTGATTTATAAATCGGCATTAAAACAATTAATTTATTATCAGTTTCCAAAGTGTTCCAAAAGAAGCGAATCAAAAGAACAATAACTACTTTGGCAGGAAAACTCAAAACAACAGTTGCAGTACAATCACCAAGGACTGATTTTTTTGGCAATAAATATCGGCCAAAAACCCGGCTCGTGTTTCATTCGCTGTATTTTATAATTTATCTTCATCAAAATGTTTATTTTTTATTTGTTTAGCTTTCTTGGATGAGTTTTTAGTTTGTCTAGAAACAATAATCTGGTTTTTAAAAATTAGGTAGCTTCGAACAACTTATTACTTTTCTAAAATAATTTATTGTTTAAGAAATAATATCTTCTCTCAATTTGTGAACTAAAAAATATAGAGTGAAGATAATATAACGTAAACGATGTACACATATAAATCATAACACATTGACGTATAGATAACCTTTCTAACTAGTAATAAAATAATCAAGTCACCGTTAGTAACATCAAATAATTTGGTTTTATTTTGGAGTAACCAAGACGAAAAAATATAAAGAAAGATCATAAATCTAATTAATTTAATAAAACATTTACATAAAGAACATTATTAAAATCCGACGCCCAGGCCTAGTTGACATTCTGTTGAAATACTTATATAAAAGTATTCGTTTGTTAACAAATGAGTTAATAATGTATACTTATCAAAAAATATAACAGTAAATATAATTTACAAAAACGCAATTGTCATTCTATTTGTATTCAACAGCGTAATTAAATTAAATCTATTCTACACTGAAATAAATTATGGTTTGTTACCTGTATAAGAATGATACGGTTTATATACATATATCACTAAATATAAGCACTATAATTTGTATTGTATGTAATATATCCCATTAAATTCATCCACTTAGTATTTCCCACATTAAATTAAAACAGTACAAACTCATGATTAAAGAATTACGATAAGGAGTTGCGTGTTGTAGAGGAGAAACGTTTTGTTAAGGGCTTGGGTCAATAAAAGAGGCAATAATTCAGGAAGACGAATGGTTATTGTTCTGCGGATTCGAGTTTACCAAAAACACTCTGAAATCGATCGATGTTCTTTCTCACTATCAGCTGATTGGAAACTAATGATGTCTTTTAATTCTTAACTTGTGAAATGCAGTTCCACACAGACTTATCAAGCAGCTTTTCAGGAAGTATGTGCATGATAAAGTAAATGTTAATTTGGATTGTCACCTTTTCTTTTTTTTACTAAGGAAATTAAATTTTATTTATTAAAGCCAATTTTAATAGGTTGGATATTTTTGCTTCTTAAGCAAAACTGTACGTTTCAATGTCCTTTTCTACATGATAAACCGCTAATTGCCTAACAACTAAACCAATCTCAGTTATATTTAAACCAGATAAATGATGAGTCATGAATATAAAGAATGGTATTGTAAAGAGGCATACAAGTTCAAATGTTAAGACACCTATATATTAAGTATCAAACATATGTTGGAAGATGAGAAAAAAAACTGAATAAAAGCAATAATTAAAGAGTAATAAGAATGTTTACTTTCATTAAAATGTCATGGTCTACAAGAATTTACAAACTACATCTGAGTGACATTTATAAATTATTCTTGGCTCATTATCATAAATTATTTTTATTACGTTGAAATTTATTAATATGGACAAGTAATATGACAATTAATTGTTATAATTTGTATATCCTATATAGCGTATATAATAGCGTGTAGTGGCGACGTGTAACCACCTATTCCAAGTAAACTACTGAACGTAGGGCGGCCAGGTTGGTGTCAATAGATACCCCTTAGTCCAAGGATGATGAAAAATACGATATCATCAATTTACGCAGTTATAAGTTTGCAATCGGCAAAAAACACAGATTTTGGCCTTTTTTCGGCATCCCCATGCACAAAAAACGTTTAACCACCTATTCAGAGCAAACTACTGAACGTAGACTGGCCAGGTTGGTGTCAAAACTTCTCTTAGGCCCAGGATGATGAAAAATATATAATATCTTACATTTATTTAGTTATAAGTTTGTAATTGGCAAAAATCACTATCTTTTTTGGCCATATTTTATTGGCAATCATTTTGTTTGCCATGTGTTCCCTACTTTGCATCAAAATTCAATACAACAGCTGAGTAAAGTTAAGGTTGTTTTTATAAACAAAGTAGACAACTATTCTTAACTAAATTTAGGATTTTGGATTGAAATATACAAGCAGTAAGAAACACAAATTCCATGCTAAATTGGAATAGAGTTTATAATACTGTATAAAAGTGTCAGAAAAGTTCAATTCAGACTTATGTATTCTATATTTTTAATATTTATATTTCAGTTTTTGTTTAATTTTACTCTTGCGGCGAAATTGGGGTTTATCTCTGTTAATGGAACCAGAAGTAGATGATTTTCCTTTGGTAAATCGTGGGTCTCAGAAAATATGACAGCAGGGCGGAATTTTAGCGATTCACTACAGGAACTGTAGTTTTTAGGTAGTTTTTAAGGTTTTGTGTAAAACTGAACCTACATTTTTTAAACATCGATGATAGCCATTATACTCCCTAAAGTAGTATAGCGATTTGTGTATGAGTACATAAAAAAATATGACCAAGACATAGATACAGTTAAAAGTAGGATGAAAAAATGCGAATGTTTAAATTAACTACATAAGGTTTGTGAACGTTAAGACGATTTATATAATCCAGTAAACTATATTACAGTTACATATTTCAAGTTTAAAATTCCGACTCAGTTTTTTATCAACAAATTTAGTTAGATTTCGATTTTATGTGTAATATTGGATGAAATTGGGTGAAACTGGATGAAACTCTGGTAAGAAATGTAATGCAATGGATAAGAAAACTAAGGACTACTGACCTATCCTATTAGCATTGAATACAATGTGAAATATTTTTCTATACAGTTTATAACCAACTAGAATTTCCTGTGCGCAGCTTGCGCATCCCGTTTTGAGAAGCTAAAATAGAACATAGTCAAGTAGTAAACAAAACAATGAAAGTCTTCAGTTATATGTATTCCTTATAACAGTTATTTATTTAATTGAAGTTAATTAAGAAAAAAACACATGTGACATACACCAAATCAAACTTTCATTCATATGGGAAGTCCTCATTGTTTACAAAGTTTGCATGTAGAGTATTAATAATATAGATAGATAAATTATGTTTCTTTGTTGGTCTGTCTTTAGATACAATGTATGTTAGCAGATGAAATACAATTAAATGTTTGTAAATATGTAGACTGTATTTTTTTACTTTTAGTAGTTATAAAAACAGTGAAAGTAGTTAGGTTAATTTATTTTAAAAATTTGAACCCGATGAACAAATCTTAACACTTAAACACTTAATTAAACACTTAATAACATTTAATTGCAGTTTATAAGAAACATCATTTGGCTTGAAGTGACACCAAAATAGGTTCGATTAAACATCCAAAACTAAACTAACAACCAAGTTAAAATCTCTTTTGGGCTATTGCATGCAGGCGTAAAATATCTTTCATAAAAAGACACGTTTTGAATTTAGACATGTTTTAATTAATATTTTAATATGCATTATGTTGGGGCTTTATTATAATAACATCTTTAAAGTTTGCACAGCGGATTCCCATTTTGTTACGGTACTGCAATTAAAAATAATTTTTTTTTAAATAAAATGTTAAGTCATTACATTTATTTTATAACTAGTGAACAGTATTTGTTTAGTTTGTTTAACCCCGTCATTTTTGACAGGATAATAACAGCTAGTATTAAGTAAAACAAATTAACACTATGAGTTCAGTATTACAAATGTTAGTCTAGAAAATTCAAAACAAAAGTAATATGTTAATTGATTATACCCCTGTCTAAAAAAAGTTGCGCTAGTGAGAAATATATTAATTACATTATAAAACGTGTTGATTAATTTCTTCACTGACCACTATTTGATACTTTTGTACATTTTTTAAATCAAAGTACGGTGAGTTCGTTTAACGTTTAGTTTAATATTAATAATTTATTTTATGTATAAAATGCTGATCTTGTTATAATATATCTCTTGATTTTATTATCACATAAACTGTAAATATATCCTATCAATTGTTATAATCATAGATTTTATCAACTAAATAGCTCCAGCTAATTTCAATGGGAGTGATGACAATTATTTCAAATAACAAACAAACAAAGTATTGTTACACAAAATACTCAAGTATTGAAGGGTATTTTGTAAGACCTATTTTAAACATGATGACGAATTCAGATTTACCATGACCATTAATCCTATCGCACTCATGACTGACAAGCTAGCCAGTAAACCGATATCATGTTGCAATAATCTCATTATGCGCTACGGGATGTTCTATGACATTGTAGTATTCAAATCCTGGTTTATATGATTGAATACCTGCTCCCATTACGTGAAAACAACCGAACTGAATACTGGTATGTTGGCTTTTGTTTCAGTCCTATGTTATTCAACTAGTCTTTGTGTATTCAAGCGTTACGTACATTTAGTACGTTTTTATTACGTACTTACACAATGAGAATCCTTCTAAAATGACAAATGTTTATCACTCTTGTTTTTTCTACTGATATTCAACTGAAATTTGTCTACAGGAAATTTTAAAAGAATCTGCAAGAACAACTCAACATTGAACACCCATCAGAAAAGAAAACGTGAATATAATATCTCTCATATTAATCACAGCTAGAACGTGGGCAGTTGCTTAGGTTTTATAAGACCATAAGGAAAGCGAAAACAAAATTGTCTAACCTATTTGAACTGACGATTTTGTAGCATTGTTTGGTTCTTAACCTTATTGTAACTTTAATTAGTAAAATATCACTATGATATTTTGTTGTCTGAATCTATGTTAAAAAAAAAAACATAATTCCAGTCAACTGCTTACTTGATTATAAGGTGTCAGTGAGAAAATATGACAATAATGTAGTTTTAATTAAATACAAATAATGTCAGATTAAAACATATTTTTAAATATTGGAATTAGTTCAACTATGTGGGTTGATTTGATTATAACATTGAAACCTGCTGGACAAGTGGAGTTTTAGGGATTTAGGGACTTGTGTTTTGAAAGGACGTAGGCAGGAAAAAGTTATAAGATTGTTTCTTGATATTACGTACTTTAATTTATTAAAAAGGTTATTTTCTTAAAAATCGTGCTTTTTGTTAATTGGGACACTATCCCAAATGATTTTGATTCATATCTTGGATCAAGTACCTCATGCTTTAAAAGAAGTTTTGAAACTCAGATAGTCTAGTTTTTGGCAACTCCTCAGATGCACGAAAGACGAAAGATAATTAAAAACATATTATTAGACTATTGTCAATGTTTAGATGAGCCTGACACATATATGAAATCAATAATAATAATATTTTAGCTAAATTAGAAACATGCATTTTTCTCGTGATTCTTTTTCTTGTCCAAAATATAGTATTTACTTCTATTCCAGCTACTTACTTGAACTCAGAATAAATCTACTTTACAATACAGCTTAAATAACTCCTAAGTGATAATAAGATAACTGTACAATAATATCAACGATAATAATCATGAAATAAATAAGAACTATACCTCTTCTCCAATTTATATTTTTAGCGAGAACAACGAATATGGTTATCATCCAACATTATGAGTACTTATTTAATTTCAAACCGTGTAGTACCATGCGTACGTCATACGTATTTTAATTATTGTTACCGTAACAAATAATTTGTACAAGTCCTAGCATATAATGAACAAAAGGATTTATAATGACCATCAATTATTTTAAAAGAAGTTTATTTACATGCAGTCCGCTAGGTTGGTCACAGAAATCTGCCATTTATCAGTTCCTGAACCATGCGATGCGTTGTCCACTTGTAATCATGTCATTAATACACGGCGCGATTCTCTCACCTGTTATTTCGTTTCGTATAAAACATCTCATTTATATAAACTCTGAAACTTTAAATTATAAATCAAATTGTGGTGTTTAATTTTGGATTTTTATAGAATTTATAGAATCTATAGTAATGTATGGAAACCTTTAAGTATTACCATTTTATTTATCATTATATCCCAATGGATATATTTATTACTCAGTAATACATATATTAATCGAAATAACATTAAGGACAGTAAAAGTTGACACTTTAAGATAAAATTATTTTACAAGCTAACGTAAATAACTAAAATAAATAGTTGATAGCAGCACAATCTGTCGGTGACCTAATCAAACTACGTCCACATAAAATTCTGGCAAACGCTAAAAGTGGGACAGCTGGGCCATATAGATGGGATGTCTCCTTCAATATTATATATTCAATGCTTGTACTATATAAATTATCATTATGAGATAAATAGTTAATTATTTGTAAATTTAGTTCCATCCCTTTCTGTAGGATTTAAATCCATTTTTTATTTATTTATTTTATATCACATAAGGTAACGTTTTATAAAGGTAACAAGGTATTTCAGGGGTGCACCATTTCCAGAAACATAAATGATAATATTTTTTGATACTGGTTAATATATATTATTTCAGAATTTACACCACACGACGATTATATTTTAAGTCACATGATAATATAGTTCCGACCCCGCCCTCCAGTAGAGAATCAGCCCACGACACCAGGGGTTTGAATGACAGACGTCCGCTTATTGCCTGCACATTCCCTCCATATTTATTGGATAATCACCATGTTTGGGAAATGTTTTGCATACATTTACCATCTAAAAATAATAACAAAAAACATGCAATTTTACTTAGATTCTACAATGTGTGTGATTTCGTATCGAATATTACCAACTAATCGTTTCAAAACCTTTTTGATAATTAATTTATTATATCCAAGTCGCATGTTTTTTTTCAGCGTGCAGTTTCACAAACAGTACATATTAATTAATTTTGTAAGAAATCAGGTTGAAAGTTCAAATAATTCGATTAACTTGACTCAACGACTCGACGATTATTAATTTACGTAAAGATCGTTGATGTTGGAAAATTCATCTCGTAATCAGAGTCATAGGTCAATTAATTAGATTAATCCATAGATAGATTCATTTATAGATCAAATTGTAGTTAATATTCAAAAGCATGCGTACCGTTTTGTAAAGTTCCCTTCAACAGGAAGCGAGCAGTCACGTTCCTAATAACAAAAGACTGACAGGTTGACAGTTTAATCCAGAATATAAGTAAATTTTCTCTCACGTGAAGTTTGTTTTACTGGAAATACAGTTAACACGTATAAATTATTATACAATGAAAGACAGCGAATAGTATATGAGTATTACTTTTCTATAAGGTTTGAATTGAAGTCTTCTGTAGGTTTCTATCAATTTGCCAGAGATACTCTTCATTGGAATATGCACTTTCGATTGGCATATGAAACTTATTGTCATGTGCACAGGGTTATTGTAAACAAGTAAAATTTTTTCAATATGAGCATAATGTTTTAAATATTCGAGCACGATTCAAGCCTACTTTAATATTTCATTTGTTTAAATACACCTAAATACTTGAAGTTTGCTTATAATAACATTAGATTTATATTTGCAAAATACACTTTAGCTGGTAATATAGGGATATACATTTTATAAAAGAAAAGCGGAGTAAGTCCACCGTTATCTCTGTCCAGTTTTAATATAAATAATACTAAACTCATCAGTTTAGTATTGTTTATATTACATCAGTTTAGTATTGTTTATATTAAAACTGGACAGAGATAACGGTGGACTTACTCCGCTCATCAGCTATAATCTTGTGTTAAGGTATGTATAATACATATACATTACGTGTTGATCGGATTTCAAAAAACTACTCAGTTCTCTACCCCAACGTCATTCAAAATTTCAATATTATTTCTATGGATATTGATTGTTTTATTGATTACCATGGTCAACAAATGTAGTACTCTCTAACACCTGTGTTTTCAGTGACTGTCAGATCCCCTTACCAAGAATAGGACGATAACTAGTTGGTGTTAAAAGCAAGTAAACTATATTTAATAAATACAACTTTAAAATATGCAATATAATGTTTAAATGACACCATGGCAGGAGCTACGGTGGGTTATAATTTGTCACACACAGTGGACCTGGCGCTGTAAACCTGTCACCGCTACGGTGGGCATGATAAAGCCTGGGAGTCGGTGTTCGTGTCGTTAATTTATGGTTGTGTTTATATAATAGTTTATATTTGGGACTTTAGGTTAAGTAGTACAAGTGTTGAGTGAATCACATTGTGTCTTAGGGTACTAAGGCAAAATAATCAATAAATATTTAACTATAAATGTCACTATTTTATATAAAATATATAATTTGAAATTTAAAATCAACTATAAAATGCTCAAACATAAAACCTTATACAACCTCTTAAAACATTCAAGTTATACTATCCCTTACTGTATGTAACCTATTATACTTGCCTTATTTAGAGTTAAAGAAGGCACGGAATAATCATTATTTTTCTAACCGCTAGAAGAATGATTAAAATGCTCCGTATGATTCGATTTAATTTTCATCTTGAAACAGATAAGCCCAAAAAACTGTTTCTGGGCAAAATGAAAATAAAATAAAAATTTTATTTTAGCTATTTTAATTCTGTTGCTGTTTATTAATATGTGTATTATTACCTCTTCTTTTTTCATAACACTGAAAAAATGTTAATTAATCTTTTAAGGCTTAAATTATGCAGACGGTGTTTTTATTTGGTCAGGTGATTATTTAAAAGAATGTTTATATATTCCGAGTGTATCTGTGATGGTCGGACGTGTACATACTATTAAGAAAACAGGTAAGGAGCAATCGAAAATGCAAATTGAACAAGTTGCTAGACAACATAATATCTAATCATTTGAATTGCTATGAGTTTTAATTGTGTTGTAGTAAGTCAACTTTAATTTTAACTACAGGCCTATAGTTTATTTTTCTTTTTATTAAGAAGTTGCCCGTCATTTTTGCTGTGAAACCTAAGAGAGAGTAACTATTTTTCTAAAGAGTATTTTAAATGTTAAGTACCTAACTTAAAAATGTTGTATTATACTTTAATCCGCTTCAGGCGCAATTAACAATTTAATAACTCAGTATGGGAATACGAGATATCAATTAGCACACAGAACAAACCCAGACACGTGCGATACCGCCACCGGGAGACCAACAGTAATGATTAACAGGAAACCGTTGTCCCAATGCTTTGTCTGACGCAGAGCCTGGGGCGGTGAACGCAAAGGTATCGCAATAGAGTAGGATAATATTAAATAATGATATACATAAAAAAATAAAAATAAAAACGGTTTACAAATTAAAATTACGAATTTTATGTTTGAGATAATTGTTTGCATTGTGTTCACATGCAATTAATTGAACTGAGAGTTTTATGTAATTGAAATAATCTCTTACACATATTTCTACAGTTATATTTTCCTACCTTCCTTTTTAACTAAGATTTTAAAATATATATACATATATATATATATATATATATATATATATATATATATATATATACAAAAAACAGCATTTTCAAAATTCAAAACTATGAAGTTACAAGCAAGCTTACGTTCACCCTATACAGTGTTTAATATCTGAAACATTTGTATTTGTATTGCTTTCGAAAATAACTTAGTGTTTTTAAATTGTATTCATTATATTACAAATGTCAAAATATTTACGGAAATTCTATTTACTAATGCAATTTGTTAACAGAAAATGCAATACAGACTGTGTATATTTCGAACTAATATTCACTTCGACTACTTGTTTAATTATTTAAGCGCCCTTCTAGTTGGATCACATTCATAATCTGACGTCCAAAGAAAGCATGAATGATTTTGAAGTAAATGTTATAGCATGCAATTTGCTGTCAAAGGTTAGATGATTATTATTAGCCTAATATTAGTTAGGCTAATATAAGTTTAATTAAAGTTTACCTCTAGGCAAGAATTGCATACCTTGTTAGTAGAAATAGCAATGATGTAACAAGAATGGAGATTAATTCTTTTATATAAAACATTTAGAAGATACAATTTTTAGTATTCGATATTATTTGTTTATACTTATTATTCTTAACGGCACCCTTATTATCGTCTCTTATTATGAATTTCTAGTTAGAAACTGGAAGAAAGTTTTTAATTGGGGAAAAGGCCTCTTGTTCACAACGACATGAACAACATCAGGTCCCAAAGTTTGGAACGTCTCGAATAAACCATTTGGTTACTGTTTTATGTTTTTAATTTGAAATTTTTTCACATTTACCTGCATATAATATTACTTGGAGTACAATAAACGTATATTTTAGTTATATACTACACACCAGATTTGATCCTATGCTTTACATAAATGTTTCACAGGCATCACATTCACATTCTGCATCATTTTATTGTTGCATTGGCTTATTTTAAAGTCGTACAATTTAGATTGAATTGTTGTGCCCTTTAGTACACATACAGTAGCTTTACTATATCACCTTGTTAAATAGTGATTGCAAGCACACCTATTCAACATTTCACCTGAATCGATGCGACAGTTACTATTGTAGTATTGCTATTGAGCTACGTATCCAAAACATTTATTGTAGGATGATATAATTTGCCATGTCTATCAGGAGCTCAAGGTTTGGGCTCGTATAACAACCTAATGTGTTATTCAAGAGAACTTTATTAACGTTGAAATACAAACCACAAACACAGACTTGCTATTTACAATGTTTTTAATTTTTAGATAGCTTGACGTAGCAGCTCAAATGAGTTTTCTAATCAATTAAATTCAACATAACAAGTTTTAACAATAACAAAAATAATAAGATATTTTTATTTCTAGACTAATTTAAATCATTGTATTTACATAAAACTGGGACGAATTACATGCAAACCAACTATCACGCAACATAAAGAAGTGACGAAGGCAGTAAATAAAATAAATCAAAAATGTGAAAACCAACACAAGAATTGGATATGTTGGACCAACCAGTAAAACCAATACATATAGAATTAAATTATAACCCGATATAATGGAAATGATTTAAAAATATTGTAACTCACTCCATCATTGTTAATCAAAGCCGATCAAAAGCTGATGCAAGTGAATGACAGTTGACGTGCTGACTGCGCTGCTGTCAATATTCAGTTGACAAATCAGCAGTTCGTGACACGAGTGCCGAACATGACCGATCTCTTGCTTTACCTTGTATCAGCTGATTGGAACTACACGATCTGGTCTAGTATGAATAAAGGGTTGGACTAAATATGAGTAAAACTTCTTTAAACAAATTTAAAAAGATTAATTTTATACCGGTAGTCAAATTAATGCAGTGGGACCTCACTATTTGAATCCCGATGATTCGGAAACCTCTAAAATTAGCAACTTTTGTCTTTTCCCTCCAGAAAACCTCTAGTTTTTGAAAAATAATATATCGATAATTTAAAGTGTTTTACCGCATAATGCAGCCTGTCAAATTCGAATATTTTTATACTCGAGCCTCTAGAATTCGAACGTTGTTAATGTAATTCGAAATGTTACCTCTAAAATTCAAAGTCAACCTCTACAGTACAAACTGTGATATCATAAGCCACTGAAATTCGATTTAAGCACACACAAAATCAAGTCTGTTAAAACATGAACTAATGCGTATACTCAGTTTCTGCCAGTTATTAATTCATTGACGTTTGTTTTCTTGCCTCTATAATTCGTATTTCATTCATATTAACCTCTATAATTCAACTCTAGATATTTCAAACTTCCTATAAATCGAAATAGATTGTCTCCTGACTTTCGAATGAGGTTCTATTGCACTATGTAAAGAATGGTATTATTACCACACATTGTACATTTAATCAAATGTGTTTTTTACTCAAGCATTATGAAGCAGTCAAAGGTCTTGCATGGTAATATGCGGGATATCAATAGTTTGATAACTAAATCACCTACAAACTCTATGTGGGTATGTATCATCAATCGGCAGCTGATAACTGATTAGCTCTAATCAGTCATCAGTTACTCTGCGGGTGCGAGCGGGTGTAAGCCCCATCGATTAGTCAAAGGCTGATTGAATTGTTTGGATCAGTAATATACGGGCGTAAGTTTCATTCGATTTCTTTGAAATTACGTCTTTTGAAATTGGATTTTTATATTTAACCATAAAATGGGTTGGCAAGGTTATAACAAAATTTGAACTAATTTACAATTTCAATGCCTTAAATATAATTTTATTAATAAAAAATCTACAAATAAACATACCTTAGATCTTCTGGTTGCCTTAGATTGTAACAAGAACAACGATTTGACCGACCCCTTTCAAAACCTACAAAAACTAGGGTATGTACACATAAAAACAAATAATAGTTTAATTCAGAACAATGGGAAGTTTACTGCTTAACATATTTTGAAAGCCATAAATAATAAAAAATATTACAATTATTTATAGGCTATGAAGAAAATAATTTTAAATTAATAATCAATAATAACAGCTCATAAAACCGGCAAATGACGAGTTTCCGGGTTTTCCGTCATAAACCGCTTTACGGGAACGAAACGTTGTCACGAAACTAGAAAGTTTTTAAAAGTGAAAAATTTTAACAAGAGTCATCTATAAAATCCTTATGTATATCATATTAATGGATTTGTTCTTCATATGAAGATTTGATGTTAGTTAAAAATGAATGTAAGGTACTAAAAAAAAATAAAGGTAGGAATAACTTTCTAGAATGTGTTTTAATAAAAGTTTTTATTATTTGTTAGTACAGCTTAGGAGTGTTGATGATACTCCAAGTGATGACCTTTACAGTTGTACCTTACTCATCTGTTCCATGGTTTAAAATGGGAGCGAACTAATATTTTGTTGTTTTAAACATTTATTAACAACACAGGAATTATACGCGTATAAATATTTTCATTATTTGATTTATTTTCCTAACCACAACCGAAGCAAAATTTTATAGCAATTTCATGATAGTACAAATTTTTATCTTTGCGACGGTACTTTTTTGTTTATATTCTTCTAACAGTTATTTGTATACAAATACGTTTCGCTAAACGGTTGAATAAAAATGGAAAATCGTATTAAAAATTTCAAAAACATTACCTTTACGTATTATTTTTATGTGTAAACGACAAAAGCATTTGTATACAAATCATATTACAAATAATTTCAAGGGAAAGCTGTTCAAACACTTCAAATTACTGTGAACAGCCCGGTTTTTCAACCCGTGGCCCCTTGAACTGAATTCTAAAACGCTGATATTTAGGATAATGAGACGCCCAGCGATATTAGTATTAATTTTTTTTTACTTTTTTCGTGAAGAGTATGAAAATGCCTAGGAACTAGGAACACATATCTTACTACATTTTGGCATTTATTGTATTTAACAGCTTATTGATTATATAATTATGATATTAGTGTCGGCCTCGTAATGACCTACGGCGTCGTATCAAGTATCTCACACAACATCTTTATTACCAACATTATTATTTTAATTATCATGTTATACAAGTGTTTGTTTTCGGTTAGCTTCCAAATCCCACAGTATACCAGCTAAGCCACCAGTGAAAATTGTAGTCACAACTGTTTTAAATGCCCATTATGTTATTGAATGAAAAATTAAAATTAATAGTGAATTTAAACTAATAGTGACGAAGGAAAATTGACAATTAATTTTGTATTTAGTAAGAGTATCATGGTCGCAAGTCTTTGTTATAAGGAACGTAGTTTAATCGATTGTGTCAACTGAAAGCTGGCTCGCCAAGTCAGTCCGAATGTCAATTAAACCACCAAGAGGGATACCCGGCTGTCGTGTGTTCTTGGACCTCCCTGTGGAGCTTTGTAATGGATAGCGGGCGACACGTTCAATATCGAACTGCAAATGGAATCTGAGAGAACCTTCTAGCTGTTACTTTAAACAAGCGTTACAGTGACATATTAAAATGTAAGAAAATTTGTTTGAAATAAATAAGGCTTCCACCTGCCTCACCAATCCTACAACAATCCGCCTTTAGAACCCCTCACCAGCATTGGATACTGGAGTTCAAAATGGCTATTTTAGTTAACAAATGGGTGTATTGTTTTGTTACCAAACTCCTACACGCCAGGTAAGAAGAGATTTTTTTAAAGCGTTGTTTCAAAGATAGTAATTAATTTAAAAAGGCCAGGTAATTTTCATTACAAAATATTAAAACGTGTTTTAATCTGGTAAGAATGTTGTAGAAGTACCGTTATAAAGATACAATTATGAGTAACAAGATAGTAAATAATTTTTAAAATTTAATTCAGTTAATCCATTTAACCATGTTGTAGACAATTATGGAGTTTAAATTGATACATGACTTGAAATGTAACACTATTGAAGCTGTAAAAATATTTTGTAAAATAGCTTATAAGTTCTAGGTAATTTGTTTACCTATCGACTTTGTTCTTCAAACAGTCTTTAATCTGATATTCAATAACAGACTTTTCTACGGCCAAAGCATATCAACAGGAAAGGTATAATAAGTGTTTGGTACACAATCCTGCCCTTAAAAGAGCTTTGAGCTTTATAATAAATTACCTAAACCTTATAACTACCATATATTTTTATAGTTATCATAATATCTTCTTAGCTTGGGAGTAACTTAATGAGTGGCTAATGCTCCGTTCATGGTGTTACCCGTGTGAGATTTTGTCTGTGCCATAAATATGCTAAAAGTTAAGTTACATAATTGGAAGAAAATTCGATTTGGCCTTCTTATTACTAAAAAAAGTTTTAATAGTATTAACGTTGATGTTAGTTTGTAAGTTAGCAGTTGGAAGTTAGTAATAAGATTGATAATTGGAATAAAATTACAGATCTGACCACCGGCGTTACATAATGGCAAGAGTCTCTACTCTGTATACTTAGAGTAAGTGATTGAAATGATCTTATTTGTTATGAGATGTAATGGTTATAATGATTACTATTTTATCACAGGTTACACCGTGGGTTTAAATATTGGGTGTACTCCATCTGGGAAATTAAGAATCGAATCTAATTGGACCCGGCAATGTTTGTTTACTGATTTTAAATAATTTAACTGAAATACACAAATAAAATATTGATAAACTTAAACTTAGAACAAAGAGAATTGTCTCAAATCTATTTTGATATACGTTTAGACTATACCATGTTCTTGAAATAAAATAATAATCAATTACCAATGCAGTATATAAATTTTTGGTTTTATGATACAAGATACTACGGAACATGTTAAAGCTGTATTTGAAATTAAACGTAACACAAAAGGAAACATTTTTGATCTAGAACATCGTCTTTATACAGAATTTGTATTCACGTTCTTGAAAAGGTTACTGTCACGCCTAAGATGAAAGTTATATCTGATGATATTTACATTTTCCGTTTCGTAAAATGAATGCTAATTTGTTTAGCTTTCTAAGTTTTATAACTGGTTGACAGTCGTACATTTGCACAAAATGGTTGATCTTACATTGTAAGATACACGGACGTTAAAATAATTGTATATGATTTTATGGAAAATAAATTGAAACATTTTAAATGATTTAAGGGTGTGTATGCTTTTTATCATTATATTTTTGTAAAGGCTCAAACTTGAAATGCTTCACTGTAATAATAAAACGACTGAATTTTCAATACGTATCCTTCAGTGGTTTGTCATCAAAATATCTAAAATGATGTGTACTTATTTTCTATTTAACAACTATATTATTTAAATAACATACGTGAACATAACAAAATGAATACTGATATATAGGAAAACCATCTTATGGAACTTAATCCTATGATATAAAACTAATAGACACTGAGAAAATTAAGCACAAGATACCACTACAATATTGGGGGATTATTGTACAAGATGTCTTGTCCTTAATTGAACAAAGCAAAAGCTGCTAAGAAGATAAGAGCATCTACAGAGTCTTATTGTCAATTACGGGATTTCTAAGTAATATCCCTGATCGTTGTTTGTTTCTATAGCTGCTACGATCAGTTAGTTCATAATATTAGGAAAGATGGTTTTGTTTTAATATGATTATTTTACTGCCAGTTGGTTGTTCCAGAACTTATTACATATAGATTCAAGTGTTAATAAAAAAATATAATGGCAATTTATTTGTTAAGGTGATTAATTAAAAACAGCTTATCGTTATCGTTATTATATATTCATTTTTTTATTTCGTAAAAACACTCAGAGCTACATACAACTATAGTTATAACAAGTTCAACTGTAACATTTGTGTTTCATTTTAATAATCCCACATAATAAGCGGCTCACGTTTTATATACTATGTCACTACTACTGGATTGTTTTCCATTCATTTTTATCCGAGGTTATCCTTACCGATTACGATTTATACTGTAAAACAGTAATTTTCATCGATATAAACAGTAACAAAAATCATGGTTAATTTTGTTAATGGTATTAAAAGATATGTTTAGTTACGATAAATCCGTGACAAAGAGTGAGAATAACAAACTAATAAAGTCAATATGATTTCGTGAGCTAGGCCGAAAAAAAATAATTTGTAAGTACTCTAACTTAGTAGCTACAAACCTACCTTAGTACCTTAGTACATACTTAGTATTAGTAATTTAGTGCTTAGTACTTAGTATAACTTTGATTTATAGCAAATGGAAGTAAAACTTGTTAAAAAGCAAGATATACTGTATATTATTTATTGGCGTTCAAACGGAAGACTGTTCTTTTAAGTTTATCTGTTCAGACTGATGGAATAACGTTGTAAGTAGAGGGCTGAATGAATAATTCAACGCGCGTAGTTGAAGAGTCACAGGATACTTGAGAGGCTCACACGTCCTGTGCCGAGAGGTTCACGCCACAAAACACGTTTCTACCAACGGTGAACCTACTTAATGAAAAACTCTTAAATATACAATAAAATGTAAGAAAATTAAATCATTTGCACCTCTTAAACAGTTTACAAGCATTTTACTCGTGTTAGGGATGAAAATTCAAGTTTACGAATACGCAAGAGATTAGGTGAATCCACATTAAATAGTGTAATTTATTTGTAAAATCAGAAACCATGTACCATGTGGTTGTTACTTGCGTAACAAGTATGTTAGAATATAAATTAATATGAATTGTTTTTCCAAATTTAGTTTCAAATTTATCTATGAAGGATTTATATAGATTAAAAGCTTCCTAACGAGGTTTGCACATGATGTTACGATAGCTAAGTCGCTAAAAGTAGGTTTTTTTATTTAAACATATTGTTTTTATGACACTAACTTAAATGATATCCATCAGTGCTAATCCAAATGTATGCTTATCATACAACATTCAGACCCTTTTATGACAATTTACAGTTATTTGTGCAAACCTACGGAGTCGCATCTTTTGCCACTGTGAGGTTTACAATTTGTGAGATGTTAGTAAACACACAATACATTTGGTCGACTGTGGTTGATTGAACGCAAAATAATCTATTGTAATACTATTTTCTTGGAATAGGAGTAATTAGTAAACAAATTGTAGTAAAAATGTCTCCAAAAGGGCATTTTCGGTGGTTATATAATAAATTGTGTGGAAGTAAGTAAAGTTCACGTTATACCAATTGATACCTTAATGGTGATTAAGAAAACATCGTTTATGCCATGGATGACCTATTTTTCAATAGCTAAATATTTTTCAAATAAGATCCCTTTTTATCTGTAAAGTTTTGGACACCTTTTACGCAAGAAGCAGGAATAGTTATGAGGAAATGGACAAAGTCATTAATATATGAGTTCTAACTTTATGTCAAGTTACAAAACCCAAATCACGTTTTATAGGGAAAAATTTTCTTTCAATGACCCTTCACTATTAAATTTTGTAAGTACAAAGATTAAAGTTATGCGATAGTATAAAGTATGCGATAGTATGCAAAAAACCTAAACACACACATTTTGTCTGGAAAATGAAGTGACCTGTATTTAATAAGAGAAAACTACATACTTATTAACAAATACAGAATGTTCTTGTATATTCATGCAATTTATTCTAAGATATGTTAAAAAATAGTTGTGTAGTCAAAATTTCATTCTTAGGTATTATTTACATCTTAAACGATAAACAAGTTTGTATTGTAAAGACGTTATTTATTTTGTATGCTGATTATAAGAAAACAATCTTTAAACATAGAAAAACATTAAAGACACATCTCATGTAAAAGTTTAAACTATAAAAATCGAATGTTTCTTTTATATTTCAGTCAAAGCAAAATATACAAACAAGCAAACGAACAAACACAGAATCGTTCAGCTTTATTTATAGGATGGTAGGATTAGACGTTTAAGTTAAATGAATTTACGTAATCAGGGCTTATTAAGCTTATAAGCTTGTCAAGAAAATATTACACAATATTTTCAAATATAATTTATTTACAGTACTTCTTGGTTACCAGATTTCATAGTGGCTATTAAAAACTTAAGCGATTTCAAAGCTACAATTAACATTTTCATTGTGAACAGGATTACTTTCTTAGTTAAATTTCACCCACCGAAGTCAGTAGGGGGCATTAGTATGTTCAAAACCAGCAAAGGCGTGCGAGGAGGAATGAGGAATCGCCCCCCCCCCCGGTGACGTCAGCCCCCCCGTGACGTCAGCCCCCCCCCGTGACGTCAGCGCCCCCCCCGTGACGTCAGCCCCCCCCCGTGACGTCAGCGCCCCCCCCGTGACGTCAGCCCCCCCCCGTCACGTGACCCGACATAAACCTAACATAGGCTTTGTCCACCAGTTGTATTATAAATTTGTTTTGTTTGTTTTTGTTGTTGTTTTTTTGTTTTGTTTAGTTTAATAATTTAATATAATATTATAAAATACGAATATAAAAGTACAAATACGAATATAATAGATTATTGAAGTTGAACCCTTCGATAGCTTATGACAGCCGTGAAACCATTGGAGAGGAAGCCGTTAACCCTCTCTTTTACTAGGTTCAGCTCCACCGGCACATTGGCAGTGAACCAACGGGGGAAGAAGTGTACTCTTCCGTCTTCCTCTACCGAGCCGAGGTGGAGGATTATTAATCCATGATACATTTCTTCTTCTATCCTTTGAAACGCAATAGCCACAGTGCAGGGGCAGCACAAGACGTACATGGTGTCCGACATGATGTTCTGTTGACTGTTCCGCCACAGTCGGTTTACTCATTAGCGGTTCCAGTGGAAAGTCCCACGACCGATTTCACCGAAACTGCCATGACGTCATCCTCCGCCTACGTGACCGCCACAGTCGGTTTACCCATTAGCGGTTCCAGTGGAAACTTCCACGACCGATTTCTCCTCCCGACCGGAGTGCTATTTATGAGCATGTCTTCAGAGGTTTCACCAGTTTGTCTTTGGAGCTCTTACTGTGCGGACGAAGTAGTGCTGTCTCTGCGGTACACCTACACAACTTGCTGTTCATTGCCTTTGGATTCCCGTAAAAGTTAACGTAAGTAACATGTAATTTACTTTTTCATCAGAAAGTTTACCAATGCTCTAAAATCTTATTAGTTAAAATTAATATTTAATGTTTTGCATATCTCGGTACACTGAGTCTTGTCCTTGTCTCTTTTCAGATGGAGATGAGTAAAACCGTAATGACCTTGGAACAGTTGTGTTTTCTAACGATTAAAGTTAGCGAACCAAATTTAAAAAGCAAGATAGACTCGCTTCCACTCCTTTTTAAAAACGTTTTGAGTGAAATAAAATTTGGTTTCGCTTTTAAATCGAACTTTCAAGTGCCTAGTGGAATTATAGACGAGGGCGAAATCGCTATGTGTGAGCGTAACAAAGACAAAGACGTGTACCAGTGTTGGGAATGTCATACGAGCGATTCATGCCATCTATTTCTATCTAACATTATTAAAAGGGTTAGACTCGCCTCGTTCCCAGGGGTATCGCTACCAAAGTGTTTTTGCTGCGACAATTGTGCCTTTGTAGCGGACGGGGAATACAGATACCCGATGTTTTTGTAGATGGCTGGTCCCTGCATGTGTGTGGTCTGCGGCCGCGTGTTCGCAAACGCCGGAAACCTGACTCACCACACGAGAGCCGCTCACAGCGACCGCCATCTCAACTGCGACGTCTGCGGTAGACGCTTCGGGCGAAGCGATAACCTGCGACGCCACCTCGCCACAGTTCATCTTCTCACTCCTCACGACCAAGCGCCAGGTACGGTTTTTATGTTAAACAAGAATAGGTGGATTGCTAGCCTCTGTGTAATTCCTCACCCTTGTATTTACTGGACCTAGGTAAACTGGCGATTGTGATGAGGAAGAGGTCGTTAGTTCTCTATACAGTTCCTCACTCATCCTCACGATCAAGCGTCAGGCATGATTTTTATGTTAAACAAGAAACCGCCAGTACTAATGACTTGTTTTCGAGAGAGTAAACGGCTTTAGTCGAGTAAACAGATTCAAGTAGTAAACAAGGGGCTGCCAGCCTCTGTGCGATTCCTCACTCTTGTATTACTGGGCCCGGGTAAACTGGCGCTCGAGATGAGGAAGAGGTCGCCAAGCCTCTATATAATTCCTCACCCTTGTATTTACTGGGCTCAAACTGGTGATTGAGATGAGAAAGAGGTTGCCAGTTCCTCACCTTCGTGTTTATCGGGGTCACTAATAGGACTTGTTTTCCTGTTCGCAGGCCATCCGTGCCCGTTGTGCTCCGTCGCCCTGGCGGGTCCCGAGGATCTTCGCCACCATATGGAAGCGGTCCACGGTGCGAGCCCGTCTGCTTCAACTTCCTCCTCCTCCTCCTCTGCAACGCCACCCTTCAGAGACACACGGCCCGAGTGCGACGCGTGCGGGCGGCGATTCTCCCGCAGGGACCTGCTCCGGCGTCACGTGCAGCTGGTGCACGCCAACGAGGTCCGCTGTCCCGATTGCGGCGCCCTTTTCCACAGGGCCGCTTATCTCCAGCGGCACATGGAGAGCGCCCACCGCGGTATGAGGTTCGCGTGCGCCTACTGCGACCGAGGCTTCACCCGACGCTACAACCGGGACCGACACGAGGCCCACAACTGTCCTGTCGTAAGGAACCTCGTCGTGGACGAGATGCCGCGCCTGCCCGTCCTGTCACCCGAGCCCCGGCCCAGCCGCGAGCCCCAGCCCGGACCTAGCCGCGAGCCCCAGCCCGGACCTAGCCGCGAGCCCCAGCCCGGACCCAGCCGCGAGCCCCAGCCCGGACCAAGCACGGCACCCGACGGGATGGTGGGTGGTGGCGGACTACCCACGTTCCGCCCCATCCAACGGGCGTTCCGCGGTCGCCTCCTGACCTTCGGCCTGTCCCGGCCCATGTAGGACTTCTTGGCCGTGGAGGACGCGCTGGTGCTACTGTTCGACAGCGTCCTGGAACTGCTGGCCGACGTCAGGACCCGACACCCGAACATCAAGGTGAACATGTTCCTGGAGTGTGAATTCGCCAACGTTCACGGGGCCACCTGTCTGCGAGCCTTCAAGACGAAGAACGTGCCTCTTACCGCCGCGTCCAACTTGGAGGACTTCCTGTCAGCGTCCTTCCACAAGCTGGAGGAAGAGAAGGAGCAGTGCCTGCTAGTGGGCAGCGGGTGGAGCTATCTCCGGATACGCGACTTGGAGATCCGCATCAACCTCTACACCCCGTTGGGAGAACGCGGAGCCCGGTTCGTCCAGCTTCCCAGAACCATCTGCGAGACGCGTGCCGTTATCAACGTACAAAACGTCGATGACATGTGCTTCGCGTATGCTATCCTGGCCAAGTTCGTCGCGCAACACCCGGAGAGGCCCACATCGTACACACCGGACGTCATGGCACGCTACGACTGGGTCGGCCTACGCTTCCCCGTGGCCGTGAAGGACATTAAGGTCTTCGAGAGGAGGAACCCCATCAGCGTCAATGTGTACGGGATCGAGCGCGCTATGGTGGGGAGACGCCCCGACGGATCGCCAAAGTTCCAGGACCGCGTGTTCCCGCTGAAGATCTGCAAGCGGGAGTTGGAGGATCACCGGGACCTGCTGTACGTGACCACCGGCGGGGACAGTCACTACGCCTACATCGCGAACGTCAGCAGGCTGGTGCGACCCCAGCTGACGTCCCACTGCGGCACTATCCACGTGTGTAAGCGATGCTTCGTTTACTTCGACAACCAGCCCAACAAGCTGCAACTGTCCGGTGCCGAGCGTCTGGAGGAGCACATGCGATACTGCACCGCCAAGGCTCCCCTTCGCCTGGACTTGCCGAAGAAGCAGCAGATCCGCTTCGCCCACCCCGAGTACACTCGGCGCGAGCGCTTTTGCGTCTACGCCGACTTTGAGTGTGCTCTGCAGCCCGTCGCTGTTGACCCAGCGGAAGCGCCGCCCGGCACGAGGCCCCTGCAACTGCACGTCCCGTACGCCTTCGCCTACCAGATCGTGGACTCGCTCGGCCTGGAGGAGTTTGAGCCCCACGTCTACTTCGGGGCTGACGCGTCCAAGGTCTTCATGGAGAGGTTGAAGATGGACGTGCTGGCGCTGTGGGAGTTCCTATTCAGCATGAGAGCTCTGTACCCTTCTCTGACCCGGCAGGAGATGGACGAGTACCTGGTGGCGACTCACTGCTACCTCTGTGGGAAGGAGTTCACGGACCAGGACGTCAAGGTGCGGGACCACAATCACGCCCCGCCCTACGAGTTCCGAGGAGCCGCTCATCGCTCGTGCAACCTCAGGTACCGGGAGCAGCGACACATCAACTGCTACTTCCACAACCTGTCCAACTATGACGCCCACTTCGTAGTGCGCGAGCTGGCCATCGACCCCGGCGACGTGGACGTGTTGGCCCACACGGAGGAGCGGTACATCGCTTTTACCAAGCGATTCCACTTTGGTCAGCCCGGGGACAACCAACGACAGAGCAGTTTCGCGGTGCGCTTCCTGGACACCTTCAGGTTCCTGTCCATGAGCCTGGCCAACCTGGCGGCGGGACATCCCACGGACAGGATGCGCGAGACGAGGAAGCGCTTCCCCGACGACCGGCTGTTCGACCTGGTGCGTAGGAAGGGCGTGTTCCCCTACGACTTCGTTACGTCCTACGACACGTTGTACAGGACCAGGGAGTTGCCGCCCAAGGAGGCGTTCAGGAACTCCATGACCCTGGAGGACATCAAGGACGAGGAGTACGAGCACGCCCTCAACGTGTGGCGAGCCTTCGAGTGTCGGCACCTCAAGGACTACGCGGACAAGTACCTGCGATGTGACATCGCCCTGCTCACCGATGTCTTTGAGCAGTTCCGCGACACCTCGCTGGCAGAGTACGGGCTGGACCCCGCCCACTACGACACCCTGCCGTCCTACGCCTGGGACGTGATGCTCAAGACCTGCGGTGTGGAGCTGGACACGCTGCAGGACTTCGACATGTACCTGTTCGTGGAGCAGGGGATCCGGGGAGGCATCTCTCAGGCCATCACCCGCTACGCCAAGGCCAACCACGACAGGTGCCCGGACTACCGCCCGGACGAGCCCACGCGCTTCCTCCTGTACCTGGACGCAAACAACCTCTACGGCTGGGCCATGTCCCAGTGCCTGCCGACCGGAGACTTCGAGTGGCTCAGCCTTGAGGAAATCCAGGCGTTGGACGTCGCGGCGCTGGACGCGGAGGCCGATCGAGGCTACATCTTGGAAGTGGACCTCCACTACCCCGCGCGCCTACACGACCTGCACAAGGACCTTCCCTACTGCTGTGAGACCAAGCGGCCTCCAATAGGCAAGTTCCCCAAACTGTTGACGACCCTGGACGACAAGACGCACTACATCTGTCACTACAGGGTCTTGCAGCAGGCGTTGCAAAACGGATTGGAGCTGGTCGCGGTGCATCGGGCATCGGGATCTCCTTTCGCCAGTCGCGGTGGTTGGAACCGTACATCCTGATGAACACCGAGCTGCGGAAGAAGGCCAAAACGAAGTTTGAACAGGACTTCTTCAAGCTCATGAACAACGCGGTCTTCGGCAAGACCATCGAGAATGTACGGAAGCGCCTCAACGTGAAGCTGGTGTGCACCCCGGAGAGGTTTTCCAAGTACGTCGCCAGATCCAACTTCCTGGACCGGACGTACTACACGGAGGACGTGGCCCTGGTGCATCTGTCCAAGGTCAACATCGTGTTGGACAAGCCCGTCTACGTAGGCATGACAGTCCTGGAGCTGACAAGTGGCTCATGTACGAGTTCCTGCGCAAGATGAAGGAGCGCTACGGTGACCGCCTCACCGTGGACTACATGGACACGGACAGCTTCGTCTTTGACATCGTGTCCCAGGACGTCTACGCAGAGATGAAGGAACACCTGGACGACTTCGACACCAGCGGCTATCCGAGGTCTCACCCCTGCTACAACCCCGTCAACGCCAAGGTCATCGGAAAGTTTAAGGACGAGTGTAACGGCCTGTCCTTATACGAGTACCTCGGCCTGCGGTCCAAGCTGTACTTTATGGACATCGAGGACGCGGCGACAGGCGGCAGCAAGGCTCTCAAGCGAGCCAAGGGGGTGGCGAAGGGCGTTGTCAAGAACGTCCTCACCCCCGACGACTACAGAGAGTGCCTGTTTGACGGGGTCCGGAAACACACCACCAACGTCCGGTTCCAGTCCCACTTGCACCGGGTCTACACCGTGGAAGTGGACAAACTGAGCCTCAGCCCGACCGACGACAAGCGGTGCGTCCTCCCCGACGGCATCCACACTCTGCCGTGGGGACACAAGGACGTCCCGCCGCTACCGCCAGCCAGGAGAGGAGGAGAAGATCCGCAGCGGATGGAAGTGGACGGTGAGGAGGAGGAGGGACAGCGCCAGGACGAAGACGAGGAAGAAGAGGAATTCCCCGTCTAGTTGTATATATTAGTTATAAGAGAAAAAATTGTAAATAGTATTTGTAAGAAAATATAATAGCTTTATGTACAGCATGAACCCGAGTTGTTTATTTCCTCCCTTTGCTCACTCAAAAGTCACAAGCCGTTAGGCTCGGAAAGGCGTTATGGGCCGTTTGGCCCGAGCCGTGCAGCTTAAAAAGCCCCCGTCAACCGGGAGCGATTGGCGGCGCGTGTCGGGGACGGCCCTGAAGGAGTTGCCCAGGAAGGAGTTGCTAAGTGGTTTGCTGACGCTCAAGGTTGCACCCTCGAATTACTCAGCGGTTTGCTGATGTCCGAGGGGTCTCGTGACGCGCCCTCTTTGGCGACCTTCACTGCCGCTTGGCGGGGGCTCAGCCAGTGACACACGCCGCTGGTATATAAACCTGAGGTCCAGCCCCGCTGCCTCAGTTTTGCTAATTTTTTTAAATTAGTAAGGAGAAATGAGAAATGAAAAAACACAAGCTTTATCATTATGAGGCATGTATTGTACAGTAATAAGGTTACATACACATACTACAAAAACCTTACAAACTAGTTTTAAGCGAATATGGAGTGGAAGAGCCTGCGGACCAGAGCGTCGTTGGCGGCGGGAGCGGAAGGGTCGAAGAGCTGGACGTAGTCGCTGAGTGACGTGCGGAGAACAGCCCGGCAGTACAGGTAAGTGAGGCAGTAGTAGCCGCAAACAGAAGTATCGTAGCCCTGGAGTCGATACCTGTTGTAGACGTAGTGGCGGTGATGAGGATTGCGCCTCAGGAACAATTGAAAGTCGGCCTGGTATGGCGGCCTTCCGTAGCTGTCCAGGTACTCGAGTCTGTCCTCTTCCGAGCAGTAAAACGCCACCCAGTGTTCGCCTCCCTCGGTGTGTGCTACCGTGTTGGACACGATGGCGGTGAGAGGCTTGACTGGCACGTCCGGTAGTTGGTCAGAGGCGTAGACCGCAACGTTCCTCAGTCCGGGGATCCTCACCAGGCATTCTCTGATCTGGATGGTATTCATCGTGGGCGGAAGCAGCACAGGCAGCTTGAGACGGACGGGTCCGACCTGTCGTTAGCCACGAGCCAGTCCCGCAATACTATGCAGTTATGAAGGGCGCAACGGTTGTGGGAGCTCTTATGGTGGCGACAGCGCAGGGTCCGGTAGGTGGGCGGACCGTTGAGCGACCCGCAGCCCAGATCCTCCATGTCCTGAGCGGTGGTGGCGGCGGGCTCGGTTATGAGGTGGCGTTGAACAAAGTCCCTCTTCTGCGATCCTTTGACGTAGACCAGGGGGCGGTGGATGAGGCAGGAGCGCAGCTTGTCCAGCAGGGCGACGTACGCGATGTCCCCCTGGTCCCACTCCAAGCCGTGGCAGTGGCGAGTGACCCAGACGCTCTCGCGCTGTTTCTCGGAAGTCAGGAGGTCCTTACTGAAGGGTGGGCGGGCGATGTGATGTAGGAGCAGCGTGCCGGTAGTCACGTCCACCACGCAAACCTCTTTCAGTAGAAAGTCATTATCACTGTCTTTAAAACACTGCATATCCATCACCACGCTTCCGTGATGACAGCGCGCTGGCGGTGGCTCGTTGTAGATCGGTGGCGGCACGTCCATCCCGTACGGCTGACTGAACTCGACTGAGCGCTGGCGGGGGCGCGCCTAGCGGGTTAACCTTGGGTGCGCGCGCCGCCATCACCTAACGGTCCGCGGTGACCTTGAGCGCACGGCAACTCGTTTACCCGCCAAAGTCGACTGTGACGTTGCGATGACGGTCCACCTCCACGACGTTGTCCAACTCGGCGTACACTATGCAGTTGAACGCCTCCGCCAAGGCTTCGGAGAACCCAATCTCTATGTGCAGGTTACCGTTGCGCACCAGGTTCCAGTGGCTGGATTGAGAGGCCGCCATATCGGGTGTCAGATCAAACGCCATCAGGCAGTATCCGTAGGGGTATTCGTTGCGACTGACTTCGTTACCACAGTCTGAGAAATTTATGCCGGTGCCAGTGTACAGCGTGTGGTAGGCGAGCACGCATAACTCCTGACCGAACGTGTAATCCGGTTGAAGCGGCTTACATGGCACTTGCTCACCATCTATGTACAGCGCGAAGAAGTTCACGTGGCTGTGGGTGAAGTTGAACGGGTTCTTCTTGTAGTCCCCGTTGAACGCCTGATTGCTGACCAGGCCAACTATAACGCGTTTCGGCAGTTGACCCAGAAACACACTGTCCAGAGTCTTGCTGCTGATACCGGAGGGTAGCGTGAAGGATTTCACTTCCGGGCGCGTAATGGGATATTTGGCTGTACCCGACTCCAGCGTCCTGCTGTGAGCCAACAGCACGCTCGGGTTGATCTTACAGCGGCGCATAAACAGGTTGACTTCGGCGATGTCCACTTTGTAGTCTGTCATGGTTTTGGACATGATGGAGAATGAGTTCTTTGACCTGATCAGGCGAAAGCGCATCTCCACGCCGTTTAACATGAACTTCTCCTGGTTGCACAGGTCGATGTGCAGATGTCCGACCATGTCCGCGTACCGGCTGCCCTTGACAAACTCCCTCCGGTTCTTGAGCCCGGCATTATCCTCCTCAGTATTGTCCATGTACCCGGCATAGTCCTCGTAGAACAACTCCGCGGTGAGGTGCGATGTCTTGGCATCACCGCCATAGGACAACAGGTTCTCCAGGTAGGCGCGATAGGCGTACGTGTTGTTCTGAGGAGACACCAGTTTGTTGTTCAGGTACAGGTCCACTTGACTGAACAGCGAGTGCAGCCAGTTGTTAATCGGACCCATCTCTTTTATCACTTGATCACCCGTTACAGCGCCTCCGTTAGCCGTTCTAATGGTAGCCTTCACATGCAGTAGCGTCTGTGACAGATCCGTGTACTCGTCCCCGTGACCCGGAACTATGAACTCCACGGGCGAGTCGTCTGTCAGGGAGGAGATGGGCTTGTACTGCACCCATTTACCGCTCTCTATACTGGTCTGCGTGGGCGGTAGCGAGAACAGGTCCAACTCGGTCTTGACACACTCGCACGACTTCTGATGTAGAAACGCCATTATCCAAAAATGTCCTTCACGGTACTCTCAATCTTCTTGATTCTCCTCTTCTTAGCGACACGTTTTGCGGGCTGCCTTTTCCTCTTGGGCGCAGCGCTCTTCTTCCTCGCTCCGAGGAGTTTCGCCAGAGACTGAGGAGTAACCTGCTGTACACGCCTCCTCTTATAGGCGCCACCACCGCTCAGCACGCGATCCAGTTTTTCATCGGCCTTACGTTTCAGCGACCCGGTAAACTCTCTGAGCCGGGTGTTGGCCGCGACTCGGGGGTCGGCTGTGCCCGCTGCCACGTCGCCCAAGAAGCCCACACCGGACCTCAGCGCCTCCTTGCCCAGCGCCGATGCGCCGGATCTGATCAAAGGGACCACTGTACGCATCAGCCCGCCTAGGAAACTGCCGATGCCGTGTCCGCGTTGGAAAGCGGCTCCCCTGAATACGGAGGATACGCCATGGCCCGCCTGCTGGTGGCGGTAATACGCCAGATAGGGATCGCTCGGTTTCATTGCCGCTGCCTCTCTTTCCTGAAATGAAGCTTCATGCACGTGGTCCCGAAGTGGAATGGCAAGTGTCGCCCTTGGTTGTCCCTTAAATCGATTTCCACGCTCTCGAATGAGGTTTTAATCACCGGCACGTAGTGCGGGTCTATTATATACACTGTCGTGTTGGCACCGTACGTGTAATTCCTGATGTCGATGTTGAGGATCTTCAGTAGTGGCGCCACAGCGTCGCCCACCAGTTGGGGTTCCACCAGGTCACAATACACGTACATGTGTGATGGCAGACCTGCGAAGAGGTTAGCCGGCCTCACGGACCTGTGACGCTTGACGATATCCGTATCCACCTCGTAGCCAAACTGTAGCGCCAAACTGGGGCTCAGTTTGAGGCTCTGAACGGCTGAAGACGTCGACATCAATTCCACCCTGGAGGACCTCTCGTCATACGAGAAGGTGCACAGGTTACTCTTCATTTGAGGGTGGTTGTTGATTGCGTGCACGAGTTCCTCGGTACTACTGTAATTGCCCGGCTCCACTTTGATTAACAACTTGTCCACCACGGCCAACCCGCCTTTCGAGTCCCTCATTCCCAGCACTAGTTTGATGTAGGTTCCCTCACCGACGGTCAGAAAAGAGAAGGGGTAGTGCGCCTCCGCCAGAGTGACCTCCCACTCGCCGTCTGACAGATCAACGGTCGAGGGTAGATGGGTCGTGTAGTTTGTCACCATGTTGTTGGGATAGTACTTCATTGAACTGTTACTGGGCAACGTCAGGTAAAACTGGTCGTGCCTCGTCATCGCAGCTGTTGCACGTCCGCTGCGGGTACCCACGAGTTGAAGTCCTCTCCGTAACCGGCCCACTTGACTAGGTAGCGCTTACTGGAGCCTCGCCCCTCGGTGTCCAGTATTTTATCTATTTGAAACAGGCGGTCCGGGGCGATCGTCACCTTTTGCATCTCGTGCTCGTAGAAGCGCCCTTCCAGCGGCGTCCCGTTCAGGTCGCGCAACACGTACAATGGCAGAGGATGCGACCCGTATACGTGGTCCACCACGAACAGCTCCTTACTCCAATTGGTCTCGTAACCTTTGGCGAACGTACCCTTCTCCTTGGCTATGCGCACCGTGTCGCCCGGCTTGAACCTGGGCTTGTGTCGCCGGATCGCCTTTCCATACATGTGACGCCACACCTTGTACACCGTTTGACCATCGCCGCTGTCCGCGTCCACGGGTCGTAGGCCACCACCCAGGCTCCTGTGCGGGCTGTGGTTGTAGGCGTCCACAAGCCTGCCCAACACGTCCACGTAGCGATACGTGTTTTTGTAGGTCAGGTAGCGCCACATGCGGGTCTTGAGCGTGCGGTTGACTCGCTCCACCACCGCCGCCTTCACGTCGGGGTTCTGCGTGGTGAAGTAGTTGACACCGTGACTCTTGAACACTCTCTTGGTCGCGGCCCCGGTGAACTCCGTCCCCTTGTCGGTCTGTAGGCAGCGAGGAGTCGCCTCAGCGAATATCCTCTCGAACGCTGCAGCCACCTCAGGCCCGCTTTTCCTCTTCAGTGGTACCGCAAACAGCCGCTTACTGAATACGTCTATCACAGTCAGCAGGTAGTTGACTCCGTCGTTGTACCGGCTCAGGCCGCGCATGTCGTTCAGGTCCGCCTGCCACAGCTCCCGGGGCCCGAACACGGCGTAGCGGTTGCGGGGAAACCACTTGCGCGCAGGCTTGTGCAGCGTGTAGGTGTCCTGGGCGCGCAGCCAGTCGGCTACCCGACGTTTCGGTAGGCGCGCGGCTCTGGCCAGGGCGGCCACCCCGCCGAGGGAACCGGGCTGGCTCGGGTCGTAGTACAACTTCTCCATTACGGTGTGAACGGCTCCCAGTTGTCCAATGACGATTCCCGGTCGGGTTCCTCGGTTATTATCCTTCTTCGGGCCGCTGGAGGTCGCGGTCTCAAGCGGTCCAGTATCGGCGTCAACCTCGGTGAGAGGGGTGTCGACGAGGCTGTCGTCGTGTCTCCCCAGGGGCTCGATGCCGAGTCCAGTCCCACGCCTAGGTAATGCAACGCCATGGGATTGCTCACGTATTCTTTGGGCACGTTCATGTCCTTCAAGGCGGCCATCACTTGATGCCAGCCGGTAGGCAATCGGCCCGCCCTTCGCGCTCTCACTATGCTGTGCGCGATGTCCACTATATTGGAATCGGGGATCTTCACCTTGTTCACGTACACCACCCCACTGGCGTCCCAGGCGATGGGGCTGCCTTGTCGGGTCATGAATCGTAACAAGTTGCGCGCCACCGACCTGTAGATTTTTGAGAACGATTCCACAATGTCCTCCTCCGCCGAGGCGCTAGACTCGCGCGGGCTCGCTACCGTCGTAGTCGTCCAGGTCTGGCAGGCCGGCTACGTAGCGCACGGCAGAGTCCGCACGGCTCTTGCCACCGCCGCCACCGCTGCCATAGTGCCAAGTGATACGGGCGAACCGCGTATCGCACATGTGGTCGGCGTGCTCTATGAAGCGAGCCACGAAGTGCGACTTGCCGCTGCCTGAGGGCCCGGCCACGATGGCGGTGAACGGGTGTTTCCACCTCAAGTACATGGCGTCTACTGACTGCCATGCACCGCCACCTAGGCTCTTGTAACTAAAGGTTCTTTTTCTTGCTTCTTTTTATTTATTTTATTTTTTAATATTGAAGGAAATAAGGGAATAGGAAATACCATTTATTTATACAAATTCCAGGAAAGGAAGTTTGCTGCCAGGAGGGCCGCTCCTCTTTACAAGGCTCGTCCTCGGTCCCACGCCAACGTTGTACTGGGAGATGGCGTTGTCGTCCAGGACCGTGAGGTACCGCCGGGGCATGTAAATCCGGATCGGGTCATCGCCGACGAGACCCTCCAAGGTGGCCATCACTGCCTCGCCGTACGGTGTGTCCACCCGCTCGAATGAGCGGATCGGGTACACCGCGTTGTCCCGCAGATCTGCGATGCGAGTGTAACCCACCGCGCGCCACCGACCTGTAGATTTTTGAGAACGATTCCACAATGTCCTCCTCCGCCGAGGCGCTAGACTCGCGCTTCATCTGACTCGGACCCCCCACCGCTTCCTCCTCCCTCTCCTCGCCCTCGATGATTGACAGACCTATGGGTTGACGTTTAGCCGCGGAAAAGTGCAGGAACCGCTGTAACACCTGCTGATATTGTTTCCATTTCTCCGTATCGTCCAGCCGCTTGTCGCTCAATATGCGATGCATCTCAGCGTCCAGGCTGGCTGGCTTATTGGCGCTACCTGCTCCTCCTCTTGGTCCTGGTCCCGGCCCTGGTCCCGGTCCTTCTCGCAATCTCTCGATGAGCTCCTGCGGTACAACCACCATTTTCCTAGCGTACTCCATGTCCGATTAGCTTCTGCGCTAGAACGGGCAGAACAGCGTTCAACAGCAGAGGTAGGAGGATCCCTCCGCCCCGTTGGACGAGGTAGTGTCGCTTCTTGGTCCAACCCTCGCCGCGTTTCACTAGCCGTCTGAGCGCCTGTTTGTGTTTGCTCAATTTGCGTTTGAGACAGGGGGAAAGCGGTACGTTTCCGCGTAGCACGTTATACGCGCACTCGCACAATGACTTGATGCGACTCTTGTCGCACGCTTTTAACAGGGCCTTGCGTTCTTTGGGCGTAGCGTGTATTAGGGCCCTCAGCAGCGCCGCGTCCTTCTTCACACGGTGTGACATGATGACTGACGCTGGCACGCGCTCGGCCTATTTATCACTTCTTCTTGGGCAGGTACACGTAGTTCACCGGGTCGTCTGGGAAAATGGCCGAACGTACGCGCATCTCTTCGGGCGTGGACTGTTTCAAGTCTATGCGCAGGTAGGCGTGCGGATCACGCGTGGCGTCCGCGTAAGCCTCCTCCACGAATTTGGGGTTCTCCGGGTATACTTGGCGGGCCAGGTGTTTGATCTGAGCGCGGTCCCTGGGATTCTTGAAGCACACTATGTAGTGGGCGTTCAGCGATATGTCGCGCTGGCCCCTGCCCTGGTGAAACAGGTTTTGCGTGATGAAGAACACGCTCATGTTGCGGTGGTGCGAGCCCTTGGTGAACAGGTCCGCCACGCCGGAGCCGGCCTCACGCATCATGTCATCAACGATAACCAGGGCGGGCTCGCTACCGTCGTAGTCGTCCAGGTCTGGCAGGCCGGCTACGTAGCGCACGGCAGAGTCCGCACGGCTCTTGCCACCGCCGCCACCGCTGCCATAGTGCCAAGTGATACGGGCGAACCGCGTATCGCACATGTGGTCGGCGTGCTCTATGAAGCGAGCCACGAAGTGCGACTTGCCGCTGCCTGAGGGCCCGGCCACGATGGCGGTGAACGGGTGTTTCCACCTCAAGTCCATGGCGTCTACTGACTGCCATGCACCGCCACCTCGGCTCTTGTAACTAAAGGTTCTTTTTCTTGCTTCTTTTTATTTATTTTATTTTTTAATATTGAAGGAAATAAGGGAATAGGAAATACCATTTATTTATACAAATTCCAGGAAAGGAAGTTTGCTGCCAGGAGGGCCGCTCCTCTTTACAAGGCTCGTCCTCGGCCCCACGCCAACGTTGTACTGGGAGATGGCGTTGTCGTCCAGGACCGTGAGGTACCGCCGGGGCATGTAAATCCGGATCGGGTCATCGCCGACGAGACCCTCCAAGGTGGCCATCACTGCCTCGCCGTACGGTGTGTCCACCCGCTCGAATGAGCGGATCGGGTACACCGCGTTGTCCCGCAGATCTGCGATGCGAGTGTAACCCACCGCGCGCCACCGACCTGTAGATTTTTGAGAACGATTCCACAATGTCCTCCTCCGCCGAGGCGCTAGACTCGCGCTTCATCTGACTCGGACCCCCCGCCGCTTCCTCCTCCCTCTCCTCGCCCTCGATGATTGACAGACCTATGGGTTGACGTTTAGCCGCGGAAAAGTGCAGGAACCGCTGTAACACCTGCTGATATTGTTTCCATTTCTCCGTATCGTCCAGCCGCTTGTCGCTCAATATGCGATGCATCTCAGCGTCCAGGCTGGCTGGCTTATTGGCGCTACCTGCTCCTCCTCTTGGTCCTGGTCCCGGCCCTGGTCCCGGTCCTTCTCGCAATCTCTCGATGAGCTCCTGCCGTACAACCACCATTTTCCTAGCGTACTCCATGTCCGATTAGCTTCTGCGCTAGAACGGGCAGAACAGCGTTCAACAGCAGAGGTAGGAGGATCCCTCCGCCCCGTTGGACGAGGTAGTGTCGCTTCTTGGTCCAACCCTCGCCGCGTTTCACTAGCCGTCTGAGCGCCTGTTTGTGTTTGCTCAATTTGCGTTTGAGACAGGGGGAAAGCGGTACGTTTCCGCGTAGCACGTTATACGCGCACTCGCACAATGACTTGATGCGACTCTTGTCGCACGCTTTTAACAGGGCCTTGCGTTCTTTGGGCGTAGCGTGTATTAGGGCCCTCAGCAGCGCCGCGTCCTTCTTCACATGGTGTGACATGATGACTGACGCTGGCACGCGCTCGGCCTATTTATCACTTCTTCTTGGGCAGGTACACGTAGTTCACCGGGTCGTCTGGGAAAATGGCCGAACGTACGCGCATCTCTTCGGGCGTGGACTGTTTCAAGTCTATGAGCAGGTAGGCGTGCGGATCACGCGTGGCGTCCGCGTAAGCCTCCTCCACGAATTTGGGGTTCTCCGGGTATACTTGGCGGGCCAGGTGTTTGATCTGAGCGCGGTCCCTGGGATTCTTGAAGCACACTATGTAGTGGGCGTTCAGCGATATGTCGCGCTGGCCCCTGCCCTGGTGAAACAGGTTTTGCGTGATGAAGAACACGCTCATGATGCGGTGGTGCGAGCCCTTGGTGAACAGGTCCGCCACGCCGGAGCCGGCCTCACGCATCATGTCATCAACGATAACCAGGGCGGGCTCGCTACCGTCGTAGTCGTCCAGGTCTGGCAGGCCGGCTACGTAGCGCACGGCAGAGTCCGCACGGCTCTTGCCACCGCCGCCACCGCTGCCATAGTGCCAAGTGATTAGGCGAACCGCGCATCGCACATGTGGTCGGCGTGCTCTATGAAGCGAGCCACGAAGTGCGACTTGCCGCTGCCTGAGGGCCCGGCCACGATGGCGGTGAACGGGTGTTTCCACCTCAAGTCCATGGCGTCTACTGACTGCCATGCACCGCCACCTCGGCTCTTGTAACTAAAGGTTCTTTTTCTTGCTTCTTTTTATTTATTTTATTTTTTAATATTGAAGGAAATAAGGGAATAGGAAATACCATTTATTTATACAAATTCCAGGAAAGGAAGTTTGCTGCCAGGAGGGCCGCTTCTCTTTACAAGGCTCGTCCTCGGCCCCACGCCAACGTTGTACTGGGAGATGGCGTTGTCGTCCAGGACCGTGAGGTACCGCCGGGGCATGTAAATCCGGATCGGGTCATCGCCGACGAGACCCTCCAAGGTGGCCATCACTGCCTCGCCGTACGGTGTGTCCACCCGCTCGAATGAGCGGATCGGGTACACCGTGTTGTCCCGCAGATCTGCGATGCGAGTGTAACCCGCGGCCTTGCAGCTGTTGAGGGCTGTCCTGAGGTCCATCTTCTGGTCCGTGTTGAGCATGGCGCAGCGGCTGGATGCAGAATGACTGGCTCTCGCCACCGAGTCGCCTTTTATTGGCGGTGACTACGTGCCGACTCGCGCGTATCAACAACATGATGACATAGTTAATCGCTCGATTCCAGGAAGGGTGATGTAATGGAAAGCTTTACTGCGTAAACAAGTGGATTGTTCTAGAAGCATCTCGGTTATTAACTGCTTAGTGGAATTTTCCACGCTCTCTCGTTTACTGGGTAGCGCGCTTAGAGTGTGCGCTCCTCTTGGTTTTCCCTGAGATGATGCAATCGGTCTTTCGCCAGATGGGTAGAGGAGTAGCGGTCCTAGTGATCCCGTCGTATCTTGTCTCTCCCGTCTCGCTATTTGCCAACCATAGGTTTTGCAATCTGGATAGCAGGTCCTCTAGACATATGCAGATTTCATCGTTTTGCTCCTCGTCCAAGTACAAGCCGCAACTGAACGTGGGGCGACCTCATTTGAACACATTCATCTTCAACAGTACATTACCGCTGTTGGTAGGGTTCTTCACAGTGTACTGATATCCGCCAGCGGACCAGCACAATGTCGGGGAATCGATAGGCACTTCCTTCCTCTTTACAGTCCACCCATCGAGCTTTTTCTTCTTTGACGCACATCCCTGCTGAACTGGCGGTGCGTTGGCGTTCTCATCGTTCATTGCGTTCAGCTCCTCTAGGAAGGAGCGGATCGTTTGGTCCACTTCGGCTGCGCTGACTCCGCTTCCATTCATGGTGACGTCTCGAACAACACTGAGGTCGCGCGCGCGCGGCTCTGCCTCGGTTTTATAGCCGAGTCGCGCGCTCCAGCGGACCTTCTAGAAGCTTCCAGAAACGTGACGCTCCTCACCTGCATGGTGTTCCGGTGGGTCCTCACTCCACCGTTGCTAATTTTATTAGGTTGGGATGGGAATAGGATTATGGGTTGGGATAGGACAGAGGGTCTTGGGTTGGGGTAGGACAGAGGGTCTTGGGTTGGGGTAAAAGTAACCGGTTTGGGGTTTAACCGATTACTGTCCAGGCCTTCTATAGTTTTCCTGGACGTCCAACACCGCCATGCTGCCTTGGTTCAAGGTTAACTGCAACACTTGCAGAACCTCGTCCCACTGCACCGGGTCTCCCGGGTCGTAACGACGGGAGGACATCACTGGACTGGCTGGACTCCACCGCCCCGGCCTGAGGAAGACGTGACCGCCTCTCCTCATCGCCTCCTCAACCCGGGTCCTTGTAGGAATAAGGTACTCCGGTCCGAGCAAGAGGTACCGGCTGATGTTAGGAACGTTGATAAAGACTTCCACAGTAAGGACGTCCATTATGGAAGCGGCTCTGATCAAGACTGACTCGAACACCGCTTTCACCCTCCGGAGGAGCTTCGCAGTGGAACGTAAGCGGTAAACAGCCCCGGGCGGTCACGTAGGCCCTAGCACGCGCCTCGACACGTGACTCCGCGGAACCGCTCACGGGGGGGGGCCTGACGTCACGGGGGGGGGGTCGAGCTTGGTCGTGAGGAAGGTTGGGGGTCGTGCTTGGCTGTACCAGTCACTTCGCTATGGGGACCTGCTCGTTGGAACTTTCCAGGACAGAGAACATTCTACGATTCCACGGATTACCGCTTTCACCCCTGGGGTTGTTGACTGCTTTGGTGTCTAAATATCGCCGCTTTCACCTGCTGTTGTTCACATCTCTGGGTCGGACCGTCATTCCTTCTCTAACCACCGAACCACCACCACCATGTTCTCCTGCCCTCACTGCTCCGCCACCTTCTCCCGGAAAGACCACCTCACCCGCCACCTCCAGTCCACGCATAGGGAGGGAGGTGAACCTTACTACTGCCCCGTCTGCGGAAGGGAGTTCCGCAGAGGGGACAAATTAAGGATTCACCTTCTTACCCACGCGTCCACCTCGTCCTCCATCCTCGACACCCTCTCAGCACCATGTTCCTCATCCGCTCCACAACCAGCCCTAATCCTTGTTCCGCCTCCGTCCACCTCCGACTCCACCTCCACCTCGACCCAGACCGCCACCGAAGATGTTTCGGTGGCCATTCAGGTCGGGGTGGAAACAGCCAACACGTCCACCCAGACGTCGGTCGAGCGGGTCGTCGAGCGTCCCGTATGTAAGTATCGTAGGTACGGGTTGGGGCGGGTTAGGGCCTTGATGGTTCATGCACTAGGCAGTATTACTAACCACTGGCTTCTCCCTTACAGGCATTGTCCGCCCTCACATCCACGAAAACCAGCAGTGGCTACAGGAAGAGGTGCGGCAGCTGCAGCGGGACCGACAGCAGCAGGAGGCCAGAAGGCGGGAACGAGAAGAGGCCCGCCAACGCCTCCTGCGGGAGCTGGAAGAAGACGCACAGCGGCGACGCCAGGAAGCTGAGGAGGAGGTCGCCGCCGCCGACGACTCCAGCTCCGACGTCGAGCTAATCGACGACAACGACAACGATGGGTGGATGTAATAAACGATTACCCTTATCCTTATCCCCATCCATTTTACACTTTTATGTAATATTAAATAAAAAGAAAAAAAAAACAAAAAAAAACAAAAACAAACAAAACAAATTTATAATAAAACTGGTGGACAAAGCCTATGTTAGGTTTATGCCGGGTCACGTGATGGGGGGGGCTGACGTCACGGGGGGGGGCTGACGTCACGGGGGGGCTGACGTCACCGGGGGGGCTGACGTCACGGGGGGGCTGACGTCACGGGGGGGGGCTGACGTCACCCGGGGGGGGGGCGATTCCTCATTCCTCCTCACACGCCTTTGCTGGTTTTGAACATACTAATGCCCCCTACTGAAGTCATTTAGGTTTCCTACATTTGCATTTATTTTGTTACGACGGAGTGACATTGCGTCTGGTGCATAAGTACCTGGCATACCTATCTGGTTAAACATACTTTAAAAATAAGTTCAATTAACCTTATTTGTAATTATATTTACATGTGACATACTAAATTATTATATTAATACCGAAAACTTTAGCCGAACATAATCCTTTTTCACTGATGATAAAGTAATGTGCCTAAGAAAAATGGATGAAAATAAAGGTTTTATCTAACGAAAGAAATTAGAACTTTCCGATAAAACGTTTAGTGTTAGGCTACAAAAGTGTTCCTATCTTGGATAATTGGAAATTGAAGCCGGATCGGTTACCACTCAACCACAAAATGAGGGAGTTTTCCTGCGGTCAGCGCGACTTGACTCGCCTCACTCTGTTTGGTTCTAAACCTATTGTCTATTATTTAATTAGCTATTTACGACCTCGTATTTTGTCGTTATTTTATAATTTATTCATTTACAACTCCAGTAATACAAATTTATGGTCTAATAATTTAATAATAAATTCAAAAGCTTTCTATGAAATTAAAAAAAATCATAAACGATCAGAGTAAATTTAATTGTTTTAAATACAGTGGCAGTGTATTCCGCATATAGTGTATTACTCTGAAGTATCTTTAAAATTATTTTAAATAATTGGTAAGAGTTAAAATAATTTATAATTTCAAATATATATTTTTTATAGTTTAAACTCCAGCGGCATTTTTGTACAGAGAATAGTATAAACATTTTTAAGGGAAATTGGTCCAAACCCCTCAAAATTGAACACTTCGAGATTTGAACTTGTGACTCCATAATCATAAGTGAAGACACTTACCGTTCAGCTACCGTTCAGCCTTTAGACACCTATGTATAACATATTATTCCAAGGATAGGTGTTTTATGCTAAATTAAAATTATTCTGAGCTAATTTAGTTTTGGTTTAAAATATTATCGTTAACGTTGTATTATACGATATGTGGACTTACGAAACTCGGAATATAACAAACACTTTTTTCATACAACTTTTATTAATTTTTTGTTGATGGTTTTTACGCATATTTAATTAGTTTTGATTTATACAAATGAAACCAAAAATGAAAGTTTTATGCAAAAGGAAATTGTAAATTATTTGTACTACTTTTTACAAATTAACAGTTTTCTGATCTCGTTTCGCTACAAGTGCAATGTGATGGTTTTGCACGAAAGTGGTTTACGTGTAATCATTGAAGGAAGCTAACTTAAACCCGTTACTGTAAAGAAACGAGTTGAGTACGCAGTTAATGGAAGTTCATTTTGATCGGACTTAATTGACTTATTCTAGTTCAACTCTTGTAATAGTTACATATTTTGTTTATAAAAACCTGTAATACTCTATAAGATACCAGTAATATTGTTATTTAAAAGGGGTTATTTATTCTTTGCACATTAACAATGCCACATTCAGTATGATGTTTAAATATTTTAAGATAATTTTTATATTGATATTTCACAGTAAAGGTCCAAAGTAGAGATAAAATATGTTGTATAATAGCAAACTGCTATGAACATTATACTCTAATAAACAAATGTTGATGGTTATAATGTTTCCGGGGAACATCTCGATACAAATTAATAAATAAAATATATTATTAAATTATGAAATTGATATCATTACAATTTGTGCATTTTCTTACATCAGGCAGAAAATAAATATTTTAATATAAACACAATATGATGCAAAATGTAACACAATAATGGGGTACTAATAACACCAACGTGACACTAAATCTCTAAATAACAATCAGATAAACCAGGTATCACGTTAGGGCTGATGGATGGGCTGGCGATAAACAACCCCAGAGATGTCCGGATTGTTTTTATAGACATTTGATTCTGCAAAAGAATTTAAAAATACCCCGTCACAGCAAACCTGCGTACTCAGCGAATTTACAATGCATAAGATATGTCTTAATACCACATTGAGCCGCATACCAAGTTTCATAAAAATAAATTCACAAAAAAGAGATATTCAATTTTAATTATTCTCTATAAGAATAACATTGGGAATGAGTACGTAGGTTTTCTGTAAAAAGGAACACAATAAATTGGTTTTATGCAAATATAAATAGAATTTAACTAGATGAAGTCACATACCAAGTTTCATCAATATTCATTAATAAATAAGCAACATATAATATTTTAATTATTCTCCATAAGAATAAAATGTGGGCTGAGTAAGCAGGTCTACTGTAACAAGGAACACAAAATATGGGTTTTCATGCAAATATCAATATAACTCAACTAGGTGAAGCCACATACCAAGTTTTATTAATTTATGCTCATAATCAAGGGAGACATTCAATTTTAATTATTCTCTATAATATTAAGTGCGGGGGGCTGAGTATGCAGGTTTGCTGCTACGGGAATTATCGGTAAAAATTGATTTTTCATGCAAATAACAATAGACCACAACCAGATGAAGTCGTATACCAAGTTTCTTTAGTACACGTTCATAAATAAGCGAGATATAAATGTTTTCTTATTCTCCATAAGAATAGTATTGGACAACGTACTGCGTTTAGCACTTTCAATATCTCTGTTACCCATTGACATAGAGAAATGATCAAAACACCAAATTGTGTGTTTTTAAAGCTAAATCCAATGGTGAGAACTAAAATTTGACTTTTTAAACTATTACTTGTAAACACTAAAAAAAACTTTTTTTGGTACAAACCCCCCCCCACAAAAATATCCCTTTGGATGAAGCGACCTGGCTGGATTTCGAACTTCATAATGTTGCTTTACACGTTTGTCCGAATTACATCAAAATCGGACCATTTTTACGAGAGTTTTCGCATCCACGGACACACACACACACACACACACACACACACACACACACACACACACACACACACACACACACACACACACACACACACACACACACACACACACACACACACACATACACACACACACACACACACACACACACACACACACACACACACACACACACACACACACACACACACACACATACACTAATATATATATATATATATATATATATATATATATATATATATATATAAATTTATATATAGGAATGGTGTTTTTGGGGTCTGAGGACCTCAAAACTAAAAGTTATCATGGTCCCAGGCCTAGGTCTTACCAATCCAACTACGGTAATAGCTTCTGCCCTATAGGGGAAATTCGCTAATATAAGACGACTTTTATTTAAACGTATGTATAAATTAATCCAGATTGTAGTTTTTATCATTTAATGTATTTTGACTCACATTTATGGCTATTATTTGTATTACTAGCAATTCTGACACCTTCAATCATAAATTTAAATGATTCTCGTGACATAATGGAGAACTATGACGGTAGGATGAGGTTCGTTTGATAACTATGGACATTAAAGTGTTAATTTTTTACTCCGAAAACATTAATTTAATTGCATTAAAAAGTTAGGCTGTGACATTTACTACTATGTAATAAAACCTTAATATTATTTAATATTAAAAAGACACCAATAACAAATTTCAAAATCGAAAATTCTTTAAAAAATTAAGTTAGACTATCAGAATCTTATGTCAAAAATATTTTTGTGGGAGCTAAGACGTACAAAAATGGAAGCCGCTGAGGTCTTATAGCTCATCATTTGTTATGTCCCATCGTATATGTTACCCTATACCTCCCACACAAGAGTAAACTATTTTTACTCTTAGATATTTTCAAACAAGAATAATAAAATAAATATAAAATATAGTACATTGTTACAATATAAATAATATATAAAAACAGAATCATGCATATTCCTCCACTATTTTTTGTTCGTATTGGTTTAATCTACAAAGTTTAATATACCAAAAGAATAAAATTGTACGAATATTCATTATTGTATAGTACATTTTAATTATATTTCCTACTTACCCAAATAAGCTGACTTTCTGAATTTTGAATTTGTTTGTTAAGTTTAAACTTATGTTTGATTTTAAAGTAGGCCATTCAATTACAGAGGAATATTTTGAATGGATTTGTTATTAGTCTAACGTCGTTAGCTTTTATTTATTACTATAATACATTTTTATTGGTTTAGTTTAAGTTCGCTGATTTTCATTAATGTCAAGATGAATCTTTTCCTTGTTATTTACCACAACATAGAGTCGTACACATTCTCACCCAAGTGTTAACACTTTAAGAACAATAGCTTATTAATAAAAAAATTCTAGTTCTATAATATATATTAAATATTGTTCTCATAAATAAAACAATATGTTGTATTTAAAATATTGATATACGTCTATTTATATTACTAGCTGCGGGCCCAACTAAAAGAAAGCGGACTAAACCTTGATTTAAAGATACCACGGGAACTGAACCCATAGAACCTAAATTAAAGATTGTACCCCTAATGGAGCATCTCTCTGTAAATTAGCCCCACATATTCTGTTATTTTTCGTAACCTCTAAAGGTCAGGGCGTCACAAGCAACCCTCTAAGTAGTCGCATTATTGAATGGGAACTACTGTGGTTATTTACTATTCCATTTCCATGTTACAATATTCTCTGCCATATTTATCCAATACATACATATGTATCCTCGTTGTTATTTTTTATGCCAGATTTGTGATTTATATCAACGATTTATGGTTCACGAGAGTGGTGCGGAAACAGTAACCACTCAATTTCCGGTTTGCCTTTGGTTTAAACCCACTATATTTCCTTCAAAAATGCAAAACTAGTTTACATTAATTTAAAACAAACCTATGATGAACACTAGGTTTATTAATCTCTATTAACCCCCCAAAAAAATGCTTTTAGATTTCAAAAGATGGTCTTAATATCAGTTTTTTCTAACGCTACCTATATTCAGTTTTTCAGAGGTCACCAGATATTTAATGTTTACCCTCTTTACATCATGTTTTCATTAAGCAATATTTATGAGCAATATTCATCACGTTTTTTCAATAAACCCATTAATATATATAACCCTCGTAAAATTATTACCAATTCCAAAAGACAGGACTTCCATATTAGTAAACATTTGAGTTTTGCCAGAACGTTTGAGAGGAGGGATAAGAGCCGTGTTTTGGGCGGTACCTTTTATATCATTCAGAAGTATTCTTTCATTTTTTAATTTATATATAAATTAAATAATTAATTATTGGTTGGGACCAATAATATATGGAAATACAAGATTGCCAAAATACAGATAATACATTATCAGGTACGGGCTCCTGGTAATGACTAAATTAAAATTTCTAAAGTAAGAATATTGTATTAAATTAATTATTAATTGTATTAACTATCTATGAGGCACTTCATTTGGCAATGTTTCATTTGCGTTATCAGTAAGAGAAAGAAAGTTTGAGTTTGAGTATATTGAGAAAATTCTAACATATCGTACTTTACCACTTGATTTTATTGTGTATAGAAGTAATTCGTTAGGAGTAATTTTATCAAAGACTATAGTAAAATTTGTTTTATAGAGCTCGTCCGAAACAGATGTTATAAAAATTTATCTCTTTATTTATCAAAGTTTAATCTACAAAGGATTGAGCTGATTCGCAGTTATGTTATATGGATTTTAATTTTGAATAAGGTTTAATCTAAAGGTAAGGATTTATAACTTTCGTAATGACCATAACTCACTAAACTTTAAATAGATTTATGATGTATGAGCCTTAAACGTATGGACATAAATGTATTTACTGGAGAAGTTTAATTCCCAGGTTAAATATATATTTTTAGATAATAATCTCCTTCATAAATAGTAGATACAATTTAGCTTATAAGTTGACTTGGTTTTTAGCTAACAATTAAAAGTTTACTTACTGTACATAATAATGTTTAGAAATAGTACGACATTAAAGCACATTAAAAACGACATTAAAAACAATCAGTTTTGATGGTTTATATAAATAGGTTAAACAAAATTTATGATCGATCGAAATTATTACAGTTTAACTGTGAAATTAATACAAGCTAAATTGGGTGTAGAATGTAAATAATACCTACAATTAGAGCATAATGTCCAATAGCAACGATTTCATAAGGGTTTGGTCATAAAATATTCATTTGAGGAGTCCATAACTTACTCTTACATATCTTATCCTTTGATCAAATTGGTCATCATCAATCACAATCAAAGAATGCCAAAACTAAAGCAGCGTCACATCTTAAATGCTAATAGCACTTAAAATACATTTTATCCATTACTATTTAAGCTGTTACACCATTTTGATTCTGCCATTCCCTCTGATTGGACCTGACGATAACCCGTGTGATTGGTTGAAACCGATCGCCTTGTAGGGGATTTGTTTTGTATTTACCGTATTTTATATGTGCTAAAGTAACATTAGTAAAATTGTTAATTTATGTTATTATACATTAACACAATAACACGATTCGTAATATCACATGGCATGTTATAGGCATGTGATAATAATTGTGCATGCCAGATGTTATGTCATAAATTTTTAACTTAGTCAGGAAAAATCATGTTTTCCTATAGACAACAATATACACTTTGACAGTAGAATAACTCTGTAGCAGTTAAGTCTGCATAAACTCCGGTTTGTATGTTAATAGGCCGGCTTGGCACTGAACAACAATGGATGACGAAGAGGGATGATAAGTTGTCTGTTTGTTGCATGCAAATATGAAGCTTATACCTGCCGTGCAACTGAGCAGCTGCTCAATGAATTGGTAAATTTAGGTTTCATAAATTATTACGTTAGACCATTAGTTCTGTGAGTATTACGTGATTTTAAAAGTCACATTGGAGCGAGACTAAAAATGAACACACCCATTTACAACATTGGTTTTGTAGTTTATATTGATTTCTGAAATGCTATTTTAAACCCTAAATTACTTTCCCTCCCAATTAATTTTCACTAAGCAAGTTATAATGTAGTTTAAATTATTAATAATTCGTTCTATGTGTGACAGTCTATAAAATATAGAATGTTACTTTTCGATTTTGTTTTTTGTTGTACAAATATAATCAAGTAGATACAATTAATTAATTCAGTTAACTGAAAACAAACATTTTTGTATTTAACGGTATTATTTCAGTATGAAAGCAGGCAATGTTTCGCCTGAGGGTGTTAAACACCTTTGTGCACGGTTCCTCTGATAAAATGTATAAAACGGAGTTGGTCTGGATCTCATTATGTCTACAGATGAAACCAAGACTCCGCTGGGAAATTACTTTTAGTTAGATATTTTCAGGAATGCTGTTTAAAAAGTGGTGGATTGAATTTCTGTTTCAATTTTGTATAAGATACCACTTATAAGGTATATTCATAATAATATATTTATTATATCGTAATTTAATTTGTTATATACTTTTAACTCAAAACTCAAAACCTTAGATCTAGGTTTTTAAGAATTTTGTTTGAATTCTTTATTTAGATACTCTTAAAGTAAGATTTATTATATAGACATGCTTTAACAGTGAAAAACATATGAATATCTATTATTTTTTAAACATGTGAAAATATCATCAGGAATTAAATGACCCAGCTTTTTTCCAGTTGTTGCCATTCTAATAGTTTGCTATTTGTAGTGCCACACCACTGCAACTATTTCAACTTTGCCTATTATAAACGATATTATTTCGAGTTTTTATTTTATACGGTATTTTTTAGTTGTTTTTAAATACTTTTGGTACAAGAAGTACTTAAAAGGTATTAAATCTTTCTCCTTTTCTATCAGACAACATTATTGTTAGTGTATAGGCAAAACTACACAGGCAAACCTGGATAGCCAAGCCTACATTTTGGGACGTCTGACAGAGCTATTCGATAGTCAAAAGCTACTTTAATTGCTACAAGTTTAATAACTAAATAACTTTTATTAAATCCAATTGACAAAATACATTTATATTAGTCTAGTCACTACAAATCTAAAACTATTACTTAAGTAAATCACAGTAAATTTTTACATACAACATATCTTAAATTAATATTATCTTATACCAACAACACTTCAGCTAGGAAAACCCAGATCAAATCCCTATCTCACAGACTAAATGTAGACAATCACTACAGCTACGGATTACGGATATTACGGAGTTTATAAAATTAAATGTTAGAATTACTTTGATTATTATTTTACAAGCTTTCAGTCAGAACATAATATTAAATTTAAACTATTAAACAAACTTCATAAGAGAAACAAAATAAATAAAGGGAGTGCTTCACCAGTCCAGCTCATATATATGTGCTTGTCAGTGATACACGATACCGTCATATTGATGGATGTTTTGTTGGGTTCAGTTTTTATAACTCTCATTGCAGAGAGGGTTTTTCAAAACAACTTCAGCCACTTCATTCTCATGTGTATTAGATTACAACATAAAATACAATAACCATTTTCATTGAAAATTCAAACACAATATTCCAAATAACAAAGTAACTATTTGAACATTTTATGGAAGTTCCCCCACTTCCTGCAGAACGTATTAGGAAACGGTCTGCATCCTAATAATCCCCAAATATGTCACTACAGGCTTTGCTAACAACATTGACAACTTTAATTCCAAATGCACTGAAATATGTAAAGTGTTATGATAATAATGAACAAGCATGGCATTTCCTTCAAAATGTTTCTTTAGTTCAAATAGTATGACAAGGGTGTTAGGTCCAGGAACTGTTAAAAGTCTCTGGGATAAGAGACGATCCCAATTGCTGATGTCACCTCCTGATCTTTTATCTGATACGTGCTCCCGTCTGCCAAACAATGGTAACATAATGTACTTTCTACATCGTGGATCTATGCGATTATATTGTTTAGAAAATAGATACCTGTATACAAATTTGTTTTTTGTGTATTTTTGGGCAAATCTCTAGTGAGAATTAAAATCATTTGAGGTGAGTAATTAATCCTACATAAATATATACATATTTATGATCCAACAACTATTATCGCTACAACTTCTTCTATTAATTTAGGGGAATGTTTATTTAACATTTCTCAAGGGGTTGTATTTATTTATTTTTTTTTCATTGTAGACCATAACTCCCTTAATAATTGATTAAAGCCAAACATTTAGCTATCATTTTAAAAATCATCCTCACCGCTAATTGCTAAAACTTTTTAAACAATTAAAAACCGTGAAAATTATAATTTAATGGGTGATTTTTCTACTTTTTATTTTTCAACATACTTGTGGCATCATTTTACAGGGACAAGTACTTAAAACAGGTGTTTCAATGCACAAAAAAGCTGCAAATGAGCAATCTTAGGGTTTATACAATTTTCATTTTCCTTAAACAAATTAAGTCAAGCAATTAATGTAGAAATTAATTGAGACAATTGGTATCTATTTAGTTTTATTTTATCATGAGTCACTACTATTTCCTCAATCTCTTTATCAAGGATCATATATTGGAAATATATTTGTATAATTTTATAAAATATTAAAATAACTCAAGTACGTAAGAACTATTTGATAACATTATTCAGTATGTGATGATATTTGAATAGCATCCGTTAGAGAGTAAAACCTCGTGCACGATTCTTGATAAATGAAGAGATCGTGAGCAATCGTATAACAATTTATCAATAAATGATCATCCCAGTAACAGCTGTGTTCTGGAAACGTCTAACGATTGGAAACTAATCTGCCATCGTAATTGGCATTATATTCAAAACAATATATTATTTTGGTGGTATCAAAATAGCCTCGGTTTGGTGCTACTCAATGCACTTGGATGCCTTTTCACATGTTAAGTACTTGTAAAAGGGGTTACTTTGATACTTTAATTGAAATCTTGGATTATTATTATTATATTAGTATGTCTTTGGTTGTTATACCTATGGTAGTTTTTGGTCTACAGAAGATGTTTACCGTTTCCAGATTTTCAAACTTTACAGAGGTTTTTAAAAACATGTATCTAACTTGAAGCAAAATATTAATATACCAGCAAAACCATTTTTTACTTTAAAAAAGGAAAATAATTAAGGAAAGACTAGTAACAGTAGATTATAATTGATTATAACTTTTATTTGGGTACTATCGATCGGGAAATCCCAGCCTGCGACTGTTGCAAAACTGTCGGCAAACATCGCCTCCTCCTCAGCAGTAAAAGCCGTTGGATGTCCAGCTGGTGGGAGTTGTATGATCGGTGTTTGTCTACATTTACTGGGTTTTGTTGGTTCTATTCCAGGTTTAGCAGGGTTTTTTATTGATTGGGTAGCTCTGGATTATAGCTGGATGTATTGGTACTTGGGGCTTTTTGATCAAACTCGCAGTCGCTTGAATCTAATGAACTAAGAGCGGGATTTTGTGTGTTAGATGTGCTGCTGTCACCGGGATCATCAAAGATTTTATTATCAACCGATGGATTACCGGTAACAGTGTTTGCAGAACAGTATTTAGGAAGGCATCCGTAAGAAATGTTGCATTTCTTGGAAGCAGCTAAAATTGACATCTTTTTTAACTAACAAAACAGCTTTTTTTAAAGATTCTTGAGGGTAATCCCCATATTTTCTTGCTCCCGGCTTTCTTTTGTAATGTCTAACCATTTTGAAGGGACGAAGCCACTTAGAAAACACAATGTCTACACAACAAAATGAGAATTTACACTACAGTACGTGCACAATTGTTTACTTAATAGCAAGCTTAACTTTCTTCTACAATGTTATTGACTCTTGCAAGTGCAAGCCTGAAAGCAGAAAAGCAAAACCATCTAAATTCAAGTTACTGCAAGCAATAGCATGTTAATAAAAACAAAACAACATAACAAAAAAACATCATTATCAAAGTAGCCCCATCTAGTAAGACACCAGGACCATTTTATGTTTTATATTTTTCAAATTTAGGTTGTTATGAATTTGTAACAAATAAGCATTTTAAATATCCCAGATGTACTATCTTTAAAATTAGGCATTCAGGAAAATCTAAAAAAATCTTGGTTAGGTTGTAGATACGAAAGTTCGGAACAATGTTTTTTTTTTCGGGAAAAAATTAACGTTTACTTCATGATTTTTGCTGTTTTTGGTATGACCTACATTTCAATTTAAATATGAGCATTTTGTTAGCAAACTTCCCAAGAACATACACGAACATATTTACATAATTAAAGCTAATGTACAAATCTAAATCACTTTTGGAAAAAAGTTTATATCAAACAAAAAGTTTTATCAATGGAGTCAAGTAGCCCCGGTTGACATTAAATCATATTACATTAATAACATTATAATTCTTTGTTCACGTAAGTGAAATAATGCATTGTTAATGGGAGGTCCATTGATCTAATTAAATAAATAATCTTTAGGAACATAACAGAGTAATACCTAAAAATGCATTACTTATCTTAATACATAAATTTAAATGCAATGTTCCAAACCATCTGTTTAATATCCGAGCTCAAGATGTATTTATACACATGTCTTTACTTCACTGTCAAAATTGTTAAAGGTATGTGACACTTGAAACTAAATGAAAGGTACGCTGACATTTGTTTTATTTTTTATTTTTTTATTAAAGATTATATAGTTATTAAATTACCAAAAGAGGTGAAACTATTTTAGTAATGAGTTTCATTCAAGGTATAAAGATCAATATGTCAACCTGATATTAACCTCAGTATTTATACAATGCCTGTTATAAACCAAATAAGAAGAAAATAACTCGTCCGTTCTTTCTCACCGATATGATTAAATATGCACTACAGTAATTAGTATTTACACGTATAGTTAATCCACTCAGAAACCTGGATGATAATCCGCCTTTATAAATTTTGTTTATAGTACCTAAAAGAATTTCTGAGTGATAAGTAAGTACTCAATTTTTTTGGCGCTCTTATTAGGATCAAATATAGTAATGAAAATCTTGAACTCATTCTAATATTGAACATATTATTTTATTTTGTGTATTTATTGTTACGACTTGTAATGGTGATACTAAACTGGTAACCCAGAAATCTAAGGGTCGTTGGTAGTAGTAGGAGTAATGGGTGTTGTACATCATTCCACCTAAACTGATGGAGAGAAGTGGTGACGTTACCTATTATGTATGTGACGTGTAAATGCACTGTATAACTTAGCTTCCTAATTTACGTTTTATAGTACTTTTTAAGAAAATTAGAAACCTAGTTTTTTATGTTTGACTCTTTGAGCCAGTTTTTATGCGACCGTTTATAATAAAGTTAGTGTTTAATGTTGACTAAAACATTACGTTTCATGAATTCAAATACGATACATGTGCTAATAACGTCCTCATAACCCACCCTTCATTCGTCCCTCCACAGGATCCGAATTGTGGTAATTGTAATTAACATTCATAGACGCGGGGACGTTAAGTTACACCAGCTGTTACAAGGCATGTAAAATTAATATTAATGATTATTCCCGCAACAAATTATATGGATGTGAGCTGTATGTCGTGTTGAATTCTAATTGTTAATATGTTATTTACTGGATTCATGTGTATAACTTATACAAAAACCTCCTCTATGAAAAATATTATTATACTAATCTAATACTAAAATGTAGTAACATTTTAGGTAAACTAAGTATAATAAAAAGTTGTTGACTAAGTATAAACCCGATTTATTGTATTACTGAAATAAATTATATTTATTGCTCATAAGCTTCCAGTTACTGTAGGGTATTATTGTTAAAACTGGACAATTCGTAATATGTACATGTTATGTGTAATAATGTGTACACGTTATGCTTAAAATTCACACGAATGATTTTAATTTGGTAATAGCGATACCTAAAACTAGGTATAACATAAATAATATGTATTGTTTTATCCTAAGTATTTTTGGAAATCACCTTCAATTATTTTTTTCTTTTCATTTCCTCTCAAATTGAATGCGATTTAACATGCAAACACTTTAAAAGGGTTTAGAATGCATAAATTAAATTAAGTTATAATTACCAGTTAATACTAAAAGATTGTCAATATTAAACCAGTTTAAGGTTCTACTTCGTCAAATATCCATTCCGTTCTCCATGGAGATCCAGCCAGCCCTCCTGTGGCGAGGTATGGTACAAAGCTTTCACATTAATTACTGTCGGTCTGCTAGCGTGATCACAGGGCTACCCGGTGTCTCAGGTTCGTCCTGACTAATGGATGATATTAGCAACATCTAATGACAGTTGTTTATTAATTCTGTTTCAATTCTGTACGAAATGGTTTATTGAGCTTTTATAATAAATAAATAAGAGACAAGTTCTGTAAAAAATATTATTTTAAGGCAATAGGGCGAAAACTTTAACGAAGAAACTGCCTGCATTCAAAGACACTTTTTATGAGTGTACGATTAGAATTTTAGAAATTCTGACATGGTAAATTTATAATTTAGCTTCAGTCAAATGTGAATATTATGTCAGAAACATTTTTGTGGGAGCTAAGACGTACAAGAATGGAAGCCGCTGAGGTCTTATAGCTCATCATTTGTTATGTCCCATCATATAAGTTACCCAATACCTCCCACACAAGAGTAAACTATTTTTACTTTTAGATATTTTCAAACAACAATATTAAAATAAATAATAAATTATAGTATATTGTTACAATATAAATAATATATAAATACCCCCGTCGCAGCAAACCTGCATACTCAGCGAATTTCCAATGCATATATATATGTATCTTAATACCACATAAAGCCACATACCAAGTTACATCAATATACATTCATAAATAAACGATTTATGACATTTTAATTATTCTCCATAAGAATAACATGGCAGTTGAGTATGCAGGTTTGCTGAAGCAAGGAACACAAAAAATGGAGTTTTATACAAATATCAATATAACTCATGTAGGTAAAGCCACATACCAAATTTCATTAATTTATTTTCATAATGAAGGCAGATAACACGTTACTTATTCTCCATAAGAATAACATGGGGCTGAGTACGCAGGTTTGCTGCTACGGGAGCCTTGGGTAAAAAATTGTCTTTTTGAGCAAATATCATTGGTCCACAACCAGATGAAGCCGTATACCAAGTTTCGTCAGTATACGTTCATAAGTAAGCGAGATATAAAATTTTTATTTTTCTCCATAAGAATAACATTAGACAACGTACTGTGTTTAGCACTTTCAATATCTCGGTAACCAATTGACGTAGAGAAATGATCAAAATACCAAATTGTGTGTTTTTTAAGCTGAATCCAATGGAAAAAAATAAAATTTGACTATTTCCAAAATTATATGTAAAAAATTCGAAAAACCCATTTTTGGGGTACAAAACCCCCCCAAAATACCCCTTCGGATAGAGCGATCTGGCTGGTTTTCGAACTTAAAGTCACAAATGTTGCTTTACACGTTTATACCAAATTTCATCAAAATCGGATAATTTTTACGAGAGTTATCGTGCTCACGGACACACATATATATATATATATATATATATATATATATATATATATATATATATATATATATATATATACAGTTTCGAACGAATGGTGTTTTTGGGGTCTGGGGACCTCAAAACGAAAAGTTATCATGGTCCCGGGCCTAGGTCTTACCATGCCGACTACGGTAATAGCTTCTTCCCTATAGGGGAAATTCGCTAAAACAGGATCATGCATATTGCTCCACTATTTTATGTTTGTATTGGTTTAATCTGATGGGAAAGTAGGTATAAACAAAGTTGAATATACAATAAGAATAAAATTGAACGAACATTCATCATTGTCTAGTGTATTTCAATTTTATTTCCATACCTACCCATATAAGCTGACGTTCTGAATTTTGAATTTATTTGTTAAGTGTTAAACATATGTTCGATAATAAAGTAGGCCATTCAATTACAGAAGAATATCTTGAATGGATTTGTTATTAGTCGTAACGTCGCTAGCTTTTATTTATTACTATAATACATTTTTATTGGTTTAGTTTAAGTTCGCTGATTTTCATTAATGTCAAGATGAATCTTTTCCTTGTTATTTACCACAACATAGAGTCGTACACATTCTCATCCAAGTGTTAACACTTTTAAGACCAAAAGCTTATTAATAAAAAATTCTAGTTCTATAATATTTATTAAATTGTTTAACAATGTGTTTTATTTAAAATGTTGATATACGTCTTTTTACATTACTAGCTGCGGGCCCAACTAAAAGAAAGCGGACTAAACCTTGTTTTAAAGACACCACTGGAACTGAACCCATAGAACTTAAATTTAAAGATTGTACACCTAATGGAGCATCTCTCTGTAAATTAGCAACACATATTCTGTTATTTTTCGTAACCTCTAAAGGTCAGGGCGTCACAAGCAACCCTCTAAGTAGTCGCATTATTGAATGGAAACTACTGTGGTTATTTACTATTCCGATTCCATATTTCAATATTCTCTGCCATATTTTTTCACTACAAACATATGTATCCTCGTTGTTATTTTTTATGCCAGATTTGTGATTAATATTAACGATTTATGGTTTACGAGAGTGGTGCGGAAACAGTAACCACTCAATTTCCGGTTTGCCTTTGATTTAAACCCACTATATTTCTTTCAAAAATGCAAAACTAGTTTACATTAATAACAAACCTATGATGACCACTAGGTTTATTAATCTCTATTAACCCCCCAAAAAATGCTTTAGACTTCAAAAGATGGTCTTAATATCAGTTTTTACTATCGCTACCCATATTCAGTTTTCACAGGTCACCAGATATTTAATTTTTACCCTCTTTACATCATGTTTTCATTAAGCAATATTTATGAGCAATATTCACCTCTTTTTTCAATAAACCCATTAATATATATAACCCCCGTAATAAATAAACATTACCAATTCCAAAAGACAGGACTTCCATATTAGTAAACACTTGAGTTTTGCCAGAACGTTTGAGAGGAGGGATAAGTGCCGTATTTTTGGCGGTACCTTTTATAACATTCAGAAGTATTCTTTCATTTTTTAATTTAATTTATTTACGGTTGAGATCAATAATATATGGGAATACAAGATTTCCAAAATACAGTTAATACAGTGAAAATACTAAGTTGGCTAGTGTTACAATAAGCTAAATATTATCAGGCACGGGCTGCTGGTAATGACTAAATGAAAATGTCTAAAGTAAGAATATTGTATTAAATTAATTATTAATTTTATTAAATATATTTGGGGCATTTCATTTGGCAATGTTTCATGTAATTTTCATTATCAGTAAGAGAAATAGGATTTGAGTTTAAGTATATTGAGAAAATTCTAACCTCTCGTATTTTACCATTTGATTTTATTGTGTTTAGAAATAATTCGTTAGGAGTAATTTGATCAAAGACTATAATAAAATTTATTTTAAAAAGCTCGTCCGAAACATATGTTATAAAAAGTTATCTCTTTATTTATAAAAGTTTAATCTTCAAAAGCATTGAGCTGATTCGCAATTCTGTTATATGGCTTTTAATTTGCAATACGGTTTAATCTAAAGGTAAGGATTTATAACTTTCGTAATGACCATAACTCACTAAACTTTAAATAGATTTATGATGTATGAGCCTTAAACGTATAGACATAAATGAATTTACTGGAGAAGTTTAATTCCCAGGTTAAATATATATTTTTAGATAGTAATCTCCTGCATAAATAGTAGATACAATTTAGCTTATAAGTTGACTTGGTTTTTAGCTAACAATTAAAAGTTTACTTACTGTACATAATAATGTTTAGAAATAGTACGACATTAAAACACATTAGAAACGACATTAAAAACAATCAGGTTTGATGGTTTATAGAAATAGGTTAAACAAAATTTATGATCGATCGAAATTATTACATTTTAACTGTGAAATTAATAAAAATTAAATTGGGTGTAGAATGTAAATAATAGTTACATGTAGAGCATTATGTCCAATAGCAACGATTTCATTAGTGTTTGGTCATAAAATATTCATTTGAGGAGTCCATAACTTACTCTTACATATCTTATCCTTTGATTAAATTGGTCATCATCAGTCACAATCAAAGAATGCCAAAACTAAAATGGCGTCACATCTTAAATGCTAATAGCACATTAAATACATGTTATCCATTACTATTTAAGCTGTTACACCATTTTGATTCTGCAATTCTCACTTATTGGACCTGCAGATAACCGGTGTGACTGGTCAAAACCGATCGCCTTGTAGAGGATTTTTTTGTATTTACCGTATTAGCGAATTTCCCCTATAGGGAAGAAGCTATTACCGTAGGTCTCATGGTAAGACTTAAGCCCGAGACCATGATAACATTTCATTTTGAGGTCCCCAGATGCCAAAAACACCATTCGTTCAAATTTTTATATATGTATATATATATATATGTGTCCGTAAGCACGATAACTCTCGTAAAAAAGGTCCGATCTTAATGAAATTTGGTAAAAATGTGTAAAGTACCATTTATTTGAACGAGTTCGAAAACCAGATGAATCGCACCATCCGAAGGGGGGTTTTTGGGGGGTTTTGTACCCCAAAAATGAGTTTTTTTGGGTTTTCACATGTTATTTCAATTTAAATCAAATTTTAATTTATACCATTGAATTTAGCTTAAAAAACAAACAATTTGGTATTTTGATCATTGCTCTACGTCAATTGGGTACCGAGATATTGAAAGTGCTAAACACAGTACGTTGTCTAATGTTATTCTTATGGAGAAAAATAAAATATGTATATCTCACTTATTTATGAACATAAACTGGCGAAATTTGGTATATGGCTTGATCTGGTTGTAGTTTATTGTTGTTTGCACAAAAAAATAATGTTTTGCTTATGGTTCCTGTAGCAGCAAACCTAGGTACTTGCCCCCATGTTAATCTTATGGAAAATACTTAAAATTTTATATATCGCTTATTTATGAATTTATATGGATGAAACTTGGTAGGTGACATCACTAAGATGAGTTCTATTGATATTTGCATAAAAACCCATTATTTTATGTACCTTGTTGCAGCAAACCTGCGTACTCCTCCCCAATGTTATTCTTATGGAGAATAATTAATATTTTAAATATCGCTTGTTTGTGAATACATTTCTTATGAATCCTGTTAAGTGTTGTAATGTGTTATGTTATATATTCATTGGAAATTCGCTGAGTATGCAGGTTTGCTGTGACGGGGGTATTTTATATGTGATAAAGTAAGTTTAGTAAAATTGTTAATTGATTTTATAGTACATTATAATATCACGTGGCATGTTATAGGTGTGTGATAATAATTGTGCATGCCAGGTGTTATGTCATAAATTTGTCACTTAGTCAGGAAAATCATGTTTTCCTCTAGACAACAATTTACAAACATTGACAGTAGAATAACTCTGTAGTAGTTATGTCTGCATAAACTCCGGTTTGTATGTTAATAGGCCGGCTTGGCACTGAACAACAATGGATGACGAAGAGGGATGATAAGTTGTCTGTTTGTTACATGCAAATATGAAGCTTATACCTGCCGTGCAACTGAGCAGCTGCTCAATGAATTGTTAAATTTAGGTTTCATAAATTATTACGTTAGACCATTAGTTCTGTGAGTATTACGTGATTTTAAAAGTCACATTGGAGCGAGACTGAGAATTAACACAACCATTTACAACATTGGTTTTGTGGTTTATATTGATTTCTTAAATCCTATTTTAAACCCTAAATTACTTTAATTCTCAATTATATTCCACTAAGCAAGTTATAATGTAGTATAAATTATTAATAATTCGTTCTATGTGTAACAGTCAATAAAATATAGAATGTTACTTTTCGATTTTGTTTTTGTTGTACAAATATAATCAAGTAGATACAATTAATTAATTCAGTTAACTGAAAACAAACATTTTTGTATTTAACGGTATTATTTCAATATTAAAGCAGGCAATGTTTCGCCTGAGGGTGTTAAAAACCTTTGTACACGGTTCCTCTGTTAAAAGGTATAAAACGGAGTTGGTCTGGATCTCATTATGTCTACAAATGAAACCAAGACTCCGCTGGGAAATTACTTTTAGTTAGATATTTTCAGGAATGCTGTTTAAAAAGTGGTGGATTGAATTTCTGTTTCAATTTTTATAAGATACCACCTATAAGGTATATTCATAATAATATATTTATTATATCGTAATTTAATTTTTTATATACTTTTAACATTAAAAAAACTCAAAACCTTAGATCTAGGTTTTTAAGAATTTTGTTTGAATTCTTTATTTAGATACTCTTAAAGTAAGATTTATTATATAGACATGCTTTAACAGTGAAAAACATATGAATATCTATTATTTTTTTAAACATGTGAAAATATCGTCAGGAATTAAATGACCTAGCTTTTTTCCAGTTGTTGCCATTCTAATAGTTTGCTATTTGTAGTGCCGCACCACTGCAACTATTTCAACTTTGCCTATTATAAACGATATTATTTCGAGTTTTTCTTTTATACGGTATTTTTTAGTTGTTTTTAAATACTTTTGGTACAAGAAGTACTTAAAAGGTATCAAATCTTTCTCCTTTTCTATCAGACAACATTATAGTTAGTGTATAGGCAAAACTACACAGGCAAACCTGGATAGCCAAGCCTACATCTTGGGACGTCTGACAGAGCTATTCGATAGTCAAAAGCTACTTTAATTGCTACAAGTTTAATAACTAAATAACTTTTATTAAATCCAATTGACAAAATACATTTATATTAGTCTAGTTACTACAAATCTAAAACTATTACTTAAGTAAATCACAGTAAATTTTTACATACAACATATCTTAAATTAATATTATCTTATACCAACAACACTTCAGCTAGGAAAACCCAGATGAAATCCCTATCTCACAGACTAAATGTAGACAATCACTACAGCTACGGATTACGGATATTACGGAGTTTATAAAATTAAATGTTAGAATTACTTTGATTATTATTTGACAAGCTCTCAGTCAGAACATAATATTAAATTTACACTATTAAACAAACTTCATAAGAGAAACAAAATAAATAAAGGGAGTGCTTCACCAGTCCAGCTCATATATCAGTGCTTGTCAGTGATACACGATACCGTCAGATTGATGGATGTTTTGTTGGGTTTAGTTTTTATTACTCTATTGCAGAGAGAGGTTTTTAAAACAACTGCAGCCACTTCATTCTCATGTGTATTAGATTACAACATAAAATACAATAACCATTTTCATTGAAAATTCAAACACAATATTCCAAACAACAAAGTAACGATTTGAACATTTTATGGAAGTTCCCCCACTTCCTGCAGAACGTATTAGGAAACGGTCTGCATCCTAATAATCCCCAAATATGTCACTACAGGCTTTGCTAACAACATTGACAACTTTAATTCCAAATGCACTGAAATATGTAAAGTGTTATCACAATATTGAACAAGCATAGCATTTCCTTCAAAATGTTTCTTTAGTTCAAATAGTATGACAAGGGTGTTAGGTCCAGGAACTGTTAAAAGTCTCTGGGATAAGAGACGATCCCAGTTGCTGATGTCACCTCCTGATCTTTTATCTGATACGTGCTCCCGTCTGCCAAATAATGGTAACATAATGTACTTTCTACATCGTGGATCCATGCGATTATATTGTTTAGAAAATAGATACCTGTATACAAATTTGTTTTTTGTGTATTTTGGGCCAAATCTGTAGTGAGAATTAAAATCATTTGAGGTGAGTAATTAATCCTACAAAAATATATACATATTTATGATCCAACAACTATTATCGCTACAACTTCTTCTATTAATTTAGGGGAATGTTTATTTAACATTTCTCAAGGGGTTGTATTTATTTATTTTTTTCATTGTTGACCGCAACTCCCGATTTTAATGCTATAATTCATTAAAGCCAAACCTTTAGCTATCATTTTAAAAATTATCCTCACCGCTAATTGCTAAAACTTTTTAAACAATTAAAAACCGTGAAAATTATAATTTAATGGGTGATATTTCTACTTTTTATTTTTCAACATACTTGTGGCATCATTTTACAGGGACAAGTACTTAAAACAGGTGTTTCAATGCACAAAAAAGCTGCAAATGAGCAATCTTAGGGTTTATATAATTTTCATTTTCCTTAAACAAATTAAGTCAAGCAATTAATGTAGAAATTAATTGAGACAATTGGTATCTATTTAGTTTTATTTTATCATGAGTCACTACTATTTCCTCAATCTCTTTATTAAGGATCATATATTGGAAATATATTTGTATAATTTTATAAAATATTAAAAAAACTCAAGTACGTAAGAACTATTTGATAACTGTATTCAGTATGTGATGATATTTGAATAGCATCCGTTAGAGAGTAAAACTTCGTGCACGATTCTTGATAAATGAAGAGATCGTGAGCAATCGTATAACAATTTATCAGTAAATGATCATCCTAGTAGCAGCTGTGTTCTGGAAACGTCTAACGATTGGAAACTAATCTGCCATCGTAATTGGCATTATATTCAAAACAATATATTATTTTGGTGGTATCAAAGTAGCCTCGGTTTGGTGCTACTTTTTACAATGCACTTGGATGCCTTTTCACATGTTAAGTACTTGTAAAAGGGGTTACTTTGATACTTTAATTGAAATCATGGATTATTATTATTATATTAGTATGTCTTTGGTTGTTATACCTATGGTAGTTTTTGGTCTACAGAAGATGTTTACCGTTTCCAGATTTTCAAACTTTACAGAGGTTTTTAAAAACATGTATCTAACTTGAAGCAAAGCATTAATATACCAGCAAAACCATTTTTTACTTTAAAAAAGGAAAATAATTAAGGAAAGGCTAGTAACAGTAGATTATAATTGATTATAACTTTTATTTGGGTACTATCGATCGGGAAACCCCAGCCTGCGACTGTTGCAAAACTGTCGGCAAACATCGCCTCCTCCTCAGCAGTAAAAGCCGTTGGATGTCCAGCTGGTGGGAGTTGTATGATCGGTGTTTGTCTACATTTACTGGGTTTTGTTGGTTCTATTCCAGGTTTAGCAGGGTTTGTTATTGATTGGGTAGCTCTGGATTATAGCTGGATGTATTGGTACTTGGGGCTTTTTGATCAAACTCGCAGTCGCTTGAATCTAATGAACTAAGAGCGGGGTTTTGTGTGTTAGATGTGCTGCTGTCACCGGGATCATCAAAGATTTTATTATCAACCGATGGATTACCGGTACCAGTGTTTGCAGAACAGTATTTAGGAAGGCGTCCGTAAGAAATGTTGCATTTCTTAGAAGTAGCTAAAATTGACATCATTTTTACTTTCTCCCCCTATACATAGTATATGGAGAAAGTATTGTTTTCGTCAAAATTTTCGAATTTGAGTTGTTAGTGGAAATATTCGTTTTGGTGCTCCCTGAACCCAAAAAAGTGGTTTTTACGTGATGTCTGTCTGTGTGTGTGTGTGTGTGTGTCCGTGTGTGTGTGTGTGTGTGTGTGTGTGTCTGTGTGGATGTGTACAGAGCTAGAGCCCTAACCAATGGGCCGATTTTGATTAAATTTGATATGTAGGTACTAATCCACGATATCTCCAGGCGTTTTTTTCATTTTTTTGAATTTTTGATTTTTAAGGGTAATTATCCCCCAAAAACTGCCAAAAAACATGAAAAATCCAAATTTCTCAAAAACGGCTCTAACGATTTTGATTAAATTTTAGTCGTTTGTAGAACTTTAGTTTTCCAACAAAATGACACCACCCGCATTCCTGTAAAAATTCGGGTTCAGAAATTACAGGACTTAAAACATCAAAAATTCAATTTTTTGGATTTTTCATAAAAATACATAAATATAAAAAATAATACTATTCACCATTAAAAAGAGCTCAAAAAACTAAATAATTTAGTATTTTTAATTACTATTCTACGATTGCTGGTTTCGAAGAAAATTGAAATTTTCATTTAGCGGTAAACGCAGTACGTTGTCCAATGTTATTCTTATGGGGAATACAAAAATTACTATTTCTCTCTTATTTACTGATCAATTTAATTCAAACTTGATATGCTTGTCAATTTAGCATTGACCAACAGAGTTAATTCGAAATATGTTGCCCCTTAATAACCCGGGGGGGGGGGGGAATAGGGGCATTTCCCCTCTTAAAACCACAAGTGTAGCAATTGATTCTGTAGTGCCTCCAAAGCAGGGATTTGGGTGGATGTTTTTTAAAACAACTTGTTCACAAGATTTTCTGTACATTCGACCGTGCTTTGTATTCTATATTTAGTAAATAAAAAGTAATTTATTCATTAAAGTTGTGCTAAAAGGGAGAAAGTATGTGTCAGTTTCCTGATACCGTTTATTAATTAACAAAACAGCTTTGTTTAAAGATTTTTGAGGGTAATCCCCATATTTTCTTGCTCCCGGCTTTCTTTTGTAATGTCTAACCACTTTGAAGGGACGAAGTCACTTATGAAACACAATGTCTACACAACAAAACGAGAATGTACACCACAGTACGTCAACAATTGTTTACTTAATAGCAAGCTTAACTTTCTTCTACAATGTTATTGACTCTTGCAAGTGCAAGCCTGAAAGCAGAAAAGCAAAACCATCTAAAGTCAAGTTACTGCAAGCAATAGTATGTTAATAAAAACAAAACAACATAACAAAAAAACATCATTATCAAAGTAGCCCCATCTAGTAAGACACCAGGACCATTTTTTTGTTTTATATTTTTCAAATTTAGGTTGTTATGAATTTGTAACAAATAAGCATTTTAAATATCCCAGATGTACTATCTTTAAAATTAGGCAGTCAGGAAAATCTAAAAAAATCTTGGTTAGGTTGTAGATACGAAAGTTCGAAACAATGTTTTTTTTTCGGGAAAAAATTAACGTTTTCTTCATGATTTTTGCTGTTTTTGGTATGACCTACATTTCAATTTAAATATGAGCATTTTGTTAGCAAACTTCCCAACAACATACACGGACATATTTACATTATTAAAGCTAATTTACAAATCAAAATCACTTTTGGAAAAAAGTTTATATCAAACAAAAAGTGTTATCAATGTAGCCCCTGGAGTCAAGTAGCCCCGGTTGACATTAAATCATATTACATTAATAACATTATAATTCTTTGTTCACGTAAGTGAAATAATGCATTGTTAATGGGAGGTCCATTGATCTAATTAAATAAATAATCTTTAGGAACATAACAGAGTAATACCTAAAAATTCATTACTTATCTTAATACATAATTTTAAATGCAATGTTACAAACCATCTGTTTAATATCCGAGCTCAAGATGTATTTATACACATGTCTTTACTTCACTGTCAAAATTGTTAAAGGTATGTGACACTTGAAACTAAATGAAAGGTACGCTGACATTTGTTTTATTTTTATTTTTTTATTAAAGATTATATAGTTATTAAATTACCAAAAGAGGTGAAACTATTTTAGTAATGAGTTTCATTCAAGGTATAAAGATCAATATGTCAACCTGATATTAACCTCAGTATTTATACAATGCTGTTATAATAACAAAGAAGAAGAAAATAACTCGTACGCTCTTTCTGACCGATATGATTAAATATGCACTACAGTAATTAGTATTTACACGTATAGTTAATCCGCTCAGAAACCTGGTTGATAATCCGCCTTTATAAATTTTGTTTACAGCACCTAAAAGAATTTCTGAGTGATAAGTAAGTACTCAATTTGTTTGGCGCTCTTATTAGGATCAAATATAGTAATGAAAATCTTGAACTCATTCTAATATTGAACATATTATTTTATTTTGTGTATTTATTGTTACGACTTGTAAGGTGATACTAAACTGGTAACCCAGAAATCTAAGGGTCGTTGGTAGTAGTAGGAGTAATGGGTGTTGTACATCATTCCACCTAAACTGATGGAGAGAAGTGGTGACGTTACCTATTATGTATGTGACGTGTAAAAGCACTGTATAACTCAGCTTCCTAATTTACGTTTTATAGTACTTTTTAAGAAAATGAGAAACCTAGTTTTTTATGTTTGACTCTTTGAGCCAGTTTTCTATGCGACCGTTTATAATAATGTTAGTGTTTAATATTGACTAAAACATTACGTTTCATGAATTCAAATACGATACATGTGCTAATAACGTCCTCATAACCCACCCAACCCATCCCTTCATTCGTCCCTCCGCAGGATCTTAATTGTGGTAATTGTAATCAACATTCATATTCGCGGGGACGTTAGGTTACACCAGCTGTTACAAGGCATGTAAAATTAATATTAATGATTATTCCCGCAACAAATTATATGGATGTGAGCTGTATGTCGTGTTGAATTCTAATTGTTAATATGTTATTTACTGGATTCATGTGTATAACTTATACAAAAACCTCCTCTATGAAAAATATTATTATACTAATCTAATACTAAAATGTAGTAACATTTTAGGTACACTAAGTATAATAAAAAGTTGTTGACTAAGTATAAACCCGATTTATTGTATTACCTAAATAAATTATATTTATTGCTCATAGGCTTCCAGTTACTGTAGGGTATTATTGTTAAAACTGGACAATTCGTAATATGTACATGTTATGTGTAATAATGTGTACACGTTATGCTTAAAATTCACACGAATGATTTTAATTTGGTAATAGCGATACCTAAAACTAGGTATTACATAAATAATATGTATTGTTTTATCCTAAGTGGTTTTGGAAATCACCTTCAGTGATTTTGTTCTTTTTATTTCCTCTCAAAATTCAATGGGATTTAACATGCTTTACACACTTTATGAGGGTTTAGAATGCATAAATTAAATTAAGTTATAATTACCAGTTAATACTAAAAGATTGTCAATATTAAACCAGTTTAAGGTTCTACTTCGTCAAATATCCATTCCGTTCTCCATGGAGATCCAGCCAGCCCTCCTGTGGCGAGGTATGGTACAAAGCTTTCACATTAATTACTGTCGGTCTGCTAGCGTGATCACAGGGCTACCCGGTGTCTCAGGTTCGTCCTGACTAATGAATGATATTAGCCACATCTAATGACAGTTGGTTATTAATTCTGTTTCAGTTTGGTACTAAATGGTTTATTGAGCTTTTATAATAAACAAATAAGTCTACTGACTGGTAAGTCTACTGACTATTAAGTCTACTGCCTGTTAAGTCTACTGACTATTAAGTGTACAAAGTTGTTTGACTATTACGTTTTAAGATATTCACAAATAAAAGGTGTGTTAAGATAAATATTTGATTAGGTCAGTTTTTTTTTATAAACATAATACCCTCGTCGCATCAAACCTGCGTACTCAGTGAATTTACAATGCATAATACATATCTTAGTATCACATATAGCCGCATACCAAGTTTCATAAAAATATATTCACATATAAGCGAAATATAAAATTTTAATTATTCTCCATGAGAATAAAATTGGAGATGAGTACGTAGGTTTGCTGAAAAAGAAGCCAAAAACAATTGGGTTTTATGCAAATATAGATAGAATTAAACTAGGCGAAGCCATATAACAAGTTCCATCAATATGCAATCAATATGCACTTATATGTAAATGTTATAAGTGCTATATAACATTTTTATTATTCTTCATAAGAATAATATGTGGACCGAGTTAGCAGGTTTGCTGCAACAAGGAACAAAAAAATGGGTTTGAATGCAAATATCAATACAATCCAACAAGGTGAAGCCACATACCAATTTTTATCAGTTTATGTTCATAATTAAGGGAGTCAATACATTTTACTTATTATCCATAAGAATAACATGGGGGCTAAGTAAGCAGGTTTGCTGCTACGGGGATAATCAAAAAATACTCCCGTCGCCGCAAACCTGCGTACTCAGCGAATTTTCAATGTATAATATATGTCTTAATACCACATAAAGCCGCATACCAAGTTTCATAAAAATATATTCACATATAAGCGAGATATAACATTTTAATTGTTCTCCATAAGAATAAAATTGGTTATGAGTACATATGTTTGCTGAAACAAGGAACACAAACAATTTTTTTTGAAAATATAAATAGAATTTAACTAGGCGAAGCCACATACCAAGTTTCATCAATATTAAATCATAAATAAGCACTATATAACAATTTAGTTATTCTCCATTAGAATAACATTGGGGCTGAGTAAGCAGGTTTGCTGCAACAAGGACAAAAATTGTTTTTTATGCAATTATCAATATAACTCAACCAAGTGAAGCTATAATTAAGTTTTATTAATTTATGTTCATAATTAAGGGAAACATTACATTTTACTTGTTCTCTATAAGAATAACATGGGGGCTGAGTACGCAAGTTTGCTGCTACGGGGATGATAATAAATCTTGTTTTGTGAAAATATCAATATTACAGAACTAAGTGAAGCCAAATTCCAAGTTTAATCAATATACATTCATAAATAATCGAGAAATCAAATTTTATTTGTCCTCCATAAGGATAACAGTGGACAACGTACTGTGTTTACCACTTTGAATACCTCTGCAACGGTTGGACGTAGAACACAATTTAAACACCAAAATGATTGTTTTGTGGAGCTGAACTGATAGGTAAAAGCAAATGTGAAGTTTACGTTGAAATTAATTGAGGAAAAACCAAAAATCTTGTTCCCAAAAGATTAACATGGGAGATTTTACGAATAGGTTTTTTTGGATTTTCTTCGCAACCACTCAACCTAGGTTAATAATTCAAAAAACTATATATTTTTTTCAAGCTCTATAACATGGTCAAAACCAAAATTCTGTTTTTAAAAGTTTTAGGTTGAAAAATGCAAAAACTTATTTTTGGAAAATTGAAAACCCCCATAAACCCCCCTTCCCATGGTCTGATTTTTTGGTTTTCGTACTTAAAGTCATGAATGTCACTTTACACATTTGAGCCACATTTCATCGAAATTGGACTTTTTTACTCAAGTTATAGCATTCACGGACACACACACACACACAAACGTATATATATATATATATATATATTTATTTACATTTATATATAGATATTTAAAAATTTTAACCAATGGTGTTTTTGGGATCATTGGGTGCATTGAGGAAATTTGCTAAAAACCAAATTAAATAACCCGGTCGCAGCAAATCTACGTACTCAGCAAATTTAAAATGCACAATATATGTATTAATACCACATAAAGCCGCATACCAAGTTTCATAAAAATATATTCACATATAAGCGATACATACAATTTTAATTATTCTCCGTAAGAATAACATTGGTGATGAGTGCGTAGGTTTGCTGAAACAAGGAACACAAACAATTTGTTTTTATGCAAATATAAATAGAATTTAACTAGGCGAAGCCACATACCAAGTTTCATCAGTATTAAATCATAAATAAGCGCTATATAACATTTTAATTATTCTCCATAAGAATAACATGGGGGCTGAGTACGCAGGTTTGCTGCAACAAGGAAAAATTGGTTTTTGATGCAAGTATCGATATAACTCAACAAGGTGAAGGCACATAACAATTTTTATTAATCTATGTTCATAATTAAGGGAGTCATTACATTTTACTTATTCTCCATAAGAATAACATGGGGGCTGAGTACGCAGGTTTGCTGCTACGGGTATGATAAAAAAATACATTTTTGTGCAAATATCAATACACCAGTACTACATGAAGCCACATACCAAGTCTCATCAATATACATTCATAATTAAAGGAGATATCAAATTTGATTTATTCTCCTTACGGGTAACATTGGACTACGTACTGTGTTTAGCACTTTGAATATCTCTGCAACAGTTAGACGTAGAATCACAATTTAAACACCAAAATTATTGTTTTGAGAAGCTAAACTGATTGGTAAAAGCAAATGTGAAGTTTACATTAAAATTAACTGAGGAAAAGCCAAAAACCTATTTCCCATAAGATTAACATGGGAGAATTTATGAGTAGGTTTTTTGGATTTTCTCCGCAACCACTTTACCTTGGATAATAATTCAAAATACTATATTATTTGTTTTTTAAGCTCTAAAACAAAGTCAAAACTAAAATTAACGTTTTAAAAAGTTTTAGGGTGAAAAATGCAAAAAACTGATGTTTTGAAAATTTAAAACCCCCATAAACCCCTCTTCCTACAGTCCGATTTGTCTGCTTTTCGAAATTATAGTAATCAATGTAACTTTACACATTTGAGCTAAACTTAATCGAAATCAGACGTTTTTTACTCAAGTTATCGCATTCACGGAGAAACACACAGACATACATAAATATACATATATATAAGTTTGAACAAATAGTGTTTTTGGCATCTGGGGACCTCAAAACAAAATGTCATCATTGTCTCGGGCTTAAGTCTTACCATGAGACCTACGGTAATAGCTTATTACCTATAATGGAAATTCGCTAAAACTTCATTAAACACGTTTTATGCAACCAGTCTCCCAAGTTTGCCTAAAACAGTCACCAAAGTACTACTTAAACAATATTTTAAGACCCGTCATCCATCCGATTAAGTTGGACATTTAATTTAAGCTGGACTGTAAACTAAAAAGATATAAAAATAAAATAATAGTTAAATTTGCTGTCTTGATTATAAACAACGTATTTTGTATTACGAAGGCACGTTTTGTTATACTATGGGAATATAATTATAAATGTCCTGAAACACTGAAAAATAAACTTACACTTCTCCTGTATCTTTACAGTACCTAAATATAGATATAAGACGGTAATTTATATTCCACCTCCGTAATTATCTTTTTTAAAAATTAAAACTAAGCATCGTTAGAACGAAAAAGTGAAGAACAATATTGCCATTTGAAAAAAGCTACAACAAATTATTAAATAAAATACAAAATAAATGCAGTATAATTATTAACAAATGTACAGTTATAACATAAATTTCATAAATTCATCACGACATATAAAACAGACTAGATTGACAACTCTGTTGATGAACCGACTTATGTGGAGCATGTCTAACCTACAGATTTGTATTATTCTGGATCCAAAGCAGAGCTTGTAAACAAACGAAGGGATCGCAAGAGATTGAGGATGAGGCGTGAGACTAACAGACACACTGTCATCAAGGTCACAAATCTAGAGGGCTATATTGAGTAGCTTTTTGTCTGTACACAACAGTTATAATAATATAATTCACTAAAGCTATTTACTCTTATAACTAAGCATTTACGCAAACATTTATATTTATTATAGATTCTGCAATTTGCCTTAGTTTTCTTCTGTTTTTAATTGCCATGTATTGATTGAGATTTCATCTAGCTCATTATTGCGTGGTTCTATTTGCATACCCGTTATAATTAAATTCCATGCAAAAGATAGGAAAATTAACATTTGTATATATATATATGATAACATTTAATTTAGTTAGTTATTTAATCCTGTTTTTGTAGTCGTATAAGATCCCCTTCTTGGCAACACACTTAAATAATGTTAATTAATATTAATTATTGTTGTCGTTTATTATCACAGATTTAAATTGAAAAACCATCTCGTATTTCAAAATTATAATTAAAGCTCTGTGAAACTTTGAAAATAAATACCCACGTTAATACAACATATATCAAATTGCACTAACGCCCACAAAGTTTTGACACTCAAATTGCAATTTAACTACCGTCCATCATTTATAGGACTTTTTTCTACTTTCTATTTCAATCTATGAAAAAAACTTTGAAAAAAATATAAACAAACAATCTATAAAAAGATTTTACAAAGAATATTAGTTGTCACTGATAAACATTTACTCACCATCCCAGCAATTTCACCACACCTAAGGTTTTCATGTCATATTACAACTAACCATAAAGTACTTCACAAAAAATATAGGCTGCATTTCCGGCTTTGCATTACTTTGTGTCGTAATGACAGGTTTAATACGTTACGTATATAATACAGCCCTCTTGTAGCTCGGGCGCTGAAATGCATCGTAAAGTAATGCCGCCTCCATTAGAGCTTTTTAGTTCAAACCATCCATACTTCAGTCATTTAAATACTTGGATATTGATACAATCGTTCTAAGCTGAGTATTCAAAAGTAATAATTTCGTTCTGATAAAAAAGTATTTGATTACAATCATTGATGTTGAATATATGAGACAATCACAGCATACCACTGAAATATTTTTGACTAAACTATTTGAATTATTTCTTAAGGGATTTATTTTTATAAAATGAAATATTAAAGAGTTTATACGGTTGAAACTGTATCAGGCAGAGCCTTGACAAAAAATTAAGATGGATCAACTTAAAAATATATGTGTTGTTTATTTATTAAACAGAATTAACAAATACAAGAATATACAAATAAATTGATTTATTAGTTAAATAAAGGTGTTGTTTAAGATATGAGTTTAATACTGTATTGCAAAAACCTTGTTCAGCGATATGTTTGAGCAAAAAGATTTTTGTCAAGGAATTTATTTAAGTTGTTATCACAATGTTTAATTTATGTATTCTTGTCATTGGTTTAAATAAACAGTTATTCCGTTACCAAAATCGTTAAACTCAAACGTTTTAGCGAATTTCCCCTATAGGCAAGAAGCTATTACCGTAGTCGGCATGGTAAGTCCTAGGCCCGGGACCAAGATAACTTTTCGTTTTGATGTCCCCAGACCCCAAAAACACCGTACGTTCGAAACTGTATATATATATATATATGTATATACATATACATATACAGTTTTGAGCGAATGTTTTATATATATGTCCGTGAGCTCGATAACTCTCGTAAAAATTATCTGATTTTGATGAAATTTGGTATATACGTGTAAAGCAAAATTTATGACTAAGTTCGAAAACCAGCCAGATAACTTTATCCGAAGGGGTATTTTTGGGGTGTTTTGTACTCTAAAAATGTTTTTTTTTTTAATTTTTTACATATAATTTTGGAAATAATCAAATTTTAGTTTTTACCATTGTATTCAGCTTAAAAAACACACAATTTGGTATTTTGATCATTCCTCTACGTCAGTCGGTTACCGAGATATTGAAAGTGCTAAACACAGTACCCTTACACCTTTACACCCTTACACCCTACACCCTTGTCTAATGTTAATCTTAAGGAGGAAAAGAAAAATGTTATATCTCGCTTATTTATGAACGTACACTGATAAAACTTGGTATACGGCTTCATCTAGTTGTGGTGCGTTGGTATTTGCTAAAAAAAAAACAATTTTTCGTCAAAAGCTCTTGTAGCAGCAAACCTGCGTACTCAGCCCCATGTTATTCTTATGGATAATAATTAAATGTCATGTCTCCCTTAATTATGAATAAAAACCGGTATATGACTTCATTTTTTTAGATTACTCAGTTTATACGACCATTTCCATTGAACATTTTTTAAGATTTTATATAAAATTTAAACAATCAATTTAATTTTGTATGAAAAATTTATAAGCAACTTTGCATTAAATATAAGACTATGTACGTCAACCTAAATATTATAGTTAATACTAATGTATATTTCCTTTTAGTGAATTTCCCCTATAGGGAAGAAGCTATTACCGTAGTCGGCATGGTAAGACCTAGGCCCGGGACCATGATAACTTTTCGTTTGAGGTCTCCAGACCCCCAAAACACCATTCGTTCGAAACTGTATATATATATATATATATATACTAACACATTAAAAAAGATAGATATAAATGATGAAAAAGATGTTTTTTGCGAGTTTTCGTTTATAATACAAACGTTTTCAAGCAATAAAAGAGAAAGAATCTATTGCTTGAAAACGTTTGTATTGTAAACGAAAATTTGCAAAAAACTTCTTTTTCATCATTTATATCTATCTGTTTTAATGTGTTAGTATATAAAGTCGTTTGGCATGTATACCGCAAGTAATATATATATATATATATATATGTGTCCGTGAGCACGATAACTCTCATAAAAATTATCCGATTTTGATGACATTTGGTATAAACGTGTAAAGCAACATTTATGACTTTAAGTTCGAAAACCAGCCAGGTCGCTCTATCCGAAGAGGTATTTTGGGGGGGTTCTGTACCCCAAAAATGGGTTTTTCGAATTTTTTACATATAATTTTGGAAAAAGTCAAATTTTATTTTTGACCATTGAATTCAGCTTAAAAAAACACATAATCTGGTATTTTGATAATTTCTCTACGTCAATTGGTTACCGAGATATTGAAAGTGCTAAACACAGTACGTTGTCTGATGTTATTCTTATGGAGGAAACTAAAAATTTTATATCTCGCTTATTTATGAACGTATACTAACGAAAATTGGTGTACGGCTTCATCTGTTTGATGACCATTGATATTTGCTCAAAAAAACAATTTTTTACCAAAGGCTCCCGTAGCAGCAAACCTGCGTACTCAGCCCCATGTTATTCTTATGGAGAATAAGTAACGCGTTATCTCCCTTCACTATGAAAATAAATTAATGACATTTGGTATATGGCTTTACCTACATCAGTTATATTGATATTTGTATAAAACCCCATTTTTTGTGTCCCTTGCTTCAGCAAACCTGCATACTCAGCCGCCATGATATTCTTAAAGAAATATTAAAATGTCATAAATCGTTTATTTATGAATCATTGACTATAAATACTTCAGTATTTATAGTCAATGTTATGAATGTATAATGATGAAACTTGGTATGTGGCTTTATGTGGTATTAAGATACATATAAATGCATTTGAAATTCGCTGAGTACGCAGGTTCGCTGCTACGGGGGTATTTATCTGTGTGTGTGTGTGTGTGTGTGTGTGTGTGTGTGTGTGTGTGTGTGTGTGTGTGTGTGTGTGTGTGTGTGTGTGTGTGTGTTTATTTAAAACTCCTAATTGTTGTAGGTAAAATATCCTATACAAAAACACTATTATATAAACTACATTAACAACTGACAAAGCTTAACAAATTAGTTTACAAATATATTTTCCCTCCGTCAAATTTAATGTTAATATCCTACTAAAATGTATTACAAGGTGCAAAACTCATTGAAAGGAAATATGAGGAGAGAGCGCATTGAGTCATACTCTCCAATAAACTGGCAAACTGTCACTCATTCTTGGGTTATTAGATACGTGACTGTACCACCTTAGCGGCACCTAACATGTCGACGTTCTCCATCACGTTGGGAAACGTAAGTCATTGTCAGGTTTTACCTTATATCTTGATTTATCATTTTTACGTTTTCAATATTATGAAGTATCATTGGTATGTTTTATTATGTGGATTAAAGTTAGTAAGATAAATACATGTTAGATAGATTTAAATGTGAGTAGATTTATGTGATTTAGGTGAGAGTAGATTTTCGAAACCTTTACAATTACTTTTGCTATTTGTTAATAGTGTAATTCATCATAATGAAGGTGAGTTTATGGACAACCTCCAGGTTTTAATGTTTTATCATTATTTTTTAAGTAAACCTTCTAATATATCCAAAATAATGTTGTATTACAAAATGTTCTTAATTCTTTAATACGGTACTGTATGTCTAGGATGAGTTATATTGTGTACATAATCTGTATACTGTTAGTCACGTAATTCAATTATATAACATTGTAAACATTATAACATTGTGTTTCATTCCTATCAAAATAGTATTATTAATAATTTTAAAATAATTGTAGCGAAACCTTGTCTTCATTAGTAAGATTAATCCCTCGTTTCAGTGTTTTCTATGATATTTTGTGCAATTCAAGGAAGATAAATTTAGTTAATGGCTCAAATTTGAAAAGCCGAATATTTTGGTATGCTCCTGATTAAATTTAAACATGTTATTACCATTCTCAAAATTCGATTACCCATAAAAAGAGGATATGTTAATAAGGTAATTAATTATAAATATTGTGTAACAATGTCACAATACTAATCCTTCATGGCTTGTAAACACGTTGCCACACATCGACTTAGTGTTGGTATTCCGGCCACGATCAGTGTCAACAGCTCCGAGGGGACATTTACACCGTCCTGTGGCTGATGTGAATACGTAATAGACGGAGGATTTAAAATGACAAAATTAACCTCAACAACTTGAAATTTAATACCAAATAAAGTTGTTTATTGTCTTCGTCTAAAACCCTTAAATAATAGCTATGACGATAATGTTTTCTAGGCATTCTTAAAAAATGAATTCGGGATTATGTCAAAAGCTGTCAAAAGCGGGTAAAAAAATATAAATGCCTAAACCATTCATTAGGTTAATATCTCCTAAAATTCTAAAACTTTTTTTTTAAACTGTTTATGGCCTGCTTAAACTTTTTCGAATATGACAAATGACTTAAATTTTTATAATTAAATCTTTATGAAATTTATTCTTTCACACACAGTAGTATATTAATCCTTTACTAATTCGGAATCAGTATTTTTAAATAATTTAAAAAATCCAAAAACTTAAATTTTAGTATTGAAACATTCCTGATCAAACCCCGACTCTTTACCCGATCATTACTGATTAGTTACTATTGAACTATTAGTTACTATGCAATGGCAGCCTAAAACTAACATCATTGGTTATAATTCTATCATTTTCCCCGACATTCCCCTGATATATTTTGCTCATTTTGAATGTTAACACCCCCTGACTAAAACCATTACATAGTGCATTTTTTGTTTTCAATTATTTTAAGCTTGGATAAAAAAGAGAGCGATTCCCCTATCTCCTCCCCTGGCAGCAGCGTCCACATTTAAACATAATTCAACAGGTATTTGATCTGACCCAACTCGATTTATAACATTTAAAAGAGATGTAATAGACTAATACTTAAAAAATAACTGCCGCTCGCAATAGGCCAAGACGCCTGTGCGGCGATCTAAAGACAGCAAGGTACCGTTAACGGCAATAGTCACATGGGCAAGCCAGTGGCGACTGCTCGTGGAAAATTATCACGACAGTCGGTCTGGATTGAACCAACGCTTGACCACAGCTGACTTCCAAGACCAGCTCTCTCGTCCCGTAACTATGTAACAATGTAATCGACTAACTTAATGTAATCGACTACTATCTATCCGGAGCTGCAGCTAGATCGATAATGGAACTACCCATTGAACCTATGAATGTGAAATCACCTTCCTCATCCCCCCAGTCCTCCCATTTCAAAATTATATTTCTAACTCAACAAATAAATCTAGAATTCTTCTTCTTTCGGATTACAAATAGAATTTTTAGATTTTATTTCTTCCTTTAAATTCCTGTTACAATACTGATCGTCTGTAAAATCCTTTTCCTTTCCTATCCTACCATTTAAATCGCCTAATATAATCAAACTGTTTGTGCCGTGCAACACCACGTCTCCCTAGACGTATGGTTTTCCCAATAATCTTGTTGGCCACCACCATCCCAAAAGTGCTACCGGAAGCGGCATGACGTACCGCTAATTGTTGAATCGCGGCCCTCTTGTTTGGAGTGTTTCAAGTAGTGTAGACGCTTTTTCCCGGTTGGAATCAATTGCCAATTTGACGATACTTTGATCTACGAGGAATGACGTGCTAAGTACATTACCTTAAGGGGGGAAGCTAGGTGAAGTCAGTTTAAGGGTAGTCAAATATAGTTATTAATAATTAGCAAGGTTATACTATGGCGTAGGCGCCACTCACACCATAAGCCCTCTGGCCTTCAGGAAATTACTTTAAATTTTAGCTGAATTTAGAATCAACATTTTTAGCCGGTAAGATTTTTGTACAGTTAATTTGGTATATTTTGGAGCTTCAGCAATATTTATTTCAATAGATTCAGATTTCAGGGTAGTATTAACCAATATTTAGAGACCCATCAAAACTTGATTTGGCGAGTTTCTATCTTGCAGATTGATCCTTCCTTTGGGTAAAACCAAGCTATTGCTTCCACTAGTTCTAGTTCTTCAATTTAATTTTATTACCGATTGGTGTTCAGTGACCTTTAACACCAACTCAGTCACCAACCAAGGTAGTTTATATTCTCTGTATAGTTTCCCATATCTAGCTTGCCTTCAGTTAGTTTATATCCATATTTATTCAGCATTAATTCCCCACAGTTACATCCCCCCACCTTTTAGTTAGAATTATACCCAAAACATACACCCCGGACTCCCAATAAGTGAATACCTACCGGCTCATAAATTGTTTCCCAAGAAGGTCCTTATATTAACAAAATCTTTCGTTATATTCTTGACCTGTTCTCAGTAATAATAAAAATAAAAGTTTCTTTTTAAAAAACATTAAACACTTGTTTAAAACGAAGTTTGACTTATTAAGAAAATACGACCATCCTATATTACTACCAAAATTATACGTTCAATGGAATAATCTAGTAACTAGGTCTTAATGGATCTGTTTTAATACAGTACTTATAATATAAATTCAAATAAAATTGCTAAATGGTACCAAATATACACACTAAGAGATAGCAGCCTAAAGTTTATACTATAAATAGCTTTTATCAGGTGAACTGTGTTACAAATGTAAATGTAGAGGGAACGGCGGCAAAAAAATGGAATGCCTGTCACTCACATCCGCCGGATATTAGGGAAGAGAAAACACAACCATCAATATGAATGAGCTTTATTTGAAACACATAAACGATTTAATAAACATATTTTGATTTATTATATCGTGAATACCAATTGATTTAAATAACATTACCTCAACAAATGACAATTAGTTAGGGTAAACGTGTTTAGAAAAATGTCAGGTACTACTAACGCTACAATCTCCAATCGAACTATAGAGTTATATAAACGCATGACTGATTCTTTTTTGATGGATAGGAGGACATTTCATTTACGCACACAGTATGCCAAACTGTAGTGTGAAACTCCTACTAAAGATTTAGACTACAAACTGAAAACTCATTCAATTCTTTAAAATTCTAACTTGGGATTATTTGTCATATTACTTCAGGCTAGGCCTAAACGCATGTTATCAGTTTGTTAATTGGCAATAATTATTCATAACAAATATGTATATTTAAAGTACCGGACGCGGTAGCTTGGAGGTGAAGTGCAAGACTATTAAGTCAGACTTGGCTGGTTCAATCCCGGCCTCGGCGACTCCTGTAAGATCATGAGCTAGTAATGCCGTTACGGTACCTTGCTGTCTTTAGCTCACTGCACAGGTCAATAGCCTATGTATACGGGCAGTTGAGGTTCTTTTTTTAGTGAATATATGTGTTGAAAAGTTGTTATTGACATTATAATTACTGTTCTGTCCCACTACTAAAATAATTATGTTTACGAAATCAATCCGTCAAACTATCTCCCTGTCTCTCTGACCCTCTGTCTGTGAACAGACATACCCAGGCAGATAAGGGCTGAGACAGGGTCGAGGGTCGTTTGGTAACGCATTGCCCGCCATCTCTCGATCGGTTGACATTGTAACCCAACTTTCCTCACACCCTCAGAAAAGTGACTCAATACAATATCCTAAAAGTGTGTTCATGCACCATGCCTTGAATGCTTATTTTTATAGTTAGTGAAAATCAAATACAAAATATTCGTTTCTTATTACAAATTCTTTAAAGTGTAAACACACACCTAAAGGGTTTTATACAACCTAATACATAGTTCTTTCTTTGATTGGGTTGAATATAAACTGAATTACAAACGGCTTTAGATAAAACCTATAAGGACCATAGTAACATATTGATTAAATATAGTTGTATTTAACAAAACGATACCACTAGAAAACTGTTCTGAAAATATTCTCTTCTGATGTAAACAAAAACACTAAAAACGTTGCCTTAGAAGTCGTACTCTTTAAAAGTTTTGTTAAGTGAATCACATTTACCTTATATTATTTACTGCCCACAGTAAAATAAAATTTTCTTTTAAATATAAGAAATACAAGTAACGGAATTCAAATTTGAATAACTAGTTATATAAGTAATGAAGTTTAAATTCAGTCCCACAGAGAGTCGAGGAACCGCCACAGAACAGTAATCCTATTCACCATTTGCGGAGTGCGAAGTGAGCTGTGGAAATACAGTTTGGCGTTTCTCTTACTTCTCTTTTTTTGTGTCTTTGTTTGTGCAACTGCCTTACGCTATAAACTGAACAGTCTAAACTACAGGTTTTATATTTTAAACGAAGTAAAATTAATAGTAAAATGGGAACACATTTTAGCATAGGGAACAAAAAAATATATTATTGACATAGCTTATAAATTAATCCTATGAGATCAAAATGTTTTTAGTAATTCCTAAAACGATAATTCATATACAAAAATCTGGTAGTCAATATCCATCTGTGGAATCATCCAGAGGTACGTGATAGCTATATGCAGCCAGAATTTATAAATTAAGTTATTGTTTGTCGGTGTTGATTAATATACCAGTTGTAGTGTTCGATCTCTCAAAACATAAAACTGAGACAATCCAACATTTAACAAAAAAACAATATATTAATATTCCTTATTGTTTAACAAGACTTACTCCCCGTTTTAATCGCTTACTCTTATAATCTTAATATGTTACTTGTAATCTCAAATATGAAATTCTGTTGATCCAAAAGTGTATTACAAATTAAACGTAATAGTTTGAAACAAAGTAGTATTACTGTGTTTCAAACTTTGTTTCTTTATAGCTAATTTCTGTCACTTTATAGGTCTTTTAACACACTTCATGTTCCTTTTATAACATTAGCGCACATACATGTTGTAAATAAATAGCCACTCTTCGTCATAATAATCATTCATTTTAGGTTGAACATTAATATTTAACCCTATCGTGAGGTTTTAAACAGCACTATATTTGTACTATCAGTAAATAGTAGTAGGGTATAATGGGGGTTTCTGGGGCAGGAGGGACAGGAGGGACGCCCCCCCCCCCCCGAGGTCTCGTCTGTGACACTTTGCGAATTTTTTTTTTTGCGAACTTTTTTACGAACTTTTTTGCGAACTTTTTTGCAAACTTTTTTTGCGAATTTTTTTTTGCGAATTTTTTTTTTGCGAATTTTTTTTTTTGCGAATTTTTTTTTTGCGAAATTTTTTTTTTGCGAATTTTTTTTTTGCCAAATTTTTTTTTGGTGAAATTTTTTTTTGCGAACTTTTTTTTTTTTGCGAATTTTTGTTGTTGCGAACACTAACCTAACCTAACCTAACCTAACCTAACGTAACGTAACCTAACCTAACCTAACCTAAGGTAACCTAACCTAACCTAACGTAACCTAACCTAACCTAACCTAACCTAACCTAACCTCGGATCAGATTTCTGATTGCAGATTCTTGTTCGTCTAGTCGAGCCGAGTCATTTGAGTACCCACATCGTACACTTTGGATGATGTTTACAAAAAAGGGGCCCGCACCACACTTTTGACCTTTTTTTTTTTGCATTTTTGGAATCTCCTCGTCAAGCCGAGTATTCTCAGTACCCACATGACATACTTTGGATAATTAATACAAGAGTTGAACAGGGTAACGCTACAACCAACAGAGCTAGCCCATCAGCGCTTGCGGTCAATTGAACTAACAGTGAATGCAAATTTTAAGGAGAATATAATTGCAATGCTTTGAACATATACTGCAAAGGGGGGTGTATCGATACACCCCCCTTCAAGTACTCTGCACCGAGGCAGCTGTTCGCACAACCGACTGACGCGTCCAGTCTACTGTCTGGGAATGCGGATGTTGTAATTTGATACCTCGACTGGAGGGTGCAGGTGTTCACACAAAAAACCGACAAGTTGAGACCTGTCTGGGAATGCGGATGCTGTAATTTGATACCTCGACTGGAGGGTGCAGGTGTTCACACAAAAAACCGACAAGTCGAGACCTGTCTGGGAATGCGGATGCTGTAATTTGATACCTCGACGGGAAGACGGCTGACCCTTCTAGGAACCCATAATTATAGACCACCCGCGTCGAATTCCATTAGAGCAGGGTGGTCTTTACCCCAGACAGCGGTTGAGAGTTTTTGCCCCGACCTTCTCCGAAATCCATTAGTGGGGATAGTCACCCCACATCACCAGCCCTCCTTCAGTTCAGTTCGAGAGTTCAGTGCGTGAAGACGTGTTAGTCCGATCCTGTTCCGTTCTACGCGATTTGTGTTAGTTGCTGATTATCATCATTTGCGATTTGCGATTTGCGTAAAGCACCTTTGAACTATTTAAAACGTTCGTGTTGTGCTGTATTGTTTGTGATTATTAAAACTTATAATCCATATTAAAGATGAACGCCACACACGTTTGTAACATTTGTGGTTGTATTTATGTGCGTAGAAACAATTTGGTGCAACACCACATCAGATTCCACGGCTTGAGACCACAACTACCACCACCAACACCATCGCAGCAAGGTACGTTTTTTGCGTTGCATTATTGTTTTAATCAGACCTAAATGTTAGTAATATAGGAATGCGTTATGCAATATAACCGCAGAGTGATACTATTATTTTTATTTAACAGCTTTAACTATTTAGCGCGAATAGAGAACTCTTTGTTTTTTAAATTTAAAATTACATGACTATATCAATATAATTTAATTTTAATAACTTATGTTATTGCTCGCCCCATCAAGCCAAGTCATCAGAGTACCCACATTACATACTTTAAAAAAAAGGTAGGTGTTAAACATTTCACAATCTAATCGTTTTGTGCGTTTGCAGATGGAGTAGCTGCATGTCGGCTTTGTCGAGCCACCTTCGTAGACCGGGGAGCTTTAGAGCGTCACATGGAAGCGAACCACCGAGTCATTCCACCCCGGCAGGTGATTGATGCTCCGCAGACGACTGCCTATGTCAATCAACACTCCGTTGAAGGTGAGAATCCACATTAAAATAACTTTTTCCCCTTGAAACTAATTACCTTTTTTATAATTATTTAACTAGGTGCATGAAGAAGAAGAATGAGACCGTGACAACTGGTGTACTATTGATTTAATTGCTAGGGGGGAGATTTTCGCTCCCCCTAAAACATAATGCTTCTTTAGGGTTGGCGCAGCTCAATATTGCAGCTACATCCTTAGCCTTGAACCCCGAATCATGAATGTAGACAAACAGTACAGAAGATTACATTCCCTGTTTGAAAATTGATATTTTTAATTAACAACTCCATTTTGAAATGTGATTCTCGAGAGAGGGGAATTTGTATCTTTAGTTATCCTAATCTGTTTTTTATTTTTATTTTCAGGTGAAGGACCGGGTCCTGACCACCACACCTGCCATGAATGCGGTCGCCGTTTCCGTCGTGAAATACACCTGCGTCGACATGTGGATTCGGTACACAGCAGAGTCCGCAGGTTCATATGCGGCACATGCGGCGTCGAATTCAAGAGGGAAGACAACCTGCGTCGACACACCATGCAATTTCACGGTGATGGTCAAGAACGGAGATTCCCTTGCGCATACTGCGGTCAGGAGTTCAACCAGCTGTTCAACAAGGACCATCATGAGAGGATCTCTTGCCCGATCATGAAGGACCTGATCCGGAACCGAGCATCCATGGAACAGGATGAACCCCAGCCAGGTCCGAGCACGGAGCCACAACCCGGTACGAGCACACACCAACAACCCGATGATGTTGAGATGACTGGAGCAGGACAGTCAAGCCCCGTATTCTCACTCATTCAACGGGGTTTCCGCAACCGCCTCCTAACCTACCGTCTGCAGCGACCGATGGAGAATCTCGTCACAATCGGAGAAGTGATGGCGTTGTTGATTGTGAGCCTTACGGAGTTGCTTGAGATCACCTTGGCGAAACACCGCAGCATAAAGGTCAACTTGAAGCTGGAGTGTGAGTTCAAAAATGTGCACACCAACACCTGCCTGCGCAACTTCAAAACGAAGATGACTCCGTTGACGACGACCTCGGACCTGAACCAGTACATCACAGCAGCTTTTGCGAAGCTTATTAGAGAGAAGGCTGAGTGTGATCATATCGGCTCCGGGTGGACATACCTTCGCGTTCGTGATTTGGAGGTTGGTATTAACGAATACACCCCTCTAGGTGAAGATGGTCGAGCTTGGCTCCCACTGCCTATGTCTCTGGAGAACACCAAAGCAGTCGTCAACGTATCGAACGCCGATGAGCGGTGTTTTATGTATGCAGTCCTGGGAAAGTTTGTTCAAGAGGACCCTAAAAGACCGGCATCGTACACCGACGACATCATCGCCCGATACGATTGGACCGGCCTTCAATTCCCCGTTGCTCTGAAGAGTATCAAGACGTTTGAGCGGACAAACAACATCAGTATCAACGTCTATGGTATTGATCACACGTGCGTGGGTCAGAAACCTGACGGACGACCAAAGTATCAGGACACCGTCTTCCCCTTGAAGATTTGTAGGCAGGAGCGCGAAGACCATTGCGACATTTTGTACGTGACAACGGACGGTGATAGTCACTACGCCTACATCAAAGACCTTAGTCGACTGATCCGTCCCCAACTCACAGCACATAAGGGCAGGATATTCATCTGTAAGCGGTGCTTCGCGCACTTTGATAACCGTCCGAACAAGCTTGGTCTGACAGGTGCACAGCGTCTGGAGGAGCACAGGCGATACTGCTCCGCTTCAGCCCCTATTCGCATGGATACGCCGAAAAAGACAGAAATCAAATTCAGCCATCCAGAGTTCACCCGACGCGAGCGTTTCACCATCTACGCGGACTTTGAGTGTGCTCTACTACCGACCGCGGAGATGGATGAACAAGTCGACGAACCGCACGGAGGAGTAGCCACCCACATCCACATCCCATACGCCTTTGCGTACCAGATCATCGACTCGTACGGACTTGAGGAGTTTGAGCCTCGAGTCTACTTCGGGGATGATGCGTCAAAGACATTTATGGAGATGTTGAAAACTGATGTTGAGCGATTGTGGAACTTCCTGTACGAAGCAAGAAATCTGCGCCCTGTCCTGACCCCAGCGGAAACGATGCAGTACAACTCGACAGCGAATTGCTACCTCTGCGGATCGGCATTTTCAAGCGAAGACCCAAAGGTTCGTGATCACAACCACGCGCCGCCCTACGAGTTCCGTGGCGCTGCACACAGATCATGTAACCTACGCTACAGGGAGCAGAGAGTAGTCAACTGCTACTTCCACAACCTCTCCAACTACGACGCTCACTTCATAGTGCGGGAGTTGGCGGTCGACCCCGGTGATGTTGAGGTGTTGGCTCACACGGAAGAGCGGTACATCGCTTTCACGAAGCGGTTCCTGTTCGACCGAGCAGCGGCACCGGTTGGGATGCAAGGGCGTGGAAAAAGACAGCCAGGATTCAGAGTCAGGTTCCTCGACACCTACAGGTTCCTGGCTTTGAGCCTCGCCAGCCTCGCAGCCGCACTTCCACCAGCTCAACTCTTGGAGACGAGGAAGAGATTCCCCGAAGACCACCTCTTCGATCTAGTCCGTAGGAAAGGCGTGTTCCCGTACAACTTTGTAACGTCGAACGCCGTATTGGAAGATACTACGGAACTGCCTCTGCAGCGAGATTTCCACAACGACCTGACCCTGGAGGACATAACGGATGCAGACTACGAGCATGCTCGCAACGTGTGGGAAACCTTCGGTTGTAGGAACCTCAAGGACTACGCCGAGAAGTACCTGCGCTGTGACATTGCGCTGTTGACTGACGTCTTTGAACGCTTCAGGGACACGTCGATGGCTGAATACGAACTAGACCCTGCGCACTACTACACCCTACCGTCATACGCCTGGGATGTCATGTTAAGGACCTGTCGAGTGGAGCTTGATACGATACAGGACTTTGATATGTACCTCTTCTTCGAGCAAGGCATCAGAGGAGGTATTTCCCAGGCGATCACCAGACACGCCAAGGCCAACCATGATGGATGTCGTCCTGAAGATCGACGACCTGAAGAGCCAACGAATCACCTGCTATACTTGGACGCCAACAACCTTTACGGTTGGGCCATGTCCCAGTGTCTTCCACAGGGAGACTTCCAATGGCTCAGCCGCGAGGAGATCGCGTCCCTGGATATTGCATCGTTGGACCCCGAAGGACCCACGGGCTATGTCTTGGAAGTTGACCTTCGCTACCCCGCCCACCTGCACGACCTTCACAAGGATCTCCCCTACTGCTGCGAGACCAAACGTCCGCCAGGAGGGAAATTCAAGAAGCTCGTTACGACTCTGGATGACAAGAAGAACTACATCTGTCATTACAGAATCTTGCAACAGGCGCTGGAAAACGGACTGGAGCTTGCGAACGTGCATCGCGTCATCTCGTTCCGACAGTCTCGGTGGTTAGAGAGCTACATCCTAATGAACACCGAACTGAGGAAGAAGGCCACGACCAAGTTTGAACAAGACTTTTTCAAGCTTATGAACAATGCGGTCTTTGGCAAGACGATCGAGAATGTTCGCAAGCGAATGAACGCTAAACTGGTGTGTACGCCGGAGATGTTCAGGAAGTATGTAGCCAAGTCAAACTTCCTGGACCGAACCTACTTCAACGATGACGTCGCCATTGTACACATGTCGAAAGTCAATATCGTCCTGGACAAACCGCTCTACGTCGGAATGTGTGTCCTCGATCTGAGCAAGTGGCTCATGTACGACTTCCTTCGAAAGATGAAGAACCGCTACGGTGATCGACTGAAGGTTGACTACATGGACACTGACAGTTTCGTGTTCGACGTCCAGACTGAAGATGTTTATAAGGACATGATGGAGCATCTGGACGATTTCGACACCAGTGCGTACCCCCGAAACCATCCATGCTACAGCCCCGTCAACGCCAAAGTCATCGGAAAGTTCAAGGATGAAGCGAACGGTCTTCCGCTGCTCGAGTACCTCGGTCTTCGCTCAAAACTTTATTTCATGGACATTGTCGAGTTCGAGGAGAGGACCGAAGATGACGAGTTGCAGGTCATGACAGTGAAGCGCGCCAAGGGAGTCGCTAGAGGTGTTGTAAAACACAATCTAACCTCTGACGACTATCGGGAATGCCTCTTCAACGGCGTGTTGAAGAGAACCATCAACACCAGGTTCCAGTCCCGAAACCACCGCGTCTTCACAGTTCAAGTCGACAAGCTATCCTTGAGCTGTAACGATGACAAACGCTACATCCTTCCGGACGGTGTAAATACACTGCCTTGGGGACATGTTGACGTTCCACCTCAGCCCGAAGACATCCCTCAAGACGATGAAGAGGCGGAGGATGAGGAGCGTTGAGTGGTTGTGTCATATTACCAAAGACCCTGACTTGACTTGTAAATTTCCGATTTTGCTAAACCTAGTCATTAGTTTGTATCGAGTCTCGTAAAACTTAGAAATGTGCTCCTTTTTTCTTTTTGTTCTAGTCGTTAGTTTGTGTCGAGTCTCGTTTTTGCTAGCCAAACACAAATGTTCAGGAGCACATACTCAATGTAAAATATATATATAAGGTGTGTAAATAAATAGCCAAATTGTTCGTATATACATTTGTCTTTTTTTTCTCCCCTCACATAGTCTTAAGATACTAAAGTAAAAAAAAATTATTCAGGAATATGTTAATTCATATAAACCAGGTTCAGATATGAATGTTACTTTACAATCATTGTATGATAGGTATGTCCCAATTTGTGGTTGAAAACTGTTGTTCAACTGATTTAATTACCAGGGGGGAGATTTTCGCTCCCCCTAACACATAATGGCTTAGGGGGGAGATTTTCGCTCCCCCATACGTCAGGAATTGTTGAAGACTAGAATGCACCTGCTAATGTCATTGTATGATAGATCTGCCCCACTTTGGGGTAAAGGATGCGAGGATGGGAAATAATAAGAATGTTTCTTTTTTATTCTGAGTACACAACTAGTTTATTGAGAAAAATGCAAAATTTCAAAACTCAATTGGTATACATTTGTGCAAAGAGTCTTCTGATCAGTGCATCGTTGTGGCCGAAAGAAGAGTGTTCAAAGAGCTGCACAAAGTCCTTCATCTTCATGCCGTAGTGGGTGCGGCAGTACAGGAATACAAGGCAGTATTGACCGCAGACCAGAGTGTTGTCACTTTGAAGGCGATGCTCGTTGTACAGGTAGCGACGAGCGTTGCGTCTCAGGAATCCTTGGTAGAATTGAAGATGTGGCGGTTGACCGTAGCTGTCAAAGAATTCAATTATTCCTCCTCCTTTGTTAAGGTAGAAAGCGACCCAGTGAGTGCCGTCTTCATTGTGTGGATCAGTGTTCACAATCATAGCAGTAGATGGTGAAATATACTGGGGCAATTGATCCGCAGCGTAGACACCAACATTCTGTACGGGCAGTTTAGCCATACACTTTTGTATCTCTAAGGTATTCATTCTACTGTGTCGACGCCACAGTCAGTAGTAGGAGTAGTAGTACTAGTAGCAAAACAAAAGCAGGAACTGGTATCACTCTCACCATCGTCAGCGTAATCATCAGCGTCAGCGATATTTGTGCTTAGATGTAACCAACTGCGTAATGTGATGCAATTGGCTAGAGCGCGTCGTGTGTGAGCTGTTCTGTGGTGGCGACATCGCACTGCGTTTGTTGATAGTAGACTGTTGATTGACGATAGTGATCCGCAGCCAATATCGTTGATATCCATGACATTAGTAGTACAGTGATCCGTGATGAAATTGTATCGTACAAACTCTTTTTTCTCAGCACCTTTGACGTAGACAATCGGTCGTTTGGCGATACATGCACGTAACTTTTCCTCTAGCACATGATACCAGATATCACCTTGGTCCCATTCCAATCCGTGACAGTGTTTTGTGAGCCAATAGCTTTCACGCAGTTTCTCTTGTGATAGGAAATCTCGACTGAATGGTGATTTGGCGATATGATGCATTAGCAGTGTTCCACTGACCAATTCCAAGACGCACACTTCCTTCAGAATGTAGTCATTTGCGTTGTCCTTGAAACATTGAAAATCCACAATAATTGGAGATGCGGAATTTTTACGCGGTACTCTGCATAAACGATCCATCTTGTGCGAGTGTTGGTTGTTGACTGAGGAGGAGGAGGACGATGACGCCGCCGCCGACGATCTAACCGCCAAAGTCCGCAGACACGTTGCGATGACGATCGATTTCGATGACGTTGTCAAACTCTGCGTATACCAGACAGTTGACAGTCTCTGTGAGCCCCGTGTCGAAAGCAATCTCCATACGCACACTACCGTTGCGCACTAGGTTCCAATGAGTCGTGTCGCTTGCTGACATATCAGGTGTTAGATCGAATGCCATCAGACAGTATCCATCGTCGTAATCGTCTCTATTTATGAGATTACCAGCATCGCTAAAGTGTATGCCGGAGCCTGAAAACAGACTGTGATACGCCATCACGTATTTTCCCTTGCCGGTTTCGTAGTGTGGTTGTAGCGGTTTGGACGGCACTTGTTCACCGTCCACGTACAGCGAGAAGTAGTTGGTTTTGAAATTTTGAAAGTTAAATGGATTCTTTTTTAAATCGCCATTATAAGCGGCGTTGGTGACCAGTCCGACAATGATTCGTTTCGGCACTTGACCTAGAAACACATTGTCCAAAGTTTTGCTCCTCACTCCAAACGGCAGTGTGAATGTTTTCAATTCCACTCTGGTGATTGGGTATTTAACTGTGCCGGTCTGAAGCGTCTTGCTGTGCGCCAACAGTACAGTGGGGCTAACTTTACACCTTCGTATCCAGAGATTCGCATCAACAATGTGCACCTTGTAGTCACCATCATCCGACATAATGGAGAAGGAATCTTTTGATCGGATAAGTTTAAAACGCAGTTCCACACCGTTCAACAGGAACTTGTTCTGATTACACATGTCCACATGTAGGCGACCGAGCATATCGATTTCACGACTTTTATTTGTCATTTTTCGTCTCGCCTTTAGTCCATCGTTATCGTCCAGAGTATTGTCCATGTGGCCGGCATCGTCTGCGTTCCACAATCCACATGTTAAATGTGATTTCCTAGCATCATAGCCGTAATTCAGCAATGTTTCAATATACGCTCGATATGCATAAGTGTTGTTTTGTGGTGTGACCAGTTTCTGATTCATACTCATATCGACTTGACTGAATAACGTGTGCAGCCAATTGTTGACTGGGCCAATTTTGTTCGATTCATCGGCATCTGCGATTGCCGCTCCTGTCGACTTGACAATAGACGCTGTAACTTCCAACATTGTTTGCGAAAGATCGGTGTATTCTTCGCCGTTGCCGGGCACAACAAACTCGATGGGCGAATCATCAGTCAGTGTGGAGATTGGTTTGTACTGAATCCATTTGCCGCTCTCGATACTGGTCTGCGTCGGCGGTAGGGAGAATAAGTCCAATTCCGTCTTGACGCATTCACACGACTTTTGATGTAGAAACGACATTGCTAGCGTGTGTGTTAATTGAATATATCACGTACGGAAGTTCTCCTCACTGCTTTCCTCGTCTTCCTCGTCTTCTTCCTAACTGACCTTCTCTTCTTGCTGCTGCTCTTGGATGACGACGCCGACCTTCCTCGAAGGAGTTTCGTCAAAGACTGCGGTGTGACACGACGGCCGCCGAACATGGCGCGCTTCGCGTTCCTCTTACGCGAGAGTCTCGCGTTAGTCTTTCGCGCAGGAGTAGCGCGTCGGTGTTTCGTGGTATTCTTTCGCGTTACGCGACGGTGTTTCGCGCGAGAGCCGCCGCCGCCACTTAGCACACGTTGAAGTTTGCCGTCCGCCCTGCGTTTTAGCGAGTCTGTAAACTGGCTGAAATGATCTCTAGCGGCTTCTTTGGGATCCCGCTGGTGCATGGCCATGTCGCCCAAGAATCCAACACCGGATTTCAACGCCTCTTTGGCCACAGCAGAGGCTCCCGACTTGAGTAGCGGTGTGATGGTGCGGAACATACCGCCTAGGAAACTGCCAATTCCATGTCCGCGCTGGTAGGGTGCACCGCGAAATACCCTATCGATACTGCCGCCGGTCTGCTGCAACTGTTGGCGACGGTAGTAAGCCAAGTAGGGATCGTTTGTATTCATAATTGCTGAGCTACTCTTTTGAAATGAAGCTTCACGTACGACGTCCCAAAGAGGAATGACGCTTTTTTACTAGCGTGATCCCTTAGGTCAATATCGATCGTTTCAAATGTTCCTTTCATAACTGGCGCATAATGAGGACTGATGAAATGCACAGTCTTATGCGCGCCGTGTGTGTAGTTATCTCTGTCAATGTTGATAATCTTCAAAAGTGGCGCTGTAGTGTCGCCAATCAGCTGCGGTTCAACCAGATCACAATACACGTACAAGTGTGTCGGCAGTCCCATAGTCAGATTTGGTGGCCATATCGCTGTGAGGTCATTTGTCAAAACGTTCTCGTACGGATCGAAACCCAACTGGAGAGACAGCGCTTCGGTGAAATGCACTTTGCTTATACCGTCCACCATTGTCGTGATCTTGACTCTGTCCTGCTCTTTGTCATACTCAAAGTACAAGTACTGGGTTACATCCTTCGCTTTATTGATCATTTTCAATAAATCGGTTATGTTCTTGTAATAACCGGGTTTCATCTTTAGCATAATGTGCTCGACACTGAGTGTGACGGGAATACTAGGCAGAACGAGTTTATAGTCGAGCCAAATACACGATTCCTCGTCCACAGTCATAAAGGAACATGGATAATGCGCTTCGACCAAAGCCATCTCCCACTCGCCATCGCCTTCTAATCGAATTTGTCTCGGCAGATGTGTAGTGTACTTGGACACTGTGTTTTTTGGAAAATAATCCTTTGAGCTGTTGCTGGGCAATGTCAAATAGAACTGGTTGCTATTAGGCATTTTGCAAATCTTGCGCTCCTACCCAAGAATTGAACTCGTCTCCGTAACCTGCCCACTTGACGAAATAACGCTTACTGCGACCGCGACCCTTAGCGTCTAGTATTTCAGCAATCTTGAACAGATGGTCGTTGTATATTGTCACTTTTTGTAATTCGTATTCGTAAAACTGACCAGACACTTGTTCACCGTTGAGATCCGCCAAAGTGTACATTGGTAGAGGCATCAATGTGTTTACACGACGCACCACAAACACTTCTTTACTCCAATTAGTCTCGTAACCTTTTGCGAATGTGCCCTTCTCCTTAGATATGCGCACTGTGGTGCCAACTGTCAGTTTTGCCTTAACACGACGCGGTATCTTACCGAACATGCGACGCCATACCTGATGCAATATTCGCTTGTTGTCAACAGCCACATCGACTGGTCGTATTCTGTTGCCTAGACTCTTGTGAGCGCTGTTGTTGTATGCGCTAACCAGTTTGTCCAACACATCTACATAACGATATGTGTTTTTGTAAGTCAAATATCGCCACATGCGTGTTTTCAAAGTGCGATTCACGCGTTCCACTACGGCCGCTTTAACATCTGGGTTTTGTGTAGTGACATAGATGATTCCGTATTGTTTGAATAACCTTTTCGTCTTGGCACCGGTGAATTCAGTACCTTTGTCGGTTTGTAAACAGCGAGGTGTGTCGGTCGCTTCAGCAAATATCTCCTCGAAAGCGTTGGCCACTTCAGCTCCTTCTTTCCGCCTCAACGTCCGCACATACAGGTGTTTGCTAAACACGTCTATTACAGTCAGTAGGTAGTTGACGCCGTCGTTGTGTTTACTAAGACCACGCATATCGTTCAAGTCCGCTTGCCACAATTCAAATGGACCATACACTATGTAAGGATTGCGCGGGAAACGCTTGCGTGCCGGTTTGTGCAATGTGTAAGTGTCCTGTGTTTGTAACCATTCAATCACTTTGCGTTTTGAAACTGGTTTTGCAGCTCGCGCTAAAGGAGCTACACCGCCATACGACGAAGGTTCGATGGGATTGTAATACAAACGCTCCATAATACTGAAAACCTATCCTGTGTACGTTTCCCACTTGTCCAAATTTGACGACTGCTTGTTTCTAGTTAGAAGATCAAACTGCCCTGTCGGTGTAGATGTTACACGTTTTCCTCTTGCCGATCGAAGCCGATTTACTAGCGGTGTTCTCAGTATTGATTCAGTTGACGTGTCTTCCACGTCATCGTCTGATCCTTCTCCTCCTGTGAATGATGATCGATATTCGGCATTTATTTCCTTTAGTGCTCTTAGATTATTCATATAGTCCTTTGGCACGTTCATCGCTTTCAATGCGTTGAGCACTTCCCGCCATCCTGGCGGTATGTAATCACGCATACGCACCTTTACTATGCAATTTAAGATATCCACTAGATTTGAGTCTGGGATTTTTACACCGTTGATGTACACTGAATAGCCACTGTCCCAACTGATTAAGCTGCCGTCACGTTTCATGAAACGTAAAAGATTGCGGGCATCAGATCTGTAAGTTTTGGAAAACGTTTCCACAATCTCTTCCACTGGACCACCTTCCGCAGCGGGGTGCGATCGTTGACTATGTTCAAGCCCACCCGTCTCCACGATTGGTATGCTAATCGGTTGGCGTCTATTCTCTGCAATATGCAAGAAGCGATGTAACGCTTGTTTGTACAATTTCCACTTTTCACTATCGTCCATACGTTTGTTATTCAATATTTGTTGCATCTCCGCGTCGAGGCTGTTTTCACTGGATAGATTAGTCGGTCTGTTATCCGTAGCATTTGATTGCAGTCGATCAATCAACTCTTGCGGCACAACTACCATCTTCTTCGCATGTTCCATTTTTGTGCTAATGGCTAGCTACTTTTCTAAAGTGTAACTTCACGCACGACGTTCCAAAGTGGAATGGCAAATGATTACCAATGTTATCTCTTAAGTCAATTTCCACACTGTCAAAAGATCTATTCATAACAGGCACATAGTGCGGATCGATGAATGATGTTGATTTATGCAATCCGTATACATAAGTAGACGTGGATATATTGACAATTTTCAATAACGGTGCGACTGTATCGCCAACCATCTGCGGCTCGACTAAATCACAATACACGTACATGTGTGACGGTAAGCCAAGACGAATGTTGGGCGAACGGATGCTTTTGTTAACTGCATCACCTTCCAGCGTCAATTCATTCGGATCGAACCCCAATTGAAGCGCTAACGTTGGACTTAATGTAATTTTTCCAACATCAGTTCCCATCGATACTTCAATGAATTTGTTGTATGAGTTTTCAACGGTGAACTTTACACCAAAAGTAATCGCTAGTTCTTGTGAATTGATATGATCACACAATTCTTGAATATTTGCGTAATCACCAGTCTTCAATTTAATTCTGTGGTTTTGTTTTGGAGTAGCAGACACTACCGGTGTTACATCGGCAGTGCTGTCCATAACCCGCGCCAACGCTTCTATGTTCACTTTTGCTTCCTCTTGCGGTTGTATGCAAATGTCAATTGTTTCGTCATTACCGACAGATAGAAATGTCATTGGATAGTGCGCTTCCACAAGTGCAATTTCCCAGTCGCCAGCGTCCAGTTGAATAGCTCTCGGCAAATGTGTTATATAATTTGCAACTGTATTTTTCGGATAATACTGCATCGAACTGTTGCTGGGCAGTGTCAAATAGAACTGATTGTTGATGCCAGCCATTTTTATCTACTCAGTGCTGCTTGTAGTACTGCGCTCAAAAGTAATGGTATAAAGATTCCACCGCCTTTTTGTATGAGATACTTTCGTTTCTTTGACCAGCCTTCGCCGCGTTTCACCAATCGACGTAGCGTCGCCTTGTGTTTGCTTAGCTGACTTTTACTCTTCTTCGCCAGAGGAACGTTACCTCGCAACACGTTGTATGCGCACTCACACACTGAGCGAATGCGGCTCTTGTCACACACCTTTAACAGTGCCTTCCGCTCCTTGGGTGTTGCGTGTATGAAAGCCGTAAGCAGAGCTGCGTCCTTCCGCAAGCACGACATGATTACTACTGATGGCGAAATTACCTTTTCTTTGGCAAGTACACATAGTTGGTAGAATCGTCTGGAAATATGCAACTTCGTATTCGCATATTTTCGTCTGTTGATTGTTTCAAGTCTATCAGTAGGTAGCCGTGTGGATTCCTAGTAGCGTCAGCGTACGCCTCCTCGATGAATTTCGGGCTGTCTGGATATATTTGTCTGGCCAAGTACCTAATCTGAACTCTATCTCTAGGATTCTTAAAACACACAATGTAATGCGCATTCAGTGAGATGTCCCTCTGCCCGCGTCCTTGATGAAACAAATTTTGTGTAATGAAAAACACACTAATGTTGCGATGATGGCAACCTTTTGTGAAAAGATCCACCACACGGTTGTCGGCCTCACGCATCATATCGTCTATAATCACAAGTATCGGCTCGTTACCAGAAAAATCCTCCAAGTTTGGTAGACCTTCTACGTGGTTAATGTTGACATTTTTCGGGTCACCACCACCACCACCACCACCACCACTACCATAATGCCAGTTTATACTGGTAAATGGCGTGTCACACATTTCTGTAATGTGTTTTATAAACTTTGACACAAACTGTGACTTGCCACAACCCGAAGGTCCCGCCACAATGGCTGAGAACGGATGTTTCCTCATCAAGCCCATGATTACTACTGAGCTACTAAACACCTCACAGTTACCATACTCACACTCTTAAACTTACTACCAAAGGACATTTTTGGGGTTAAGTGAAATAAATAACACAGTGGTTATGTTCTGAACTTGACTATAAGTATTGACTACGAAAACTAATTTACAAAGGTATTAACAAAATCTTCAAGTCTTGCTTTACATAAACTCCAACGGTGTGAATCTGCTATTGGAACCCCTCGGGCTGCGCTTCACCAAGCGAAGGCGTTCTCCAAACCCGCTGTTGTAGCGCTCGATGTCGGTGTTGCTCAGGGCCTCGTTGAAGCGCCTAGGCAGGTAGACTCGCAGAAAGAAGTCGTCCCCGACCTGCCCCTCCAGGATCACGATGATTGTCTCGCCAAAGGGTGTGGTGGCTCGCTCCATCGCAGTGATGAGATAGCCGCATTCCTCTCGGAGATCGGCTATCCTGGTGTAGAGCGGAGAGTCAGACTTGCAGTTGTTGAGGGTAGCTCTCAGGTCCGCGGTTGCTGCAGTGCCGTTCACGCCCGGAAACTCTAGCTTGAAAGTGCTGCTGCTCGACATCTCTAGTAGTAGTAGTTGGAGTAGGTCTGTGTGAGGTGGTGGTCTGGTGGCGAATGATGGTCAATCGGGCGGGGCCCCGCCTTATAAACCCTCGCCGCCATTTTCTTCTACGTGGGTGGTCCGAAGGGTCGGGCGCAGGTGTTCACACAAAAAACCGACGCGTCGAGACCTGTCTGGGAATGCGGATGCTCTAGTTGAATGCCGGCGCCACTCGTTGTTTCTTCCTCACAGCTCGCTTCTTAGGCATTGGCTGCGAAACTGCGCTGCGTTGTGTAACAGTTTGAGTTAAGCCTGTAATTTTCGGTACTCCTGTTGATTTATAGATCCACATGTTTTCCACTTTATCAACTACTTGTTTAACACTTTGGTGCATTTCACCATCTTTGTCCAAAAATAAACCGCACATGAACACCATATCTGTACCATCGTACATTTCCATTTTCAATAAAATTTGCCCTTTGTTTCCCGGGTTTTGAACAGCAAACGTATTCCCATCGTCCATCCATGACACTATGGGAGAATCATCTGTTGGTTTTGGTACCCATCCTGGTTTCTTGGTTTCCACTTCGATGGGAGTTGGTCTCCTTCGTCTCTTGCAGGCAGTGGTCGGTTTTACAAATGACGACTGAGGTGATGCCAACGTCTGATCACTAGCATTATTGTTCATAACCTCAATCTCCTGAATAAACGATTTGATATAGTCGTCCGCAGAAGCGTAAGCGTCCATGTTAACGTCCTTACCGTGCGACTTCAACCGTACTACTGACTGGTGTTGCGTCTGCTCACCCTTGAAGTAAACTGTACGCACTCGCTGTCAGACAATATTTCTGTTTGGCGTTCGCTCTTATTCACCCGCTGAAGTCAACTGTTACGTTACGGTGACGATCGATCTCGATGACGTTGTCCAGTTCGGCGTACACTATACAGTTGACGGTCTCGGACAACGCTTTGGAGAATCCGATTTCGATACGTAGATTACCGTTGCGCAGGAGATTCCAGTGACTCGACTCAGCCGCGGACATGTCCGGTGTCAAGTCGAACGCCATAAGACAATTACCGTACGGATAGTCACCTCTCTTGATCTCATTACCTGCGTCGGAGAACTGGATTCCGGTGCCAGTGACCAATGTGTAATAAGAGAGTATATACGTCTCACTGTTCAATGTGTAAACGGGCTGTAACGGTTTGGCCGGTACTTGTTCACCGTCCACGTACAATGCGAGATAATTCATATCGTAGTGTTGAAAGTTGTAGGGATTCTTCTTGAAATCTCCGTTGAACGCAAGATTACTGACCAGTCCAATTATCACACGTTTCGGTAACTGACCGAGAAATGCGCTGTCTAAAGCTTTACTCATTATACCGGAGGGTAGTGTGAAGGATTTCACTTCTACACGCGTGATCGGATACTTGGCCGTGCCGGTCTCGAGAGTTTTGCTGTGCGCCAACAATACGCTCGGATTGATCTTACATCGACGTACGAAAAGACTAATCTCTTTAATTGTCACCTTGTAGGTAGTTAGCGTTTTGGACATTATACAAAACGAGTTTCTGGATCTGTTAAGTTGCAATCGCATCTCGACACCGTTCAACATGAATTTGTTCTGATTGCACAGATCGATGTGCAATCGACCGACCATATCGCAAACATCGCTTTCTTTCGTGTGATCGCGACGCTTTTTCAATCCCTCGTTCAATTCGTCACAATCGTCCATTAGTCCGGCCGAATCTTCAAAAAACAGCTCGCTAGTCAGGTGCGAATTCTTCGCACTACATCCGTAGTTCAATAGGTTTTCCAAGTAGGCACGGTAAGCGTACGTGTTGTTTTGTGGTGACACCAGTTTATGATTGAGATAGAGATCCACTTGACTGAATATCGAGTGGAGCCAATTGTTCACCGGGCCCACCTCTTTAGCAGGTTGCCCACCGTCCGCTTTAGTGTCGTCCTGTTTCACAATAGCGGCTTTCACGTGTAATAACGTTTGTGTCAGGTCCGTGTACTCGTCACCGTGACCGGGTATTACAAACTCTATTGGCGAATCGTCTGTGAGTGATGAGATCGGTTTGTATTGAACCCATTTACCGCTCTCGATGCTGGTCTGCGTAGGCGGTAACGAAAACAAGTCCAGTTCAGTCTTCACACATTCACACGATTTCTGATGAATAAACGACATTGTTATCGAATTAATGTAGACGTCCGTCTTCGAAGAAGTCTATCAAGAGACTGTGGTGTGTCGCGACCCGCGCACCGCTTAGGGGGAGATTTTTGCTCCCCCTAACACATAATGGGTTAGGGGGAGATTTTCGCTCCCCCATACGTCAGGAATTGTTGAAGACTAGAACAAGAATGAGACCGTGACAACTGGTGTTCTGTTGATTTAATTACTAGGGGGAGATTTTCGCTCCCCCTAACACATAATGGGTTAGGGGGAGATTTTCGCTCCCCCATACGTCAGGAATTGTTGAAGCCTAAAACAAGAATGATACCGTGGGTGTTTGACAACTGGTGATTTATTGCTCGGAATTCGATACGGGCGGACTATAATGGGTTCCTGGAAGGGTCGCGTCGCCCTCCCGTCGGGGTATCAAATTACAGCATCCGCATTCCCAGACAGGTCTCGACTTGTCGGTTTTTTGTGTGAACACCTGCACCCTCCAGTCGAGGTATCAAATTACAACATCCGCATTCCCAGACAGTAGACTGGACGCGACGGTTATTTGTGCGAACAGCTGCCTCGGTGCAGAGTACTTGAAGGGGGGTGTATCGATACACCCCCCTTTGCAGTATATGTTCAAAGCATTGCAATTATATTCTCCTTAAAATTTGCATTCACTGTTAGTTCAATTGACCGCAAGCGCTGATGGGCTAGCTCTGTTGGTTGTAGCGTTACCCTGATCAACTCTTGTATTAATTATCCAAAGTATGTCATGTGGGTACTGAGAATACTTGGCTTGACGAGGAGAATCCAAAAATGCAAAAAAAAAAGGTCAAAAGTGTGGTGCGGGCCCCTTTTTTTTGTAAACATCATCCAAAGTGTACGATGTGGGTACTCAAATGACTCGGCTCGACTAGACGAACAAGAATCTGCAATCAGAAATCTGATCCGAGGTTAGGTTAGGTTAGGTTAGGTTAGGTTACGTTAGGTTAGGTTAGGTTAGGTTACCTTAGGTTAGGTTAGGTTAGGTTACGTTACGTTAGGTTAGGTTAGGTTAGTATTCGCAACAACAAAAATTCGCAAAAAAAAAAAATTCGCAAAAAAAAAAATTTCGCAAAAAAAAAATTCGCAAAAAAAAAAAATTTCGCAAAAAAAAAAATTCGCAAAAAAAAAAAATTCGCAAAAAAAAAAATTCGCAAAAAAAAAAAATTCGCAAAAAAAAGTTTGCAAAAAAGTTCGCAAAAAAAAAATTCGCAAAGTGTCACAGACGAGACCTCGGGGGGGGGGGGGTGCTCCTCCTGACTCCTCCTGCCCTCGGAGTCTCCATTGTTCCCTACTAATAGTTCATGGTGAAACTTAAAACCCTCTGCAAATAGGTATCCACAAGCCAATTTTTTAATATTAAATCAACAAAAAAATTGTATATTTATTTATAATTTTTATATGTATGTTTTAGTCAGTTTTAGTTTGTATTAAATACTTTGATTTAGTGAAACTCTATTAACAAATCCTTTTCTATAATTTTCCATTCAAATATTTATAAACATATATTAACTGAGACATTTTGAAATAGAGTATAAAAACTAGATGACAACTGATACGTAAAGCCACTTTAATATTTTTAAAATATGATAATTGAACAATTCAATGCCATTAACCCTTAATATTTGTGAAAGTTAACATGCACAATAATGGTTAAAATAGTTGATTTTAAATTAAAAATATATTTGTAATAATCAAATTGTACTACAATTGTAAGAGTTAATCTTTGTCACCAGTCACAAGTAGTTGTCAATCAGTTTCTTTTTTGCCGCCTGAGGCGCTTCTCGTTAGCCTGTATTGTCAGTGATCAGAACCGAGACTTCTCTTTTATATCGTGTTCCTACCACTGGCATTGCTACTGACTTACGATTTAATAGTTGTTTGTGTATTAAGGGAGTAAAGTGCAACTTTGTCTCCCTGAGGGGAATTGCTGGCGCCCGACGGCGTAGGTGAGGGCGATAATTTTCCCGATGGAGATAATATACTTTACTCCCGTAGCACACAACATTTTTTCCACACCCCAAAATCCACAAGTATTGATATAAGTATTCACATTCATAATCACTGTTCGTTTTGTTTGTGTTATGCGTAATAACTAACCACGGAACTCAGAACGTTAATTGCAGCTGGAGCGAAATATTAATCAGTTGATCAGATTCCGTTATAGCTGCAGCGTTAATTATTGAAACAAAATATCAGTTGATTATGTTCCTCGGGAGAAAAATTACCACTTCACTCGTTCATTTCAAAAAGTAAATTTCGACTTTACACGTTAGGCGGGGGAAACCATCTTTAGTCCTAGCCAAAATTGCATTATTACCACAGTATCTTAAATAAGGAACATGATGTTTGGTATGTAGTAATCAATTCAAACATCTATATAAATATATATAGGCCAACTGTTTTTGAACAGATTTCGTTAAAAGAGAATGTTTTACATTTAAAAATAAGCTCTTTAATTGTAAATAAAATATTACAATTTCGCTTCTTTAGTAACATTTATTGTATTTAGTTGTCAAACTCCACAATTAAAAATGACATCACTACGACTTTCCTTTGTGAAGATACAATAATGATAACTTAGCTTGGGACAAATTATCTCTTTACTTTTGTATTCGATAGCCGAAGGTTTTACGTCGATTAAGTATTTCTAATAATAATATTATTTTAGTAAAAATATAAAAATATTTTTGAGGTTTCACTTATTAGTGCAACTGCATTATAATTTTTTTTACATAGGAACGCAATTTCTATTACATAAATCCTTTGAACCAACTAAGATTTCTGCTCCCATCTATTCAACTCACGTACCTTAGTTTCCTTATCAGCTGTTGCTGTTTGGCCTAGTAATTATTACTATCATTATCTAAATTATTTACGTTCTTAATCTTCAATCTTGAACGATGGTGTTCAGTTATTTGGCTTTTTATGTCTGAGTGTAACCGTTATTCAATCATTTCACACATTGTATGTGGTGTTTGAGGGTTTGTCATTTTATACACGTTAAAATATTTTTAACATATGCAAAACAATTTTATCAATTATGTTGTTCTCTTTTGTACAGCGTGAATTTATTTATTTCCATTATTTAGAGTTGGTTGACTGATTAAGGCAAATGGTTAACTTCATTTGGTTAGTAACTTCCCGAATTTATTTTTATCAGCCTTACAAGGTGTGAGGGTTGACAGCCTGGGTGGCTGGACAGAGAATAAGAAATATTCTACCTTGAACCCAGTTTCTATTTTGAAAAATTTTACCCGATGCTTAAGCAGACACTAATGAAATATTGTAGTAATAGTTTGCTGTAATTGAAACATTTTGTTATATATTTTGGTGGTGGGTGTAACATCAACAACTTGGTAAGTAACATAATATTCTTTCTCATTTTGGACTACTGTATTTTTTCTTATTCTCCTTTGAGAATAATTAAAAATCGTAATTTTCTTCTAAAGGGGTACAAAGAATTTATTATAGGATCTCATATTTATTTGTACCCTCATTCTCAAGCAAAGTATAGCCAAAATGCAATCATAGTCTTACCAATAATGGAAAATAGGTGTTCCATAACTTTATAGATCTGTGAGCATATTAACAAACTATTAAACCGTATTACAAGGTGGTATTTGCACAAAAGCTTAGCTACAGGGAATAGTGGTAATGGATTCAAACTAATTTGATCTTAGGTAAGGATGACCATTGGCAAACTCGCAGTCATTCATTTTGCGGTCAAGTGGTGAATGATACGGGTTAAATTTCAATCATATGAAATTGGAATGGTTTCACATCGTAACCTAGTGGTAAAGGTAACAACCAGCCACCACCACACACCAACAACAACCAGCCGCCACCACACACCAACAACAACCAGCCGCCACCACACACCAACAACAACCAGCCACCATTACACACCAACAACAACCAGCCGCCACCACACACCAACAACAACCAGCCACCACCACACACCAACAACAACCGAACAAAAACACACACCACCACACAACCCCCCCACCCAACATACCTCCCACAACACCTCTCGTCCTCCCGCCACACCTCCTCGTCCTCCCACCCTCTCGCCAGCCCTAAAAAACCCTCCCCTGTCCCCCGGGGTGGGTGGGGGTTGTCCTCTCGTCGGTTGTTTCTAAGTGAAGGTTTCTGTTGTTTGGGTTCGGGTTAAGGTATTTTGATTGCATGGTGTTGTTGTTATGGTTGGTTTTATGGTTTTGCCATTATCACTACCAAAACCATTGGTAAAGGAAGACATAACTAAGCATAAACATTTGTTTCCTCCCAATCACTTGGCGAGTTTTTATTCAGATTCATCGAAATATTCAGTTATAAATGTCACTAGAATTTAAAATTCGTCTTCATAAACACAAATTCTAGTAAGTTGGTAACTGAATTTAACAATTATATAATTTCATTTATTCCTTAGTTTGTTTATTACTATTCGCTATCGATCGGTAGCATTACGTAATCATCTGAATTACAAAACAAATCTAAGGGTTTAAAATTTCTACGTATTCGAAACGAAACTAAATAGATTTATTCTCTTTTAAATGTACTCAGCTCGTGAATACCTTATTACTACCTTAGTAACGTTTGTAAATGTACATTTTTGAAAAAAAAAAACTAATAGCAGCTTCATCTTTACGCAAACATGTAATAAAGAATATAAATGATACTGCCTTAAAAATACTGTATGGTGTTCTGTGTTATTAGTACGATATTATCCGACATTTTGTAACACCAATGTCATTATCAGCGTTGAATGATAATGAGCAAATAACGTGACATTTTCTTCCAAAAGTATACTCCCATTTCTTCGATTCAAATAATAAATAATTTGTACTCATAAAGTTATGTAACTAATCAAATTCGTTAGGAAATAGCATACATAAATTAATAAACAAAAATGTTAATATTTTCTGGTGTAGCTAGTATGCAAACAAGTTTGATTTGAGCACGAACATCCAAGGAGTAAAAGTAAGTTTGGATTAGGTTCAATCTGATAAGGTAACGTTGTAAAGAGAGCTTCAAATGAATAATTCAACGTGTGTTGTTGAAAGGGTTTCTGGAGATTCGGGAGCTTCCCACGTGCAGGACGTAACTCAAAATAGTCATTAACAAAAATGAAATTTTGTACAATATGAGATATAATTGAATTATTATACAAAATATTTTAAATTTACATAGCCATTAATAACATTACTATGAAAACGTTGCTGATGTATTTATGTTATACTAAGAATGCAAATGTTTATTCTGGGTTTGATGATGGGTGTGGTTTATTGATGACATTTCTTGGTTACTAAAATGCTATAAATGAGTCATTCGAGCAAGGAATTGATAGTGAATTCGTTATGATCATAATTTTATGAAATTCTATGACTCAATTGAATAGTGAAGTTTTGGGTGATCTTTGGTCAATCTTGTTACTGTTGGCGAGTATTCAGTGGTTTTTGTCTTCATTTTCATAGATTTTAAATCAAGTTTTAGTTTGGTGTCTATCCATGCCAACGTCATACTTTAACGTTTTATTAGGTAACGGTGTCAACTCTGTTATTTTTTCTTCCTAAGGTCAACGTTTACTTTAAGAATAATAACCTAATGGCGAATTAAAGCTGAATACAGTTTTGACGCTTTCAATTAAATGCCATATATTCAGATGAATTAAAAATATTTTGCCCCGCTAAGTCAAGCTTTTGAAGTTTACGGTAGTTTTGACAATTTTGTTTAGTATATTATTATTTACTCTTTATAGTGACCGTTAATCCCAATGACCCAAATGTGTAAATCCCACAAGTATCACGATTAATATTTTTTTCTGTAACGCTGATATGTATTGAAAACATCAGATAAACGGACAATGTTTTGGTCAATTATTTTTGTAAAATATCTGTTAGTAATCAATTTTTTTTACTTCAATCTTCAACAGGAGAATTTTTGTCAATAAAATTAACAGTTTAAGAAACAATAGTACCCTTTATCGTATAGTTCAATAATTTCTTTAGAGGCTATGTTTATAAACCTTCTCAATCGCTTTCAACCTTATTTTTGGAAATTAGCAATTGTTTTTCAATTTCATGATTACTCATAGTTTAAGATATCAAATTAAGACCTCTTAATCGTTTTCACATATTTATATCATAGATAATTAAAGAAAAGGTTTAACGAATAAAAAAGTAATGATTTTAAAATAACAACAAAAGGTTAAAAATACCAGTAAAAACATACACGTATTTGTAATCTATACTGTATATAGCCTACAATGCAAAACATATAACATTTTGGCAAACCTGTATAAATGCTTACGCATGTTAAAATCAAATAAATAGTAACACAAAATACATGTAATTAATATAGTGCTTGGGAATCCAGACAAACAGAATTAGGCATACATGGGTAGTAAATTATTTTAGCTTATCACTCTTATATTTATCTATAAAAAGTTACCTCAGTTTCGTTTTAAAATTATTTTATCACGCAGTTATAAAAAAGTTATCTGGGCCTTACAATTATTGTTTTATAAGCAGTAGTTATATAGTTATTATTCAGCCACCAAACATAATAACCATACAAAATAAGTAGTTGAAATTGTTTTACATATTGGTTTATGCTGAAAAGTTCAAGAATATGTTCCGGAAATGTAAATGAGATATACATTTGAAGCGTATTAATTTTAAACAACTTGATTTTATTTGGCTGTGATTAAAATCTGTTATAATAGAAATGTAACGTATCTATAAAAAACACCTTTAACATATAATTAGGAAACAATTGTTCAGATACAACCAAAAAGTATGTATTATTTGTGGTATGAGTATACATTTGTCTAGGGTTGAAATTTCAATAGTTATTGTTATACAAACCTCTTAGTAAATACTTAAAGAAGAAATTTTACAGTTTCTATAATTTACAATTTTCATAATCGTTTATGTATTATGACGACTTGTAAAATCATGAATAAATAACAATAATATGCCGCAGCAAACCTGCGTACTCAGCGAAATTCCAATGGATATATATGTGACTCATTACTACATAGAGCTACTTACCAAGTTTCACAAAAATACATCTATAAATAAATGATATATATCATTTTATTTATTCTTTATAAGAATAACAATAGAGTTGAGGATGCAGGTTTGCTGCAAAGAGGAAGATAAGTAATATTTTTTTGCAATTATCAATATAACTGAACCAGGTGAAGCTGCATACCAAGTTTTATTAATTTATGTTCATAATTAAGGGAGATATACAACTCTATTTATTCTCCATATGAATAACATCGGGGCCGAGTATGCAGGTTTGCTGCTACGGGGACTATCAACAAAAAACTTGTTTTTTGTGCTAATATCAATATACCACAACTAGTTGAAGCCACATACCAAGTTTCAACAATATACATTCAAAAATAATCAAGATATAGAATTTTATTTATTCTCCATAAGGATAACATTGGACAACGTACTGTGTTTAGCACTTTGAATATCTTTGCAACGGTTGGACGTAGAACAACGATTAAAACACCAAAATGTTTGTTTTGTTGAGCTAAACACATTAATAAACAGAAATGTGAAGTTTTTAGTAAAACTATCTGAGAAAAATCTAAATACCTTTTTCCCATAAGATTAACATGGGACACGTTTTTTGGATTTTATCCGCAACCACTTAACCTAGGTTAATGATTAAAAATACTAAATTATTTGTTTTTGTAAGCTCTATAAAATGGCCATAACCAAAATTGAGTGGTTTTAACATTTTGGGGTCAAATTTGCAAAAAACTGATTTTTGGAAAATTGTAAACCCCCATAAGCCCCCTTCCCATAGTGCGATCGATCTGGTTTTCGAACTTAAAGTCATAAATGCTACTCTCAACATTTGTGCCAAATTTAATCAAAATCGGGTGTTTCTTTCAAAAGTTATCGTGGTAACGGGCACACACACACACACACACACACACACATATATATATATATATATATATATATATATATATATATACATATATATAAATTTGAACGAATAGTGTTTTTGGCATCTGGGGACCTCAAAACGAAAAGTTATCGTGGTCTCGGGCTTAAGCCTTACCATGCCACCTACGGTAATTGCTTCTTCCCTATAGGGGAAATCCGCTAAAAATAGAGTGATATTTGAACTTTAACTGTCATCTTCGCTAATTTAAGCTTCAATGAATAGCTGACCAAATGCATGCTTTTGATACGTACACTAAGTAAGAGAGTTTTCATTTTATTTCCACTGCTTACAATATAGATTTTAACTAGGATATTTTTGAAAACTCTAAATACTACTCAAAAGTAGTAGTGATGCTTTAGAAACCAACTATTCAAATGGGAACTACTTGATTTACTAAAACAACTTAAAATGATATCTCCCCACTTTTACAAAAATTACTCATGTTGAAACAGATATAGTTCTATAACTATATCATTACTCAAGTGTTTTATAGTAAAAAATCACTGACCGTCACGTACAAAATAAATCAAGCTGTTTGACTAACTTAAGATCAAAGGAGTTCATAGTAGATTTGTTTGCGCTTTGAGATTTTTAATGAAGCTTTTTGACAAAAAATACTCGGTTCAAAATGGTTATCTCAACATTCAGAATACATTTTATTTCAGAATCAGTACACTTTTAGTTTTGTTACTTTTATCTATGTGGTATTTACTGAATAAAACATTTTACACTAATTTAAGAGCTTAGATTATGATCAAAGTTTTAAATGTCGTGAATGTTTTAGTAATGTATCTTTGAGACGTTTAAATTCTACGCCACAATTTAATTTGAGTTATAAAAGCTTATAAAGCTTACAAACTCTTCGAGGTGTTTTATATATTTTTAATAAAGTACCGAACTGTCGTGAGACATCGTTTACTCTACAATGTGTGATGTAACCAACATAAATTAATAATTATTCCCAAAGTTTGAAAATGCTCTTTAATAATAAATGTAAACGTCAATTATTAATGAATGATACTGAAACCATATTAATTTAAACCTGATATTCATTCATTACATTTAAAATATAAGTGAACTCTTATAACAGTCAAGTGATTATGAGGTTGAATAACCAACAGACCTCCTTTCTCCCAACTAAATAAAAAAAATCACCTTCCAATTGTTGGGAAATCCTAAAACTATATTTATCGTTTTGTGACTTATTTATATTTGATTATTTGACATAACGCTATGGTGATTATAATACACACGCGGCGTAAACGAGAACATAGTTAAATGTTTTAGTTTTTAAGATTGATTATTACTTAGTTAATTAGTCTTTAATTTTATTCTATCATATTTTCATCTTCTTATCTGATTTATCCCCTTAAAAATATCATAATCTTATATTAGATAACTAATTAATTTAGTTAACTCATCGGTATATTTGTTATAACAAATTTTATACCAGTATTCCCCCAAAGGGGTGTCGTGTTTAAATTATAAATTTATTTCGTGTTTTACTTACTGATAGAAAAGAATTCATGCAGAGAAAACATTAACAACAAATACAAATAGTTTTGTCCTACATATTAAATATTTAAACTATTTATAATCCTATTAAAAACTTTAATTTGTTACGCTTGTGGGTTAAGAGTAATTAATTCCATGCAGTTACTTTATTATTATAAATCAAAGTACCATATCTTTTGCATTCTAAATGCAGGAAACATTTTTTTTATATCAGACGTTCAGAAGTTCACGGTGTAGAGTGACGTTTACGTGTGCATCCATAATGAATGATTTTAATTTTATTTCGTGAGCTCATCCAACTTCATGCTAGCCTGATCCTGGGACAAATTAAAATGATTCGGTGTTAAGAGTTGGGTATAGCAGACACTACAAGTACTTTTCAGCTTCAGCTTCGGTTTACTTTAGATAGCAACGAGTTAATACATCATGAATCTTTCAATTCAATCTTCCAAGAATCGTCTTTATATTCAATAGTCCTGGACCTGCACTAGGGTCCTGTGGGAAACTTTGAGTAGGGAGAATTTTGCTTCAGGAGTGTTTAGTAGGTGTCCTAGTAAGTGTTTTGGACTTGGGTGGACATCCGCCACCTCGAATATTTTCCAGTTATGACTTCACCAAAAATGTCGGCCGCTCGAACACAGAACTTCTTATATTTCAGGCAATACTTGACCAATTAGCATGAAACTTAGGTCAGTTTGTTGGAAATAGCATGTGTAAGGTGAACAGCAATGTGTTTTATCTGTCACTATAAATAAATAAACAACATTCTGTTAATTTTCTCATATTTTAGCGAATTTCCCCTGCTATTCTTATGGAAAATGTTGAATATTTCACAGATGAGTTTTGTTTTGATGCTACCACCAAAATTGGTTTGAAAAACAATAGTTATAGTGATTTGAAATGTTATTCTACAGCAAGCGGTTGCAGAGATATCGAAAGTGCTAACCACAGTACGTTATTTTTTGCTATTCTTATGGAGAATAAGAAAAATGGTATATCTCGTTTATTTATAAACGTATCTTGTCGAAACATGGTATATTGCTTTATCTCGTTGTGATCTATTGATACTTCCAAAGAAACAATTTTTTTGGCTGATAGTTCCCGTAGCAGCAAACCTGCGTACTCAGCCCCAATGTTATTCTTATGGATAATAAGTAAAATGTTATCTCCCTTAATTATGAACACAAATTAATACAATTTAGTATGAGGCTTTAACAAGTTGAATTATGTGGATATTTGTATAAAAAAACATTTTTTTGTGTTCCATGTTTCGGCAAACCTGCGTACTCAGACGCCATGTTATTTTTATGGAGAATAATTATAAAATGTTATAAATTGCTTGATTATAAATGATATTGATGCAATTTGGTATGTGACTTTATGTTGATATACAGGCATTTGAAATTCACTGACTACACAGGTTTGCTGCGACGGGGGTTTTTTCATCGTGGTTGAATCGTGAAAAGGTAAAAATGAGTTTTAGGGTACCGTTGGCAAACATATAATAATTTGATTGTAACAGCCATATTTTTATCTCTAGATTCCAGATACAAACCATTTTTTTGGAAACTCATATTTACCTGAACAAAGCACTATTAGTTCCAATCTTTTACATGGGTTTATATGGGAAACAGAAATTTAAATTGCTTTGGTGTTTGTGGGTTTACTTTTGTGAAAGTGGGTGCGATTAGTTTTGTAATTTTGTAAATGATCCGTTTTTGATTAAATATGGCACAGATATGTAAAGTAGCATTTATTTTAACTAGTTCGAAAACCAGACGGATCATACTATCTGAAGGGGTTTGCTTGTATCTGAGTTTTGCTTTGATGCTTCCAACACAATTAGCTTAAAAAAACAATAGTTATAGTAATTTAAAATTTGTTCTACAGCAAGTGGTTGCAGAGATATCGGAAGTGCTACACAGTACGTTATTTTATGCTATTCTTATGGACAATAAGAAAAATGCTATATCTCGTTTATTTATTTATCTCGTACTCAGCCCCATGCTATTCTTATGGATAATAAGTAAAATGTTATTTCCCTTAATTATGAACACAAATTAATACAAATTAGTATGTGGATTTACCAGGTTGAGGTATATGGATGTTTGTTTTAAAAAATAATTTTTTGTTCCCTGTTTCAGCAAACCTGCGTACTCATCCCCTATGTGATTTTTATGGAGAATAATCAAAATGGTATTTATCGCTTATTTATAAATGTATAGTGATGAATCTTGGTATAAGGCATCCCCTAGTTGAATTCTATATATATTTGTATAAAACCAATGGTTTGTGTTCCTTGTTTCAGCAAACCTACTTACTCATCCCCAATGTTGTTCTTATGGAGAATAATTAAAATTGTATAGGGCCGACATCGCTTATTTGTGAATATATTTTTATGAAACTTGGTATGCGGTTTTATGTGGTAGTGAGATCTATATTATGCATTGTAAATTCGCTGAGTACACAGGTTTGCTGTGACGGGGGTATTTCATTTTATTTTAAGAGTAAATAAATGCAAAAAACTGTGTTTTGGAAAACTTAAACACCCATAAACCGCCTTCCCGCAGGATTTGATATTTCTGGTTTCAAACATGAAGTCATAAATGCCACTTTATACATTCCTGCCAAATTTCATCAAAATTGAACGTTTTCTTCAAATGTGATTGCGTTTTCGGACACATATATAAATATATATGGGGTACAATACCACAAACACACAAGTAAGCCCACAAACACAAAAGCAATTTAAATTTATGTTTCCCATATAAACCCATGTAAAAGATTGGAACTAATAGTGTTTTGTTCAGGTAAATATGAGTTTCCAAAAAAATGGTTTATATCTGGTGTCTAGAGATAAAAATATAGCTGTTACAATCAAAAATTATATGTTTGCCAACGGTACCCTAAAACTCATTTTTACCTTTCCACGATTCAACCACGATGAAAATACCCCCGTCGCAGCAAACCTGTGGAGTCAGTGATTTTCAAATGCATATATATGTGTCTTAATTCAACATAAAGTCACATACCAAATTTAATCAATATTATTTATAATCAAGCAATTTATAACACTTTAAATTATTCTCCATAAAAATAACATGGCGTCTGAGTACGCAGGTTTGCTGAAACAAGGAACACAACAAATATTTTTTTATACAAATATCCACATACTTTAACTTGGTAAAGCCTCATACTAAATTGTATTAATTTGTGTTCATAATTAGGGGGATAACATTTGACTTATTATCCATAATAATAACATGGGGGCTGAGTACGCAGGTTTGCTGCTACGGGAACTATCAACAAAAAAATTGCTTTTTGCAAGTATCAATAGACCACAAGGATAAAAAGCGGAAGATACCAAGTTTCAACAAGATACGTTTATAAATAAACGAGATATACCATTTTTCTTATTCTCCATAAGAATAGCAAAAAATAACGTACCGTGTTTAGCACTTTCGATATCTCTGCAACCACTTGCTGTAGAATAACATTTCAAATCACTATAACTATTGTTTTTCAAACCAATTGTGGTGGTAGCATCAAAACAAAACTCATCTGTGAAATATGCAGCATGTTCCATAAGAATAGCAGGGGAAATTCGCTAAAATATAAGATAATTAACAAAATTTTGTTTATTTATTTATAGTGTCAGTTAAAACACATTGCTGTTCACCTTACAAATGGTAATTACAACAAACTGACCTAGGTTTCATGCAAATCGGTCAAGTATTGCCTGAAATATAAGAAGTTCTGTGTTCGTATGGCCGACATATTTGAAGACGTCATAACTGGGAAATGTTCGAGGTGGCGGATGTCCACCCAAGTTCAAAACACTTTCTAGGTCACCTGCTAAACACTCCTGAAGAAAATTTCTCCCTACTCAAACTTTCTCACAGGATCATAGTGCAGGTCCTGGACTACAAATAAACAAATATATTTAGAAATAGTTTCCGTTTTTTATGCATAATACCTATATAGGGAATCAGGATCAGTTAAAATTAGGATTACAGTTGGCTGCACGTCCTTTGTGACGTTCGACAGACTGGTCACGTGGTCTGTTATAGCTCCTTCGTGATGCCGTTGAAGGCAGCCATGTTGTTTAATATACTTCGTGAACAACACACTGGCCTAGAAAGACCCGGTAAGCCATGGAAGACAGTAAATTCCTTATGAATAGAATAATACAGTGATTAGTTCAAGTGCTCGGTGATATTCTGTAAAGATCAATTTTCACGAACACATGTTATAACGATGTTTACGTTTTTAGATTTGCATTACAGATAATAGGTATATAATATTCAATACATAGGCTACTTGTGAATAGCAGTGAATGTTGTGCTCTCCTGCGGAGTGTTTGTTGTACAAGCCATATTAATTGAACAAAGCCGAACACGCTGAGAGGATAATGTCAGAGTGTTTTGATAACTAATACTGCGCAGGTAAGCAGGAATATAATCCATCCGACGGTGTTTGCTTTTAATTAAGCTGATTATAATTTATATTACTTTCCTTCTAAATTATGTTTTTTTTAGTTACCAAAAGAGAAAGAAGAACAAATTTAGGTTTTTCTAAGTTGATATTTTTTGTCATTTTACACAAAAATTTAAATTCCCTAACATTATGTGCACAACTTAATTAAACATTATTTATTTCAAATTTGAATACATCAATGACAGAAATCAACGAGTACAATCTACTTGCAACACTCTACGATTTGACATTCTGGTCACCTCCCTCCTAAATATCCACTCAATCGATTACATATCCTTCCATGTATTTGGTCTTTAACAGTTTTTGCTCATAAAACTCTTCCTTACCATATTATATACAAATTTACTGGCCATGTTAACATATATTTATTTTCGTCTACTTATTTCTAATTATCAAGCCTAAAATAGGGGCTAAATAATAATATGGGTAAGAAAAATAATACACTCATTTAAAACGGCAAGTTTTGGATTTGATCCAGACCAAATGAGCTAAAAAACACAAATTAAAACAATTGTAGCTTTCAATACTACTAAAATAAAACGTTTTTAATATTTTTAAAATGCACATAACACTGAGAATCTTACTGTAAAACTGTAAAAATACCTTGTAGACTGCAAAACTGAAAAACATCTCGGTCCAATATTACTCTTTCATAAAATCTTCTGCTTGTTGACACAGGGGCTTTCCGCCGCCGTCCTAGAAGCAGAATATTAACTATCTTCAGGTGGAAGAGAAACCTCACAATGACGATGTGCTATTTACTAGCGTACGTTACAATGGTATTGATATATTATTTAATTAATGCAAATATTTACACTGAGAGATTATTGTTGTACTTAATGTATTTAATTGGAGTATTAATGAGCAATTGGTTAGTTGGTAGTCAGTATTGTGAACAATTTTGCATCCGTAGGTTCTATAAATACATTCTACATTCTTATAGATTTATATGACATATTTTGAACATGTATTACATACATGCAATGTCAACGATGGTTTATGTTGAAAGTGATCATAATATTTTATCGAACGTCAATAAATACTACCATCTTTTTATAATGTGTTTAATATTTATTATTTTTAATACGTTTTATTAGAACAAAAATCAAAGTAATAGCAGAAACTATTCAACATTCATAATAGTAATCATGTCTTAGTCAAGACAAAATCGAAGCGAGTAAGTTCGATTTAATAAGCAGATAAATTAAGAAGTAAGACAATCAGTAATCAAGTGAATGTTACTACATTATTTCGGTTGAAAGGCTCTTTGTGAATTAAAGCTACTATAAACAAAACTTCATAATCGTTCTACTTAGTAGCAAGCAACAAATGCATCAAATAAAGAGCTATGATATATAAAAATGAATCCAAAACGATTGCTTCTGATGTAAGTAAAGCCGGTTGGGGGGCAAGCCATTCGACCAATCAGGTACTCTCCAGCCGGCGCGGCGCCAAAACGGCTCGACCAATCAGAGCGAAACGATGTCTCAGCCGGTCATGAGCAGACCAATCATGCGCAATCATATCAAACTGCCTAACTGGGGTGTATGATGTTGAAGGCATAATTACCAAGGCGAATGATTCGAACCGATATCTTAAAATTACTGTCGTAGGCTAAATTACTGACCTGCAATTATGTTTGTCTTTAGGTTAAATAAATAAATTTACCATCCTGACGGGATTAATTTGTTAGGTTTGATTTAAAATTAAATTTACTTTTGAATAGGAAGTGAAAGCAGTTCGCGTATTTTCCAAACGCTGAGCGTTTTATCAATCAATAAAATGTAACATAATAAGCAAGACATTCATTTAAGGACAGAGGAGGAATTTGCTAAGTGTTTTTAGAAAATGTTGTTATCTTTAAATTTTGTAATAGGAAAGCAAACAATTATCCCGCCTAGCATATATAGTGTTCTTACATTTTTGGAAACAAAATGAATTTTTTATTTTATTTTGTTTAGTTAAAATGATTAAAATCAAATAGACTCAACGCCTTGGTATGAACGCGTTGGTTTTGCGTTTTCCAAAATAATAAAATTTTGAGGTATAATATATTTTGTATACAGCTTATGTGTATGCAGTGAGCAAATTGGATGCTAGAACATAGAGCATAAATTATTTTTAAACCTACTCAATTGTACTACTGTACCTCATACAACATGGCATGTATAATTATCAATGCACAGAGAACGCTTGATCCGGCCCACAGTGCTCTGTGATCACGCCGGGAGCCCGACAGTAATTATACTGAAAGCTTCGTCGGATGATTAGCAGCCATATTATTGAAGAGAACAAATGGAACAGAACAGGTTGAAGCTGTGATTTCAGTATTAGAGATAAATTATTTCCTTGCTTATAATTTCACCTCATTTACATACAGTAGAGCGTTTATAACATTGTAATGTTTTAAAACTACAGCAGTTATTATATAATTTGAATTATGATCTTAATAAAGGTATAAAGTCTTGCAAATTATATCATTAAAATGGTTAGAACATTTTGCTTTAAATTATAACAACCCCAATGGTATATAAATACACTGCATTGATGCATTAAGTGTGTATTCTTAGTTTCAATCGTAATAATATACAACATTGTTTGTATTAATGATATAACAAATTTAGTTTTCAGTTAAGGTTTTCATAAAAAGATTCATTCCATTTCATTTCTTTTATTCCAACGCAAAAGTCCAAAAGATTTACAAAGATGTTTCATATGTAAATCATACGAAAAAATTTAAATTGTAAAAAAATACATAACAGACATAAATACTTATAGTGTTAATCAAACAGGATGGCAACTTAGATAAATTACAAATCAGTTATAAATAGCTGTTAGTTGGATATATGAACTGCAACAGAGAGCTCCTACAGCATTAACATAGTCGTCCGTAACGTATTTCACTCCAAGAAATCAAAATTGTATTTAAGATATAACAAAGGAAGTGGTAATTATGTAACGATATTAATGGAGAATTAGGATTGTTCATATCACAGCAACTGTTATCAAGGATAACTATCATTTCATTGACGAATCTATTAATCATATCTCACGATATCGTAATTTAACATTGAACACACGAGAGAATGTTTGGATTTTTATGAACAAAACAAATCTTGCTATATATATAGAGGCGTTTTCAATCAATATTTAGATAATATTAAGACATTTTATGGTAAATGCTTATCGTCAATTCAAAGATCATAATATTTCTTTGAACGGTTGATTCTATTAATAATTTATAATGCTTAATAAGTAGTAGTGATTGCAAAAATCTTATTAGTTAGTTGGTAAGGATACACCTGCTGGGTACACACATTTTAATAATAATTTATTAACAATTACACAAGTTGTATAATTTTAATTGTGATATATTTAATTACGGTATGTAATAAAAGACGTCTTACAACACTTAAGATATATTTACACTTAAACTGATTCACATACAGACGCTAAACATATATAGAAGATGGTACTAGGCTATCGATTCCGACCAGTCACACCAGTCATCATCAGGCCAATCTTTAATTAAAAACTGAAACTAGAAAACGAACTTCATAAACAAACTGTAGCCGCGATTTTAAATGAGGACACTAATATTATGTTATCAATCATTTGTATTTAAAATGCGAAATTTATTCGTTAACAAACCTGTACTTAGTTTCAATTACCGGTATTATTTTACTTACTTAGTAAAAAAATATTTGATAAAATCAAACACATGACAAAATATAAATGTTTTATGAATATTTATAATTTTCAATTAAGTAAATCTTTTTCAATAGTCGCAATTCGGCAACAGGTTCATTATGCTATCAAATTGCATAGAAGGCGAGGCCAGAAAGTATATCATGTGACCACAGTTGGCAGACGACATCACGTATCAGATAAAAGATCAGGAGCTGACGGCGGCAGCTGGGACGGTCTCTCTCCTTACGATATCTTATATCCTACGAAATTCACTTTTTCCATGAGCTGAATAAACACGCAAAACAACATTCAAAGAATTCTGAAGCTTTAAAAATTTTGACTAGAGTTTTAGATCGCATATTAATAAACGCTACTAATATGTATATAATAAAAATACTATGATATTAAAAAATACCCCCGTAGCAGCAAACATGCGTACTCAGCAAATTTCCAATGCATATATATGTATCTTAATACCACATAAAACCAAATACCAAGTTTCATTAATAAACATTAATTAAGTTTATTAATTAAGTTTAATTAATTAAGTTTAATTAATTAAGTTTAAGTTTAGTTTCATTAATTAAGTTTCATTAATACATTCATAAATAAACGATATATGAAATTTTAATTATTCTCCATAATAATAACATGGCGGCTGAGTATGCAGGTTTGCTGAAGGAAGGATCACGAAAAATGGGGTTTTATACAAATATCAATATAACTCAAGTATGTTAAGCCACATACCAAATTGTATTAATTTATGTTCATAATTAAGGGAGATAACACGTTTATTTATTCTCCATAAGAATAACATGGGGGCTGAGTACGCAGGTTTTCTGCTACGGGAACTATTGGCAAAAAAGTTTTTTACTGCAAATATCAATAAACCACAACAATATGAAGCAGTATACCAAGTTTTATCAGGATAAGTTGAAAAATAAGCGAGATATACAATTTTTTCTTATTCACCTTAAGAAAAACATTGGACAACGTACTGTGTTTAGCACTTTCAATATATCGGTAACCAATTGACGTAGAGCAATGATCAAAACACCAAATTTTTTGTTTTTTTTTTTAAGCTGAATTTAATGGTGAAAAATTAAATTGGATTTACTAAAATACTATGTGTAAAAAACTCATTTTTGGGGCTTAACACCCCCCCCCAAAATACCTCTTTGGATAGAGTGATCTGGCTCAAAACCTCAAAACGAAAAGTTATCATGGTCCTGGGCCTAGGTCTTACCATGCCGACTACGGTAATAGCTTCTTCCCTATATGGGAAATAGCTAAAAGAGATATATGTCAGGTTAACCCTTTTAAATGAAGTTATTTATCCTATCTAGGTATTGAAAAAACTTTACGAACCATAAATACCGTTTTTAGAAATATTTTATGACCCTCAAACGCCATTTACAAATGCAATTATTATTTTAAATGCTAATTTACATAGTTATCATTTACATAGTTCATGAAAGCTGGTTTTACCTTTCATATTTCTGAAAATACTTAATTAATAAATTTTAGAAAATATATATTAGATAACACGCTAAATTATCAATACAGTAATGAGTCACAATTATTTGACCATATACAATTGGATCAGTTATTGTGAACAGTTAATTCCAGATGTATTGAAACACAAAGTGTTCAGAACCATGCATACCACAGTTTATCAGACCAACAACGGTTGACTGATAGCCAAACATAAACTAGATATTCCGTCATTGTATTCATAATGATAGTATGCACAGTTCTATTCAAACTATTTCAGAGGTTATCATTCATATACCAATAACATCATCTTACTGTACTATCACGTATTTTTAATAATTTTGGGAAGGAAACCGTTAACTTTAAACCGAAAAAGTTGAATTGACAATTTGTAAATTTTAAAAGAGGGCCTGACTCTAAGCCTCAAAGGATGCATTTAACATTTCTATCTCCTTTAACATTCCCAAACCATAAAATGATGACGTGGAGTCGCATTCAGTTATTGCGCGTGCAAATAGTAAACCGTCTCGGATTTAATTTAGATGCTGTACAAGTCTTTTCTCATTATTTGATCGGGGTATTCTGTCTATCTTTGGGTGTACAAAAATTTCAGTTTCTTAGCAGGGGGAGCCAGAGCTACTATGAGAAGTCCTTCTAAGTTGTTCTTCATGCTTAATTATTGGTCGTTCTGGATAGCCGTCAAACACAACTGTTACGTTTCCTCTATTTCGATACTGCATAGTCATAGTAATTATTTACAATGTCTCCATTAGTAGAATGTTCGGGCCATTTTACATAATGGACCAAGAATCCTCCATTAACAACATCGGACATCTTTTGAACTTGTCTTTACTTTCTAAAGTTTTTCCCCCGAAAATTGCTAATCATGATGCCGGAAATATAAGAATTTAAAATTGCTATAACCAAAAAACTAGATAGAGACTGATTTCAATAGACATGTATAGGTATTCATTAGTAAGTTTGTAACTAAACTTCTAATTAGAATTTCCTCAAAACCTAAATTACTTTTCAATCAGTCACATAGAGAGATACCATATAATTGTACATCACAGCACTAAAAAATACTTCTTAAAACCGCACACTAACATTAAAAACTCTGTCTACAACTCACAACCCCACCAGACAAAACAAAACTCACATCAAAACTGACGAGAAACTGAAAATTTATAGATATTTGAGATGCAAAAAGTGAGCCACCCAGCTAGATTGACACAACATAAATGCGGGAAGTGTCAAGAGCCCCTCACCCTCACTGAGTAACTACAAGCCCGGAACCTGGTAACGTTTGATACTTGAAACTATCTTTTTAGCCCATTACCTCTAATAATTATTATTAGGGTGTAAATAAATCAAACATAGGCACACGTACTGGTTGAAGACATGCCCTGCAACCTTTAAAGGAGGTATTTTTAATTTTCTTCGTACATAAAAGTACTACCGTACGAAAACAAAAATATCAGTGTACAAATTTCCACAAATTTATAATTTATTGTTAAATTGTGAAGAAAGTACTGGATTAACAGCAAAGGTGTAGATCATAGGCATCCTGGCATTTGTAACCAATTAAAACGCATGCAGTATTGTAAATTTCATAAAAAAATAACTTCGATAAATAATAAATGCATCACCAAAGTATACTATTTAATTAATCTCTGGGAAAAATTAGTTTAAACAAATTAAATAGATAATTTTTATTGCATAGAAACCTCATTCCGTACCTTTACTCTGGGGTTGATCGCTATACGCGCGGCCGTTACGTGGAGTGGAGTTGCCACCGAGCGCTCAGACTCCTGTCGCGTTGGGCCGATTTCCTGACCACTGTTATCTCATAATCCCATACCTTTGTATATGAAAGTGTTCAGAAAGACATGCCCTACAACATTTAGAGGAAATATTTTTAACTATCTTAGCGCGCAAAAATACTACGGTAGAAAACGTAAATGTCGGTGTAAACATTTGCAAAACATTATAATTGATCCTTAAATTGTGAAGAAAGTACTGGATTAACCACAAAGGTGTAGAGCACCTTTGTTTTGAGACAACCTAAAAATGAATGTGACGAGTTATAGATTATTTTAATAGAGTAAACGGTATTGATATGGACGCATTTTAGTAAAACATTGCAATTCCTAATGTTTAGGGGGGTGGGGGGAAAGCATGGGGGGATTTTAGGGGACTTTTGGAAAAATGTACATCTTGACGTGTACTATACAGTGGTATATAGTTTTGCTTTTCACAAATTTGTTCCGGCATTGGCTATTTTTGTGTCCTTATAGACTGGGCTATAATTAGTAGAAGGTCTTTAAAATTGAATCAATCCTGAAGTAGATTTAAAAAATACATTCGTATACGTTTTTGTCAATTTTTAAATTTTAAATAAGTAAATATAATACTTAGAATTATAAATAAACTAAGAAAAATACATAATACCCTTATCCAAAAAATCATTTTTTCCGAAAATTTGAAAGAAGGCAGTCAAATGAAACAGTAGATCTACTGGAACAAAATTAAGAATATATTGATAAATTAAAGGCGTCGTAAAATAGACAAATTCCTTGGCCAAGATAACAGAAAGAAATAGCTAAATAAAAATAAAGTTGATTGTGGCATAATGAAAATAAATATTCATTCTATAAAATTAATTTAGTATAACTTTTTTTAATTTGCTTATGCAATTGGAAAATTGCACAATGCAATTAAGTTATTATTATTACGTATTTCGAAAGTAGTAGGGAAAGGGGACTTTTGGGCCAAGTGATTTATGGCTTCCGGTCACGTGACCGGAAGCGCTGAGTCATGAAAGACGTCATCTGAGGCTGAGCCAGTGACGTAGGCGGTTTTGTGACGAAATGAGTAAAAGTTCAACGTTCAAGGTCACGGTGAAGTTTTTTAAAAAAAAATCTACCTCGCACTCGTAAAACGATTGTGATTCGATAGTTGTCATTCGATAAAATATCGAATGAAAACAATCGAATGAAGCAATCGAATGATACGAGTGCGAGGTAGAACAATTACAAATATTATTTTATTTACAATAATTCATATTACAAATATTACTTTATTTACAATAATTCATGTTTACAATAGTTCCCCGTTGTTGGTTGTCATCGATGTTGTTGATCCGGACGAGTTGCGGCCATCACTTTGCTTTCTGATGAAAGACGGTAGATACTTCGATCCCTGCGCAGAGTCCATGTTGTGTTTTTGACACCTATCTGTTCTGTTAGGTGTTTGCATTTCATTGCTGTCAGGAGGAAAGAATACGTGACGGCAATGAAATAGAAACATCTATCAGACCTTGAGTGAAATGATATTGTTATTTTGTGAAGAGCGTCTCGGAGAGCTCGATGTTCACCGGTCGAGAGCCGGAGGTGTACTGACTATTCGCTAGCTAGCGTTTTTGGTATCAAACAAAATGGTGGGGGTAAAAGTGTAGTAGAACGAAGCAGATGGCGGACGGCAGATGGAAGGCGGCAGGTGGCAGGCGGCAGGTGGCAAGTGTGCGGCAGATGGTGGTCCCCCAACACCAGTCCCCCACTACACCAGTCTCCCCACCAAGTTTTACATCGCACAATAACTAGTTTACATGTGTTAGTTAGGGGTTTAGCTCTTAGACTGTCAAGACCTTACCTCCGTAACTAAAAACTTCAATAATGTTGTTCCTCTGATCAATCTGCGTAATTTGAGTACCCACTTGACATATGGTAAACTAGAAATAAAGAAATTATTTAGATTTGACCTTCAAAATAGTTATTTTTGGCTATTACTGCTATACCCTTGGTCGTATCTGAATTATTTTTGCACCAACTTGTTCCTATGATCAATCTGCGTAATTTGAGTACCCACTTGACATATGGTAAACTAGAAATAAAGAAATTATTTAGATTTGACCTTCAAAATAGTTATTTTTGGCTATTACTGCTATACCCTTGGTCGGATCTGAATTATGTTTGCACCAATTTGTTCCTCTGATCAATCCGCGTAATTTGAGTACCCACTTGGCGTATGTTAAACCAGAAATAAAAAAAAAAATTTAGATTTGACCTTCAAAATAGTTGATTTTAACTATTACTGATATACCCTTGGTCGGATCTGAATTCTGTAATAACTAAACCTTAATCTCTCCCGAAAAATCAATACATCTTCCAGTATTTTAAGAAACGAGAATTTTCTGGAATTTTCCAAGTCCCCAAGGTCATCTGAACAAATTGCCAAAACGGGGAATAGAGCAGTAAGTGGTTCTCACTTGGACCGCAAACTGCTCTATTCCCCGCTCTGTATTAGGGAAGTGAATTTTGAAGAAAGGTCACAGTTATAGGCAATAAACCTGATAACAGAACCTTTTATTAATTTATCCAAACAAAAGGAAGTTACAGATAGTTTGCAGGGAGTATTTGCAAAAGTTTCTCGAGGGTAAGATGGGTAATGTCAACTGGTTTGCATGGCCGTATTGACAAAGGTCGGTTTTCGTGCCATACCTTTTTGTAAGGGGTTAGGAAAAGGATGAGAAACATACTGATCAGTTAAAGTTAATTTTAAAAAGACCAACCAAGGTCGGTTTTACAAAGGTCAACAGCATCCTGAAACCCAGTCGGACGTTGGTCAGTAACGGGCGTCAGGCAACTGTGAACCAAAGTTTTGACCAAGGTTAGTTATAGCGTGTAAGAAAAGTACATACCAACCAAGGTCGGTTTTACAAAGGTCAACAACATCCTGAAACCCAGTCGGACGTTGGTCAGTAACGGGCGCCAGGCAACTGCGAACCAAAGTTTTGACCAAGATCAGTTTTAAAGCGTGAAAGAAAAGTACATATTTCATTAGTAAATAAAACACTTCAAAGACCAACACCACAAATAATTACAAACACCAACACTAACTACATTTTATAGCAGCAAACTACAAGCTATAATCTAACAAACAAACTAACATGCTAAGGTAGAATCTTTAGTATACAGGGGTACCACCTCTATACTAAAGATGCTATTACAGACAGTTAAGGCGAACAGCTAGCTAGGCTGCCAGCCTGAAACTGTGAGACGACTACAGACTAAGATTTACGTGTATTACAAGTACGAAAGGTAATAAAATCATACATAATAATTAATAAACGAAAGTATTCTATATAGTAAAATCGTTCCGATAACAAAATGACTACATTATACTATAGTTTGAGCCGTGCGTTACAGAGCGAGTAGCCGGGGGGCGCGCCGCGCCGCGGTGCACAGCGCCTTTGGCTATCCGAAGCCTGGTAAACTAATTAGAACATTGTATCGGAGGGTTGTGAGATTTTTATATATTCATATTGTAATCAAAATTAGCTATCCGATACACCGGTTGTATAAGTTTGTGTGTTCAAATTAAATGTACATGGCATAAAAAAAAAAAAATTATAAAGTATAAATCTTGCGTTATTTAAAAAAATCCATGATCTTAATAAGTATTAACGCACGTTAAATGACAGAAACACTATATATAAATTTTCCAACATCTTAACAATACTTTGATTTCATTATTTTCCTTACCCCACAGTAATTTCCCAAGTTATACCGAACTTATATAAACGCTTTTAATATAAATTTCTATCACCAATGAATATAAGCTTGAAAATGACGTCAAGAAGAGTCTTTAGGAGAGAATAGTGACAAATAATCAGTCTTAATATATTTCTGGAGTTAAAAATAATCATACATTAATAATTAATTTTAGATATATAGTGGTTATTGTTCGGGTTTAAATACAAATTTTGTGACATATTTATTTGAACTACGTTTTATAACACTTTGCAATGCTCAAACAACCGTCCAAAAGTTAGTCTGATCGACCTACGAGTCGGCGTATCGGATAGCTAATTTTGATTACAATATGAATATATAAAAACCTCACAACCCTCCGATACAATGTTCTAATCAGTTTACTGGGCTTCGGATGGCCAAAGGCGCTATGTCCCGCGGCGCGCCGCCGCGCCGGCGCCGCGCCTGGCATAGTTAGTTTATGGAGATATGGAGAATAAGTAAAATTTTATATCTCTATTATTAATGAACAAATCGAATCTAATGAAACTTAGTATGTGGCTTCATGTGGTTGGGATTTACTGATATTTGCATGAAAACCCCATTTTTGTGGTCCCCATGGAAGCAAACCTGCGTAATCAGCAGCTATATTGTTATTCTTATGGGGAATAAGAAACTTGTGATGTCTTGCTTGTTTATAAACATAAATTGGTAAAATTTGGTATGTTACTTTATCTAATGGTAATCCATTGGTATTTAAATAAATATCTGATTTTTATGGTCCTTGATGCAGCAAACCAGCATCCTCAGTCTTAATGTTTTTGTTATGGAGAATAAATAAAAATTAATATCTCGCTAGTTTATGAAGGTGCTTTGATGAAAGCTGGTAAGTGACTTCATGAGGTAGTAAAGTACCATTTGAAACTAGTTGAGTGTGCAGGTTTTCTGCAACGGGGGTATTTAAAGTTTATATTTCTAACGTCCCACAAAACTAATCTCGTTGTTTGCAAAACTCTTCATATACAATTGATTACAAAATTAGTATATTTGACCGAATCGAGAACGTGATGACTTATACAGCGAGTGCATCAATAGTAAATCCTGAATTACAGCCTACTCAACGCTTGAATCACTTAAAGCTGGGTTTTCCTAGGCGCGGAACTTTTCGGCAGCGGAGCGCGAAACGCGGAGAGCGGAGTTAAATGGCGCTGTTTTCATAGACAGCGGAATTGTAACGCGCCGCGCCGCGGATTAACTTTGTCCGCTTCTGGAGCAGAGGAGTCCGCTTTCCGCCGCAGAAGTCTGTAGAGGTTATACTGGTGTCCTGTGATTTTGTGTTGTTACAGAATAAGTTCGGGTAAATTTAGTGCGCCAGTTGACGATAAGCTTGTTGAATGAATATAAGGCTATCCAATTATCTGAAGTACGATAGGTATAATAACCAACAGATCTAGGTTATTCCGCAGTCGGTCGCTGAAAAATTCCGCGTCTAGGAAAATAGAATTCCGCTGATCTGAAACTACGAGCGGAGAATCTCCGCGTTCCGCGCTCCGCTGCCGAAAAGTTCCGTGCCTAGGAAAACGCAGTTTAAGAAGGACTCTTTGAGACCTGAGCTTCACATGCAGCAATCTGAATTTACAAAATATCCCTGATAAAAATCCCACGAATTAAATGCATACTGCACAACAGTAACACGGAAAATCTAGAGAAAAGGTAATTTTTTAAACGTTAAGTGTTACCAACTATTCACTTTTCCGTGACAAATACAACAAAATATGTTTCCTGATGGTTTATAAAGAGCCTTTTCAATATAACACCAATCCAATTGGTCGGTCATGGATTAAAAAAAGTTAAACAAATGTTGTTCGGTAAAATGAATCACTTCCCATGCAGTATAATTTCATTTGTAGGTCTAGTCATTGCTAGTTCCTGAATACAAATACAATATGCAGACCAAAGTTACAATTATTAGTTTTTCGCCAGCAAAATTAAAGTGTTTTTATTCGAGAGCTTAAAAGAAGCAAGACGCATAAATCAGTAACATTTGCATGCATTCAGAGCTACAGTTAGGCCTTTGCGAAATTCAACAGAAACCTATCCTTTAAAGCGAATTAAATCTTACGTATAGAAAGCATTTAAACACGTGAAATCAACTAATAAGCCATTACAATTCTTGATATCAAGTAAAACCACACACGGATGCTACTATGCAACAGAATAAATGTATAGCGTAATTTTAGAAATAGTGGAAAGCACCTTTAGGTAAATACATAAATTTATTCATTTGTTTATGATGTGATAATGTCTGAGTGATAAGTGAAACGCGCTTCTAGTGTGAGTTTAGAGAAATTCGCATTATCTTTAATTTAATTCCACTAAATAAAAAAGGGGAAAAACATTACTGATACAACAGGAGAATATCTTTGAAGATAATTATGTAATGTAATTGAAAGATACAAATTTTTTAAAATCATAAAATAATACATTAATAATCTAAATCTGTTATATGTAAAGTAATCACTATTCATTTATACATGGAGTTAGATCTAATATTTAAAAGGTAAGCCTGTATGGAAGGCCTCTTCACACAATGCCTCTAAAAATAATAAACCCCAGAAAACCCCAGGATATTTAGTGTCATGTAGCAATATACTAGTTGAAGAGAAGGTCTATCTCACTGGCTGTGTATGAGGGTTTATATTTATGACAAAATTGTCAGTTATAAAACAAAAAATCCAAATCGATTTTAAATTTACTTAAAATAGATTAGTAAAAGTTAGTTGCTATTGTATAGTATACTAGCTGTTGCCCGCAGACTTTGCCCCGCAAGTGATTTATAAAAAAAACTGACAGTTATGTGTGCTGCATTCTGTGGTTAGCTCGTGGAACCACTACGATTCAAAAGCAGCTGTTTGTATTTTCATCAGCTCAAACAAAAATGAATGTCCATAAGGAATTCATGGGAAGTGTGTCGGGGTCTTTGGCAGAGCCCTAAGGTCAGATCAGGATGAAAACTATTTAGTTTTCCTATTTCATGCTTAAAGAATCATTGTACAGAATTTTAACTCTCTTGGTAAATGGGAAGTAGGAGAATTTGTGATGAGTGAGTCAGTGAGAGCTTCGCCTTTTATAGGTATAGATTATTAGAGTTCAAAAGTAAATAAAGTATGCACTCATGCAGATCATACAGAATATGAATTAGTTATCGAAGTCAAGTTATCAGTAGTTTTATCTCTAATATTCCAATACTAATGGTTTATATTTAAATTGTAGTTGTGTAAAAATTGATTTTAGTGTGTAAACAAATTTTTGTGATATTTAATAAAATGGTTCACTAATGCGAATTAAATTTATTTTGGCCTCGAAACGAACAATATATTTTAATAGACATCAAATTAGTTATATCTTACAAGCCTCAGTCCATTTTACATTAACAAGACGGTCCATCGCTTCACCTCTCTTTTGACTTGGAATGCTAAAATTATTTTATTGATGTATTAGGGCACACCCCACAGAGGGGAGTGACAGGATGACAGAGGGTTTAGAACCATTTTTTAACTCGGACCTGTCGCACAAATTTTGAAATAATGCTGATTGTGGTTATCTTACAATACAAGCTTGTCTCATCTGTATAAACCCATACATTAGTGGTAAGCTGCACTACCAGTGATCGTACATAGACGGCGTCGTCAACAGCATTGCAGTCAGAGAACAGTCATTGTCAAAAACAGAATACCCCAATCAAAACTAAACTGTATTAAATCAGCTCCTTGACAGTGAAACAAGTTCAGTCCTCAGTACCCGCACTTAGTTCAGAATACCATAACCGGAACGAAGCGGCACTTAAGCTTACACGTAGAAGGTCCAATAAAATGTACACATTGTCATGACACGGAATGCACCACCAAACAAATTGTAAGTCCTTGCTTACAAATTTGTTTGTTTGCTACGTCTGGTCATAAATTGTATTGAATATTCCTATAATTTCTCTATGAAATCTATTCGCTCTACATCTATTAATGATTATTTTTGTGTTGGTCACAAAAAACAACGAAAATTAAAGTACCGGTTATCCTGTATATAATAAATAGTATTTTTATAAATGGGGTAAAAGATACTTGGGATAAATAATATAATAAAATACACATTTTACTATCGTTTACATTTTAAAATCATTTCTTTGTAATTCGTAAATTAAGGGATTGTACAACCTTCTAAAAGTGTGCCGACTTTGCGAAAGATGTTTTAGAAGTACCTAACTATAATAGTCTAAATGAAAACAATATTCTCAGTAAAATGTAAAACCATGTACTTGGTCAATCTGGAGATATGATATGGATTCATTCCCCAACGTTTTAAAGTTTTCTGATAATGAGTAGGACGATAATAATTGTTGTTTAATAGTCGACAAAGCAAGTTAGTAATTACCAATTAAAAGTGGTAATCGTGATATAATAATCATAAATAAACTTGATATTAAGGTTACTTTCCCAATAAAAACGGTGTTGAACGACTTAATTCAAGGGCTCAGCTGATTATTACAACTGTCGATTGCTTATTATCATAACTATTTACAATGTCTTCACGTTTATTATGTGTCTTAATATGTTAATTCCCTCTTATAGTGCTGATCATTAAAAATCAGTTAATATAACGGTAACTAATATAACGGTTGGTGAATCTAGAAATTGTCTTTGTTTAATACATCCATGCAACATCAGTTACCGTAGCATTGTCCTAGATCGAATAACACTTTGGTGCTATGACTTTTTGCCGTTTAATTTTTTTAGCGAATTTCCCCTATAGGGAAGAAGCTATTACCGTAGGTCTCATGGTAAGATTTAAGCCCGAGACCATGACAAATTTTTTTTTTTAGGTCCCCAGATGACTAAAACACTATTCGTTCAAATTTATATATATGTATATATATATATCTATATATATATATCTATATATATATATCTATATATATATATCTATATATATATATCTATATATATATCTATATATATATATCTATATATATATATATATATATCTATATATGTGTCCGTGAATGCGATAACTTGAGTAAAAAACGTCCGATTTCGATGAAATTTGGCTCAAATGTGTAAAGTGACATTTATGACTTTAAGTTCGATAACCAAAAAAATCGGGCCATGGTAAGGGGGGTTTATGGGGGTTTTAAATTTTCCAAAAATCTGTTTTTTGCATTTTTTACCCTAAAATTTTTAAAACACTTAATTTTGGTTTTGACCATGTTATAGAGCTTAAAAAAAGCAAATAATATGGTATTTTGAATTATTAAGCTAGGTTAAGTGGTTGCGGAGAAAATCCAAAAAAACCTGCTCATAAAATCTCCTATGTTAATCTTATGTGAAAAAGGTTTTTGGCTTTTCCTAAGTTAATTTTAATGTAAACTTCACATTTGCTTTTACCAATCAACTCAGCTCCACAAAACAATCATTTTGGTGTTTAAATTGTGATTCTACGTCCAACCGTTGCAGAGATATTCAAAGTGCTAAACACAGTACGTTGTCCAATGTTATCCTTATGGAGGATAAATAAAATTTGATATCTCCATTATTAATGAATGTATATTGATGAAACTTGGCACGTGGGGTCACGTAGAACTGGTATATTGATATTTGCACAAAAAATTGATTTTTTTGTTGATTATCCCCGTAGCAGCGAACCTGCGTACTCAGCCCCCATGTTATTCTTATGGAGAATAAGTAAAATGTAATGACTCCCTTAATTATAAACATAAATTAATAAAACTTGGTATGTGGCTTCACCTTGTTGAGTTATATTGATATTTGCATAAAACCCCATTTTTTTAGTTCCTTGTTGCAGCAAACCTGCTTACTCATCACCAATGCTATTCTTATGGAGAATAATTAAACTTGTACATATCGCTTATATATGAATATATTTTTATGAAACTTGGTATGCGGCTTTATATGGTATTAAGACATATATTATGCATTGGAAATTCGCTGAGTACGCAGGTTTGCTGCGACGGGGGTATTTTTGTTTGTGAGGGAACCTCCAGCGAGTAAAGCGAGTACACATTATACAGTTGTATATCTTAGTACACACATGACAAAAACAGTAATATAAACAGTTTAATGTATTATTGTTGTATTTTGTTTTACGGTTGTTTTATTTATTTAATTTTAGATTACTCATTACATTTTCAAAAACCGCGGTCTTAGAGTTGCCATATTTAGGTAATATGAATTATTTCGCTCTAATTTAGTTTTAAATAGGAGTTCATTCATCCATATTTACCGTGTTTTGGTTCTTTGTGATGATTTCAACCCTCGGAATTAAAAGAAAAGTTTCACAAAAGACTTAGATTTTTGTACAAATAAATTCTACAGCATGCTCTTTATATATTAGAAGTTTAATAAATACTTGCTGATCATTAAAAATCAGTTAATATAACGGTAACTAATATAACGGTTGGTGAATCTAGAAATTGTCTTTGTTTAATACATCCATGCAACATCAGTTACCGTAGCATTGTCCTAGATCGAATAACACTTTGGTGCTATGACTTTTTGCCGTTTAATTTTTTTAGCGAATTTCCCCTATAGGGAAGAAGCTATTACCGTAGGTCTCATGGTAAGATTTAAGCCCGAGACCATGACAAATTTTTTTTTTTAGGTCCCCAGATGACTAAAACACTATTCGTTCAAATTTATATATATGTATATATATATCTATATATATATATCTATATATATATATCTATATATATATATCTATATATATATATCTATATATATATATCTATATATATATATATATATATATCTATATATGTGTCCGTGAATGCGATAACTTGAGTAAAAAACGTCCGATTTCGATGAAATTTGGCTCAAATGTGTAAAGTGACATTTATGACTTTAAGTTCGATAACCAAAAAAATCGGGCCATGGTTACGGTTGTTTTATTTATTTGATTTTAGATTACTCATTACATTTTCAAAAACCGCGGTCTTAGAGTTGCCATATTTAGGTAATATGAATTATTTCGCTCTAATTTAGTTTTAAATAGGAGTTCATTCATTCAAATCTTCACATTATTGAAATCGAAAATTTTGTACAGAATCAAATTATTATGAGTCATTTACGATATTAAGCTGTTTTTTGTTTTGTTTTTAAATTTCGAATTCTTTTTCCAAACAAAGTTACATTGTGTTAGGTAATTAACGTTTTATGAATAACAGAGATTTCACTATCTTTATTATTATTAAAATCTTTGAAACTGAATAAATGTTACACTGCTTGCACATACAAATATAATCATAAAATTACTAAACATATCACCATTGTTTAGTCATTTTGTAACTGTTTAGAAACTTTTCGGTGGATACATTTACTATTTTGATTTAATGTTTTGCTTTTGACATTAAACCAATTAAAATTGATTTTTCAATTAATTTTCACGCAAAAGACTAAATAAGTTTATTTAGATTTAAACCCCAATTATTTTAGTCATACCTCAGTTGTAATCAAACAAATATTTTGGTAGTGCAAAGTAATCTATACGCGATACCCTTGGTCGGAAGTGTAATAACTAAACATTAATCTCTCCCCGAAAAATCAATACATATCTTCCAGTATTTTAAGAAACGAGAATTTTCTAAGTCCCCAAGGTCATCTGAAAATGTTGCCAAAACGGGGAATAAGGCAGTACGTGATTCTCACTTGGACCACAAACTGCTCTATTCCCCGTTCTGTACTCGGGAAGATAAGTTTGAAGAACCTCAAAAAGCTTCCCCGAAAAACCAATACATATCTTCCAGTATTTTAAGAAACGAGAATTTTCTAAGTCCCCAAGGTCATCTAAAGTTGTTCAGTAGCCGGGAAACAAACACACTGCACTGGCTATGGTCGGGCGCGGCGCGGCAGCGGGCTGCGCGATGAACGTTATGAAGGAATTATCTGTGATAATTAAAAAATGGCGCACGCCGCGGGCCGGCCACCGTGACATCTGCTGCGCCACGACATCTGCTGCGCCACAACTTCTGCTTCCTCTGGCTATAAAAGCGGGGGTTGACCGCACAAGTCTCACAGTCTCAGGCTGACAGCCTAGCTAGCTGTTCGCCTTAGCTGTCTGTAATAGTATCTTTAGTATAGAGGTGGTACCCTTGTATACTAAAGATTCTACCTTAGCATGTTAGTTTGTTATGCATGTTAGTTTGTTTGTTAGATTATAGCTTGTAGTTTGCTGCTAGAAAATGTAGTTAGTGTTGATGTTTGTAATTATTTGTGGTGTTGGTCTTTGAAGTGTTTTATTTACTAATGAAATATGTACTTTAGTTTCACGCTTTAAAACTGACCTTGGTCAAAACTTTGGTTCGCAGTTGCCTGGCGCCCGTTACTGACCAACGTCCGACTGGGTTTCAGGATGCTGTTGACCTTTGTAAAACCGACCTTGGTTGGTATGTACTTTTCGTACACGCTTTAAAACTGACCTTGGTTAAAACTTTGGTTCGCAGTTGCCTGGCGCCCGTTACTGACCAACGTCCGACTGGGTTTCAGGATGCTGTTGACCTTTGTAAAACCGACCTTGGTTGGTCTTTGTAAAATTAACTTTAACTGATCAGTATGTTTCTCATCCTTTTCCTAACCCCTTACAAAAAGGTATGGCACGAAAACCGACCTTTGTCAATATGGCACGAAAACCAATTGACATAACCCATCTTACCCTCGAGAAACTTTTGCAAATACTCCCTGCAAACCATTTGTAACTTCTTGGGGGTTAATCAATAAAAGGTTCCAGTTATCAGGTTTATTGCCCATAACTGTGAGTAGTTTCCCTTGTATTTTTGGGAGGTTAATTAATAAAAGGTTCCTGTTATTAGGTTTATTGCCTATAACTGTGAGTATTATCCCTTTTGAATTTTAAAATCCCTTGGTCAAAACTTTGGTTCTCAGCTGCCTGGCGCCATTTACTGTCCAAAGTCCGATTGGGTTTCAGGATGCTGTTAGCCATTGTACCACCGACCTTGGTTGTAGCTTTTTGAGGTTCTTCAAACTTATCTTCCCGAATACAGAACGGGGAATAGAGCAGTTTGTGGTCCAAGTGAGAATCACGTACTGCCCTATTCCCCGTTTTGGCAACATTTTCAGATGGCCTTGGGGACTTAGAAAATTCTCGTTTCTTAAAATACTGGAAGATATGTATTGGTTTTTCAGGGAAGCTTTTTGAGGTTCTTCAAACTTATCTTCCCGAATACAGAACGGGGAATAGAGCAGTTTGTGGTCCAAGTGAGAATCACGTACTGCCCTATTCCCCGTTTTGGCAACATTTTCAGATGACCTTGGGGACTTAGAAAATTCTCGTTTCTTAAAATACTGGAAGATATGTATTGATTTTTCGGGGAGAGATTAATGTTTAGTTATTACACTTCCGACCAAGGGTATCGCGTATAGATTACTTTGCACTACCAAAATATTTGTTTGATTACAACTGAGGTATGACTAAAATAATTGGGGTTTAAATCTAAATAAACTTATTTAGTCTTTTGCGTGAAAATTAATTGAAAAATCAATTTTAATTGGTTTAATGTCAAAAGCAAAACATTAAATCAAAATAGTAAATGTATCCACCGAAAAGTTTCTAAACAGTTACAAAATGACTAAACAATGGTGATATGTTTAGTAATTTTATGATTATATTTGTATGTGCAAGCAGTGTAACATTTATTCAGTTTCAAAGATTTTAATAATAATAAAGATAGTGAAATCTCTGTTATTCATAAAACGTTAATTACCTAACACAATGTAACTTTGTTTGGAAAAAGAATTCGAAATTTAAAAACAAAACAAAAAACAGCTTAATATCGTAAATGACTCATAATAATTTGATTCTGTACAAAATTTTCGATTTCAATAATGTGAAGATTTGAATGAATGAACTCCTATTTAAAACTAAATTAGAGCGAAATAATTCATATTACCTAAATATGGCAACTCTAAGACCGCGGTTTTTGAAAATGTAATGAGTAATCTAAAATCAAATAAATAAAACAACCGTAAAACAAAATACAACAATAATACATTAAACTGTTTATATTACTGTTTTTGTCATGTGTGTACTAAGATATACAACTGTATAATGTGTACTCGCTTTACTCGCTGGAGGTTCCCTCACAAAAAAAAAAATTAAACGGCAAAAAGTCATAGCACCAAAGTGTTATTCGATCTAGGACAATGCTACGGTAACTGATGTTGCATGGATGTATTAAACAAAGACAATTTCTAGATTCACCAACCGTTATATTAGTTACCGTTATATTAACTGATTTTTAATGATCAGCAAGTATTTATTAAACTTCTAATATATAAAGAGCATGCTGTAGAATTTATTTGTACAAAAATCTAAGTCTTTTGTGAAACTTTTCTTTTAATTCCGAGGGTTGAAATCATCACAAAGAACCAAAACACGGTAAATATGGATGAATGAACTCCTATTTAAAACTAAATTAGAGCGAAATAATTCATATTACCTAAATATGGCAACTCTAAGACCGCGGTTTTTGAAAATGTAATGAGTAATCTAAAATTAAATAAATAAAACAACCGTAAAACAAAATACAACAATAATACATTAAACTGTTTATATTACTGTTTTTGTCATGTGTGTACTAAGATATACAACTGTATAATGTGTACTCGCTTTACTCGCTGGAGGTTCCCTCACAAACAAAAATACCCCCGTCGCAGCAAACCTGCGTACTCAGCGAATTTCCAATGCATAATATATGTCTTAATACCATATAAAGCCGCATACCAAGTTTCATAAAAATATATTCATATATAAGCGATATGTACAAGTTTAATTATTCTCCATAAGAATAGCATTGGTGATGAGTAAGCAGGTTTGCTGCAACAAGGAACTAAAGAAATGGGGTTTTATGCAAATATCAATATAACTCAACAAGGTGAAGCCACATACCAAGTTTTATTAATTTATGTTTATAATTAAGGGAGTCATTACATTTTACTTATTCTCCATAAGAATAACATGGGGGCTGAGTACGCAGGTTCGCTGCTACGGGGATAATCAACAAAAAAATCAATTTTTTGTGCAAATATCAATATACCAGTTCTACGTGACCCCACGTGCCAAGTTTCATCAATATACATTCATTAATAATGGAGATATCAAATTTTATTTATCCTCCATAAGGATAACATTGGACAACGTACTGTGTTTAGCACTTTGAATATCTCTGCAACGGTTGGACGTAGAATCACAATTTAAACACCAAAATGATTGTTTTGTGGAGCTGAGTTGATTGGTAAAAGCAAATGTGAAGTTTACATTAAAATTAACTTAGGAAAAGCCAAAAACCTTTTTCACATAAGATTAACATAGGAGATTTTATGAGCAGGTTTTTTTGGATTTTCTCCGCAACCACTTAACCTAGCTTAATAATTCAAAATACCATATTATTTGCTTTTTTTAAGCTCTATAACATGGTCAAAACCAAAATTAAGTGTTTTAAAAATTTTAGGGTAAAAAATGCAAAAAACAGATTTTTGGAAAATTTAAAACCCCCATAAACCCCCCTTACCATGGCCCGATTTTTTTGGTTATCGAACTTAAAGTCATAAATGTCACCTTACACATTTGAGCCAAATTTCATCGAAATCGGACGTTTTTTACTCAAGTTATCGCATTCACGGACACATATATATATATATATATATATATATATATATATATATATATATAGATATATATATAGATATATATATACATATATATAAATTTGAACGAATAGTGTTTTAGTCATCTGGGGACCTAAAAAAAAACATTTGTCATGGTCTCGGGCTTAAATCTTACCATGAGACCTACGGTAATAGCTTCTTCCCTATAGGGGAAATTCGCTAAAAAAATTAAACGGCAAAAAGTCATAGCACCAAAGTGTTATTCGATCTAGGACAATGCTACGGTAACTGATGTTGCATGGATGTATTAAACAAAGACAATTTCTAGATTCACCAACCGTTATATTAGTTACCGTTATATTAACTGATTTTTAATGATCAGCACTATAAGAGGGAATTAACATATTAAGACACATAATAAACGTGAAGACATTGTAAATAGTTATGATAATAAGCAATCGACAGTTGTAATAATCAGCTGAGCCCTTGAATTAAGTCGTTCAACACCGTTTTTATTGGGAAAGTAACCTTAATATCAAGTTTATTTATGATTATTATATCACGATTACCACTTTTAATTGGTAATTACTAACTTGCTTTGTCGACTATTAAACAACAATTATTATCGTCCTACTCATTATCAGAAAACTTTAAAACGTTGGGGAATGAATCCATATCATATCTCCAGATTGACCAAGTACATGGTTTTACATTTTACTGAGAATATTGTTTTCATTTAGACTATTATAGTTAGGTACTTCTAAAACATCTTTCGCAAAGTCGGCACACTTTTAGAAGGTTGTACAATCCCTTAATTTACGAATTACAAAGAAATGATTTTAAAATGTAAACGATAGTAAAATGTGTATTTTATTATATTATTTATCCCAAGTATCTTTTACCCCATTTATAAAAATACTATTTATTATATACAGGATAACCGGTACTTTAATTTTCGTTGTTTTTTGTGACCAACACAAAAATAATCATTAATAGATGTAGAGCGAATAGATTTCATAGAGAAATTATAGGAATATTCAATACAATTTATGACCAGACGTAGCAAACAAACAAATTTGTAAGCAAGGACTTACAATTTGTTTGGTGGTGCATTCCGTGTCATGACAATGTGTACATTTTATTGGACCTTCTACGTGTAAGCTTAAGTGCCGCTTCGTTCCGGTTATGGTATTCTGAACTAAGTGCGGGTACTGAGGACTGAACTTGTTTCACTGTCAAGGAGCTGATTTAATACAGTTTAGTTTTGATTGGGGTATTCTGTTTTTGACAATGACTGTTCTCTGACTGCAATGCTGTTGACGACGCCGTCTATGTACGATCACTGGTAGTGCAGCTTACCACTAATGTATGGGTTTATACAGATGAGACAAGCTTGTATTGTAAGATAACCACAATCAGCATTATTTCAAAATTTGTGCGACAGGTCCGAGTTAAAAAATGGTTCTAAACCCTCTGTCATCCTGTCACTCCCCTCTGTGGGGTGTGCCCTAATACATCAATAAAATAATTTTAGCATTCCAAGTCAAAAGAGAGGTGAAGCGATGGACCGTCTTGTTAATGTAAAATGGACTGATGCTTGTAAGATATAACTAATTTGATGTCTATTAAAATATATTGTTCGTTTCGAGGCCAAAATAAATTTAATTCGCATTAGTGAACCATTTTATTAAATATCACAAAAATTTGTTTACACACTAAAATCAATTTTTACACAACTACAATTTAAATATAAACCATTAGTATTGGAATATTAGAGATAAAACTACTGATAACTTGACTTCGATAACTAATTCATATTCTGTATGATCTGCATGAGTGCATACTTTATTTACTTTTGAACTCTAATAATCTATACCTATAAAAGGCGAAGCTCTCACTGACTCACTCATCACAAATTCTCCTACTTCCCATTTACCAAGAGAGTTAAAATTCTGTACAATGATTCTTTAAGCATGAAATAGGAAAACTAAATAGTTTTCATCCTGATCTGACCTTAGGGCTCTGCCAAAGACCCCGACACACTTCCCATGAATTCCTTATGGACATTCATTTTTGTTTGAGCTGATGAAAATACAAACAGCTGCTTTTGAATCGTAGTGGTTCCACGAGCTAACCACAGAATGCAGCACACATAACTGTCAGTTTTTTTTATAAATCACTTGCGGGGCAAAGTCTGCGGGCAACAGCTAGTATACTATACAATAGCAACTAACTTTTACTAATCTATTTTAAGTAAATTTAAAATCGATTTGGATTTTTTGTTTTATAACTGACAATTTTGTCATAAATATAAACCCTCATACACAGCCAGTGAGATAGACCTTCTCTTCAACTAGTATATTGCTACATGACACTAAATATCCTGGGGTTTTCTGGGGTTTATTATTTTTAGAGGCATTGTGTGAAGAGGCCTTCCATACAGGCTTACCTTTTAAATATTAGATCTAACTCCATGTATAAATGAATAGTGATTACTTTACATATAACAGATTTAGATTATTAATGTATTATTTTATGATTTTAAAAAATTTGTATCTTTCAATTACATTACATAATTATCTTCAAAGATATTCTCCTGTTGTATCAGTAATGTTTTTCCCCCTTTTTTATTTAGTGGAATTAAATTAAAGATAATGCGAATTTCTCTAAACTCACACTAGAAGCGCGTTTCACTTATCACTCAGACATTATCACATCATAAACAAATGAATAAATTTATGTATTTACCTAAAGGTGCTTTCCACTATTTCTAAAATTACGCTATACATTTATTCTGTTGCATAGTAGCATCCGTGTGTGGTTTTACTTGATATCAAGAATTGTAATGGCTTATTAGTTGATTTCACGTGTTTAAATGCTTTCTATACGTAAGATTTAATTCGCTTTAAAGGATAGGTTTCTGTTGAATTTCGCAAAGGCCTAACTGTAGCTCTGAATGCATGCAAATGTTACTGATTTATGCGTCTTGCTTCTTTTAAGCTCTCGAATAAAAACACTTTAATTTTGCTGGCGAAAAACTAATAATTGTAACTTTGGTCTGCATATTGTATTTGTATTCAGGAACTAGCAATGACTAGACCTACAAATGAAATTATACTGCATGGGAAGTGATTCATTTTACCGAACAACATTTGTTTAACTTTTTTTAATCCATGACCGACCAATTGGATTGGTGTTATATTGAAAAGGCTCTTTATAAACCATCAGGAAACATATTTTGTTGTATTTGTCACGGAAAAGTGAATAGTTGGTAACACTTAACGTTTAAAAAATTACCTTTTCTCTAGATTTTCCGTGTTACTGTTGTGCAGTATGCATTTAATTCGTGGGATTTTTATCAGGGATATTTTGTAAATTCAGATTGCTGCATGTGAAGCTCAGGTCTCAAAGAGTCCTTCTTAAACTGCGTTTTCCTAGGCACGGAACTTTTCGGCAGCGGAGCGCGGAACGCGGAGATTCTCCGCTCGTAGTTTCAGATCAGCGGAATTCTATTTTCCTAGACGCGGAATTTTTCAGCGACCGACTGCGGAATAACCTAGATCTGTTGGTTATTATACCTATCGTACTTCAGATAATTGGATAGCCTTATATTCATTCAACAAGCTTATCGTCAACTGGCGCACTAAATTTACCCGAACTTATTCTGTAACAACACAAAATCACAGGACACCAGTATAACCTCTACAGACTTCTGCGGCGGAAAGCGGACTCCTCTGCTCCAGAAGCGGACAAAGTTAATCCGCGGCGCGGCGCGTTACAATTCCGCTGTCTATGAAAACAGCGCCATTTAACTCCGCTCTCCGCGTTTCGCGCTCCGCTGCCGAAAAGTTCCGCGCCTAGGAAAACCCAGCTTTAAGTGATTCAAGCGTTGAGTAGGCTGTAATTCAGGATTTACTATTGATGCACTCGCTGTATAAGTCATCACGTTCTCGATTCGGTCAAATATACTAATTTTGTAATCAATTGTATATGAAGAGTTTTGCAAACAACGAGATTAGTTTTGTGGGACGTTAGAAATATAAACTTTAAATACCCCCGTTGCAGAAAACCTGCACACTCAACTAGTTTCAAATGGTACTTTACTACCTCATGAAGTCACTTACCAACTTTCATCAAAGCACCTTCATAAACTAGCGAGATATTAATTTTTATTTATTCTCCATAACAAAAACATTAAGACTGAGGATGCTGGTTTGCTGCATCAAGGACCATAAAAATCAGATATTTATTTAAATACCAATGGATTACCATTAGATAAAGTAACATACCAAATTTTACCAATTTATGTTTATAAACAAGCAAGACATCACAAGTTTCTTATTCCCCATAAGAATAACAATATAGCTGCTGATTACGCAGGTTTGCTTCCATGGGGACCACAAAAATGGGGTTTTCATGCAAATATCAGTAAATCCCAACCACATGAAGCCACATACTAAGTTTCATTAGATTCGATTTGTTCATTAATAATAGAGATATAAAATTTTACTTATTCTCCATATCTCCATAAACTAACTATGCCAGGCGCGGCGCCGGCGCGGCGGCGCGCCGCGGGACATAGCGCCTTTGGCCATCCGAAGCCCAGTAAACTGATTAGAACATTGTATCGGAGGGTTGTGAGGTTTTTATATATTCATATTGTAATCAAAATTAGCTATCCGATACGCCGACTCGTAGGTCGATCAGACTAACTTTTGGACGGTTGTTTGAGCATTGCAAAGTGTTATAAAACGTAGTTCAAATAAATATGTCACAAAATTTGTATTTAAACACGAACAATAACCACTATATATCTAAAATTAATTATTAATGTATGATTATTTTTAACTCCAGAAATATATTAAGACTGATTATTTGTCACTATTCTCTCCTAAAGACTCTTCTTGACGTCATTTTCAAGCTTATATTCATTGGTGATAGAAATTTATATTAAAAGCGTTTATATAAGTTCGGTATAACTTGGGAAATTACTGTGGGGTAAGGAAAATAATGAAATCAAAGTATTGTTAAGATGTTGGAAAATTTATATATAGTGTTTCTGTCATTTAACGTGCGTTAATACTTATTAAGATCATGGATTTTTTTAAATAACGCAAGATTTATACTTTATAATTTTTTTTTTTTATGCCATGTACATTTAATTTGAACACACAAACTTATACAACCGGTGTATCGGATAGCTAATTTTGATTACAATATGAATATATAAAAATCTCACAACCCTCCGATACAATGTTCTAATTAGTTTACCAGGCTTCGGATAGCCAAAGGCGCTGTGCACCGCGGCGCGGCGCGCCCCCCGGCTACTCGCTCTGTAACGCACGGCTCAAACTATAGTATAATGTAGTCATTTTGTTATCGGAACGATTTTACTATATAGAATACTTTCGTTTATTAATTATTATGTATGATTTTATTACCTTTCGTACTTGTAATACACGTAAATCTTAGTCTGTAGTCGTCTCACAGTTTCAGGCTGGCAGCCTAGCTAGCTGTTCGCCTTAACTGTCTGTAATAGCATCTTTAGTATAGAGGTGGTACCCCTGTATACTAAAGATTCTACCTTAGCATGTTAGTTTGTTTGTTAGATTATAGCTTGTAGTTTGCTGCTATAAAATGTAGTTAGTGTTGGTGTTTGTAATTATTTGTGGTGTTGGTCTTTGAAGTGTTTTATTTACTAATGAAATATGTACTTTTCTTTCACGCTTTAAAACTGATCTTGGTCAAAACTTTGGTTCGCAGTTGCCTGGCGCCCGTTACTGACCAACGTCCGACTGGGTTTCAGGATGTTGTTGACCTTTGTAAAACCGACCTTGGTTGGTATGTCCTTTTCTTACACGCTATAACTAACCTTGGTCAAAACTTTGGTTCACAGTTGCCTGACGCCCGTTACTGACCAACGTCCGACTGGGTTTCAGGATGCTGTTGACCTTTGTAAAACCGACCTTGGTTGGTCTTTGTAAAATTAACTTTAACTGATCAGTATGTTTCTCATCCTTTTCCTAACCCCTTACAAAAAGGTATGGCACGAAAACCGACCTTTGTCAATACGGCCATGCAAACCAGTTGACATTACCCATCTTACCCTCGAGAAACTTTTGCAAATACTCCCTGCAAACTATCTGTAACTTCCTTTTGTTTGGATAAATTAATAAAAGGTTCTGTTATCAGGTTTATTGCCTATAACTGTGACCTTTCTTCAAAATTCACTTCCCTAATACAGAGCGGGGAATAGAGCAGTTTGCGGTCCAAGTGAGAACCACTTACTGCTCTATTCCCCGTTTTGGCAATTTGTTCAGATGACCTTGGGGACTTGGAAAATTCCAGAAAATTCTCGTTTCTTAAAATACTGGAAGATGTATTGATTTTTCGGGAGAGATTAAGGTTTAGTTATTACAGAATTCAGATCCGACCAAGGGTATATCAGTAATAGTTAAAATCAACTATTTTGAAGGTCAAATCTAATTTTTTTTTTTTATTTCTGGTTTAACATACGCCAAGTGGGTACTCAAATTACGCGGATTGATCAGAGGAACAAATTGGTGCAAACATAATTCAGATCCGACCAAGGGTATAGCAGTAATAGCCAAAAATAACTATTTTGAAGGTCAAATCTAAAAAATTTCTTTATTTCTAGTTTACCATATGTCAAGTGGGTACTCAAATTACGCAGATTGATCATAGGAACAAGTTGGTGCAAAAATAATTCAGATACGACCAAGGGTATAGCAGTAATAGCCAAAAATAACTATTTTGAAGGTCAAATCTAAATAATTTCTTTATTTCTAGTTTACCATATGTCAAGTGGGTACTCAAATTACGCAGATTGATCAGAGGAACAACATTATTGAAGTTTTTAGTTACGGAGGTAAGGTCTTGACAGTCTAAGAGCTAAACCCCTAACTAACACATGTAAACTAGTTATTGTGCGATGTAAAACTTGGTGGGGAGACTGGTGTAGTGGGGGACTGGTGTAGTGGGGGACCACCATCTGCCGCACACTTGCCACCTGCCGCCTGCCACCTGCCGCCTTCCATCTGCCGTCCGCCATCTGCTTCGTTCTACTACACTTTTACCCCCACCATTTTGTTTGATACCAAAAACGCTAGCTAGCGAATAGTCAGTACACCTCCGGCTCTCGACCGGTGAACATCGAGCTCTCCGAGACGCTCTTCACAAAATAACAATATCATTTCACTCAAGGTCTGATAGATGTTTCTATTTCATTGCCGTCACGTATTCTTTCCTCCTGACAGCAATGAAATGCAAACACCTAACAGAACAGATAGGTGTCAAAAACACAACATGGACTCTGCGCAGGGATCGAAGTATCTACCGTCTTTCATCAGAAAGCAAAGTGATGGCCGCAACTCGTCCGGATCAACAACATCGATGACAACCAACAACGGGGAACTATTGTAAACATGAATTATTGTAAATAAAGTAATATTTGTAATATGAATTATTGTAAATAAAATAATATTTGTAATTGTTCTACCTCGCACTCGTATCATTCGATTGCTTCATTCGATTGTTTTCATTCGATATTTTATCGAATGACAACTATCGAATCACAATCGTTTTACGAGTGCGAGGTAGATTTTTTTTAAAAAACTTCACCGTGACCTTGAACTTTGAACTTTTACTCATTTCGTCACAAAACCGCCTACGTCACTGGCTCAGCCTCAGATGACGTCTTTCATGACTCAGCGCTTCCGGTCACGTGACCGGAAGCCATAAATCACTTGGCCCAAAAGTCCCCTTTCCCTACTACTTTCGAATGTTTAGAAATATGTCTTAGAGCAAGAATCCAATTGTTGATTTAAGTTGTAACTATTTTTCACATGCTTAGCAAACGATCCGCAAATAATGCTTGCTTTAATTAAAATATAAATGATATGTTATTATATTATGTTTTATTATTTTTGTAATAGTTTTAAGATCTAATTGAAAATTGCTAGTGTTTTCAAAGTGTATATGAGTACTTATCTCAAATAAGTACCTCTGCGCTGATGTTGAATGTTTGTTTTCCATTATTAGATTTTCTGGAGAGACTGTACGCCCCCAGTTGTGCTAGAGGCAAGTCATCAAGAGACAGGGCTTTCCTCTGACAAAAACTGACATATTGGACAGTAATTGTGTAAAATGGCAGAAAACGTCAGTATTGTGTTAATACTATTGATTGTTATTTTGATCTAATAATAAGTATGCCGTGTACAATTTACAACCAAGAAGTAGGTACATTAATGGCAATAATCATTCATGTAGCTCACGTTTTACAGTTGGAAGCTCTTTCTTATTACTTTATTAGACCTATCTGCATAGTTCTAACGATAGCAGTTCAGACATTTAATTGATACCTAGAAATAGAACGTTGGAATATATCTTCTTTAAAGTGCCAAGATTAAAGGGAAGAGGGTTTATCACACGTTTTGGTAGAACACGAATAAAAATAATGTATTGGTATTTATATTTAGCAATTATATGTATAGTAATGATAAGAGGTGGTGTTGGAAATACTATTGATGTTCTGTACATTAAACTGGTTTAAAGCTCCACAAACGTTTTTTGCAGTCTACACTAACAATTATAACAATATCTTAATGTGTGAGTTACTTAGGAACTATGATACAACTTAAATTAACTGGGATGAATTTAAATCCAAGTGTTTTCCTCTTAAGAAGTTAGTTTAGTATGCATTAGTATGGTTAGTTAAGTTGGTAGAGGTAGGCTAAAAACATAATTCTGTTACCATCCTACCTTCCATCCGATGCCATTTCCGTATTAGAACAAAAGTAATACCAAATTCGCTAAGGGGGCTTATAGAGATCTGAGTTTATTTTTTATATTTTATGGTGTTTGGTTCCGTGAATGTCAAATATTTGTTCACGACATAAACAATCAATAAATTAATCATAATTAGCTATAGTAATCGTTTAATATTAGTGTGATATTACACAATAATTAAACTATTTAAATTATTGGTATGGATGGTTGAATTTGTTGGGGTTTGTTTAAATGACTGCGAATCATTCGGTGTGGCACATACTGTCAACATTAAAAATTAACAATCAAATAAATGAAACGTAAAGCTATAAATTACAAAAAACACAAATCGAGCGATCGATGCAAACAATATAGTTCTGAGTTAATAGTATAAAGTATAAACAATTGTTTGTAGGTGCTGTAAATTATTTTATATGGCTAAAAATGATTAATATTAAAGGGTGGAGTGAGTTTATTTTACTGTCTGCTTTGACATTTTTTATCTAAACTCTATATAAAATGTCTTTAATTTGGTTGTTGTTTCTGTATCTGTATCTGTAAATATAATTGTTTCGGATACAAATAAATACAAACAAATAAATTATAAAAAAAAACATAAACTGAAATACGGAACTACTTTTGAAATTTATGGAATATTAATGTGTTCAGTTTAGTATTAATAATTTCTTACAGTTTTTGAAACAAATTAGTTCTAAGAGCTAAGGTACGTAGACGTAAGCTTCATATTTGTATTTATCAAACAGTCTACGAGTCATTCCTCTTCGTCATCCACTGTTGTTGAGTGACGACCCGGTTTGTCTAAATACGAACCGGAGTTTATGCAGACATATTTAACAGTGCATTTAGCTTTGTTTGCCATCACTTTGTCCTAAGCAATTTGAAATCAAAGCGTTTTAAATAACGTTCATCTAACATGTTTTTTTATTAAATGAATACTGGTGTAATTTTCCCTAAAAATGTTTAATAACATTTATTATATCAACATACTGTAAGAAAGGGAGAAACTAAAGAAGACAAACATTTAACAATAACCCTACCGAAATTTAACTTAACATTTTAATATATTATGCAACAATTTTCATTTTTAAAGTTTTGTTTTAAAACTATTTAGCTAAAATTGTCCATTTTTTCAATCCTACTAACCTGAAATACACTTGCTGGAAATTATTCAACATAAACTGACATCACAAAATCAAATTTATAGTCTTTAGAAATTCCAGAGTGGGTCACGTAAATGTGAAGCCTAAAAAAAATTATCTTTGCTTTTTTAGACTTGTCAAAAAGTATAGTATTCTTCATGATATAAACTTCCTAAAGTGCTTGAACGTTATTCAGAATACATCGTAGCCTTCCTTAGATTTTAATAAAGTAAAGCATAATAATAATGGAAATAATGTAAATCTTTTAGAAGTGATAAATAATATAAATCTCTAATAAAAACTTTTTTCAAATATAGCAATTTTGTTTTGACATTAGGTTGATATATTGTTTTCTTTTTATATGAACTAAAAATAAATTCTTATCTAATTAAATGTATGTTGTTTGTATCAGGAGAAGGAGCATTTAGTGATTTATACCGTTACTTTAATTCTATGAGGGATCGACCCAAACTTAGTTTGTTCTCAACTACATAAGATTTGAACCTGTAACCCCTTCAGTTAAAAACCAATTATTTATTAGTTTATTCATATTTGAACTCCTATATTGAAAATCTACTTCTATCTACTTACTTATATATTTGCGTGAGATAAGAAGCCAATTCCCATTGTAACATATCTTAATAAAGAAGAATTGCGTTTGAACGTATTTTGATAGGGTAACAGATGACTAGTTTTGTGACTGCTGTCCCATTATCAAATCTGTGCATCGAATAATAATAATCAATGCGTTTAACTGTTAGCTTTGATGAATGGATTTTAAAATAGGACGTCAGTCCAAAAACTATTATTAAGATATATTTTACGTAACATTTCGCTTGATGATGTATTAGTGTTTTTAGTTAGCAACGTTATTATAATCATAAAATATTTTTTCATTAACTTTATAAACACTGTTAATATATTATACATTTCACTACAAAGTGTTCGAAGTATTTCAAAGTGTTCCGTTAAAAAACCAAAGTATAATCATTGTTTTAGGCTTAGTAGATGGAACTCAGTACAGCATTGTATAAGGATAAGAGCTGCCATAAATTCAGGAGAACAAATGGTTATCGTTGGGCGGAAACCAAACGCAACCGGAAATCGAATGATTACAGCTTTCACACCACGCCCTAAAACAGTATTTGATATAATTCACAAAGCCCAATTCAGAGGGTACATAGAAAGATATATGTGATAGTATACGTACCCTTCCACTTGTTTGGTATAAAATGTATTTAATTCAACTTGGTAAGATGTTTTTTATAACAAAAATGTTCCATTAACGTTGGGATTAAAATGTATCTTGATTCAAGTGATGACCAATTCTTACCCACAAAGTTAGTTTAATATGACGTTCAATCAGAAAGTATGGTATTTTATTAATAAAGAGTACAAATCAAAAAAGTCTATGAATATTACAGTGTGAGAATCTACACTTGGCTCAAACTATAAATAATGCTACGATCTCAAGAACATACTTCTACGCTTATGGAAATCAATAAGTTGTATGCAATGTTATATAGAACACAAAATAAGATTTTGTTTAAATAATTACCAGTTAATAATTGTTGGTTAAATGTTAGATTACAATTTATTTTTGAATCGCTAAATAAATTCTCAAACAGTCCGTATTTTTATTCGTAGACCATTAAATATTTTGAGTTTTGTATTTCGTTAAATTGAGTAGAATTTAATAAATGCTATTATAATCTTCATTATTATCATGACTCAATAGCACTCTACATCTCATAAGTAGCTCTTTCTTTCTTTAATTAAAACATATTTATTAACACTCAACTCTGAAGTGTGTTCTTGCTATATAATTTACAATAATATTAATTTACGTTTATATTAGCTTCTCATAACGCGAAAACTCAGAAGCCACGCGTTAAATAACCAGTTGCAAATTTTAAGGTGATGAATGTATTTCCGTATTCATATCTCACTTTTTTTAAGTAACAATAGTGAATATTAATGTACATCATAAAAACTAATTAAATTTTAAGAATAAAGTAGCAATTTTAACTCAATAACACCCCATTGACATGACCTTGATTCAGGATACTGAAGAAGCAGGTTATAAAAAATAAACTCCACGTACACCACAAAATATATGAATATAAGACAGAATCTCCGGCTTATACGTGACTTAAACCATATTTCCGAGCAGGAAACACATACGTAAATGAGATCATTATTCCTTATTAAGTAAAGGTCATTAATATAAATATAATTCATCAATTACCATGCAATTATACGGATTTATAGATAAATACATTTAATGTGTATTCATTTTTCTAATAAACATGCAAAATATACCTATGATGTTTCGATAAAGTGGGTTTCAGTTTGAAATTGGTAGGGAAATGTGAAGTGACAGCCTGTAAAAGAAGGTAACAAATGATTAGCTATAAGGCCTTAGCGGTTTCCATTCTTGTACCGTCTTATCACCCCACATGTTACCGATGTAACGTCACTTATTCATTGTAACTCTCCTTCTTGTACACACTCTGCAGCTTTCAATTATTTTGGTACTTAATTTTCAATAATTCAATGCATTTTTAACGCTTTTTTTTGATTGGAGGTTGTAGTTATTAGTATATATCTGAATTTAAAATCTTCCTATTATAGCTATTTTCACTAAATAATGACTTTCCATTAAAGTATATTTCTTTAATTAAAGGAGATTGTTTCTATTATATCCAAAAAACACTCAGGCTAGGACCCGAAAAAGATTATAGATTTTAAATCTACCTTGCTTTTAATAATAGCAGTCCTGGAGAACTATTTCGAGGCATACGTTTTTGAATTCATCATTATGAAAGAATATATTGCGTTTTTATTGGTTTACCCAAAAGTTAACAATATTTTAAAACTTCTAGACAACAAATAGTTTTAATTATAAACTACATTACTAATATCAATGAATCCTAACTATTACGCTTATGTAGTGATTTAATTACCACGATAAATATTGTAACAGTTAAACTATAGAGAATTATTAATACTAATCATATTGTAGTATTATTATAGGTTGTGATTAATCGAAAGTAACTTGTGTGTAACAATTCATTTTATGAAAAACAAAGTAGTTGGTTGAGAAAATACAGTTTTCTTTATTTAGATGGGATTCGCGAGCTGACATTAAAAGTTTAGAATAAATAAATTTGCAAAACATAAAAAAACATTTATTTATTCCCTTGTGGGTAAAATATTGTGTTATTTATGAACTTTTTCCCATATGTGGTAATTTGCCACTACTATCATGAGTTAAAGCTCTTCAATAAGTAACCATAATCTTTTAGATCATTAAGTAAGAATAGTTTTATGAATCTTTTGTCAAAGTGGTTAAAACGAAGAACCTTTTATTGCATTGAAGACTTTATGAACTTTTATTTTTCAGATGAACCTATTTTATGACTTGTTCTGACTTCTACTTTCAGTGTTGTTGATTGCTGTAAAATTTAAGATTTGACTTGTACCGAATGCATTGTATACATGTTTAATGGCATAAATAAAATCTTATTGAATCTTATTATCTTATTGAATTTTATTTAGAAATTAATGCATTATTATATTAGAATAAGCAGTTCATTAAAAAAAAAACATAATGCAATAACTGATTTGCATAAATTATTCAGTTGGCTGGCTATTGCATTTTTATAATTTTTTTACCCATGGTTTTCAAACAAATTGTTTGTCAAAATTTAAAGAATCAATAAATAACTCTATGTTGCATAATCTTGAGTTAACTTTATAAAAAATTAAATAAACTAAATAAGTTACAAAAGGGTCCACTGAGTAGATGATTTCTATTCCACAAATTATAAATGCTGGTTGTAAAGCATGATTTAGTTATCAAAGGATGTATCCAAAGATGAGAGTCCACCTGTGTGACTGTGAGCGGTTGGTGCTTATTTATAGAAGAAACGTAATCGCGTGATAAATGTGATGTTTCATATTAATGTTTGATGTGTATCGTGGTCCTCTGAATAGGTTGATAAAACTCCCTTTGACATTTCAGTTTATTTTTAGATGTCAAGGCGCTGTATGTTATTATGCTTATGAATTATGTTTAGGTGACGTAGATATTTCTACTTAGGAAAATTATTACTTAACTTCATTGCATCAGTCAACGCATCAATTGCATCAGTGAACCACTGATAATACTGTTAAATATTTTTCGGTAGAATGAAATTATTTTTAACTAAATTATTAAAATAACAAAAGTGTAAAACTTTTATGTTAGATTCTCTTTGTGTCGCAAATATGAATGAACAGTTATTCATTTCAGAAACATTAAACAATTTGGTAATATTTCCCACTATTAGATAAACGAAAGAAGCTGTAAGAGCAATAAGATTTTTTATAAGCCTTTAGGAAGTACAAAAATGTCTCTTTGCTTTTTTGTTTCTTCTAATTAGGATTGTTTGCCGTGGAGACGCTGCGGGCGGGACAACAAGAGACAAATTAAATAATCAGCCGTTGACGATTGACGTGAGTTGTGTTAGGAGTATAATTTTAGACTCAGTATAGTGTTACTCATATCTAAAATACGTCTGAGAGATTAGTTAATGTTGTAGATAGAATAATGTATTGACTTCACGAATAGTTTTAATGCCTTACGTTCACAGAATGAAACTATTCTCAGTAAGGTCAAATATACCTTACACTTAAACAATTAATTGGATTACTTTGTTGTTTGTTGGGGGTAATAATGGTTTGTTTGTTGTGGTTGTGCTTTGTTTCGTTACTATTTTGTGTTTAATGTTTTTGTTTTTGCTCCGCTTAGTGACCTTTGGTGCTTATTTTTCTACCTATATCATTAACGTCTAATTTTATAAAATAATCTATAACATAGATGTTGTTTAAATTGAATTGAATATATTATATAGGTGCTTAATCAGTTTATTTAAGTGACCTTACCATCCAAGGTCAGTTTTGTACAGGAGGGAATGTAGTTAGAAAGACACAAATTGACAACCGGAAAGTGAAAAAATTAAACCCACGGTCAACAAACCTTTACATGAGTAAATCTCAACAATCCCCTGTTTAAAAAAATACGCTTTTGAATTCTCACTTCTCATCTTAAAACCCGTTTTGATCGATGGTATCAGGGTTACTTTAACTTTGCTCTTAAATACTTTCGCCGACATTTTAAACAACTTTTATCCATTGAAAACGTTATCAGAATCAAGAATAAAACATATTATGCATTTGAAAGTATTGTAGTAAATTTAGTGCGAAATTAAAATTACCTAATGATAATAGTTTATACAAATAGACTTGCCTTATTTGCGATTTTATAGATCGTCTATTTTTAGTAAATTTCATCATTACTACTCAAATTAATGGTCAGTGTTGGGTGATTCAAGAATATTTTGAAGAAATTGTGAATTTGAGATGTTTTCCTTTGACCTTCATAACACATTACCGGAAGTATTTTTAGTAACAATACTGCCTTGAACGACATCAGGGAGCTGCAAGGTCACGTGACTATCCTGGTGACCACCACACTGTCCTTACTGCTCAGTACTAGAATACCAGCACATAAAAATAGTTGGTATTATATAGGAAGAGTTCCGTTAACACAAATTCTTGAATGCCACCATCAACTACAACCAGTTGTAAATAGAAGGTTACACTTAAATTTTGATGGTTCAAGATCAGTTTCCTAAGATAAAAAGGTTGCCCAGACATTGGTAAAATACTTGTAGGTGACTCTGCCGTTATAGCTTCCTGTAGATCTAGCTTTTTGGGTATGATCATTGAATAAAATCTTAATTTACATGGTCACATTAATTCACTTCTAAAAAGGTTGAAACTGTTTTTGTTTTTTACTTATTAAAATCAATTTATTTATGCCAATTTCAAGTTAACATAATTTATTCGAACGTTAGGCCTGACCCATTTTAAATTTAAGTTTTGTTCATATATTCCTCCAATCACTGTATTTGTGTCACACAGAGAGAGGAAGAGATAGCGTTAGCTGTTTGCCCGGCATTGTATAATTATGGAATACCATGGCGTGATCGAGTCCCTGAATTTGTGTCGGTGGACAGAAATAAGCACTTCTCCCACAAATGAAAGTTCGGCACTCTCGGCAGTAAAGTCATGTCTCAAACTCAAATCCCATTTTTTGGGGGTTTCCTCCCAATTTCACACAGATTTATTGTCTAGTTTAGTATTATTTCATTTAGTATTTAAACAATGCCTGAGGCCACCTTGGGAACATCTTTTACGTGCCAAGAACACTCGCTCTTTACTGTGCTACTGCGTCGGGCCATGAATCTGTGCTTGAAGTGCGGTGCGAGTGGCGACAAGTGAGACGCTTATACTGCAAATTCCAAGTGTTGTCTGTGCGCCTCCCTTGTTTCTGAGCAGGCAAACACTGAACACCAGCCCGGAGCAAGAGCATGCCTCGTTTTCCGGCAGGCTCTGGACAGTGCCACAGCCAGTCTAAAAAATAAATGAGAGTCCTCCAAGGAAATATTCAGCACTGTACGGTAGCGAATGATCTTCTGTTCCAGATAGTCCTGGAAAGGAAAATCGATCTGCTTATTATTAGCGAGCAGTACCATGACAGGGATGGATACAATTGGTACCCGGACACAGTCGGGGCTGCTGCCATTTGGATCCCAAATACAAATGTATTTATCAGAAGTCACGGTAGGGGGAACGGTCTCGTTTGGGTGACTACCAGCGAAGCAAATTTTCTTAGCTGCTACTTCTCATCCAACGAGAATGTGGCAGATTTCCAGGACCGTCTGGACAGACTCGAGGACCTTCTTCGCTCCCTCAGTGGAGCCCTGATCGTAGCCGGCGATTTCAATGCTAGGGCCAAGAATAGACCGAAGAAGACGGAAAATTTTGGGGATGGCGGCAAGGATTGGACTAGCTGTGGCGAACGAGGGAGACTCACCCACCTTCAGGAGTCCAGGTTATGGACCAACCATACCGGATGTGACATTTACGTCGGAAAACGTTTCGAGACGGATCGCAGACTGGAGAGAGAGTGATCGAAGACTATACTGGCTCCGATCACCAGTAACTCACCTTCAGTCTTGCTACAAACAGCTTTGAGCCAAGAAATCTTGATTGGACGCCAGGCTGGAACGTTTCGAGACTCGATTCAGTGTTTTTGTCCTCGGCGATTGACAAGGGGAAGACCACTGTTTTGGAATCTTCGGGAACCACGGGGAAGATCGTGGATTCAACAATGAGGTTCATTGAGCGTAGTTGTGATGCTGCCATGCCCCGGAAAGTGCAACAAAGAAGAAACCGAAGATCGGCATACTGGTGGACGGAGGACATTGCTGTGTGGCGGAGAGAGTGCCTTAAACTCAGACGAAAGGTCACCCGCATTAGGAGAAGGGGGGCGTGATGCCTGAAACACTTATGCAGGAGTTCAGGGTAGCCAGACAAGAACTGAAGCGTGGTATTTCCACGAGTAAAGCCTCCAAATGGAAAGCTCTGACGAAGGACCCCAACAACGATCCTTGGGGATTGGGTTACCGGGTAGTTATGCGACATCTTGGTGCCCAATCAGCTAACCCTAACTTGAGCACCGTCCAGTTGGAGGCAATCGTTGATGCTTTGTTTCCGGTCCACCATATCAGGCCGCATGAAGAGGTTGCTGTGGTTCCCGAACAAATACCTTTGTTCAGCAAACAAAAACTGTCAGGTGCCATTGGCTCTTTGCGCTCCTGGTCCCGATGGAATTCCAACGGAAGTGCTAACGGTAGTAGGCCTGGATTTTCCAGGCCTGCTGCTAAGCATGTACAACCGCTGCTTGTTGGAAGGCTTGTTTCCTCTCCAATGGAAAGTTCAACGCCTCGTGTTGATCGGCAAAGGCAAAGGATATCCCGAAACCCCGTCTGCATACAGACCTCTGTGTATGCTAGACACGGCAGGGAAGCTTTTTAAGCGATTCCTGAAGCCAAGGCTCACACAGGTAGTAGAAGCGTCAGGTGGAATTTCCGATCGTCAGTACGGCTTTCGAGCGGGCCGATCAACGATTGGAGCTGTCGGTGAAGTGGTCAGGACTTTTGAGGCTGTTCAGCAGGTGAACCACAGATCACGAAGGCTAGTCATGTTGGCTACGCTGGATGTGAGAAATGCGTTCAACTCAGCCAGGTGGGCTGACATGCTGGGCACATTGAAGGCGGATTTTGTAATCCCCCGTACCTGTTAAGGATACTGCAGAGCTACTTTTCAACACGCCGGATGGACCGCGGTGGAGAGATGTAACAGCAGGTACCGCTCAGGGCTTGATTCTTGGACCGGACCTCTGGAACATCGCCTACGATGGGATCCTCCGAATGGAAATGCCTCGGGAGATTTTCCTCGTCGGTTATGCGGACGATATCGCCGTAATTATAACCGCGAGGGATTTCGATGAGCTACAGAGGCTGTTGACCTTGACCATGGGCCAAGTGACGAGGTGGATGACGGCCTGACGGCCTGTCCTTGGCGACGGAGAAAATCGAGATCGTGCTTCTCACCAGACGGAGGATCAATCGCATTGTACAGCTCGCGGCCGACCGGGAAGTTATTGTCACTAAACCCATTGTCTAGTACCTGGGTATGAGACTGGACGTTCGGCTCACATTCCGGGACCAGACCACTTTTGCGACGGAGAAAGCTGAAAAGATTGTGGCCAACTTGAGCAGATTAATGAAGAATGTCGGCAGACCGATTGGTAGCAAGCGGTGGGTGCTGATGTTTGTGGTTCACTCCGTTCTTCTTTTTGGGTGTGAGACATGGGCAGAGGCCCTCCGAAAAAACTACTAAGGGGAAGATGGCAGCGGTCCAGAGGAGAGGCGCTCTTCGGATGGCTTCGGTGTACCGCACAGTGTCGGAACCAGCCGTCCTCGTAGTTGCTGGGATGATTCCCATCGATCTTCTTGCTTTTGAGCGGAAGCGGATCTCCGATGCGAACAGTGCTTTGAGCCGTGCCGAAACCTGAGAACGCACTATGGAGGATTGGCGAAATCGTTAAGAGGTGGACGGACGAGGAAGATGGACGGCGAGACTCATTGGAGATCTCCGGGAGTGGGTAGAGCGGGGGCACGGGGAGGTAGATTTTTATCTCACCCAGCTCCTCACCGGACACGGTTGTGTCGTGGCCTATCTTCACAAGATGGGAAAGTCAGCGAGCCCGGAATGTCAGTACGGTGACTCCGACTACGATGATGTCCTGCACACCTTCTTCCATTGCGTGAGGTGGGAAGCGGACAGAAGAGACCTCGAAACGGCGGCTGGCTCGATCTCGCCGGGATTTTTTCCAGTCCCAAATCGTGGAATTCTGTTTTTGCATTCTCCAGGAGGGTGCTGAAAGAAAAGAGAACACAACAGCTTTGATGACCCGACGCAGCTAAACCCGGTGGAGCATCGCGGTTGAAATGCCATCTTTGGCGTACGAAGGCACCCTCTTGAAGTATTACGAACAGCGTTTCCGAGAGGGCTTCCATTGCCTGGACCAATAGGTTTTTAGTGGGTGAGAGTCCTACACACCGGGGTAAACACCAGACCCGGACGGTGCATAATGCATTTTCCTATCGTAAAAAAACCCGCGTCGGTAATTGTCTCTTACGCTAAACTCAACTGACCTTGTTTAGCGTAAATTATTCAAGATCCCCGCGTGTGCTCCGCAGGAAACGTAAAGACCCAGGAAATTTGGAAAATTATCCTCCACCATCAGCCCTCAACGTGAATTAATTGATTTGGAGAGTGACTTGGAACTTTTTAAATGGCCAACCAATGATTTCAGTTGAAATAAACCGTCCTTAGACTTACTCCTTTTAGATTATATTGAAACTGGACCTGTGGGCCTCCGATATTTTTGTATTGTTAAGTATTCATAAAAATTCAACTTTTTCACTTAAACAACCTTACAGGTTCAATTTATATTTAGGAGATTGTAAATTTTCGCAAATAGGAATATGCTTCTGATGACCGATTATGGTTTCTTCCCCGTCTTCTCTTATGATGTTCACATTTGGGGATGTGACAATTCAAAAACCAAATTAATTTTTAAGGCTAAAAAAGCAGTTAGGATTATATTTGGGCCCAAAACAACCTCTTATTGCCGAGCGAAATTCTGAGAAAACAACATTTTACCTCTTACATCTATTTACATTATGATCTGTATGACGTTTTTTTTCAGATAAATCCCAATCTCTTACCAAGCTGTCCGGCCCCGAAGTTAAATTTATTAAATATCCAATGTTCTGACTGTTCTTTTCTTAGTGAAAAGGATTTTATAGCCTTAAGTTGGTTGTATAAGCTATAAATCTGTGTAAACATGTTTTGATAAATGTTGTATATAACTGACAATTGTCATGTATGTTTTGTTTACAGCAATAGAAAATTTGGGTTTGAGTTGATATAAAATACTTTATAACACACTTTTCGGAGATAAATAGTTGTAGAGAAAATATAACGGAAACGTTATAAGACAACATTGTAAAGCGGTCAACCAAAACCTGTGATAGGATTACAACACAGGCCGTTAAACTTAGTTCACCGTGGCTCAATGACAGTTTTATGGTTTCAGCTTTTCATGGATAAAACTGTAGCACTCCCAGGAGTGGCATTTGGAATATAATGGTATTTAAAAAAAATTATAATAATTATGTATTTTGATTTCCTTCAATAAACAATATTTTTTACTTATGTTAAAACCTTATATGGTTATATTGTTTTTAATTTGTATTTCAAGTCAACAACTTTGATAGTCATGTTAATTAAGTCGTTTTGTTCTCAGGTAAACCAAACTCGATCAGCAAAACTATCTTGTATGTGGGTTTTAAAAAGTCCAAAAAAGTGTGGAAAAGAAACATTAAACCTAATGATTTATTTATTTTGTTATACTTAAATATAGAATATACCGTGTGACTAGTCAAATAGCGCGATTAAACGTTTGGTATTTTTTGTACATATTAATGTTATCCAATTGTTTTCACGTGAGATAGTGATTATTGACAAAATGCCATAAATGTGTGTGTTATAAAATCAAATGTAATGGGAAAGCATGGATGGGAGGAAGTCCGTCTACTTAACTTCTCTTGATCATTTGAATTTAGTTTTATTAATAATTACATAAATATTCGACTAACAAATAAAGGATGGTTTTTCATAATTTTAATCCAAATTTACAAGCAATTTAATATTTTATTTATTTACACTGAAACTAAGGAAACTTAACCTTTTGACTGGACCCTTAGTCCTTTACTGGAACTATTATATACTATCAATAAAATATATGATTAAATCATAATTTGGCAATTATAATTAATAAAAGGAAACTGCTATGTCAATTATTTATGATTATAATCAAAAATCTCCTGTGATTTTGAAAATAGTTTTGAGTTTTATAGCTGGTTAAAAATCTGAAGGATTAAAAGAAATTATGTGGTTAAAGTATTTTGTCTGTAATATACTTTAAATTCATTCAATAAAGTTTTTTTGTTTTAAACATAAACTACCTGGGGGCCGAGATTTGCTCGGGGAAGGCCAGTTTCTTTGCTTAGATGACTTGGAGTAATAGTTCACCACTTTCACCAACTGATTATTAGATGTTTATAGTTCATTTGCCTATTTTATGCATTTTTAAGGCCACTCCAGTTGTTATTTATAGCTCAATGTTCCTTTGCTTCATTTCGGTTATTACCACTCTCTACATGCAATCTTCATTCAACAGTGTTAGTCACTGCTCTCAGGAAACACCATGTTAACAATTATAAACAACACGAGTATTACTTTGACAGTTCCCTGGTTGATTATGAACAGCTGCTACAATTCATTTGTATTTTTGAAACTCATAATAGCGATGGATTTAAATTTATTATTAATTTATTTGGACTTTACCTATCGCTTATACATTATACTTATACACTACTTATACACTTTAAACTCTGGAAGTGATAGGTAAAGTCCAAATAAATCAATAATAATCTATTCTTTGTTTTAATTTTAAACTATATAAGCTCAATGTTAATTTTTATAACTTTTCATTTTCATTATTTTACAATTTTTTATTATTCCTGGAGATAATACCTGTCTGGAACTTATTTTTGTATCAGAAATTAGTTATTTCCAACATTTTAAGAAAAATTGTTCGAGCCGTTTCAGAGTTGCAAGCAAGCACGCACTATGGCTCGGACGCAAGCAAGCAAACCTTACTCATATTATAGTATAGGATAGGATACGATGAAAATTCAGTTTTGTTTTATACAAAAATAGTTATAATGCAAATAAAAGTAAAATAATATTACTTGTAATATAAGACATTTGTTATCATAAAATCCTCACAATAGTTTTAGAATGTTGGTTTTCCATGATGGTATTTGTGTTTGAGATTGCCCCACCAAAAGCGCTAGGGGCAAGACAACAACGAGACAAGACTGCAGCTGTTCCATTAAGGGTCGACAAACTCGGAAGGTATCATTGAATAAATAAGTACCTATGTGTAGATTACATTTTCTATGATTCCATAGAATAAAAATTGAGAGTGTAAATTATATTTAATTTATTATATGATGCGCTGAAGTGAACAACATAGTGTATTTGCTTAACGTATCATACTAACACAGAGTTAATTAATTATACACGGGAATACAATGTAGTATTAGTATCTGTTGTTTGATATATGTTGACCATATGTTAATATATGTTAATCAAAATGGAGGTGTATTTTTATATGGAGGTGTATTTGGAATATTAATATATTCTATAAATCACACATATCTTTATAAGTTTAATTAAATCTTTCTTATCTTTTATGTCATAAGCTCTTCTTTCCCTCGTAGTCAGATGAGGTTGAATAATGAAGCAGTTCACTCCAACCAAATACAATTACAAATCTTCAAAACGCCAAACACCGACACTACCACAGTCAGACTCAACAGCCTCAACCTCAAACACCTCATTCCGTGGTGTATAACACATACCTGTACAACCACATCAGCGTTGGTAAGACCAACTTGCTTATTACCTAGCACATATAGGACTTGTATGCATGTCGAATTATTTACTTGAGTTTTAACTAATATTTCTTTCCCTCAAGTTTTTTATTTAAAAAATGAAGATTTGTATTGCATGCGTCATTTGTGTATTTATTTATGTTTTTGGTATAGTTTAATTACACCCGTCAGTTATTTTCATAACCGCTTTATGTACATAATAACTACAGACATGGACCAGAGTTTTATACCATGGATTGCTTTACGATTCCAATTACAACGGTTTAACCAATGTATGTCTATAACCAATAACACCTTTATGCATACTTTATTAATAAATGGTATACACATTCTATTATCTTCAACTGGGAGAAACAGTTTTCGTGTATTCTCTATTCTACCCTGAAAATCTAATTCCAAGCTAAACCAAGTCTCTGATTACTGACTTATAAATACAGTTTATTAGCTAACAATTTATTGGTTAAATAATCGGTCTAGTTAAATAATAATTTTTTGTTCAGGGATTATACCCTTAAACTATCACTTATCACTCATAACTTTTGACAACAGAAACAATTCTTTTCCTACAGTTAGCCTATAAGATTCAACGTTGTTGGTGGGCTGTTTCTCGAAAATATTAGAATTTAGTGTTGTTCGTGTTGAAGGTTATTTTTCTAAATAAAGCAGTGCAAGTAAAATATTATTATAATGGGGTGGTATTTTACAAGCTTCTGGTATTATGGAGATTGAACACATTTCACCATTGCCTTTTCTTCCTTATTTCAATATTGTAATATTGTTCATTATAAAATATTCAGGGCGTATGCATTAAGCGTTTTTATAAAGTGCTATATCTCCTATAAAGATGTTAACTATAATAATTAAGCAGAGTAATACAAAAATGTTGATTGGATGTGGACACGCCGGACAAAAGCTCAAATTTTGGTTTACGTACTAGATATATCATAAGCATAGAATTTTGAGTAGGGTCCACTCAATCCCACCACCTATATGGCACCTATCTTGAAATATACAGGGTGAGTCAGACCATACTTGTCCAGCATCTATAACGGGAGAAAAGTTTGGTATAAAGTCATCAAACAACATTTTTCCTAACTAAAAAGGATATGGACAATCTAATAACATTGTTTTCATTAAAATCTATATACAGAGTGCTCCAAAACTGAAGGTCACGAGTTTGAATCTCAACGATTTATATTGTGAACATAGGTCACATAATACATTTTAAAGGTCTCAATTAAAGTAAAATTACGGTGGAATCAGAATACACTCATCTTTATCTTTTTCAAATTGGAGGTAATTTTTGTGTAAAATATTAACACAAAACAGAATACCCTTTATTTTTAACCACTACTCATATACTTTTTCCGATTCAAATATCTTACTCGTGATATGCTTCTGGTATGCTCCATGACAGCATTAAAAAAAAAATCAATACTTCAATAAAATTGTTTTGCTTACATGCCTAGAATTCAAAAAATATCAAATGGTGTTCAATGGTGGTATGCAGAGCAAACCGTCAAAAAGCATACCATTAAAAAGATCTTATAAAACCTAACAACTTTATAATTTACGCCAACCTTAAAAATCTTTTCGTTTTTTTTCGCTCAGCGAAAAACATATATTTTTTAAAAAAAGGCTGCAGAGTTCATGCAAGTGTTATGCAAATTTGCATGCATTTCTTATGGGAAAATCATGTTTTTTGCTGATTGCAAAAGAACAAAAAGAGATACAAGATTGGTGTGAGTTAGAAAGTTGTAAGGTATCACGAGACCTTTTCAAATATATGTTTTAGCGAATTTCCCCTATAGGGAAGAAGTTATTACCGTAGGTCTCATGGTAAGACTTAAGCCCGAGACCATAATAACTTTTCCCCAGATGCCAAAAATACCATTGGTTAAAATTTATATATATATATATATATATATATATATATATATGTCCTTAAGCACGATAACTATCGTAAAAAAGGTCCGATCTTAATGAAATTTGGTACAAATGTGTAAAGCACCATTTATTTGAACGAGTTCGAAAACCAGACGAATCGCACCATCCAAAGGGGGGTTTTCGGGGGTTTGTACCCCGAAAATGGTTTTTTTGGGGTTTCCACATGTAATTTTTATTTAAATCAAATTTTAATTTTTACCATTTAATTCAGCATAAAAAACAAACAATTTGGTATTTTTATCATTGCTCTACGTCAATTGGTTCCTGAGATATTAAAAGTGCTAAACACAGTACGTTGTCTAATGTTATTCTTGTGGAGAAAAAGAACAATTTTATATCTTGCTTATTTATAAACATAAACTGACAAAATTTAGTATATGGATTCACCTGGTTGTGGTTTACCGTTGTTTGTACAAAAACTCATTTTCTCGCCTATGGATCCCGTAGCAGCAAACCTAGGTACTCGGTCCCCATGTTATTCTTATGGAAAATAATTAAAATGTTATATATCACTTATTTATGAATGTATATGGATGAATCTTGGAATGTGACTTCACTTAGATAAATCTATTGATATTTGCATAAAAACCCATTATTTTGTGTTCCTTGTTGCAGCAAACCTGCGTACTCATCCCCAATGTTATTCTTATGGAGAATAATTAATATTTTAAATATCGTTTGTTTGAGAATATATTTCTTATGAATCCTGTCAAGTGGCTTAATGTTTTATGTTGTATATGCATTGGAAACTCGCTGAGTATGCAGGTTTGCTGCAACGGGGGTATTTTGACGGTATGCTCTGCATACGATTGAACACCATTCGATATTTTTTGAATTTTAGCAATATAAGCATTTTCCAAAAAAGATTTAGTGGAATATTGATTTTTCTTCAAAAATCTGTCATGTGGTATGCCTTAAAAAACTAAGTTTATCACGAGTAAGGTATTCGAATCAGAAAAAGTAAATGAGTAATGGTTTAGAAAATAAAGAGTATTCTGTAAATGCCAATATTTTGCACCCAAATGACCGCCATTTTAGAACGGATAAGGATAAGTGAATTCTGATCCTACCAAAACTTTTTTTGTATTAAGACCATTAAAATGATGTATTATGTGCCCTATGTCAACAAAATAATATTTTGAGATTCGAATCCGTGACCTAGTTTTGGAGAACTCTTTTACATAGATTTTAATGCAAATACTTTTATTAGATTGTCCAAATACGTTTTAGATGGGAAGAATTTTGTTTGATGACTTTAGACCAAACCGTTTTCTCGATATACACACTGGTAATGTATGGTCTGACTCACCCTGTATATTTCAAGATGGACGCCATATAGGTGGGATTGAGTGGATCCTACACAAAATTCAAAGCTTATGATAAAACTAGCACGTAAACCAAAATCTGCGTGACTATAAAAACACAAATTGTCGACGTTATTTTATGTTAATTAAATCGGTTCAAAGATAATTTCTTGTCGGATCAGGTAATGTGAGCATTGTGAAAGGATAAAGAAAACCATACATTCGCGGTAACAAACGGTTATTATTGGGCGGCAAATGTAAACCGGATATTGAACACTTACTCCCTTCACACAGAAACTCCCACACTATCAATAAACACTGACCTAATTATCAGTGTATATCGTTTATAACTTATATCTCTTTGTACCAAGACTGACATCATAACAACTAAGACGGGATGATAAACAATACATTTTAGTTTTATATTTTTATTTTTATTTTTAGAAAACCAATAATGTATTAACAAATATTAGTCTTTAACCCACAAATATAGCCACTAAAATATCGAATACTACATATCAATGACAGATAATTTGTCAATATGACCGTTTTAATAAATATATCTTACGCTTTGGAGATTGACTATAATTATTTTAATTGAAGGACACACTGAAGTAGAATATTATTGCAACTCAGGTGCATTGTTGATATTAACCACACTCTAAAGTTACTCTCAACCTCTCGGTTGGTTAATCTCTGATTCATTAAGATGATGAGTACAATAGACTCTCTGCAGTGAAGCACCCTCCTTAAATTGCAGTTTACTTGAGATCGTATTGACATTACAGCTATAAAATTATTACAGTAGTAACGTTGTACTAAAGAGTTTTACATTTAATATTTTTTCAGGCTTATTTTAAAATTATTGAATCCAAGCAAAACTTACTATTCTAGTCCACACATCATCAAATACCAGGTTCACAATTTCCGGTACACAATAAAGAATCCGAAAAAAATTATTTATTTTACTGAACAGAGCAATATGTTTCTTTACAGATCTGTGTAAATCATTGTGGGACTAATGGTATTATATAGTATTATTTATATTATATAGTACATAGACTGCAATTCTGTTTTTATTTTGTGTGTACATCATTTAACAGTATTGTGAATAAACCATCTGAGCTCAAAGTGTAATAAGTCCTCCTTGATAATATGTTAAAAAATAAAACCAACAGTTTTTAGGAGAAAATACATTGTAAAATACATTGATAATAGGTCAACATAAGATTCTCCCATAAACAAACGGTAAATTAAAAACAATTACCTCATGCGAGACCCAACAAAATCCCTGGCCTTTAGGTTGTGATTTATTGCGCTGGAGGCAGCCTAAATTGAACATAAAAGCTTATTTAATCATTCGATACATTTCACTATTTTTTCTATAAGATGTAAGTCAATTTTACTTTTAGTTGTTCCTCATGACATATGTGTTGAATGCGTTTGAGGTCAAATGATGAAGTTACATTTTTATGTATTTGGAACACACCTAAAAATTAAGGCGAACAGTAATGCAGATTTCTTCAATGTGTTTCTAATAAAATACTGGCAAATAACCACATTGAAATAACATACTTCTTGAAGCACTCGACATCTAAAATAGTTCTATATTGCTTTGTTTAATATCTGGTTTTGACTGGTTTGGTTAAGCGTATTGTTTTTGTTAAAGGAGTCAAAGTACCCTAAAGGAAACATATTATGATATTTTTGATATGTAAGATAATTAAGTTTTCAATCATTCTAGTCATCGTTTAAAACGGATTAAAAGATTTACACAAAACTGCTTGCTGCTTATAAATCTGGTTGAAGTTTCTTTTTTTCAGCAGATCAATAAATTACATAATTTTCACACTAGACCCCAATATTGTCCCTTTAAAAACATTTACTATACATAATATGACTTATTTTTATTGCTTCAGCTAATTTGTAAAAATAAAGAGCCATGTTTTTATGAAGCAGCCCCTAGAAACATTTCATGAAATGTTCTTCAGAACTACATGAAACGTTTTGATAAACTCTTTCACTGTAATTATTCGTTGATTGTTGAAACCAAATTGGTATAGAGATAAATAAAAATATTTTGATTAAATTTTGTATACACACTTATTCAACTTCCGATATCAAGAAACAAACAAGAAAAACAAGTTGTTGTAAACTTGTCGTATTTAAACATTTTTTTCATTCATAATGAGTGGGATAGTCTAGTTGTTGACACTTATTAACTGGTTTCACAAATATATTTAAATTTTCTACATTTTTTTATCATTCCAGGTTTTTTATACCGGATCTGGCTTTCAGACTGTAATATATTGTATATTTTACATTTAAACTTTTTATATTAGGTTATTCTTATGCGACACAACTTAATATGGTCAAGACACATCAAACACCAGCAATCTACTAGCCGCAATGAAACAGGCTCAGCACTCATGTCACGAACAGCTGATCTATCATCCACTGATATCAGCACAGTCAGAAAGTCATGTGTCAATCATTGTGGTTTTTATTATTTATTTTTTGACATTTAAAATTACATGTATATGACTGATAAAACGAGAAGTTTAGTTAATTACAGATGTTTATAGATGATTGTAGAAGTTTAGTTCATTATTATTCCAAACTACTTTTTAAGTTTGTAACATATCTAAATATTATCAAGCAATTAGTTTTTTAGAAAGGCTGAGATCAAAGTAATAACAGAACTTGTTTCTATGCTTGAAATGTAATAAAAGTAGTTTTAGGCGGAAATTTAATTAAGTTTATCCCAATTTGCATTTGCCCTCAGTGCTCAGCCCCGTAATTTTTCAAATCTGCAATATTCATATTATAAAAGAGTATTGAGTTATATAAGAACAGCACAATAGGAATCGCAGATTTTACTAACATTATTTAAATAAAGTAGTAACTGAAATGGCAAAACAATACAATCTGTGTCAAAGTATACGCATTACCATCTTATAAAGAAGAAGAGAGAAAGAAGAAAAAAGTCTACTTGGATCTGAGCAACAGGGCTCACTCGTTAATATTATATGTTCTATTTTACTAAATTAGTTTAGTAATGCCTGAGGCAAAAGAGTAAAGCATTAAAGTTGTAAAAGAGTGAAGATAACAATATAAGTTATTTATATTTTAATTCTGTTTTAGGAAAATATAGCCCCACTTCATTTTCTGATCAGGGTTAATTACATTTCCGCTCAATATTAGCTGGAAACGTAATAGTATGAATATAAATCACCAAACCGATAAAAATGTATTTAAAATATTTATAACAAAAACATTTAACACACGCTATGGTATCAGACTACAAAATAAATACATTTCAATTTGATTTGTGGACACATTTTATATGAGAATACATATGTTTTGTATATCTCCTTTTTTTATAAAAAATTCAACATTTTCGAAAAAAGGTTCAAATAACTAAAACAAAATAACTTTAGGCAGCATTAAATTTGCTCATCCCCAATATAAATGCCATTAAAAGTATTCATTTTAGGAATTTTGCCTCTAAACTGTAATGACTATTATAATAGGGTTTTAAATTACCTCCCGTCAGCAATTGACCTAACGTCAGCAGTTGCACCGTTTCAGCTAAAGGCATGAGGACCAACGTCCACCGTCAGGTCCTCATGCCGTAGGCTGCAACAGTGCAGTAATATAGGGATCCCGTCACTGTGTTCGAGGCATGAGGACCAACGTCCACCGTCAGGTCCTCATGCCGTAGGCTGCAACAGTGCAGTAAGATAGGGATCCCGTCACTGTGTTCGAGGCATGAGGACCAACGTCCACCGTCAGGTCCTCATGCCGTAGGCTGCAACAGTGCAGTAAGATAGGGATCCCGTCACTTTGTTCGAGGCATGAGGACCAACGTCCACCGTCAGGTCCTCATGCCGTAGGCTGCAACAGTGCAGTAATATAGGGATCCCGTCACTGTGTTCGAGGCATGAGGACCAACGTCCACCGTCAGGTCCTCATGCCGTAGGCTGCAACAGTGCAGTAAGATAGGGATCCCGTCACTTTGTTCGAGGCATGAGGACCAACGTCCACCGTCAGGTCCTCATGCCGTAGGCTGCAACGGTGCAGTAAGATAGGGATCCCGTCACTGTGTTCGAGGCATGAGGACCAACGTCCACCGTCAGGTCCTCATGCCGTAGGCTGCAACAGTGCAGTAAGATAGGGATCCCGTCACTGTGTTCGAGGCATGAGGACCAACGTCCACCGTCAGGTCCTCATGCCGTAGGCTGCAACAGTGCAGTAAGATAGGGATCCCGTCACTGTGTTCGAGGCATGAGGACCAACGTCCACCGTCAGGTCCTCATGCCGTAGGCTGCAACAGTGCAGTAAGATAGGGATCCCGTCACTGTGTTCGAGGCATGAGGACCAACGTCCGCCGTCAGGTCCTCATGCCGTAGGCTGCAACAGTGCAGTAAGATAGGGATCCCGTCACTGTGTTCGATCAATGTAGTAGTGTTTTCGTGTGTGACTCGTATTTTATGTTTTTTGTGTTGTTTGAAAACTTCTAAAGACGTCGTCTCGACTGAAATAAAAATGCAAGTTTAAAAATCGACACCTACTTGATCATGGCGTAACTAAACGCCGAAACCAGGTTGTAGTGTTTTCACTGCGGATTGAACTGCAGACGGAAGGTAATTTAAAACCATGTCATAATTAAAAGTACTTCACACAATATTAGTTTTGTGTTATTTATAACAAAAAAGAGATTAAATTCCTATTACTGGGGTACTAGTGTCAAATTTCAATCATCAGTATCGAATCGTCAACAAAATGAATACTTAATCCTACTAACCCAATTTAACAAATTTAGAATAGTCCTCTTTACCATTACATAAATATCATGTCAAGAAAAGAATTTCGTTTGAGAAAATTTTCATTTCTAAAACAATTTAATTAAATCTTCGTTGTGTATTTAATGCATCATATTTTTCTCAACAAACACCTGTGTAAGTCTTTATTGATTTGAGAAATTTAAATATGTTGCTTATAAAATATTATATTGTGGGCTTCGACAAAAACATACATTGATTAAACCTTTTAAACGAGCTCATGACTATTAAAGACACTTGAAATAACGAAGATAGAACGTTTTAAGACAGCTTCGTAAAGCGTTCAACCAAAACCTGTGATAGGATTACAACACAGGCCGTTAAACTCGGTTCACCGTGGCTCAATGACAGTTTTATGGTTTCAGCTTCACATAGAGAGAATTGTAGCTCCTCTAGGTTTTAGGGATGAAAGCCTGTAAACACAAAGTTTAACGAATTTTGTGTTTTCTTTAATTAAAATTGGTGTTATACTTAAATATACTATTTTGATAGTAAGCTAGTTAATTCGTATTTTGTTATTTACATATGCACAACATTGTAAGAGGGAATTGAGGGATTTTAGACGCAGATATAGCAAAAAATTGCTTCAGCTACAAGTTTGTAAGTGTGTTTTACGAAGTCAAGAGGAGATTGTAAATTTGCACTTTATCTAAAAAGTAGTTCTTTGTTTCGTACATTGTTATCGAACAAATTTTATAATAACTCGAGAACGAAAACATGTTAAGTTCATTAATGAATTACCCCTATAGGAAAGAAGCAATTACCGTAGTCGGCATGGTAAGACCTAGGCCCGGGACCATGATAACTTTTCGTTTTGAGGTCCCCAGACCGCAAAAACACTATTCGTTTGAAACTGAATATGTATATATATATATATATATATATATATATATATATATATATATATTATAAACATATTTCAAAATGGAATAAAAATAAGTAGAAATTTATTTAAGTTAATATTGAAAACTAATATGAATTTAATTTCAAAACCCAATGTAGGAAAGTTCAACGACGGTGAGGAACTAGATGGCGTTGACCCTACTCGAATTACCGGAGGTGTCGGGTAGCGGGCAAACAACGAACATTCACAAAACACGCCGGGGCTTTCTGAAAACAGCGAACATGCTGATTAAGTAGGTTCACTCACCGTTTAATCACTGCCCACCCGGAATTGTGCTGATGATTTGAATAGCCAATGACAAACACAAACGTAATATTCGAAGCACTCTAATTGGCAAGGGAGTGGAGCTGACCAAATTCGGGGGTAATATTTTAGAAACATAGGAGGGGGAATGGACTGAAAAAAGAAAGAAGAGCGAAGAAGTCAAGAAGAGAACGCGGTGTTGAGAGGTTCTAGGTTTAGCTCGGACCGAGTAGGGCTAATACCTACTCGCACTGGACAGCCTTATTGCACCAGTCGGATCCCTAGACCTCACTACCATCCAGTCTGCCAAGACCATCTGCCACCGGAACTGAGGACTACCAACTTCTAGAGGCTTCGAGACGTCCAAGGATAGGAGCCATCCACGAGGACCAGGGACCTCTACTGGACGAGGGAGAAGACGCCGCCAGCTTCCCGACACGCCTTCGGACACCCGGGGACGCTGAGCGAGAACGGTCACCTAGGAGACGGTCGTCATCCGTCGAGGCAGTCGTCCTGGAACGAAGTCCTCGGAACTGTTTGGTATGTCAAACCTTTGCTCAGGAGCACAAAGTATAGGTCTTCATAGTCGTGGGGAAAATTTAAAAGACATTTAAATTTGATTGAAACTAAACGTGAGGCGTGAAAATAAATTAGAACCTGAGTTAAATATAGTTATAAATATCTTGAAGAATTACTTGGATAACGAGAAATAATAATGAAATATCTTATAAATAAAAGTTAATGTAAATATTGTATGTTAGGGTAGAAATCGATTTAAATATAAAGTTATAAGGCCAAAGTTTTAAGTAGAGTAACTTGTGTTTGAATAAAGATTTAGTTTGAGAAATTGGAGCAGTTGAACTATTTAAATATTTTAAAGTGTTATGAGCACTTGATGCGCCGTTGGTGTTGTTTTGAGATTGAGTTAGATTCGTAGTTTAAGGTTATATGGCATGTCGTTTGAATAGAGTTATGTTTATCTTAGAATATTATTGGTGGCTTCAATTTTGTTATGTACGTAGAGTTTGTTTATCATATAAAGAAGGACTGAATCTCACAGACAATATATTTTGAGTGTTGATAATCATTTGTGTATGTTATGTCGTATTTTAAAGGGTTTTAGTTGTTATTGTGTTCTGTGCCGAGTTTCTATTAATTGTTTAATATTTGGAGAACTGACGTAAACGTTTGAACGGCAATTATAGATTAACTGCCTATGCAGATTTCCCCTATGTAAGAGTTGAGCCTTTAAAAATAGTTATTATGGTTTTATTAAATGTGTTGTGCTAACTTAATCTGTGTCCAATTAATTCTCGTTCCTTAGTGTAACCTCCACTGCTAAGCGAGTCTTTTGAAAGTTATTAGTTGAGAGACAAGTGATACAATAAACCAAGAAGGTTTTACAATATGTGTGTGTGTGTGTGTGTGTGTGTGTGTGTGTGTGTGTGTGTGTGTGTGTGTGTGTGTGTGTGTGTGTGTGTGTGAGTACGATAACTCTCGTAAAAATGATCCGATTTTTATTAAATTTGGTATAAACATTTAAAGCAACATTTATGACTTTAAGTTCGAAAACCAGCCAGATCGCTCCATCCGAGGGGAGTTTTGTACCCAAAAAATGGGTTTTTTGGATTTTTTACATATAATTTTTCAAAAAGTCAAATTTTAGTTTTTTCCATTGGAATCAGCTTAAAAAGACGCACAATTTGGTGTTTTGATCATTGCTCTATGTCAAATTTTTACAGAGATATTGAAAGTGCTAAACACAGTGCGTTCTCCAATGTTATTCTTATGGAGAATAAGAAAAATTGAATATCTCGCTTATTTATCAACTTATCCTGATAAAACTTGGTATATTGCTCCATATTGTTGTGGTCTATTGATATTTGAACTAAATTTTTTTTTTTGCCTATAGTTCCCGTAGCAGCAAACCTGCGTACTCAGCTCCCATGTTATTCTTCTACAGAATAAGTAAGTGTTATCTCCCTTAATTATGAACATAAATCAATAAAATTTGGTATGTGGCTTTAACTTCTTGAGTTATATTTATATTTGTACAAACCCCATTTTTTGTGTTCCTTGCTTCAGCAACCCTGCGTATTCAGCCGCCATGTTATTCTTATGGAGAAATATTAAAATGTCATAAATCGTTTATTTATGAATGCATATTGATGAAACTTGGTATGTGGCTTTATGTGGTATTAACATACATATGTATGCATTGTAAATTCACTGAGTACGCAGGTTTGCTGCTACGGGGGTATTTTGTATTTTTTATGGTTTGTTATGTATTTACATTCATAAATTATTATTGTGAGAAAAAAATACCTACATTTTTAGCACAACTAATGTACGAAACATAAGATGCCATAAACTTCGTGTATCATATGAAAAGTCCACTTGTTTTACTGATTTCAATTTGATTACTTTCTGGCTTATAAGTTAAAAGTAAATATTAGCAAAAAATCCTTAACAACGTGTTTGCCATTTTAATCAACTATAATCAACATATATTACATTACAATTGTAACGAATAGCTGACAAGTTACATAACAGATGTTGTTATTATTATTATAAATAATAGAAATAAATCAAAATTTGGAAAAGAAACACTAAAAAGCCAAGTAATTGAATACCACTTGAGAAACTAATAAAGGTATAATATAAATATCTACTTTATTTATATCCTCATAACAAAGGATTTCAACATATCCGCCATTTATAGATCTGCAGATAACTAATTCAACACAACACACACCGTGCAATATGCCCCTTCCAACTAAGGATAATCATATATTTTCATATATTTTCACTATTTATTGAGCCCATTACGATTCGTTTTGTTAAACTATGTTTTACACATATTCCTTGAAAAAAACCACTAGGAGTCGCGGCTGGGCCCCGAGGAAGCCATGATATTGGACCATCTCTATCTATCCACCTTTGTTGAAACCTTTCATTCGAGGCCAACGAAACAAAGTCCTTGTAGTGCGGGATGTTTTTCATCTTGAAGAAAGTAAACTCCATTCACATTTACTAGTTCGTCAATCTGAGGGAAATAGCAATTCTCTAGCTTATCTAGGTAAATACTTCCTTAAAGTTTAATCCGAAATAAACTCAGCAAAAAAACGCCACTCACTTGATCTCTAGTGAGCCCCCACCACTCACTTATGCTTGTGAGTCTAAGATTTTTTCAAAGTTTTTACGAGGACATGAGCTCAAAATTCGTTTCTATTAAATCATCCATTATAACAAATATAACAAATTATAATAAATAATAACAAAATTATAACAAATTATAACAAGTATAACAAATTATTTCATCTGTAAACATTGCATAGTTTAGGAACTACTTGTTTTTAGCAATTTTATTTATGAATAAACGGTATTAGGAAACTGACACATACTTTCTCCCTTTTAGCGCAAGTTCAATGAATTACTTTTTATTTACTAAATATATTATATAAAGTACAGACGAATATACAGAACATTTTTCTAAAATACTTGTTTTCATAAATATCCAGCCAAATCCCTTTTTGGGAGGCACTACAGAATCCGTTGCTATACACAGTGGTTTTAAGAGGGGAAATGCCCCCTTGTCCCCCCAGGGTTAAGTTGCAACATATTTAGAATATCCTCTGTTAGTCAATGCTAATTTGACCTGCATATCAAGTTTAAACAAAATTGATCAGTAAATAAGAGAGAAATGATAAGTTTTGTATTCCCCATGAGAATAACATTGGACAACGTGCTGTGTTTACCGCAAAATTAAAATTTCAATTCTCTCCACAACCAGCAATCGTAAAATAATAATTCAAAATACTAAATTATTTAGTTTTTGAGATATTTTTAATGATGATAAGTAATATTTTTTAACATTTATGATTTTTTTATGAAAAATTAAAATCAAAAATTAATTTTGGAGATTGTAAGCCCTGTATTTTCTGAATCGGAATGTTTACAGAAATGCGGGTGGTGTAATTTTGTTGGAAACCTAAAGCTCTACAAACCACCAAAGTTTAATTAAAATCGTTCAAGCCTTTTTTTGATAAATTTGGATTTTTCATGTTTTTGGGCGGTTTTTGGGGATAATTAACCTTAAAAACTAAAATTCAAAAAATGAAAAAAATGCTTGGAGACATCGTGGATTAGTACCTACATACCAAATTCCATCAAAATCGGTCCACTGGTGTCGTCTATAGCTCTGTACACATCCAGACAGTCAGATAGACAGCCATCAAGTAAAAATCACTTCTTTGGATTCAGGGAGCACCAAAACGAATATTTCCACTAACAACTCAAATTCAAACATTTTTATGAAAACAATACTTTCTTTAATACTATCCAACGTTTTTTATTTTCAGCCAGCTTGATTTTCTCCAAATTATAATTATTTAAGCAAATAAATGGAACCTGTTGTACACAAATTTGTTAAGTCTCGTTATTGGGATTGGAAGCTCCAGACTCTGATGTGCAAGAGATTTTTGGGGCTTGAAGGAAAGATTGCTTAGTGTTTTGAACTGTTTTTTCTGACACCAGTGGTCTACTAGGACATTCCCTTTTTTCTAACAATCCATTTGATTTGAATTGCTTTCTCCAGCGTTATGGGTTTATAATTTTTTAGGTGGAGCATTATTACATTCTCTCCTACTCCGTTGCACTGACTTAACTCACTTGGCAATAGCACATGCAAAGCTTTGACTTGAAAAGGTAAACAATCGAAACCTAAACACAAATGTTGTTACAAAACACAACGTTAACAATCAGACTGGTGTTTTTACAGATAATGGAAACTAAACTATTTGAGGTGCAGAATCAGTGCTACCAAGCTGGATTTTCTACCTTACCTGATAATAATTATCTCATATTTATAAGAAATCGAAACCGCACCATTCTTCATTAAATTCCTGCATTTGCAATGTCATAAACGAATTTCCCTTGGTGGGTTAAACCTTAGCTTAAGCATTATATAATTGTCATATTTTATAACATTTAATGTTAAAACAAACATATTAATGTGTAAAACATACATTCACATAATCATAATAATTACAATAAATACAAAAACGACTCTTAAGTAATAGTATTATAAACTTATTTTATACACCACACACCTTCAGTTTGGTTGGTGCCCATAAATAAGTTGAAAATATTATTACTTAAAATACCTCACCTAAAACATGTTTTTTAAAGAAAGAAAACCCTTTCAATAGTTGTAGAATGTTGGAATTCCCATTATATTATATGTACTTTTTAAGATTGTTCCCCCTCCAAAAGCGCCAGAGGCAATACAACAGGAAAGACTGAAAATTATTAAAGAAGGATTAGCAAACGCGGCAGGTGTGTTTTTATGAAATTTTTATTTGTGTGTGAATAACTCAACCTAATGTGTGAATATCCGTAAAGATTTACTTGCCAAATGTATCATAGAAACAGTGAGAGAGATTAGGAAAATGTAGTAGAATATTCGTTAGTTAATTTAAAATATGTTATATGATATAGGCCTACTAATTATTATAACATAAATGGAAAGCTTAGGTAAGTATTTTTTACTAAACATAGAAGAGGTTTAACAAAAACTAGTCTTTCTTGGTTTGAAGTCAGTTGTAGTTGGGGGATGTAATATACCCCAGCAAACGCAACCACAAGCAGATTTACAGGTACGCTTAACATCAACACTACCGCTGCCAGCCGCAGACGCAACAAACCTGTCTCAACCTTCTCTTAAACGTTATTTACACGTAAATATTATAACCAGAAACTCTTTACTTGATATATCCTTTTCTGCAGTTACTTTTGTTGAACAAAAACAGTAATAGTTCCGTTCTCAATGTGTATTATTGGTATAAGGTATTGTGGGTTCGACGAGTTTTTTAAATAGTCACATACTTATAGAACTTAAATTTTCAACGGGCTGTATCCAAATAAAGTAAAGTTAAAGAGGGACCACCAACCTCTTCGGATACCTTCTTCACCCGTGGGTGATTTTGCTCTATCTCGGTTCTCAGTGGTGCTGCCGTTTATTCCCGCGTCCTTATTCTGCCCGCCTTCGGGCGAAGCAGGAGTAGATGCGCGGGTGCGGGTGTCTTCTATGAGGCTTTGGAAAGAGCAAATACAACCTATAACGTATAGCGTTTTAAATGCCATTAAAACACTATATAATTTACTTTAATATTTGTGACATGTAAAAAAGAAATAGTTTATATAATATAAAAGAAGTTTTGTGAATAATTGCTGACAATTGCAAATAAGAATTGCTGGCGCTACTTGGTTTTACAAGCCTGGGCAAACTCGCAATTTTCATGTCCGGGGATGTCTGAAAGAAGTTGGTGACAATGGTTTGAATTGTTTCTTGGCCTGAGGGGACAGAAGCCGAGTCACGTGACGGCCGGCGTCCTCGGCTTCCAGAACTTTCGGTCCAAAGCTTATAAATTCATGCTCGCCGTGTGACTGCGGCATTTTCCGTACATTTCTGGTGTCGGAAGTTTGTCGCTAGTTTACCCAATGAGACGTGAATTTCTTCAGATTGGAAGGTACAAAAATTTGTTTTTAAATTAAGAGTCTTTATTCAAATCATTGCTCCGTTTCTCATTTAGTTGTTTCAAAAGTTTGGATCAGACTTTAAAACAATTATTTCTTTTTCAGGGTTCGAAGAGTTTCTATTATTGGGTTGAACATAAAACATAATAAATTTAGACTTAGACCAGACTGATAAAATACAGAAAGAAGATTTATATTATTAAAGTTCAGTAAATATAAAAAAAGAATCGAACAGTTTACTTTTATATTAAAATATTGAACAAATATGAGCAAAATCAAGTTTTATTTCATTTGGAATTTTAATCGTTTAATTTGGAAGTTAAAAGATTTCATTTTTCAACAAAGACTTTAAATTGTTTATTTTAATAAATACAAGAAGGTTTTATTTCGATATTTTCATTTAAAAGACCACTTCTTAACCTCAAGAAAATATTATAGCCTGCTAGCCAGCGCTACAGAACTGCGCCACTCTGCTATTAAAAAGAAATTGCTCATTAAAAACAGTCAAAATGGGAGTTTTAAAAGTGGACATACTGTCAAAACAAGAGTTAATGTATGAGTTAAAAGTTCAAGGATGTCCCAAGGGCGATGTTGTGCAGCAGTTAAGAAAGGATTTGCGAGAAATTTTAAAATTGGGAGTTAAAGAGAACGTGAGCAATTTGGAGCCATTAAATGTAAAAGAGGAAATAGAGGAAATTGAAATCCGTTTGAATGCAATTGGTGAAATTATAAATGAGGTAAAGGAAGCCAAAAATGTAAATAAGTTAGTGCTCCTAGAATCCAAACTAGAACATTATGCCCGCAGGTTGAACTACGCTAAGGTCTTAGATGTAAAAAAAGGCTTTAGAGAAAATAAGTGAATAGTTTAAGGTGCTAGATGAAATGAAATTAAAGTTAACGGAAGTAGGTTGTACAGAAGAGGAAAAAACTAAACCATTAGAAGTAAGTAATCGAGGATAGTTTTCGAGATGAAATTGAGTTTAAAACACAGTTAAACCTAAGCAGTTATATCGATAAAGATAAGGAGATTGCTAGAGATAAGACTAAGTTAGATAATGCTAGCTCTAGTGTCAATAACATGTACATTACATTAAGCAACCCCATTGAACAATATTTAAGGATGTTTAAGCCTACTGATGGTCTGGTGGTGGAATTGTTATTGAATTTTATGAAGGTACTGTTAACGCTTTCAGATGAAACACAGCTCAAAGCCAATGAGATTTTAGAGCTCAGTTTAGGTTAGTGTAGGATTGCACGCAAAAATCTTGAAAAGCTTAACCGAGGGTCATGACGTTGAGAAAGTGCACACAGTTTTAATTGCGCATTTTGTACCTATCACAATGCGAGAATAATTAAAACGAGATTTGTTTTGCGCCCCCAAATATTAAATGAAAACTTGAAGAGTATATTTTAGAAATTAATTGTATGCGCGCTTGCTCAAATGCCTATATAAAGAGGAAGAAACTGTGCCACTAATTGTAATCGGCCTCAACGAAGTAACAAGGAGTAACATGGTTTATATTCAGAACTCGACCAGTTAGCGGTACACTGCGCAAACGTTGCCTATGCAAGCTTTTGCAGGCGTAAAGAAAATCCCACCAGCGGCCAACAGCAATCGAAATCCCACACGGCAATTTGCTTAGAACGAGGCACAATAAAATGTTTTAACTGTGGCAAACTAGGACACATTGCAAGAAATTGTTTTCGCCAAAACCCTAGGAAACTATTTCCAAAGTGCGGTTCCAAAAAACTTTACTAAGAGCCAGCTAAATCAAGCCCGAATTTTGTTGGTTCTCTGACAAAAAAATAATTTGATGGGCAATTTATAAAGAGAAGATTAAGGAATAGGGAGTATGCTACCTACAGGGACAACTGTTTAAATAGACAGTTAAGTGTATAAGAAGCAATAGTAAGAACCTCTTGCCTACAGTGGATGTGTTAATTAAAGATAAGCAAAACCAAGTTTTATTTCATTTTGAATTTTAATAATTTAATTTGGAAATTAAAATATTTTATTTTACAATAAAGAATATTAAATTGTTTATTAAAATAAATACAAGACAATTTTATTTAGTTCTTTTTATTTAAAAGAACACTTCTTAACCTCAATAAATTATAACCTGCTATCATAACCTGTTAATTATTATAGCCTGCTAGTCAGCGCTACAAACAATGTGTTGTTCCATGGATATGTGACTATTTAAAATACTGGTAAACCCTCTCTATACTTAACCAATTTGTCAGACCATTAAAGAAAAACTATTTATACGAAACCGTTGGGTAATTAAAATATATTATGATGCAGATGAAACTGGCTATAACTAAGGAAGGCATACCCAAATTAATATTATTATCAATATATCTTAAATATAAATATCTAATAACCCCGTCACAGTAAACCTGCGTACTCAGCGTATTTCCAATGATTATATTTGTATTAATACCGCATAAAGCCGCAAACCAAGTTCCTTTAATATGAATTCATAAAAAATCAATATATATAACATTTTAATTATTCTCCATAAGAATAACATGGGGGCTGAGTATGCAGGTTTGCTGTAACAAGGGACACAAAATATGAGATTTTATGCAAAAATAAATAAAACTGAACTAGGCCAAGCCACACACCAATTTTTATCAATATACATTCATAAATAAGCGATATATGTCATTTTAATTATTCTCCATAAGAATAACATGGGAGCTAAGTAAGCAGGTTTGCTGTAACAAGGAACACAAAAAATGTGTTTTTATGCATATGTCAATAGAACTCGACTAGGGAAAGCCACATATCAAGTTATATTAATATATGTTCATAATTAAGGGAGATATAATATTTTACTTTTTATCCATAAGAATAACATGGGGCAGAGTACGCAGGTTTGCTGCTACAGGAACCATCGGTAAAAATTATGTTTTTGTGCAAATAATAATATAACACAACCAGATGAAGCCATTTACTAAGTTTTGTCGGGATACGTTCAATAATAAGTGAGATATACAATTTATTTTATTTACCATAAGAATAACATTGGACAACGTACTGTGTTTAGCACTTTTAATATCTCTGTAACCAATTTACGTTGAGAAATGATCAAAACACCGAATTGTGTGTTTTTAAATCTAAATTTAATGGTGAAAACTAAAATTTGACTTTTAAAATATTACACGTAAAAACTTAAAAAACCCATTTTTGGGGTACAAAACCCCCCAACCCCCCCCCCCCCGGATGGGTCGATCTGTCTGATTTTTGAACTTAAAGTCGTAAATGTTGCTATACTCGTTTGTACCAAATTTAATCAAAATCGGACTTTTTTACGAGAGTTATCGTGCTCACACACACACACACACACACACACACACACACACATATATATATATATATATATATATATATATATATATATATATATATCATTTATATATATATACCAATATATTACGCACCGTGGGAGAGGCGGTGTGAACGAAGTAAGTGTTCGATATATATATATATATATATACATCGAACACTTACTTCGTTATATATACAGTTTCGAACGAATGGTGTTTTTGGGGTCTGGGGATCTCAAAACGAAAAGTTATCATGGTCCCGGGCCTAGGTCTTATTATGCCGACTACGGTAATAGCTTCTTCCCTAAATGGGAAATTCGCTAAAAAGAACTAAGCAATTTGAAAATACATTTCTGGAAATGTAATTCCATTACAAAGGAGTTAAATTTAAGCATTTTAGTGTACAGAGTAAAGTATATCATTTTATGGAATTTCATAAGAAAAAACAACCAAAAAACACTTGACGTTTGCTGGTTGGAATAAAAAAACAAACAACAAATTATTGTTTTTTTAATAATTAATATTGGTGTTGTTTAGCGTTGTAAATTTCAGAAAATCAGTCTTTGTTTTATTACACTACATCCAAAACACAGTTTGGCGAAGTTAAAGATATTGCCAGCTAGACCAGTCTTTGTAATAATCGTAAATAGGCACACACTCAAAGAACATGGAATTGTAAAACCTGTAAGTAGTACTGCTGGGAGTCTGGCAAAAATTTACCTTGAAAGATGACGTCATCGGCGCCCACGTGCTGATCACGTGTCCTAACCTAACTTTAGACCACGTGTGTTAACCACGTGTTTTTCCCGCACTTTTTCAAGATGGCGGCGCCCATGTGGTCGACCACGTGTTCTAACCTCACTTTTGACCACGTGGACTAACCTTACTTATGACCACGTGTTTTCCCCCGCGCTTTTACAAGATGGCGGCGCCCACGTGGCGGGAAACCTTTTTTGACCACGTGATTCAAGATGGCGACCCAGATGACTGAAAAAATATATTGTATAGATAATTAGCCACTATACCATTGTACCAAATTGCATTTCGATTGGTTAAAAAATACGCCCAGGAAAAATTCCCAAATATTGGGGCGTTTAAGTGTTTTGCTTAAGATTGCGAGGTAACCGTTAGGGCTGGAGCCTAGAATAAAACTTTAAAAAATACTACGTAGCAAGGTCCTTCTATACACAGATTTTCAGAATTTTGACTCAATTAGTACGGTAGCTACAGTGTCTTTAGCATAGGGGTTGATTGCGGAGATATTAAGGGTTGATCGTTGACTTTGATGCCTAAATAAATAGAGTGCATCTAATACTACCTACATACCGAATTTGAACTCTCTCAGACTTCCAACAACCGAGCAATACGTATAAATCCGTTTAGGGTTGTTTTCACCCCCCATCAAAAATTCGAGTATTTTAATGCGATTTGATGTTAATTACGCTAGATTCTCAAGTCTCAGACGATTCCTACAAGATTTTGCCATTTTCTTGTTAGGGGGTGTTTTAAGGGTAGTTCACCCTTAGAAGCTATAAAGTGGTAAAGCGATACAGAGTATACACCCCTATATGAAGTTTCAACCCAAACGTAACCTAAATAACGAAGATATGCAAAACTAACTGTTGCAACTTAAACGAGTAGCGCACAGTAGATGCAAGTCGAAACAAGAACGGACAGTATACCAGGAAAGTTCAAACGAATAAATTCCCAGACATGTCTGGCTGGAACCCTGCCAAACCGTCAGTTTATCACCGAAACAATTTACTGCTTCTTTATACCTGCAATTATCTTGAGCCCGCCTCGTTATGGATTCAATCCGCATTCCCCGCCGTCTGGAACCACACCCTGCAATTACCATCAGTACCAGTTGCAATTTATGGAGCCGTTAACTGCATTCCCCGCCGTCTGGGAACGCACCTTGCAATTATTCCGCGAATGCAGCCAATTTAGCAAGATTGTATCGGTCGTTAATCAACCAGGTTAGAGTGTGGGATAATGGACAACGCCCAGGATCCTGCAGGGTATATAAGGTGCGACCGGCATCAGTTCTTCACTTCATCCTCCGGTCCTGTTACATTCAGCAGTGGGTTCACTTTAGTATCAAGTGTTCTTTCACACTCTTGTGTCTCAGGTTAGTGATATTTTTCTTAACTTTTACTATAGTGATAGTTTCTCTTCACTCTTCTGTGTCTCAGGTTGGTAATAATTAATAGTCACTACTATTATCCAGTAGTAACTGTTAATCAGTTGTTCAGCCCAAATAGCATTTCTAAATGAAAAAAACGTGTATCGTTTCCAAAGTCCGTTGTGACGGGTGTGGTTTGGTTGCAGGTGGAAGATAGACGGTCACTGTGGGAACAAGAAGCCAGAGATAGAGTGAGGTTTCATAGACGAATAGAGCTCGTAGGACAAATTCTTAAGCCTGTTCTTTTAAAAAAAGGCACAGCAAATATACAGTAGCGAATAGTCTACCCAAAATATTTTAGTAATTCAAAATTATTTTATTCAAGCAGCAAAAGCTGAAACAAACAAGTTACATAAACCTTTGCGCACATCTCTAGAGTTATCTATCAAGAGTCACCGAGGTTAATATAGTTTCCTGTTGTGCAACCGTCTCTGTAATTTAAACTATCTAAGGTCACTCAGGTTAACTTTATAACGAACCATCTTTTGATAGCGGTATTGTTAGTTTTGTATTAGAGATACAATTTCATTTCGGTTGGTTAGAAGTCTGCCGTTAACGTATACTGTAGTTTTATGTTTCAAATTTAAATTAACCTAGTAGCATAGGTCAGAAAGGCCACCCCTTTATATACTCTTGGCCAAATAGAAACGTCCTCTTTCTGTTCCTAGCTTTTGAGCGACCCATACATAGAATTCTCTTGATTTTTATATTTTAACAAGTGAGACATTTTTTAAATATTTTTTCTGTTATATTTTTGTTAGTAGTCATGAACCTTGTAAATGTTGTAAACACCAATGAAACGTACGTCAGGCGGTTCAGAGTGTACGGGACTCGCACCACGTTCAAATTTAACACTCCACCTGAAGGTGTGGCCGAAATCGATTGGCTTTTCGTTCTGGGTTTACTACCCTTGTTGAACAAATGAAAGCTGAGGCTTCGGAAGGGGATCAGCTCGGGTTTACCCTACGAAGTTTAAATTTAAAAAATAAAGAGCCAGGGTACGTAGCTTTTCGGCCAGTCTCCGAGGTAGATGGGGATGTTTTGTGGGAAATCTTTGGGGGTATAGTCCAGAGTAACGCTGACTCCATCACCTCGTCAGACACCTTCCAGGTCGAATGCCCTCGCGTCAATCTCCCTGTAGGCACCGGTAGGATCCGCCCGGGTTTCTTTAACACTTTCCACGAAGAATGTCGCAAGCGAAAGGGAATAATTGTAATAAAAAACAATGACAACCTATGTCTCCCTAGGGCGATAGTTGTGGCAAAGGCAAAGGTGAAGAAAGTACAAGGTTACAAACTAATTCTGATGGACAGCCGTAACAGGCAAACGATCAAGGCAAAGAAATTAATGCAGAAGGCTAGGGTGGAAATAGGTGAAGAAGGAGCAGGAATTCACGAATTGACACAGTTCCAAGACCATCTAAACAAATATAAGATCACCGTGTACAATTACGATAAAAGAGGCCGAGACGTTTACTTTGAGGGGAATAACCCTGATGCCCAGTATAGAATAAATCTACTATTTCATAACGGCCATTTCAACGTTGTCACATCCCTGACTGCTGCCTTTGCCTGTACGCACTTTTGCGAAGCCTGCCACGTACCCTATAGTAACAAGGGAAGTCACAGGTGCACTAATATCTGCCCAGCCTGTCAAACAGTCTCCCCGCCTTGTGTAGAAGAACTTGGAGGTGTAATTTGTCCTGACTGTCATATGAGGTACAAAAACCAAATATGTTTCATATCACATAAAGTGGAACTATGTAAAAATGTAAGAAAGTGTACTGACTGCGACAAAATAATCTATCTTAGAAACAGGAAATCTGAACATGTCTGCGGCGGGGTGTTTTGCGTCATATGTAGGGAATTTATGCCACCGGAAAACCAATGTTATATGAAAGTTGACACGTCGAGGCCTAAAACCGAAGGATCCCTCTACATCTTTTTTGACCTTGAGACACGTCAGGATGAGTCTTTGCCTAGTGATCCTGAATCTAAATTAAACCAAGTAAATCTGTGCGTCTCCCAACAGTACTGTTGGAAATGCATTGAGGGTGAAGCGTGCGACACTTGTTTAAATCGTACAAAGATTTTCACAGACGATCCGGTGGTTAGGTTTGTTGCTTATGTGATGGAAACTCGCCAAAAGTTCAAAAATATTTGTGTGATCGCTCACAACGGTCAGGGGTTTGATTTTCAGTTCATCCTTAAATACATCATTGAGGAGACAAGATTCACCTCTGAACTCATCATGCGTGGTACTAAAGTGATCCTGATGGAGTTTGACAATGTCCGTTTTATTGACTCGTTGAACTACTTCCCAATGGCGTTGTCTGCGCTCCCGAAAGCTTTTGATCTTCCTCCAGAGAAAAAGAAAGGCTACTTCCCACATCTGTTCAACAAAGTTGAAAATCAAAATTATGTCGGTCCTATTCCTGCTAAAGAATTTTATTGTCCTGATACCATGTTTGAAAAGACCCACAAGGACTTTGAAAACTGGTACAATGAACAGATGAGTAAAAATTACATCTTTGATTTCCAAAAAGAAATAATTGAATACTGTGTTTCTGATGTTGAATTACTGGCCCAGGCGTGTATTAAATTCAGACAGCTCTTCTTGCAAGAATGCAGGGTTGAGCCTTTCCTTGAAGCAGTCACGATAGCAAGTGCTTGTAACAAAGCATTTAGACGTAATTTTTTGAAACCCGAAACAATTGGCTTGATTCCAAAGAATGGCTATCGTATGGTCGACAACCAGTCAGCTATCGCTTTGCAATGGTTGACTTGGGAGGAAGACCAGCGTCATGTAACGATTCGACACGCCGGGCGGGGGAGAGAAGTCAAAATTGCTGGGGTGAATGTAGACGGTTTCGATGGGGAATGCATCTATGAATTCCAAGGGTGTTACTACCACGGATGCCCTAAATGCTTCCCCTACAAACGAGAGGAACCTCTGAAGGAAGATCCCTCTGACAGCCTGCATCTCAGGTACGAGAGAACCAAAAACAAAATTCAAAAACTTTCCGAGACTCAGTATGATGTTATCGAGATGTGGGAGTGTGAATTTAATAAAATTAAACGAGCCAACAACTTACAGTACTTGAATTCACTACCTATCCTTAATTCTCTCCCCCTTGAGCCTAGAAACGCTTTATTTGGAGGAAGAACTGGAAATGCAAAAACGTACCACAAATGTGGAGAAGGCGAGTCCATCCAGTACGTCGATGTATGTTCGCTATACCCCTACGTGTGTAAGCGAGGCCATTACCCTCTAGGGCACCCCACTGTATATGTAGGGGACAGAGTATGCCGAGAGCGTGGAATGAATGTAAACGGACTGTTGAAGTGCAAAGTGCTGTCACCGCTGGACCTGTATCATCCTGTACTCCCTGCCAGGATGAATAACAAGCTTATGTTTTTGCTTTGTAGAACTTGTGGAGAGGAAATGAACCAGAGTGACTGTGAGCATAGCAGTGATGAAAGAGCGCTCACAGGTACGTGGACCATGGATGAAATGAGAAAGGCTGTCGAGAAAGGTTATGCGATACTGGATATGTATGAAATGTGGGAATATAAGATGGCCTCGTACGAGGATGGAGGACTCTTCACCGATTTCATAAATAAATTTCTTAAGATAAATCAAGAGGCATCAGGGTACCCCTCTTGGTGTGTTACCCAAGAAGATAAGAGCAAGTATGTGAAAGAGTACTTTGAACACGAAGGGATAATTCTGGACCCCACCAAGATTGAAAAAAATAGCGGGCTGCGATCCTTGGCCAAACTGATGCTGAATTCGTTCTGGGGCAAGTTTGGTCAGAGGGAAAATCAGACGAAAGCATCACTGATAAGAAATCCGAAGGACTTTTTCAACCTTATGACGAACCCTGGAGTACAGGTGAACAATGTCCGTGAGTTAAACGAAGAAGTTATTCTCGTCAGCTGGCAAAATATTGACAAGATAGGAGAGTCGTTACGAACAGTAAACGTGGTTCTGGCAGCGTTTACTACAGCACAGGCACGCTTGAAGCTTTATGAACATCTTGAAGCTCTCGGTGGCCAGGTCCTTTATTATGATACAGACTCTGCCCTGTATTATATATACAAAAATGGACTGTATAGGATCCCTACGGGTGACTACTTAGGGGAGATGATGGATTAGTTAGCGGAATACGGCCCAGGCTCATATATTGTAGAGTTTTTATCCGCCGGTCCCAAGACCTACGCGTATTTGGTGTTTTCAACAAACAGCAACGCCTTAGTAGAGGTATGCAAGATTAAAGGTTTAACACTCAATTTGAGCACCTCAAAACAGTTGAACTTTGAAAAACTAAAAGAGATGGTTCTCAGTGAGGCAAAGCTGACCGTTGAGACTACTGAACGTAGAATTAGACGGACCAAAGATAAAAACATTATAACTACCACGGAGAAGAAATTTTTCAAGGTAACAGGACCAAAAAGGAGGCATGAAGGTGAATATGACACCGTTCCTTTTGGCTACCAAAAACAGCCAAGGCAATCCTAACCTGTATCCGTTCTCCAACATCTTCCTCCTCCTCCTTAATCATACTCTTTAAACATCACACAATCATTTTTGCTGCTCATTAATAAGAGCAAACTGGTGGGGGTACTGATAAACTCTCTTTGAACTCTCATACGCAATCAGTCTTTTTAGCGTACCCACTGTGTTATCATGTCCCGAGTAAAATCCTTGTTTGAATTGTGCACACTTCGTATTCACCATGAGGGACTTATATATTGTGTGCTCGATTTTAAATATCTAAATCTGCCCCCATTAATATTAGATTATTTCATCGAACGCGAGTATAACTCACTTGTTCAATGGATGAATAACGGGGATGAACCCACTTTTTATCTACCTGTTTCAACGTTATGCGATTGTGTCTCGTTTCCAAATTCTTTAGATCATTACAAAACTCTAATTTATTCTTCAGATAAAGAACCATGTCACAAAAACTTGCCGAGACTATTACCACCGCTACGTTTCACTGGGATGAGTGTTTGTGAAGGTCTAGTAGAGTGGGGTGACCTACTCGAATGTTCCTTGGCCGTGGGGAATCACTCGACGTGAAGGCAGACTTTAAACATGCCATGACTAATAATACTATCTAAGATAAAACAGGTCGAACTTAGATGTTAACAAGACCAGGGTTTGGACCGTTCCCTATCAAAACGTTGGAGGGTGTAAGACTGGAAAAATATGTTTCCCCTCGATTCCCACGGCTTGACTGAGGGTCTAGTAAACTGAGTGACTCAGTTTCAAACCTGGGTGGCTCCTTAGAACGACTCTGTGTGACTGTATTCTGGATGAAACGTGATGTTGGTAGTAGTAGTGTCTCTTTCACGGAAATACCTGACCTTAGGCGACAAAAGAAAAAATGGTCGTCGGCCACGATGGTTGCTGGCGGCCCCTAAGGTCAGAAGGGAGGTGAGGTAGCTCACCACTGCACACAGCGAAGGCAGGGGTTGTGTGGGTATTATGTAGGATTTGCCGGTCTTGCCGGTGGTCCCTGCATAATACCAGGGGGGGCGGAGACGGCAACTAGTTTGTTTTTGGAGGCCGTCACGCATCTGCGGTGGTGGAGGTGCCGCAGAATCCCGGGGGACCTAAATAAAAAAGTAAAAATCCCCTGTAAATTACCAGTGTAAAAATGGATGTCAGGAAGACAATAGCAGATGACTGCACAAACAGGCGCGTAAAATTTCCCTAGACGTAGGGTGGCTTTGAAAGGTATTAAGGACCTTTATCAGGCTGATTTAGTTGAAATGCAACCTTACGCGAAATTGAATAAAGGGTATAGGTACATAATGACGATAATAAATTGCCTGACTAAATATGCATTCGCTGTGCGGCTAAAAAACAAGACTGGGCCTGAGGTGGCTAAAGCCTTAGAACCTATACTCGCTAAAACAAAATGAAAAACTTTCAAACTGACGATGGTACGGAATGGTTTAATCAGTATGTAGCCAAGGTTATTAAAGAGTACAAAATAAACCATTACTCTACATATTCGGAACTTAAAGCCAGTATAGTTGAGAGATTTAATTGAACTCTAAAGACTCGTATGTGGAAACTGTTCACAGCTAGAGGTACACACGAATGGTTAAACCTTTTACCAGACATTTTAAAATCTTACAATAACACAAAACATAGAACAGTAGGGATGAAACATAAAGATATTAAACAAAAACATGTCAAAGATATCCTGGCTAGGATCAATAAGACTAAGTCTGTAAAGTATAAGCCTAAGTTAAAGGTAGGTGACAGCGTCAGAATAAGTAAACACAAGCGAGTTTTTACCAAAGGCTATTTACCAAATTGTACCAATGAGGTTTTTACAGTGTTTGCCGTTAAGCCGACTAAACCAACAACATACATATTACAAGACTACAATGGTGAAATACTAAAAGGGGGTTTTTACGAGCATGAAATTAGTTTGTCAAAAACAGGTGATGTTTACTTGGTGGAAAAAGTGATGAGACGGAAGGGGGACAGAGTCCTTGTTCGATGGCTTGGTTTTGATAAAACACACGACCCGTGGGTACATAAAAACTCTATAAAATAAATATACAATTATCATTTTCCATCACTCTTAAGACAAGATGCGTATTATCAAGCACACTTCACAGTTGCCTATAGAAAACTTTGATTCGTTTGTCGGTACAGGTATGAGTACGGAGAGAAGGCACGGACCTCTGCTGCCAAACACCATACGTTGTATTATATGTGGACCGTCAAATTGTGGAAAAACAAACGTTCTTTTCAACTTACTCTTTGACACTAACGGACTCAGATTTCGTAATGTGTATGTGTTTTCTAAATCTCTATATCAACCTAAATACAAGTTTTTGGCCAAGACTATGCCTAAAGAGGTAGGCTACTTTGCGTTTGATGAAAACTCTCAGATGCCACCTCCTAGCGAGGCGAAATCCAATTCTATAATGATTTTTGACGATATTGCGTGTGAAAAACACGATAACATTAGGAGTTATTTTACCATGGCTCGTCATAAAGATATAGACACATTTTACTTGGGGCAGACGTACAGTCGTATACCTAAACAACTAATTAGGGACAATTGTAACTTTTTGATAATATTTAAACAAGATGATATGAACCTTCGGCATATATACTATGACCATGTTAATACGGATATGACATTTGAAAAGTTTAAACAGTTATGCAGCGTAGCGTGGAAGAATAACCATGGATTCGTTACCATAGACAAGGATAGTGATATTGAAAAAGGGAGGTATCGTATGGGACTAGACAGTTTTGTCCAAGACTTATAATGGTACGTATCTACACGTACAACGATCTGAGGGGGTTCAATAGAAGACTGCACAATGTCAAGTCAAATTTGTGCACGTTATATTACAAAGACAAAAAGAGATTTTGTGGAAACTATTGAAGTAGGAAGGGTGATCACGGTCATCCGCTCAATAGGAGGTGTTGGAGACACTAAAAGCCAGTAGTTACTACCTTTATACCGCCAGTAGTTTTGCTAATGATTTCAGCTAGTGAAAGGACTTATAATCGGGAAGTATGGGTTGATTTTTTAAACAAATGCGACGATAAGGACATTCCGTTGGAATTGGTGATTTATCACGAGGACATGAACAACTCTACCGTGAGGGACCCTCAAAACTTGATCTCTAGATTTAGACCCTTTCCGGATATATTCGGTAATGTTCTCCCCTTGCGTAATCAGCACGGGAGTATACACTTTGCTCAGATTGTTTTGAGAATGTTGGAGTACGCTTGTAAGATACCGCACGCCTCAAGATGCATTGTGTTGACCGAAAGAACTATACCAATCAGACCGCCGCTGGAGATATATAGAACTGCTTTATCACTGAACTGTTATATCGATATTAGTTACAACACTGCCTGGGGTTCCATTCCTGACGGTACACCAACAGGGCCACGGGGAAAACCTTTCGCTGCTGTCAACAACTATTGTCAGGGGTTGTACACTGTAGAGTTTCTCAGGGAAGCCTTACTGACAGTCTCGTCACAGTGTGAGAGGTTCGGTATAACTTTAAATAAAGGTGTATATAATGTAACAAATAAAAAGTTGTTTGAACAATGGCGGGCGTTTACAGGTACAAACCCGTGTGAATTCTGGCTCTTGAATTCATATTTTATGTATAATAGACGCCATGACAAACCGATGGCGATGTTAAGGAAGTATATGAATAAAACTGTGGAAAATGACAAGTACATTGTGACTCACGTGTCAGAATGGAGGGACGATGTTAAAAGAGCGTGGGTATTTAAAAGCTATAAACATAAATACGTGATTCCATGGTTCGACGTTAGAGAGCGTAGGTACTATAGATGATTGGACCTTGCTGCGGGGGTTTCACTTCTGGACGTAATTAAATATGTTCGTTAACATAAGAAGCGTGCCATGTTTTTCAGACAGGTAGAGCTACCGTAAGCTATTAATTAATTTACAAGTAGACATAAAGACATTATTGATCATGAAGCCGACCAAGAAACATCTTACTTTACGTATAGCTGAGCTTAAGGAAGCTATTCGACGTAAGTATAACAGTTTTAAGACAGGGGTTGTTGAGAGTGAAAGATTTTTCGAGAAGAAATACAAACCGATAATTACAGAGATAAAAAAAACCAATCTCACTCCCAAAAAAGAGTCACTATTGGAACCTAAAAAAGAAGAAGAAGAAGAAGAATTGAAGGAAGAGGAAGATGATGGTGAATATGAGTCACCTGTACCGTCACCTAGAATAACACCGACAAGTGAAGCTGCCAGTACCCGTCTTGACACCATACTATCTACACCTTCTGGCAGAGAGACCGTCTCATTCTTTATAAATACCATTTTCAACATCCCACAGCCAGAAAGTATATGGAAATGTTTATGAAAGATCGTTCAGGTAAAGAACAAAAAAATGATCACTTATACGGCCCGAGGTACGAGAATGGAGATACACTTATGGTTGGCGATAAAGAGCTAGAGTTTGATGATGACGGGTATATTAAAATAGCTGGCATCCGATTCAAGGGCACAGACGGACTTTATGAATTATTATTTAAAAGAATACCGGATGAAGACGAGTACACCATGGATGATCTAAGTGCTTACAGAGATATTCTGTTGAAAACTAACGCGCATATGAAAGATTACAATCCTCATGGACATATTAACAGGAATTCATCACTAAAATACAGAGGGGTTATTGCCAAATTGTTTCCTGCTACTACGAAAAAAGGATCAGGAATGCAGTGGAAATCTACAAGTTCGCGTGATATTGTTCATTGGGACGATCTGAACGAACTTGTTTATCGCCTACGTTTGATTACCATGTCCGCAGATACAGGTAACACTTCGCATACCAATGAAATGTTAAACATTATTGAAGAGCTACGTGAAGGTGGATTTATAAAAGGATCGGGTAACAAGAGGTTTCAGGCATTGTTAAAATGAACGTAGACAAATTCGGTCGTTACAGGTACACGGGGATGACCATAGACAAATTTGGTCGTCACACGGTGAGGGAAAGATTGCGAGGTCCTAAAGGTGAGGGTTTCAAACTGACAGAAGATGGTGGCTACGATATGGAAAACAAGAGGTTAGCTAACGTGTCGGACCCTTTGCTTGAAACGGATGGTGCCAATTTAAAAACTCTACAGACACACTTAAGTTCGTGTATGAAATTGAACAGTGACAAGCTGTTTGATGCCCAACATAAACGAATTGGTAATACCGGTAATCCTATAAATCCTGACGATGTAGTCACCAAGGGGTATTTTGACTCAAAATCACCCGTTAAATTTGTAGATAGTTATTCATTTCACCAATACAGGTTACAGGATTTAGGACCTCCAGTATTCGCTGGAGATGCTGTAAATTTAGGCTATATAAAAAAATGAAACACCGGGGGAAAAAGATGGAAATTGGGATTTTGGTAACAAACGTCTGACACGAGTTGGCAGGCCTATGAATGACGGGGATGCTGTAAACATGGGTTACCTAACCTCTCATGCACTGATTAAAGTCAAAAAAGGTTATAATTGTTCAGGTCATAGACTGATAATGGTAGGGCCTCCTGAGGATATCTCAGATGCTATTAATCTTGAATACTTAAGATCAAATTCCTTAGCCAAATCCATAGGTTACAGTGACAATCCTAAATCAACAGACGGTACATACGATGCGGGCACTCGTAGAATATCTAATCTCGCTAAACCTCAGGACATGGATGACGCTATAAGTAAAAGGTATCTCAAAACGGCCTTAAGTGAACTCGGCTATGCTATTTACAAAAATATTACCACTAAAGCGAGGAATAGACTTGTTCCTTCTGAACAGTGGAAAAGCAGAGTGTTAGAGTCCAGCTGGGATGATCTATTTAATAGTGGATACTCTTGGTAAATCAGTCACTTATAAAATGGTTAAACGTAAAACAACATCAAACAGTCGAAAGTTAGCTCTTGTTGCAGGAGGTGGTATTATCGGTTCAGTTGTTAACAAAGCAATCGATTTGCTCCCTATTGAATTGCACATACCTGGTTATAATTACTGTGGACCCGGAACTAGATTAAAGAAGCGATTAGCGAGAGGTGATAAAGGTGTAAACCCCTTGGACGAAGCGTGTAAAATTCACGATATAGCGTACTCGAGTTTTAAAGACGCGGGGCGTAGACAACAAGCTGACAAAGAGCTCGCAGAAAGGGCTTGGCAAAGAGTCAAAGCATCAGACGCATCTTTGGGGGAAAAAGCAGCCGCCTGGACCGTTACAACAGCGATGAAGGCGAAAACAAAATTTGGAGGCGGTAGAAGGCGACGTCGTGTAAAACGTGTAAAACCTGCCAAAGGTAAAGGTCTGTACTTGAGACCGTATCCGAAGAGAGGCGCTGGAAAGAGGAAAAGGAAGAGAATCACTAAAAAAAAGTCAATCCCACTAAAACCACTCACTAACTATGAACTGCAGTATTACGCTACTCAGCTTAATGTGCCTCACTTTAGAGGAGTATTTATGCGGGACACATTACCTGGTACGCCAGGAAATACGAATCGGCTATAGTTAATCTAGACTCGAATAGCGGAAGCGGAACGCACTGGGTATGTTATATGAAACGTGGGGATAAGGTGTTTTATTTTGACAGTTTTGGCAACCTTCGGCCACCTGTTGAAATCACCAGGTATCTTGGAACGTCAGCCGATATTAAGTATAACTATGATAAACGTCAAAATTTCAACTCAGTTATTTGCGGACATTTGTGTCTAGAGTTCCTAACCAATGTTTTGTCTTAGCGGCACCGGTTCTACCATTAGCTGTGAGGTCTTCCCGCCTCTTGAGCTCAGTGGAGGTGATTGAGAAATAGGTTTAGTGGATCTATCCACGTACAATTCGATACCAAACATTGAGAAAGATGTAAATGACAAGTTTTACTATGGAGACGATCACGAAATAACCATCCCCGAGGGATCGTATGAAATTGAAAACATCCAGGAGGAAATAAAAAAACACGTACATTTTAGATTACATGCTAATAACAATACATTGAAGGCCGAGATGAAATGTGAGGAGGATGTGCACTTTGAAAAGGAAAAATCAGTAGCTTCGCTATTGGGGTTTGATAAGAAAATGTACCCCAAAGACCAACTACATGTTTCACCAAACACTATAAATATAATAAAGGTCAATTCCATCAGGGTCGAATGTAATATTGCACGAGGATCGTTTCTCAACGGTGTAGAAGGACACACTATACACGAGTTTTACCCTACCGTTGAACCGGGGTATAAAATCATCGTAATTCCAAATCCTATTATTTATTTACCTGTGAACGTCCAGAGAGTAAGTACAATTTCCGTCCAGCTCAGGGATCAAGACGGAGATCTGGTGAATTTTAGAAACGAGGTAGTATCGTTGAGGTTACACTTAAAAAAGCGTCAGGATGGGCCTGGTATTTAGGAATTCGACTGACCTAACACCTCTCATTACCCAAAAGGGAATGGAACGGTTAACATCGTCTAGTGTAAAGTTTTTAGAATCACTTGGATTCAAAGTGCAAAATGTTCGCTATAGAAAGCGCCGCTGAGTATGAAAATACCGTTACAGAATATGAGTATCACACTTACAAGCCGTATGCCTCATGTACGTATAAAAATAACGATGAAATCAGAATCGCAGTTAGTCAGCAGGATATTATAACAGCTTTCTTTGAAAGTACATTACATATAACTGGGAAAATAACTGGTAAAAGGCGGGAGGTACCGATGCCGACATTTCATTTGTCAACAACGCAGTAGCGTATCTATTTGACGACATCAGGTATGAGATTGGAGGGATTGAGGTGGACCACACCAAAAATCCAGGGATCGCTACTACCATAAAAGGACTTCTTTCCGTGCGTGATGTCGAAAAGGATAGTTTGAAAAACGCCTGTTGGCTAGGAGCGGGAAAAACGCTAAAAGCGGGAAAAGAGTTTACATTTTCTGTTCCGTTGAGAATGTTGCTCGGTTTTGCTGAAGATTACAAAAGGGTCTTGGTGAACGTCAAACAAGAGCTTATCTTGCTAAGGTCAGCTTCTGACCTCGACGCTATCACATCCGCTTACGCGACCTCTTGCACCATAGAGATAAGCAGTTTGTACTGGCGGCTTCCTCACGTCTCGGTCACTGATACATATCGTTTAAAACTTTTGCGAATGATTGAGAAAGATACATCCGTCAAATACCCTTCCGGTCTTGGGAACTTCACGAATACCCTTCTCTACCGGAAAACAACACTCGCCAGTCTTGGACTGTTAAAACAACTTCTCAGCTGGAAAAACCCCGGTACGTTGTACTGGCCTTCCAGACAGACAAAAAACATAAATTCAACACAGATATGTCCTGCTTTGATAGTTGTGCTCTTTCCAATGTAAAACTGTACCTCAACCCTCAATACTCTCCTTATGATAACATCCACGGTGATATGACTATATTTTATGAAATGTTTTCGCGGTTTCCAAAATCCTATTACAGCAGGGATACGTACCCTGGTGTGGATTTGGATACTTTTAAAGACAAGATAACACTATACGTTATCGACTGTTCAAAACAAAATGATACAATCAAGTCGGGACCTGTAGATGTAAGGTTGGAATTTGAAGCTAAGGACAAATTTCCCGCCAATACTGTAGCTTATTGTCTCATTTTACACGACTCTCACCTAGTTTACACTTTACTCACGGGGACCGTGAAAAAGGTTATGTAAGTCAAGGAGGGAGGGGGAAGATGTGGTGGGAATAAGAGTATATCGATGACTAAACATTAATCAGTCTTTAACATGGGTCCGTGTGGTGATGATGTATCTTCGGTCTGCTCGGAGGAGTATGGGGAGGTAGGTTGGATTTGTATAAATCTTTTGAGGAAGGGGAGACTTGTTCGTAAAATAGATTTTGACGGGGAGCCATTGAAGTTGGAAGTGAAAGCTAACGGGAGATTTGACAGAATTGAGTTGGAATTTATGGACAGTGAGGCAATGCCTCTTAGTGGACTCTCGTCGGAACAGATTCTCCAAAAAAGGAAATCTTTTTTAAAGTATAACAAACTAGATGTCTACGTTTACACCAAGGACGGGTGGCATGAACGTGAATCGTTTTGGCTTGAGGACGAGTGGGATGAGACGGATCGTCCTTATACTAGCCTCTCGGAGGCTAGGGAATTTAACAAAGATGATGTAGAATACGTGGTGATTAAATTCAGAAACCCCAAATACGATAACACTTCTGATGAGGGGGAGGAGGAGACTGATGAGGAGGAGGAGGAGGAGGAGGGGGAGGAGCCTGAAGCAAAAAAGAGTAAACTAGAAGGTGGGTTAGGTCTCAGTCGTCACGATGGATCCGACCGTGGAGGTTCTCAGGCGTAATTTTAGGGCGTGTAGGGAATATGTAGCGAATAAGGTGGCTGAAGTGACCGTTGCGTTTTCAAAAGGCGGGAGACATTGTAGAGAAATGGTAAAATGGGATCGTAGTGGTGGTGGTAAAAGAATCGACATCAAACCGAACGGGAAATTTGACAGTTTAAAAATCCAAACTATTTCAGGCTCAGACTTTTGCGATTGTTGTGTTCCGGAGAGCTCCTTAATCTAGTAACCTATCACCAACGATTTAGCCGTGTAAATTTGTATCTTTGTAAACAAGACGGAACTTGTGAATTTAAAACTTTTGAACTGAAAACTCATTTAGTTGTAGAAGTAGACGTGAATGATGATGTAACCCGGGTACTGATTACTTTAGGGTATAATGACTCACCAACGATCAAAATGGAGGAGGAGGGGGAAAACAGCTACCCTGAGGGGTATGGCACAGTATACTAATTAAACTCGTGCAGATCCTTCAGTTGCAGACATGGAGCCGACCAGTGCGGATGTATCATCAGAGGTTCTAGGAGAAGAGGTAAGTATGGATATGGACCTTATCCGCTTTAAGCGGCGCAAGGAACCTATTGACGTAATGACCGGTATTTTTCTAAAGACTGTTCACTTTCTAAATTCCGAGCTGACAAAGTGTTTAATTATCGGTATTTTTAAAAACAGAGGCAATAGTCTGGGGGTTCTGTTCAAGGGGCATAAAGGGACTGTATACTGGCCACTAGACACTTTTAAACAGTTTTCTGTGCAATTTAATGACATAAAAGCCGCTTTGGAGAATCAAACCAAATTCTATTGGTGTCTCGATGGAGGGGAGGATATAAAGGTGAAGAATGTTTTTGGTAAATCTTGCGCATTCCTCTATGACGGGGAGCATACTTTAACTCTGAATCGGAACGAATGGTCTCAGTTTGTGAGTGTCCTCCCTATCGTACACAGGGATATTAACGAACTGTTTTACAACGAACTTTTGATCCAGGAATACATTAACAGAATTAATAGTGGCTCGGAAGACGTGTCGAAACCTGTAGAGCTACCTTGCCTCGTTGCTGACAGGCTATTGGACGAGGTTAGAATTGCAAATGGCGGCGATAGTGGAATTTCACGGGTTCAAGGACAATAATAACCGGTTTATTGTTAAAGAGTTGGCGGTGGTTGGGAAAAACCTTCAAAGTCAGGTCGTATTCAAATCACCTTACAGTTTTTACCATTTAAATGCAAAAATGCGACGCACAGCGCGATGGCTTTTTCGCCATTTTCATCGTATAAAATGGGATGACGATGGTGTCAAGTATAATGAACGGATCATACGTGATTTGTGTAAACCTTTCAGAGTGATATACACCAACGGTCTTGAAAAGGCTGCATTCCTGCGGGAATTTCACCATGATGTCAGGGAAATTACTTGGGATCACGGTGAACCATGTAGTGTACACTGTTTGCTCCCACAACATCATAATAATCCTGATGCTTACTGCGCATTGCACAGTGCAAAGTCCTTTCAGCATAACCTTTAAAACTGAGAACACAATTCAAATTTAATCATTTGCAATGGAGACCACGTGGCAGTTACTTTCGCGGGAGCACAAAGCTCCAGAAGGCGTTTTGACCGACAGTTTCATTATTAAATTTGACCGTTATATGGACTGGAATTTGCTGTCGGAAAACTATGATTTTTCTCTAGACATGTTGAGAATGTACTTTCACAGAGTTACCTGGTCTAGAATTTTGAGAAGAAAACTGTTTTCTGAATCGTTCCTTAGGGAGATGTCTCCCGGATTTGATGCTACAGCCTGGGAAGTACTGAGTAGATATCAGTTTCTGTCTGAACAGTTCATACATGATTTTTCTGATAAAGTCGATTGGGACAATATTGCATTGTACCAGAATGTAAGCGGTAAATTTCTAACTGATCACAAGTACTTGGAAAACGAATAGACCTCCGCGAGTGATTAGTAAAGGGGCGGGGGCGTTCGACATTCAGTTGAGGGCAATCCCGTGATGGCTTAAACGGACTTTTGGAGGTTGTAAATAGTTGTAAGTAGTATACCTCTGAGGAGGTTGTAAATAATTGTGCGTAGTATACCACCGTGGGTGATTAGTAAAGGGGCGGGGGTGCTCGGCATTCAGTTGAGGGCAACCCGGTGATGACTTGAACGGACTTTAAGTGGTCTTTAAATAGCTTGTAAGTAGTATACCTCAACGGGTGATTAGTAAAGGGGCGGGGGTGCTCGGCATTCAGTTGAGAGCAACCCCGTGATGGCTTGAACGGGCTCGTGGAGGTTTTAAATATTATTGTAAACTCTGTGTGAAAGGGGGATAGCGATTCGCCTTGGTTTGGCTATCACCGTAAGTGGGCGATGTTGGGGCCCCTTACCCCAGAGGTTAGGACTACTGGTGATGCTCTGGGTAACCAAAAAGAACGCGTCGAGACCCTTACAGCCTGACTGATATGGTCTACTGTGGTGTGGAAACCAGGCTCATGGGAGGTAGCATTTTGTTATGGAGTGGCTACCACCGTAAGTGGGCGATGGATGGGGCCCCTTACTCCAGAGGTTAGGACTACTGGTGATGCTCTGGATTACCAAAAAGAACGCACTGGGGCCCGTACAGCCTGGCCGATATGGCCTACTGTGGTGTGGAAACTTGGGTCAATCAGGTCAAGTGATACCCTACTGTATAAATAAGCGTTAGCTGATAGCACTGATCATTCCCTGCAACATGCTGACCACGACGGTTGTTCTTTTAACAATCATAGGCTGTCTGAAGGCTACGCCTCCGGTAGGTTTATTATTTGCGTGCACGTGTGTGTGTGTGTGTGTGTGTGTGTGTGTGTGTGTGTGTGTGTGTGTGTGTGTGTTTTACTCAATATTCTTACAATGTGTATTTTTTTAAATGTGTGGTTGATGAGGAGATAAGAAGAACACCTGGGGCCAATCGTCCTGTTACCCCACGACCACCATCTCCTGACCTGTTCTCATCACCCGAAGCAAGACACAGTCTGTTCTCTTCTCCCGAAACACAGAGGAGACACGAAGAAGCGGGCTATACGAACACGTACCTTATGGAGTCTGGAGCCGTTCTTCAAATTGACAATGTACGTATAAACGTTGAGGACAAGAATTAGGGCAGCACATTTCAGGGTCATTGCACATAGTAAAATAATTGATTATTTCAGGTAACTGTGCCGATCCAGGGGACGTACCTCAATCCTACCGAGGCGACAAGAATGCTGGATAGACAGCTACAGGGTGGGATTTCCACAACCAACACCTTCATCAACGGGACTCCAGCTCACATAATTCGTTCATTGGTAGGTATATATCCTGCGTGTGTGTGTGTATGTGTGTGTGTGTGTGTGTGTGTGTGTGTGTGTGTGTGTGTGTGTGCAATACTTTGGTTTTTGCGGGATACGCTAATACTATTATTTCTTGTTCTTCCAGTCGAGACACGCATTCCAGAACGAAGGCCAGGCAGGACCGTCTGGAACGCAGAATCCTCCAAACCTTGGTCAGAGGAATGCTCCTCAGTCTCCCGACCCATTTGAATTCCCGCCAAGAGGACGCAGATTGACGGTGGGTTATATCTTTTGGCGGTCGTTTCCTATCTTTGCCCTTTTATTTATTTATTTTTGTTAAGTACTGACATTTTATTTGTTTGTAGACTACCCCCGAACGATCCAACGCAGCTCGAACTACATCTTATCTTTCACCGAGTCCAAGCCAACCGAGGTCTGTGTCATTTGTAACACCGCAGTCGAGTTTAAGACCTATAGCTGAGGAACTACCGCCTAGACGTAGACTATTCCAGCGTGTCTCAACGGTGGGTTATGAGAAATTATTTAAAAATAATAAATTAATTAGATTTATATGATAGCTTTTTTTTTATTGTAACCACAATGGAATATTTATTTTTTAGAATGGCGTCTACGTAGCGGCTCTCGATCCTCATCATACCTCTGAGCAAAGAACGCCTAGAGTAAGGCAACACAACTGGACCTGGAGTGTATGCCAACTTTGTATCCGACGCATGAGTCCGAGCTGTGACGGGAGTGTCCTCTCAGGGTTATTACATGGCGAAAGCGTACTTGTGGATAATTTATTGCAGGTGAGTGGTGTGTGTGTGTGTGTGTGTGTGTGTGTGTGTGTGTGTGTGTGTATTTGAGAGTTTAATTTTTATTTGTTATGTTTCAGAGTGAATTTCCACCTACATGGCAGTCGCCAGAAGTTGAGGATATTCTCCTTCAATGGATGGTCACTCTGGCTGGAGCGTTGGGCATGCTCAACTACTTCTGTGTTGAATGCAACGACGATGAGATGAGTGCTCTAGCTCCAGCAGTATGGTCAGAGCTGTATCGACGTCTCAGTACACCCCTTGGTTCTTCCAGTGAGAGAATGGCTATTCTCGCTGAGCGCCATGTGTGCTTGGTTATACAGCTACACAATCTCCGGATCGACCTGGCACACCAGAAGCGACCCCATTCGTTTGTAGGGTCTGCCTTGACCGCAGGCCTACAATTGTACTAAGGTCCTGTGGTCATGTATTCTGTGACACGTGTGTTATCAGGATCTGGAGATGTCCTGTGTGCAGAGGAACTGCTCTCGGGAAGATGCGTTTGTTTTTCTAACTTAAAAATCATAATTTAGTTTATCATTGTAGTGTAGCTTAGTCGTAGTGTAATGAAACAGATTACGTAGTGACCCCGCGGAGCTTATCACTCGGGGTGGGGAGCCCGAGCACTATAAATACTGAGCGCATTCTAGCATCCGATATCAGTTCTCTCTCAGCCTCTCTACTGAGACGTCGATACAGACAGACATTCCGCCGAGATATAACTGTCCTGGTATTACTCTGCAGTAAGTATGATCAGTATGATTTTGAGTGCATGTTTCTAGGGTTGTCTTGCTGTGGTTTTTATTTAACCTTATTAACCTTAACCACTAATTAGGGTATAGTTAATGTGTGTGTGTGTCATATTTTTTGTGGAAAGTAATTAACGCAGTTCTTTATTGTTTGATTCACAGATAATGTCCCTCAACGCGAAGTTGGCAGCTTTAAGCAGGAGTCCTGAGACGATTCTTCTGAAGGAAGGAATCTGGTCGTCCTAGCAGGACGACCAGAGTCGCTGATTGTTGGAGCTCGACGAGTGATGACACGATTCGGCAGGGTAGCAGTCGTCCTGGACGTCCAAGGCTCCGACATCATGATTTTGGTGTTCCTGCCTGGAAGATACAGCGAGGCCTTGGAGGACGCAGACCTCGAAAGAATGGTGCAGGACGGCTACAAGATCAAAGTCACCGACAGTGAGGGCTCCATTCCAAACATATAAATTTTCAAATGAATGTAATGTCAATATTTAAGAAAATAAAAATGATTTGTAGTTCTTGAAATATGTATTATTCTCATTTACCCATGGTGTAGCAAAACTAGAAGGTAATTCTTATACATGAAGGACATGCTCCCATCAAATGGGTTGCCATCTTAGGGAGGACTCGTTAAAACAACACATTATGGAAGGTCGGGGTTGGTAACACTGGTGTAAGTTCAGTTGTATGTTCTGATTGAAAAAGTGAGGTTGGCACCACTTAGGCATGACCATCTTGGAAAAAGTGAGTACCGACCACATGATCACAGCCATCTTGAAAAAGGCTCTAAAAACATGTGGTTGTAACTGGGGTTAGGACACGTGTTCAAAAGTGAGGTTAGAGCACGTGGTCGAGCACTTTCCCGTCACGTGGGCACTGCCGTTGAATACAGGCGGGACAAAAAAACGTGGTCATAAGTTGGGTTAGATCACGTGGTCAAAAGTGAGGTTAGAACACGTGGTCGACCGCATGGGCGCCGCCATCTTCTAAAAGCGCGGGAGAAAACACGTGGTCATAAGTAAGGTTAGCCCACGTGGTCAAAAGTGAGGTTAGAACACGTGGTCGGCCACATGGGCGCCGCCATCTTGTAAAAAGGCGGGGAAAAACACGTGGTCATAAGTAAGGTTAGCCCACGTGGTCAAAAGTGAGGTTAGAACACGTGGTCGGCCACATGGGCGCCGCCATCTTGGAAAAAGGCGGGGAAAAACACGTGGTCATAAGTAAGGTTAGTCCACGTGGTCAAAAGTGAGGTTAGAACACGTGGTCGACCACATGGGCGCCGCCATCTTGAAAAGCGCGGGAAAAAACACGTGGTTAACACACGTGGTCTAAAGTTAGGTTAGGACACGTGATCAGCACGTGGGCGCCGATGACGTCATCTTTCAAGGTCAATTTTTGTCAGACTCACAGCAGTACTACTCCTGTACACATTTTACCAATGCCTTCTTAAATTTAAATAAAGAATTATTGGTTGTAATAGATTTATACTGATTCAGTTCAAAATGGTATAACCATAGATTAAGCATGATTAATCTATGGTATAACACACAATTGGTATATTGTACAAGATCTTTCACCTGAACTAGACACTAAATATACGTTGTAATTATAAGTTATTTACGATTGTTCGAACTAATTTGTGGTCGGATCAGGTAGTGTGAGCATTGTGAAAGGATAAAGGGAACCATACATTCGCGGGAACAAACGGTTATTGTTGGGCGGAAACCAAACGTAAACCGGATATCGAACACTTACTCCGTTCAAACCGCCTCTCCCACGGACAACGAACGCGTGCTTCAAAATAACTGTAGAGTCTAATAGTTGGATGACTGTATATCACAGAACAGTTTTTATAAACAGGTTAAAGGTAAAACTATTACTATTTGTTAATCCATTTATTTCCAACCATTCATTTTTAGCTTGTTACACGATACTGTTCCCCAATATATAAATACCACATTACAAATTATATTACGCTATACTCTTGTATGTAAGTCAATCAATAATAGTTTTTATAATTTACATTTTACAAACTCTTATTATTTATTTTTTACACATATATGTATTTGTAAAAAATATATATTCATGTTTCAGTATAAACTGTCCATGAACTATTGTACAAAAAACTTTGCTAACAAACATGAAAGATTTGTCTATATAATTGTACTCTAGAGTTCTATGGACATAATCTTAACTCATCCATTAAAACTTTAATTTAAAACTTATACCAATTTTAGTTGTAAAACTCATTTTGTAAGGCATTATCTACACTGCTATAAACGAAGCTGTTTGTGGTGTTACTGAAACCTTGAAATTAAAAACTTCAATCTTCAACGTTTTTCTCATGAAAAAGAATTCTAAAATTTATATCGTTAGGTTTTCTAAACCAAGAACATTAGTCCCTGTATAATATGCTATCCAGTGGTTCCCAATCCTTTTTGGCTGGGGACCTACCATTGGTTGCGAACATATAATTGCGACAGTTGTAAATTAAATTTAATCCTATAGTTAAAATATAAATATACTATTACAATAAGCTTGTAATAAAATCCTAATATAACATTATTTTGTAAAAAAATAAAAACGTATGTACTAAATTTTTTTGGAAATGCCAAACGACTTTTCATTACACAAAATTGACCATGTATGAAAATATTAGTTTGTTAACTTTTGTTTATTGGACATTTTTTAAATAAGGAGAACGTTTTTAGAAAACACAAAATTTTTAAGTTGATTCAACTTGGACATTTTGTATCAATATAACATCTGACAGGGAAAGTCAAAGTAAAAACATCGAACTTTTAATTGTTTAATGTAAAGTATTAGTTTGGTTGGATTAAAAGTTAAATTACTTTCGACTCAAGCTACCTGAGGCTTAGCTTGGATGAAAACTTGGTCTTTAACACCATTTACTAAGAATATGTTTTCAGCGTTTTGAGTTTAGAAGGGCTTTGGCTCATGATACCATTCAAACTTTTGATTGTGACGAGATGTGACACAAGAGTTTGTATCGTCTTTAGAGCCAAATCAAAACGACGTGACAGACAATCTCCAGAAGTTTAATTTTCATATAATTATATTTCTATTCTACTTCAGTTACGATAAATTGTTTGAAAATATTATTTAATTTGTAACCTAATATTTATGAGTTGCTTACTTATTTTTTAAATATTACATAAAATTACAGATCTCATGAATTTTTTGACGTCAATCATAATAATTGCGTGTTTTTTGTTCTTAAACTAGTACATTTATCACACACCAAAGCTTTTTGATTTGTATTACTTTTTTGTATTTTTTTAAGGCATGATCATTATACTTCTCTTAAATTACATTTTTAGATAAAAAACATAGTTATAGAAATAGTTCTAAATAAATATCAACTCTAATGTGAAACGAGTTCGCACGCAGTACGCTGACGTGAGGGAAGTGAATTTCCACATAAACAACTTTTAAAACTCAAAACCAGTGTAGAAACATACATTTATTCCAATTTTATTGAAATTTGAAAACATTAATTTTTTGGCTGTTCTGATTCTCATGGTTTCATTTACCTGCAATGATAGGAATACAATTTTGCGCATTATAAGGTTAGGAGAAGGTCCAATCAGGCTTTAAAGTAGGCACCAGGTTGCTGGGGATGATTCAATTACACCAACAAATGAATAACATGCTTTCTAATGTAAAAACCCCATAAGACAATGTACTGTGATTAGCCGATATACATTTTCTTTAATAAATTGGTAAATATTTATGCTAGAATGACGAGAGAGAACTTATGCTTCACTAATTCCCATCTTAATACATGCATTAACTTTACGTCTGGGGCTTGTCTGACCCTTTTTGGGCCCAAAAACTCGAAATTTGAAAGAATAATCCCCAAAAAAGAGGTTTAGAGTTTTCCGTTCGTTTTTTCCAACTAACTTGTCCAACTAATTATAGAAAGGAACGTCCCTACCAAATTTGAAGTAAATCGGAAAAAATGCGACCGCTAGAGTGCATACATATATATATATATATATATATGTATATAATTTTGAACCACCCCCCAAAACGTGTTCAGGGGGTCACGTTAGGAACTTCTATGGTGGTCCCGGGATTAAGTTTCACCATGCGGGTCATGCTAATAGTTCACTTTTCCATAGTAAATTCACTAACTAGGAAAAGTTGAACTCATGAGTTACAGAAAGGTGGACGTGTAAGCAATACAAAAATAATTATTTATTGAAGTATTTATTCGTTGGCCCTGATGGAAAATAAAGTTGACAAAGTTATTCGTCAAAGAAATAATACCACCCGTCGTAGCAAACCTGCGTACTCAGCGGATTTCCAATGCACTTATATGTTTCTCACTCCTATGTAAAGCCACTTACCAAGTTTCACAAAAATACATTCATACATAAGTATTTATAACATTTTATTTATTCCCCGTAAGAATAACATTAGTACTCACATTTTATTTATCCCCCGTAAGAATAACATTAGGGCTGAGTAAGCAGGTTTGCTGCAACGAGGAAGATAAGAAATGAGTTTTTATGCTATTATCAATATAACTGAACCAGGGGAAGCTTCATACCAAGTGTTATTAATTTATGTTCAGAATTAAGGGAGATATAAAAATATTTATTCTCCATAAGAATAACATTAGAGCTGAGTATGCAGGTTAGCTGCTACGGGGACAATCAACAAAAAATTATTTTTTGTGCAAATATCAGTATACGATTACAACGTGAAGCATACCAAGTTTCATCAATATGCATTCATAAATAATCGAGATATCAAATTGTGTTTATTCTCCATAAGGATAACATCGGACAACGTACTGTGTTTAGGACTTGAATATCTCTGCAACGGTTGGACGTAGAATCACAATTTAAACACCAACATAATGGTTTTGCGGAGCTAAACTGATTGGTGAAAGCAGATGTGAAGTTTACATTAAAATGAACTGAGGAAAACCTTTTTTCCGTCAGATTAACATGGTAGATTTTATGAGCAGGTTTTTTTTATTTTCTCCGCAACCACTTAACCTAGGTTAATAATTAAAAATTAAATATTATTTGTTTTTTGAATCTCTATAACATGGTCAACACAAAAATTAAGTGTTTTAAAAACTCTAGGGTGAAAGATGCAAAAAAAACTGATTTTTGGAAAATTTAAAACCTCCATAAACCCCCCTTCCCATGGTCCGATTTTTCTGGTTTTCGAACTTAAAGTCATGAATGACACTTTACACATTTGAGCCAAATTTAATCAAAATCCGTTTTGATACTCATGTTATTGCATTCACGGACACACACACATATGTATATAAATATACATTAGAAAGAATAGTGTTTTTGGAATCTGGGGACCTCAAAACAAAAAGTTATCATGGTCTCGGGCTTAAGTCTTACCATGTGACCTACGGTAATAACTTCTTCCCTATGGGGGAAATTTGCTAAAACCGTGGCTAGAATATCTGATACCGACTTGTTTATTGACGACAAAAGGAGCGGGACGAGCGGAATGGATTATATTGTTCATTTTGATCCGCTGCTATGAATAACTATAACACGTTATGCTCCATTCCCCGTAGTAGAACATTGATCTATTGTATAAACATTATTATCTGTTAAGACATGTTTTTCAGCGAGTGTTTTTATTTCTGGACGTAGTTGCGGTCACCAGGAAAACTGTTATTCTGTAGTTCAGTTAAAATACTAACGAAAAAAGTAACTTAAAATACAATTTCAGACAGTGTTTGGATCCAATTAGTAATAAATAAGCATAAATAACCACCAAAAAAGGGTTAAAATTTCTCCCCCTTTATGTATGTAAACATTTTGGAAAGTAAATCCACGATATTTAAATTTGTTAATAAACTTTTTCATTTTCAGAAAAAAAACGTTTTCTTGTATTCCTCGACAACGGGGTATAGTGGAGAAAAGGATCTCAGTAATAAATTAAAGCTAATCTGCAATTGTGATTCTATACATATTTTTTAATTCCTAACCGTTGTCGAGCTACAGCTCTCAAAAGGTAGGGATTTTCGAAAAAAATAATTTTATCTCACACTTTTCTTCTAAACTAAGAAAAGAAACTTCATTTGAGAAAGTTTTAGAGAGTTTAGTTACCTTTTAGAATGTTCATAATATGCTATTTATTCATTAATTAGTCAACAACTATAGACATTTTACTTTTTTTTCATAAATTTTTTTAATTTTCACAAACACCTCTTTTTATCACATTCCTGGCCCACAAACTTTGCTTGTATTCTTTGTACCTCTAATAATGTTGTTGCCACACTTTAAAGTACTTTATTAAATGAAGTAGACAAAAATCATGTTACTTGAAAAATATAATATCGTATTCTTAAGGTAATAAAAAGTCCCATAACAATTTGTTCTTTTTCGTTCAATAAAATCTATAAAAAAAATTCGTCACAGAGTTGGTTATATTCTAACAGTGCAATAATGTTAACATCACTTCGATACCTGTGAAACAAGAAGATATTTTATCTAACCCTACCAACAAAAGTAACTTCATCTCCTTAAAGCTCTAGGAGAAAGGGATACAGACTCTTCAGGCCACCAATGATGCTGAGATCATTATCGTAAAGACTGCTGAGGAACAATACACTCACAATTCTGTAGCTGTCATTGGTGAGGATGTGGACCTCACTGTCCTTTTGATTGCCTCCACTCCTCCCACCCAAGACATCCTGCTGCTAAAACCCGGTCGAGAGAAAACAAAAGCAAAGTGTCCACACAGAACTTGCAGAACCTTGGATTTAAGCACATCCTGTTTTAGATTCATTCACTGGCTGCTACAAAACATCTTCGACTATCAGGAGAAGCAAGGTGTGGGGTTCTTGAAATTGTACTTAAAGTAAGAAGCAATCAAGAAGCGACAATGGTCTTTTATAACCCCTCCTCAACCCACATCGAGATTGAAGAGGCTAGGAAGATTTGCTTCCTGAAATGGTACGCGGCGCCAAAAACACAGACATCCCTCAACCAGTACCGCTTCCAATTATTTATGAGGCCGGTGGCAAATATGAAGCCCGACATCAGCTCCCTCCCTCCAACAGAAAGCGCAGCATTTCCGGCGCACCTACAACTAAGTAGGGATGAGCTGCCCCATCAAGAATGGATGTGGAAACATGAAGGAGACGCCCTGGTGCCAATCACAAAAGAACATCCACCAGGACTGAAGGTCCTTCTGAAAACACTATTTTGTGACTGCACCAAGGATTCTGTGACTGGAAAATGCGGATGCCGAAAAGCAATGCTGGCTTGTTCTGCAGCGTGCCTCCACTGCCAAGGAGGACTGAACGTCATTTGAATACCGAAAGTAGAGTTTTTCCGCCCAAGGGCCGAAAGTCAGCTGATCTATTTAGCCAGTGTTGCCAGCTTGTTTCCAAGCGTACACGACGTTACCTGGTTAATACGTGCATACTATTCTGTTTTCTTTGGTTGAAACACTGGAAAAAATAACAATCAAATTCAAAACATTGTACTATCGATGATTTGTTTATTGGTTAACTGTTTTTAGTCCGAGATTGCTTGAGGCCGAACGTGTTTAATGACCGATCACATTTAACCCGTTAATAATTGTAGTATGGGGGAAAATAGCGTTCACACCTCTGCCGAAAGGTTTTTGCATAGCTCTCGAACGATTTATGACCGAGACTTCGTCTCGGTCATAAAACACGATCTCGGGCCAGCAAAACCCCACCTTCGGCCCTTGGTGCGAAATATACTTTTATGGCTATGTGAAGTAATTAGGATTTATTATTTAGTCTCCAGTTTTTAGTATTTTAAGTTTTTAAAGACATATCATTAAATCTCACCTCCTTTCATTAAATGAATTTTTTATGAATTTGTATTAATACAATGTTTGTCGTACCCAAATTAGACACGGTTTTTATTCTGAAGACAAATTAATACCTTAAACTCTTCTAGTTGAATGCATAATGACTGAACTATATTTGATTAGGGTATTGTTCTGCACGTTTGGGTGTTCAGAATATAGCTCAGAATGAGAAATCTCAACGACTTAAGTCAGAAGTCTCGACTCCCTTAAGAACCTTGAGGACCGATTACCCATTCAGGTTGAGGTGCCTCGTTGTGGTAAAAGTTCATATTTCGTTTAAAATCGCTCCTCCTAAGTAAAATAACAGGTTAAAATATCACTTATTTTACTCGAATTTTATTGGTTGCGAAAAAGATGTCACCTTATTATTTAAATAAATAGTTAATTAGGTCTTTAGGCATTCCGAGTAGGAATTCAAAGGAGAACATTCTTTAGTTATTTACTTTTATTTTTCGTTAATACACGTGTTGTTTTGTTAACCAAGTTTTAATTTAGATATTTATGTAAAGATTTATTATCATCATCATCATCATCTTATTGAACAAATAAGGCGAGTTTGTGAACAGCTTACCGGTGAAACTACTATGTCTTAAGGCAAGGTTTATGTCAAGTTTGAACGCCCTTAACTTCTAGATGTGCCTTTTTGGGGGTTGGAAAACATACACCTTTAGGACTCTTACATCTAAACATCCCCCTGGGCTATTAAAATTCCAATTTTAATCTTATACGAGGATAGAAATCAAGTTAATTGAACATTTAACAGAAACTGTTGATACTGTAACAAAACACAGTACAGAAGCAAGAATAGCTGTTTCAAGATAACTTCTGGAAAGGCATCACAATACAAGCTAATAGTCCAGTTGTATAGACTGTTGGGTTACCGTAAAAGAAAAATATTTGCTCAAATTCGAGCAACTTGATTTGCTCGTTATTATAATATTTTTAACTAAGAGGTGCAGGCGCCGGTCACGTAATATTTCGCGTTCCTACCTGAACGGATTATCTAAAACAATTTATGTACCAATAATAATAAAGAGTAATAATTTAAAATACCTAAGGAATCTAGGAAGAAGAAGTGTGATAGTACAATTAATAATTGTTTGATAAAATACAAATCACTCTATATGGAAAATATGATTTAAATACATCATTATAATTCCTACTACCTTTAAAATTATTCATAAATCGGTCAATCATTCCAGATAATCTTAAGTAGAGACTAGAGTTTAACCTTAATATTTTATTAAAATAATACAGGTAAAAGAGGCAAAATCTGGCTTGTGTGGAGCCCCATCTTTAAGATTGCTATATAAAATCATGTGTAGTCAGTCATACAGTACACTCGTTTATTCTTTTTCATAATCAAATGTAATACAACCAATTAAAAAGTTAACAAAATATTCATTTATAACCATTGGGTTGGATTATTTAGGAAGTGGTGACAAAACAAATGGTAATGAATAAAGACCCATGTTAATTAATTCTAACTATACACAAATAAACGAGCAATACTTGTTTTCCAGGTTATGTTCTGTAAGCAGTCGAATAAATATTTAAACGAAAAGTTTTATGCAATAAAAAAGTAACTGGAAATGTCAAAAGTTAAGCCATAATTTGAGAAACTTCTCCTGACGTCTAATAACAAAGCTTAAAGTCGGATCAAGTATAATTCAGCATACCTTTTTCCCTTGTAACATTTTAACGCACCTTTATTCTGACTTAAACTTAGAGAATAAGTCGTTGAATTCACTTGGCCTATATAATATGGTTTGTTGTTACAAATATTGGTACTTGTTAATACTCATAATTTGTTGTGTTTTTTAAGTAAGTTAAATAACCAAATTATAACCAAAAGGTAAAACTAAATTGAGTCAAATGTTAACCGTGGATTGTTTACAATACTTGTATAAGAAAATATAGGAATATTTTCGCTATTGTTAAGTCGTGTATATCTACATCGGAGTACCAAATTGATAAACGAAAGGTCTAAGGCTTTTGATAACTTGTATAACGTATGCTGAATTCTAGTTTATCTTTGTTGTGACTTATGTATAAGTGTGTGTCCTATGCAGTGAAATTGAAATGAACATCTACACAGTAAAATATTGTGTTTTAAGAACTATATATGCATTTTTTAATAACACGTGACAGCCTTGTTAATCTTATCTCAAAATTAGTGTTACATTTGGATCCTAATTGCTATCCACTAAATTTATTCATCCTTTATAATTGCGCGCGTTCAATTATTTTTATCTCTGGTTTGGTAAGATTTAGTTATGAGGTTTTTGAAACTGACAAAGTACAATTTTGATATTAATTTTAAGTAAAAAAAAACAAATATTTTGGTTGGGTTTTAAAATATATTTACGTAATAAATAAACCCCTAAATAACCAAATGTATGTATGTAGCACACGCGTGGAGCAAAATAGATCTCGTTCATAAAACATTCATTGGATATTCTTGTAAGAAACTTTGAAATATCGTAAATATGGTAAACAGTTTATAAATATGAAAGAGGCCTTGAGACTAATAAACAGCTGACCGCCACTCACGTTCCAGAGTAATATGAGGGTCTTCTCAACAATTGGTAAACAGCTGACAGCCACTCACGTTCCAGGGTAATATGAGGGTCTTCTCAACAATCGGTAAACAGCTGACAGCCACTCACGTTCCAGGGTAATGTGAGGGTCTTCTCAACAATCGGTAAAGTCTTTACTACTGTTTTACAGTTATAGCATCCAAAATAACAACTTTTGTTTATTTTTATCAATAAAATATTTCAGAATACTCTCTAAACAATATTATTTAAAAATCTCAATTACTCTGCTTAGAATACACATACACATACGTATACACTTATTATGTAACGCACTTAAGTGGGGAAGGGAGTATGGCGTAGCTTTATGCTGCGTTATGTGGGGGAGGAGGGGGTTTGGTCAACGTTACGTAACTCACACTTATGAACCCTAAGAGCTGGCGCACTCTCGTATCCCGTATACATAAAAAAGATATTGTTATAAATCTTTTAAAATAAAAAAAAAATAAAACTGCTAAACTTTTTATCCTGATCTGATCTTAGGGCTTCGTCAGAGACCCCGCCAAGTTCTCATGTATTCTTTATGGACATTCATTTTTGTTTTAGCTGATGAAAATACAATCAGCTGATCTTGATTCTTAGTAGTTCCACGGGCTAACCACAGAATGCAGCGCACACAACTGTCATAGTTTTTATATATCATTTGTGGGGCGAAGCCTGTGGGTCACAGCTAGCTAGTAATAAATTAAATTTGTTAGTTTTAGCTGTTATAGTTTACTTTGTTGTTTGTAATTATTAGTAATTGTATAGTATTATTAGTAGTAATATAGTTTGTTTGTGTACATTTTGCTTTGAAATAAGTTATTAAAAAATTGATTTAATGCAAGACATTTAAAGTTTATTGAATCATTGAAATCCATATTCCAAATTGCTAATAAAACAATGTTTAAAAGGTTTATGCTGTTTTAAAACCTATTACGATTGAGTTACGTAACACATTTGGGGGGGGGGGTATGGTCAAGCGTTATGGTGCGTTACATGGGGGAGGGATCTTAAATTATGACAAATGCGTTACGTAATAAGTGTAGGGCCCCTAACTGCGTTTCTCTTTGCTTATATTTGTCTCGTTCTATGCACAGACATATCACAGATATTAAGTCCCTTATGTTTAATATATGTTTTATACAGTTATTAGTGAATTTCATATGGAAAAGTGAACCATTAGCATGACCCGCACGGTGAAACTTAAGCCCGGGACCACCATAGAAGTTCCTAACGTGACCCCCTGAACACGTTTTGGGGGGTCGCTCAAAATTATAAATATGTGTGTATGCACTCTGGCGGTCGCATTTTTTGTCCGATTTACTTCTAATTTTGTGGGGTAGTTCCTTTCTATACTCAGTTGAGCAAGTTCGTTGGGAAAAACAATCGGAAAACTCCAACCCCTTTTTTGGGGATTATTCTTTCAAATTTCGAGTTTTTGGGCCCAAAAAGGGTCAAAAAAGCCCCGGACGTAAGATTAATGCTTATATTAAGATATAAATTAGTAAAGTGAAATTTCTAAGCCCACTCCCGTTATTGTAGCATAAATATTTACCGAGTTATTATAAAAAATGTTTATCGGTTAAACACAGTACATTGCCTTATGGGGTTTTTACATTAGAAAAACATGTTATTCATTTGTTGGTGTATTTGTATCATCCCCAGCAACCTTGCGCCTACTTTCAAGCCTGACCGGACCTTCTCCCTTATAATGAGCAAAATTGTATTCCTAGCATTGCAGGTAAATGAAACTATGAGCATCAGAACAGCCAAAAATTCAATGTTTTCAGATTTCAATAAAATTGGAATAAATGCATGTTTCTACACAGGTTTTGAGTTTTAAAAGTTTCGTATGTGGAAACTCACTTCCCTCACGTCAGCGTGCTACGTGCGAACTATTTTTGTGTTATGATGTTTACTAAAAAAATCTCGGATGTTATGTTATATACAACGATAAATTAAAAAAGTTTAAAGCTAATGGGGTGAAGTCCTGAGGGTTTTCGCACTCAGTAGGGCAATGTTAGCTACCTTGTGACATATGTTCACTTTTTTGGATCAGGAGGAAAACTAAGATGAAATGATATCATATGAGAGTGAGTCGCTGGCCTAGTGGTTAAGGCGTCAGACTCCGGACCCATGGCAGCGGACCTGTCGTGGGTTCAAATTCCCAATCCTGACATGTACATTTTATCAGTATAGTACGCGTACTGCAACGGCTCTCTCCATGTTTTGTAGTATACGTTCCACGCACAGATGTATAGTGTAAGTGGGCGGGCAAAGTAAGGCAAAAAGAGGCTGCCCAACCTCTACCAAAACAATAAAATAAATAAACGAGTTTGCACGCAGCACGCTGACGTGACGGAAGTGAATTTCCACATAAAAACGTTTAAAACTCAAAATACGTGTAAAAACATACATGCGTTCCAATTTTTATTGTAATCTGAAAATATTGATTTTTTGGCTGTTCTGAAGCTCCTGGTTTCATTTACCTGTAAAGCTGGGAATACGGTTGTGTGCATTATAATGTTAGGAGAAGGTCCAGGCAGGCTTGAAAGTAGGCGTGAGTTGCTGGGGATGATAACAGTACTCTAACAAAGGAATAACAGGCTTTTCTAGTGTAAAACCCCCATAAGACAACGTACTGTGCTTAGTCGAAACACATTTTCTTTAATAACTCGGTAAATATTTATGCTAGAAAGACGAGAGAGGGCTTGAAACTTTCGCCTCACAAATTAATATCTTTTTACATGCATTAATTTTACATCCGGAGTTTTCTGTCCCTTTTTGGGCCCAAAAAACTCGAAATTTGAAATGTTAATCCCCAAAAAAGGAGTTTAGAGTTTTCCGATTGTTTTTCCCAACGAAATTGTACAACTGATTGCAGAAAGGAACGTCCCTACCAAATTTGAAGTTAATCGGACAAAAATGCGACCGCTAAAGTGCAAAAACATCTATATATAAAATTTTGAACGACCTCCCAAAACATGTTCAGGGGGTCACGTTAGGAACTTCTATGGTGGTCCCGGGCTTAAGATCACCGTGCGGGTCATGCTAATTTTTCTCTTTCCAAAGGAAATTCACTAATAACTGAGAAATTGTGATTTTCATAATTTAAACCTTAAGGTTTTTTCTAGAAAATGTAAAAAAGCACGTTTTAACTCATACAAATCAAAATTGATCAGTTATTTACCATCCCATGGTTAAAATTTTAATGTAATATTTTTGGGACAATAGGACACACCATTTTAGGTTCTTATTGTGTGATGAGGTAAAAAGACTGGACCATGTTATCAGACTTAAACAGATTGTAGAAAGATAAGGAACGTCCGTCCTGCCGAGGAGTGGGGGGACGCGGGCGAATCCCAGCCCACTCTCTCGCTGCAGACTTATTGGGGTTAACCGGTCACGGAGGGTGTCTAAGGCAAATTGGAGCATTAGAAATTCAGGAGGACTGGGTCGTGGGGAAGAATCCGTGTAGGCGAATCCGTATATTATCGTCGTGATAACATAATTAGTGTGTAGCTTCACGGAATTATTTGTTTAAAGTGAGATTGAAATAATCGAACCTGACTTGTTCAAAACGTGTCGCGACCACGACGAATCCAGTCCGCCGAGTCTAAACCAAGTTCTCGCGCTTTGAATTCATTTCCTTGGCTTTTGAATTTCGTCGAAAAAAGTAAAATCGGGGCACCCTCGACCGATATGTAGGTAAAATTCGTCGATAAACGGAGTAAATTTGCGAGAGTTAGGTGTTTTATGTTTGTTGTAACCTGTTGTGTATCGTGTCTTGGTAAGTGTTTGAATTGTATATCTTATATTTAATATGTTTGTACTGTATCGTGCCATCCCAATCAATTGCAAGTTGACAATGTACCTGATGTAAAATATATATTTAAAATAATTAGTTTCATAATCAGAACTTTGCTATTGCTTCTGGTGAGTGATACCACGTGGCAATAAAAATTCAATATTAAGTAACAAATTGTTTGATACAGTAAATCTGTGCATTTTGTATAGTATTTTGTAAATTTATATAAAATTGTACATCTAGTTAGATTTAGTATTGCTAAATGTCTTTATGTCCGAAATGAAATGATGAACTAAGTTCGTACGACTGTCAGTATATTTTTAGAAGGATTTGTTGCCATACGCTCATAATCTGGGCATAATATTTGGAGAATTTAATTAGAATTTTGTGCAGCGCAGTCTTGCTCCCATTAAATTCAGCAATCATAAATAGACATATTTTGGGCTCTGCGATAGGAAATCAGCTAAAGTTTAATAACAAAATAAACTGCCTTGGTGGTGATAAATTAAGTGAATAATTTCAATTATGTTGCAATTCATATAGGCTCATAAAAGATGAGAATGTTTGGTCGAGCCAGGTGTTAACGTCTGTCCCCAATTAAATAAATTGAAATAAATATACTGATCCCCATTTGATACATAGGACAGAGTGCTAATTAACGCACAACAATTGGTACATAGCCTCTGAGGATTAGCATAGTGGGTTTTTGGACAACATAGTTCTGGCCAGAGCTAAGTACAGCGCCGACCATGAGCCTCAACTAATACTATTTTGATTAGGGCAAATTACCACTAAGGTTTAGGAACTTTTTCTGATTTTTATTTATCGCAGTAGAGCCGGTCAGTTGTTAACAATTAAATAAATAAGAGAGGGTCAAGACTGAAAAATAAAATTAAATCGAAAAGATATTAAATTGTAATATCGGATTGTGGGGATTTTATTAAACAAATGTTAAAAGGACTCATTCACTAGTTTATAGGTATAGCAATGTAAAGGTTGTAGGGCAAATATACTAAACTTTGTTAATCAAACGTAGTGTTGTCAATTGAACTCCTGTGTACAGGTAAAACCCCGAATTTAGAATAATTATTGTTTAATATCCAGTGTCACTGATACATGATCCACTCTGGAGCCTCTGGGTAATTAATCTGATCATTTATTAATTGTGTTTTCATAACCAAAGAGCAATTCCACTGCGCTTAGAAACTCTTGCTGAAACTAAATTATATTAGTAGGGGGAAACTATATTTATTTATGTGATATAATTATAAGGTTTATAGAACTGAGATACGTTTTTTCTCACATAAATAAAAATGATAGCAGACTAAGATATGAATAAGTATGGTGACGCTGGATAGGATGGCACGCATACGGTTGTTTAGTATATAAGATAATTTATTATTCTGTTATGTGAGTATTTATTTCAGAGAGTATTTCAATGATTGTATCAGTGTACATTTCAATGTTTGTTTCTTACGTGTTTTGTTTAGTATATAAATTATTTATGCGTATGTTAGCTTCGGTGTGACCAGTAAGTTTAAGATGTATAATAGAAATTATCTTACGACTGCGAATGACAGACGTGAACGCCACTTGAGGCGAAATAGAGTTGCATGTTCTGCAATAATAGAAGGTTCAGAACAATCGGCAACGGGTCAAGCTCCTTTGTTGTCGCATACCCCTCCCCTCCTCTCACCACCAAACCCCTATCCAGATATGCTATCGATGAATCAGCTGTGCGAGCAAAATATTCCGGCGGCGCATTCCACTCGAGTAATGCATCAGAACGTTGTTTCACAACAATTTGCGAATGATGACGGTGGTAGTGAGATGTCAATGGTCGACGAAGATCGGCATGGTACTCAGGTCGTTACCTTTAATCCCGTTGCGGGAACCTTTGATATCACACAACACGGAAATGTAGGGCAATCAAATTTAGATTTTTGGAGCGTTGGGGCCAATTCGACGCAGACAGAATATAGGGAAATGCCATCAATGCGTAATCAAACTGCTCAAAATCCGTCGCAAACAAATCCCTTTTTGCCTGGCTATAACCTTGAGGTTCGAAATGAAAATGCGGGTTCTAATCAGCTCGCTTTTGGGGGACATAGCGGTCAGAATTATGTATCATGTCCAAATTATGGACAGGTTCAAAGTTGTGGTCAAACTCAGACAATGGGTCAGAATTGCGGCGAGTTACAGTTAGCCCCTGTTCATAATCAAGGGTTGTTTGAATCAAGTGATTTGACAAAAACTGATAGAACGGTATTGATGGAATTGATAAAAAATGTAAGTGTAGCTGATGGGTCAGATGAAATACAGCTGTTACAATTTTTGAAAGAATTAAAACCTCTTTTTGACATTGCGCCTGCGAGTAGTCACCAGATAGTGAAATTGTTGATTCCAGAAACCAAGGGGCAACTTTTTAAGATATGGGTTGAGGCAACAACTTCTAGGGTATCGTGGGATGATTTGCATAGGACGATTCTTGGCTACTTCCTTCCAATGGGTAGACTACGTGAGTTGGAGGCACTAGAGTTAGATAGGCCGCAGCGACCGGGTGAAAATTTCATTGAGTATGTGGACAACATTGTTGCCGTAGCGTTCGCACTGCGTACTACTAGATCAGAGGAGGAGGTTGTCGAGTCGGTATTGTGTAAATGTGATCCGAGCACTAAGGCGCATTTTGCTTTCAATAAAAGGCCAAGAAATATATTCGAGTTGAAGATGTTCGCAAATAAGGTTTCGGGGTCCATTAAAATCGAACGACGGTATTTTGGCACTCCTGCGAGCGTAACTGATAGAAATGTAAGGATGGCGAGTGGTCCAGCATTTTCGCGGCAAAATCCGCAAAACTTTCAGCGACCGAGAGTAAATTGTACCGATAGAGGGGCACCGAAAGAGAGGGTGGTTAGGTGTTACAAATGTCACGGGGAAGGACATATAGCTCGGAATTGTCGATCGGTAAACTGATTACAGATCCTATAGGCAGGCACTGGGATCTGTGTAATAAGTTTCAGCCTGCAAAGGTTAGTGCCGTAGATTTGACTGGTAAATTGCCACTCGTAAAAGTGAAAACTGGTAGTCATGTCTGTACAGCTCTTTTAGACAGTGGCGCAACAAAAAGCGTAGTCAGCAAGAATTACTTTAATAAAATAAAGGGCGATAAATGTGTCAAAAGGGTGACAAAAATAAGTAATTACTTAGAGGGTGCTGGGAGGTCGAAATTACCTGTGAGACATGAAGTAAAAATGCACATAAAAATAGACGATTTTTCTTGGGATTACATATTTTGGATTGTAAATGACATCCCGTGCGACATGATTTTGGCTTACGATTTTTTTCATTTTTCAAAATTAAAACTTGACACGAATAAAGGGATATTGAAATTTAATTTCTCAGGGGAAAAGCAGAGAATTATGTTGTTGTTAGACGAGGACAATTTAAAGCCAGATAGACTTAAATTTCAAGAAGTAGAAATGTCAGAGGAAGGGAAAGCTAAATTTTACAACTTGTTGAAAGAATACGGGGATGTAGTTACAAATAAGATCGGCAAGGCTAAAGTAGCTCCTTATCAGTTAAGGGTCAGTAAAGATATCAAGCCATTTAGAATGCGGCCATTCCAAATGACTCCGGACAAAGTAAGGGCAATGAGGGAATTAATAAACGAGTTATTAGATAATGGGGTCATAGAAAAAAGCCAAAGTGAATTTAGTAGTAATTGCTTTTTAGTTCCCAAAAGAGAGAAGGGTAAATATCGTTTGGTAAATAATTATAAGACATTAAATCAATATATTGAAATGGATAGTTTTCCGAGTCCCACAGTAGATTCAACTTTTCAGTATTTACAAGGTGCAAAATTTTTCACGTCTATAGATTTGGTTCATAGTTTTTTCCAATTAGAACTCAGTAAAAATTCAAGGGAATACACTGCGTTTAATACAAGTTTTGGTAGCTATCAATGGGTACGTATACCACAAGGATTAAAAATAGGAAGCCAAGCCTTGAACAGGGTGGTAGACACGGTGTTAGGCGACATAAAGTTCAAGTGTGTAATTAATTTTTGTGACGACGTATTAGTGTACAGCGCCGACGAGGAATCGCATTATCGTGACGTCAAGGCTGTGTTGCAAAAATTGAGGGCGTATAATCTCACCGTAAATCCTGAAAAAATTCGCCTGGCAAAAAAAGGTGTACAATTTTTGGGACATTATGTAACTGACGGGAAATTGTATATAGATCCTTCACGAATCGAACCGATAAAAAATTATCCTGTTCCCAAGACAATCAAGCAAGTGCAACGCTTAGTGGGGTTGGCTAGTTTTTATAACAAATTTATCCCGAACTTCTCGGAAATTTGTTATCCTCTCAATAAACTAAAGAGAAAAGGCGTTAAATTCAAGTGGACAAAGACGGAACAGGCGAGTTTCGACAAACTAATCGAAGCATTAACCTCTCCTCCTGTCTTACACTTGCCCGATTTCAGCAAAAAGTTTATCTTAAATTGTGACGCATCTGACCATAGTGTCGGCTGTGTGCTGCAGCAAGAGTGGAATGGTGGTACTGTAGTAATAGCTTATACCAGCAGAGCACTTCAGAATAATGAAAAAGCTTATTCAATATATAAACGTGAGTTGCTAGCCTGCCTCTGGGGTTGTGAAAAATATCGTGAGTTCCTACTGGATAAACCTTTCATTTTGCGGACAGATAATCAAGCAATTACGTATTTGTGGAAATCGGATAAATCAACCGGTCAATTAGCTAGGTGGAAATTGCGATTGTCGGAGTTTCCGTGCGAAATTGAACACGCGCGCGCTAGTCAGAATGTACCGGCCGACGCGCTGTCAAGACTTTTCGAACCGGTCATTGAAGCAAAAAGTAAAAATGAATCTAAGCCCGTGGAAGCGATAAATTTCCTACAGAATTTTCCGGAAGTATTTGAAGACATAGGACAGAAACAGAGGTGCGATAATAATTTGAGGGAAATCATTGCAAAATTACAAAAGGGAGTAGGTGTAACAAATTACGTGTTGAGGAATGGGGTTTTGAAATATCAAAAAAACAAAAATTGCGCACCGAAAATTTGTATTCCCGACTCATTGAAGCAAGTGGTTCTCAAGTTTAATCATGATATATCAATATCGGCTCACTGGGGTATTAAGAAAACGACAGCGAAAATAGCGAAAGATTTTGCCTGGAAAAATATGTTTGAGGACATAAAAAATTACGTTAGGTCATGCGAGCTTTGTCAGTTACACAAAACATCACAAAACACAAAGATAGGTTTAATGAGATCAACTTTGCCGGAGCGTAGTATGCAAAGGTTACACATTGATTTGTTCGGCCCCCTAGTAAGGTCAAAAAATGGGAATCAGTACATGTTGGTCTGTGTAGATAGTTTCAGTAAATTCACGTGGATTGTGCCATTAAAAAAAGCAACATCCGACACTGTAAAAAGGGCATTGATCGAGCGAGTTTTTGCGCAGAACGGAGTAGCAGAGATTATCATCAGTGATAACGGTTCACAGTTCACTTCCGGCAATTTTCGTTCATTTTTGTTTGCCTTAGGGATAAAACATATCACCACTAGTGTCGCCCGACCGCAGGGAAACCAATCAGAAAGAGAAAATCGGAACTTAAAATACGCTTTGAAGGTTTTCCATAGTCGAACGCAGCAAAGGTGGGATGAAAATTTAGATTATTTAATGATAGGCATAAATTCGGCCCACCATGAAAGTATAGGCATGACTCCGGCCATGGCGTTAATGGGCCGTGAGTTAAATAATCCACTGCAATTGGCTTGGAATCTAGTCGAGGAAGCAGATCCACCAAAAAGTACCGAAGATAGGGTGAAGGAGATCGTACAAAATCTCAATTCCGCGCAACAGAAAATGAAGGCATATTACGACAAAACAAGGCGTCCGTCACCGTTTAAAGTAGGAGATCTTGTATTGTACAAGGTATACATCCCCAGTGACAAAGCTAAGGGGGTTAGCAACAAATTTTCGCAGGGATGGAAGGGACCATGGACCATAGTTGAAGATTTAAATGGGGTAAATGTTAAAATTAGACTAAAAGAAAATGAAAAAGAAGTGAAAGTGGTCCATGTCGCTCAATTAAAACGTTATTATACAAGGGAATGAGAGTGACTCAGCTGGTATTCGCAATCAAATAGCATGTAAGACAATAATGTATTTTCAATTAGTTTATTGCAAAAATCTTGTGTTAGGTGAGGAGTGACCTGGAAACGCTACCATGAGAGTCACACTGCTGGGCGATAGTCAGGTGCGGAGGCTGCACCAGGTGTGTGAGGGTGTGAATAGTGAAATAACTTCAGATTCCTTAGCTGTGGGTGGCCTAACCACTGAACGTTTAAAAACTATCGTGGCAAGACACAGCGCAGTTTTCAATAACATTTGTTTTGTGCTCATAGGAATTAATGACATTTTGCGGGAAACTCATGAAGATCAAATTAAATCCAATATAAAGTCAATTGTGAAATATCTTACAAAAAAGAACTTTACTGTTTTCATCTCAACTTTGCCACCAACCTTACATAAATCAAATAAAATTCAAGAGTCAATCCGTTCCTTAAACATATTTATTCAGTCATTTAATACCTCAGTGAACGTCGGAGTAATATACTTAAATAGACAGTTTAAACCTTATAGTATTAAACACGAACAGTTGTATGTGTACAAACAAAAACAGGAAAACCCGACCTCATTCACTTGTCGGACCGAGGGTTGCGTAATCTGATGTGCCTTATCTGCAGTGCCATTGACTGCCGGCGCCATCGACCTTTGGTTACCCCGACACCCCACCCCCAGCCGACTGAGCACCACGGCCTACTCGCTCCACACACATGCACAGCCAGCACATCTGACACCCCGACTCCTGACTAGGATGCTGACTGAGAGGGCTACTAGTAATGGTACGCTGAGCAACGTCTGCAAGATGGAGCCATACTGGAATAATTGTGCGTGATTTTGCCTGCCAGAGCTGTTAGTTCAATCAGTTAGCAAGAAAATATCTCACTCTTAGCTGTAAGAAATCCTCTCAAGCTGTAGCACACAGCCAAAATAGGTCACACCCTAGCAAATAAGATGTAGATTTCAATAATGTATGTGTATAAAAATAAATAAAATGTGAATATCGAAGAAGAAATGGACTTCTAACACAAGTTAGTTATAGATATATGTAAACAATTTCCTATGTAAGTGTTTTGCTGTATTTGTTTAATTATATGTTTATGTTCTATTAATGTCTTATTACAGTCCGTAAATTGACCCCGAGATGGGAAGTTAGGCGAATTCGTTCCGAAATCGATTTTAGTTGGCCTGAAGCGTACGGTGTCAATTTTCTTGGCAAGGGGATGTGTGATGAGGTAAAAAGACTGGACCATGTTATCAGACTTAAACAGATTGTAGAAAGATAAGGAACGTCCGTCCTGCCGAGGAGTGGGGGGACGCGGGCGAATCCCAGCCCACTCTCTCGCTGCAGACTTATTGGGGTTAACCGGTCACGGAGGGTGTCTAAGGCAAATTGGAGCATTAGAAATTCAGGAGGACTGGGTCGTGGGGAAGAATCCGTGTAGGCGAATCCGTATATTATCGTCGTGATCACATAATTAGTGTGTAGCTTCACGGAATTATTTGTTTAAAGTGAGATTGAAATAATCGAACCTGACTTGTTCAAAACGTGTCGCGACCACGACGAATCCAGTCCGCCGAGTCTAAACCAAGTTCTCGCGCTTTGAATTCATTTCCTTGGCTTTTGAATTTCGTCGAAAAAAGTAAAATCGGGGCACCCTCGACCGATATGTAGGTAAAATTCGTCGATAAACGGAGTAAATTTGCGAGAGTTAGGTGTTTTATGTTTGTTGTAACCTGTTGTGTATCGTGTCTTGGTAAGTGTTTGAATTGTATATCTTATATTTAATATGTTTGTACTGTATCGTGCCATCCCAATCAATTGCAAGTTGACAATGTACCTGATGTAAAATATATATTTAAAATAATTAGTTTCATAATCAGAACTTTGCTATTGTTTCTGGTGAGTGATACCACGTGGCAATAAAAATTCAATATTAAGTAACAAATTGTTTGATACAGTAAATCTGTGCATTTTGTATAGTATTTTGTAAATTTATATAAAATTGTACATCTAGTTAGATTTAGTATTGCTAAATGTCTTTATGTCCGAAATGAAATGATGAACTAAGTTCGTACGACTGTCAGTATATTTTTAGAAGGATTTGTTGCCATACGCTCATAATCTGGGCATAATATTTGGAGAATTTAATTAGAATTTTGTGCAGCGCAGTCTTGCTCCCATTAAATTCAGCAATCATAAATAGACATATTTTGGGCTCTGCGATAGGAAATCAGCTAAAGTTTAATAACAAAATAAACTGCCTTGGTGGTGATAAATTAAGTGAATAATTTCAATTATGTTGCAATTCATATAGGCTCATAAAAGATGAGAATGTTTGGTCGAGCCAGGTGTTAACGTCTGTCCCCAATTAAATAAATTGAAATAAATATACTGATCCCCATTTGATACATAGGACAGAGTGCTAATTAACTCACAACAATTGGTACATAGCCTCTGAGGATTAGCATAGTGGGTTTTTGGACAACATAGTTCTGGCCAGAGCTAATTACAGCGCCGACCATGAGCCTCAACTAATACTATTTTGATTAGGGCAAATTACCACTAAGGTTTAGGAACTTTTTCTGATTTTTATTTATCGCAGTAGAGCCGGTCAGTTGTTAACAATTAAATAAACAAGAGAGGGTCAAGACTGAAAAATAAAATTAAATCGAAAAGATATTAAATTGTAATATCGGATTGTGGGGATTTTATTAAACAAATGTTAAAAGGACTCATTCACTAGTTTATAGGTATAGCAATGTAAAGGTTGTAGGACAAATATACTAAACTTTGTTAATCAAACGTAGTGTTGTCAATTGAACTCCTGTGTACAGGTAAAACCCCGAATTTAGAATAATTATTGTTTAATATCCAGTGTCACTGATACATGATCCACTCTGGAGCCTCTGGGTAATTAATCTGATCATTTATTAATTGTGTTTTCATAACCAAAGAGCAATTCCACTGCGCTTAGAAACTCTTGCTGAAACTAAATTATATTAGTAGGGGGAAACTATATTTATTTATGTGATATAATTATAAGGTTTATAGAACTGAGATACGTTTTTTCTCACATAAATAAAAATGATAGCAGACTAAGATATGAATAAGTATGGTGACGCTGGATAGGATGGCACGCATACGGTTGTTTAGTATATAAGATAATTTATTATTCTGTTATGTGAGTATTTATTTCAGAGAGTATTTCAATGATTGTATCAGTGTACATTTCAATGTTTGTTTCTTACGTGTTTTGTTTAGTATATAAATTATTTATGCGTATGTTAGCTTCGGTGTGACCAGTAAGTTTAAGATGTATAATAGAAATTATCTTACGACTGCGAATGACAGACGTGAACGCCACTTGAGGCGAAATAGAGTTGCATGTTCTGCAATAATAGAAGGTTCAGAACAATCGGCAACGGGTCAAGCTCCTTTGTTGTCGCATACCCCTCCCCTCCTCTCACCACCAAACCCCTATCCAGATATGCTATCGATGAATCAGCTGTGCGAGCAAAATATTCCGGCGGCGCATTCCACTCGAGTAATGCATCAGAACGTTGTTTCACAACAATTTGCGAATGATGACGGTGGTAGTGAGATGGCAATGGTCGACAAAGATCGGCATGGTACTCAGGTCGTTACCTTTAATCCCGTTGCGGGAACCTTTGATATCACACAACACGGAAATGTAGGGCAATCAAATTTAGATTTTTGGAGCGTTGGGGCCAATTCGACGCAGACAGAATATAGGGAAATGCCATCAATGCGTAATCAAACTGCTCAAAATCCGTCGCAAACAAATCCCTTTTTGCCTGGCTATAACCTTGAGGTTCGAAATGAAAATGCGGGTTCTAATCAGCTCGCTTTTGGGGGACATAGCGGTCAGAATTATGTATCATGTCCAAATTATGGACAGGTTCAAAGTTGTGGTCAAACTCAGACAATGGGTCAGAATTGCGGCGAGTTACAGTTAGCCCCTGTTCATAATCAAGGGTTGTTTGAATCAAGTGATTTGACAAAAACTGATAGAACGGTATTGATGGAATTGATAAAAAATGTAAGTGTAGCTGATGGGCCAGATGAAATACAGCTGTTACAATTTTTGAAAGAATTAAAACCTCTTTTTGACATTGCGCCTGCGAGTAGTCACCAGATAGAGAAATTGTTGATTCCAGAAACCAAGGGGCAACTTTTTAAGATATGGGTTGAGGCAACAACTTCTAGGGTATCGTGGGATGATTTGCATAGGACGATTCTTGGCTACTTCCTTCCAATGGGTAGACTACGTGAGTTGGAGGCACTAGAGTTAGATAGGCCGCAGCGACCGGGTGAAAATTTCATTGAGTATGTGGACAACATTGTTGCCGTAGCGTTCGCACTGCGTACTACTAGATCAGAGGAGGAGGTTGTCGAGTCGGTATTGTGTAAATGTGATCCGAGCACTAAGGCGCATTTTGCTTTCAATAAAAGGCCAAGAAATATATTCGAGTTGAAGATGTTCGCAAATAAGGTTTCGGGGTCCATTAAAATCGAACGACGGTATTTTGGCACTCCTGCGAGCGTAACTGATAGAAATGTAAGGATGGCGAGTGGTCCAGCATTTTCGCGGCAAAATCCGCAAAACTTTCAGCGACCGAGAGTAAATTGTACCGATAGAGGGGCACCGAAAGAGAGGGTGGTTAGGTGTTACAAATGTCACGGGGAAGGACATATAGCTCGGAATTGTCGATCGGTAAACTGATTACAGATCCTATAGGCAGGCACTGGGATCTGTGTAATAAGTTTCAGCCTGCAAAGGTTAGTGCCGTAGATTTGACTGGTAAATTGCCACTCGTAAAAGTGAAAACTGGTAGTCATGTCTGTACAGCTCTTTTAGACAGTGGCGCAACAAAAAGCGTAGTCAGCAAGAATTACTTTAATAAAATAAAGGGCGATAAATGTGTCAAAAGGGTGACAAAAATAAGTAATTACTTAGAGGGTGCTGGGAGGTCGAAATTACCTGTGAGACATGAAGTAAAAATGCACATAAAAATAGACGATTTTTCTTGGGATTACATATTTTGGATTGTAAATGACATCCCGTGCGACATGATTTTGGCTTACGATTTTTTTCATTTTTCAAAATTAAAACTTGACACGAATAAAGGGATATTGAAATTTAATTTCTCAGGGGAAAAGCAGAGAATTATGTTGTTGTTAGACGAGGACAATTTAAAGCCAGATAGACTTAAATTTCAAGAAGTAGAAATGTCAGAGGAAGGGAAAGCTAAATTTTACAACTTGTTGAAAGAATACGGGGATGTAGTTACAAATAAGATCGGCAAGGCTAAAGTAGCTCCTTATCAGTTAAGGGTCAGTAAAGATATCAAGCCATTTAGAATGCGGCCATTCCAAATGACTCCGGACAAAGTAAGGGCAATGAGGGAATTAATAAACGAGTTATTAGATAATGGGGTCATAGAAAAAAGCCAAAGTGAATTTAGTAGTAATTGCTTTTTAGTTCCCAAAAGAGAGAAGGGTAAATATCGTTTGGTAAATAATTATAAGACATTAAATCAATATATTGAAATGGATAGTTTTCCGAGTCCCACAGTAGATTCAACTTTTCAGTATTTACAAGGTGCAAAATTTTTCACGTCTATAGATTTGGTTCATAGTTTTTTCCAATTAGAACTCAGTAAAAATTCAAGGGAATACACTGCGTTTAATACAAGTTTTGGTAGCTATCAATGGGTACGTATACCACAAGGATTAAAAATAGGAAGCCAAGCCTTGAACAGGGTGGTAGACACGGTGTTAGGCGACATAAAGTTCAAGTGTGTAATTAATTTTTGTGACGACGTATTAGTGTACAGCGCCGACGAGGAATCGCATTATCGTGACGTCAAGGCTGTGTTGCAAAAATTGAGGGCGTATAATCTCACCGTAAATCCTGAAAAAATTCGCCTGGCAAAAAAAGGTGTACAATTTTTGGGACATTATGTAACTGACGGGAAATTGTATATAGATCCTTCACGAATCGAACCGATAAAAAATTATCCTGTTCCCAAGACAATCAAGCAAGTGCAACGCTTAGTGGGGTTGGCTAGTTTTTATAACAAATTTATCCCGAACTTCTCGGAAATTTGTTACCCTCTCAATAAACTGAAGAGAAAAGGCGTTAAATTCAAGTGGACAAAGACGGAACAGGCGAGTTTCGACAAACTAATCGAAGCATTAACCTCTCCTCCTGTCTTACACTTGCCCGATTTCAGCAAAAAGTTTATCTTAAATTGTGACGCATCTGACCATAGTGTCGGCTGTGTGCTGCAGCAAGAGTGGAATGGTGGTACTGTAGTAATAGCTTATACCAGCAGAGCACTTCAGAATAATGAAAAAGCTTATTCAATATATAAACGTGAGTTGCTAGCCTGCCTCTGGGGTTGTGAAAAATATCGCGAGTTCCTACTGGATAAACCTTTCATTTTGCGGACAGATAATCAAGCAATTACGTATTTGTGGAAATCGGATAAATCAACCGGTCAATTAGCTAGGTGGAAATTGCGATTGTCGGAGTTTCCGTGCGAAATTGAACACGCGCGCGCTAGTCAGAATGTACCGGCCGACGCGTTGTCAAGACTTTTCGAACCGGTCATTGAAGCAAAAAGTAAAAATGAATCTAAGCCCGTGGAAGCGATAAATTTCCTACAGAATTTTCCGGAAGTATTTGAAGACATAGGATAGAAACAGAGGTGCGATAATAATTTGAGGGAAATCATTGCAAAATTACAAAAGGGAGTAGGTGTAACAAATTACGTGTTGAGGAATGGGGTTTTGAAATATCAAAAAAACAAAAATTGCGCACCGAAAATTTGTATTCCCGACTCATTGAAGCAAGTGGTTCTCAAGTTTAATCATGATATATCAATATCGGCTCACTGGGGTATTAAGAAAACGACAGCGAAAATAGCGAAAGATTTTGCCTGGAAAAATATGTTTGAGGACATAAAAAATTACGTTAGGTCATGCGAGCTTTGTCAGTTACACAAAACATCACAAAACACAAAGATAGGTTTAATGAGATCAACTTTGCCGGAGCGTAGTATGCAAAGGTTACACATTGATTTGTTCGGCCCCCTAGTAAGGTCAAAAAATGGGAATCAGTACATGTTGGTCTGTGTAGATAGTTTCAGTAAATTCACGTGGATTGTGCCATTAAAAAAAGCAACATCCGACACTGTAAAAAGGGCATTGATCGAGCGAGTTTTTGCGCAGAACGGAGTAGCAGAGATTATCATCAGTGATAACGGTTCACAGTTCACTTCCGGCAATTTTCGTTCATTTTTGTTTGCCTTAGGGATAAAACATATCACCACTAGTGTCGCCCGACCGCAGGGAAACCAATCAGAAAGAGAAAATCGGAACTTAAAATACGCTTTGAAGGTTTTCCATAGTCGAACGCAGCAAAGGTGGGATGAAAATTTAGATTATTTAATGATAGGCATAAATTCGGCCCACCATGAAAGTATAGGCATGACTCCGGCCATGGCGTTAATGGGCCGTGAGTTAAATAATCCACTGCAATTGGCTTGGAATCTAGTCGAGGAAGCAGATCCACCAAAAAGTACCGAAGATAGGGTGAAGGAGATCGTACAAAATCTCAATTCCGCGCAACAGAAAATGAAGGCATATTACGACAAAACAAGGCGTCCGTCACCGTTTAAAGTAGGAGATCTTGTATTGTACAAGGTATACATCCCCAGTGACAAAGCTAAGGGGGTTAGCAACAAATTGTCGCAGGGATGGAAGGGACCATGGACCATAGTTGAAGATTTAAATGGGGTAAATGTTAAAATTAGACTAAAAGAAAATGAAAAAGAAGTGAAAGTGGTCCATGTCGCTCAATTAAAACGTTATTATACAAGGGAATGAGAGTGACTCAGCTGGTATTCGCAATCAAATAGCATGTAAGACAATAATGTATTTTCAATTAGTTTATTGCAAAAATCTTGTGTTAGGTGAGGAGTGACCTGGAAACGCTACCATGAGAGTCACACTGCTGGGCAATAGTCAGGTGCGGAGGCTGCACCAGGTGTGGGAGGGTGTGAATAGTGAAATAACTTCAGATTCCTTAGCTGTGGGTGGCCTAACCACTGAACGTTTAAAAACTATCGTGGCAAGACACAGCGCAGTTTTCAATAACATTTGTTTTGTGCTCATAGGAATTAATGACATTTTGCGGGAAACTCATGAAGATCAAATTAAATCCAATATAAAGTCAATTGTGAAATATCTTACAAAAAAGAACTTTACTGTTTTCATCTCAACTTTGCCACCAACCTTACATAAATCAAATAAAATTCAAGAGTCAATCCGTTCCTTAAACATATTTATTCAGTCATTTAATACCTCAGTGAACGTCGGAGTAATATACTTAAATAGACAGTTTAAACCTTATAGTATTAAACACGAACAGTTGTATGTGTACAAACAAAAACAGGAAAACCCGACCTCATTCACTTGTCGGACCGAGGGTTGCGTAATCTGATGTGCCTTATCTGCAGTGCCATTGACAGCCGGCGCCATCGACCTTTGGTTACCCCGACACCCCACCCCCAGCCGACTGAGCACCACGGCCTACTCGCTCCACACACATGCACAGCCAGCACATCTGACACCCCGACTCCTGACTAGGATGCTGACTGAGAGGGCTACTAGTAATCGTACGCTGAGCAACGTCTGCAAGATGGAGCCATACTGGAATAATTGTGCGCGATTTTCCCTGCCAGAGCTGTTAGTTCAATCAGTTAGCAAGAAAATATCTCACTCTTAGCTGTAAGAAATCCTCTCAAGCTGTAGCACACAGCCAAAATAGGTCACACCCTAGCAAATAAGATGTAGATTTCAATAATGTATGCGTATAAAAATAAATAAAATGTGAATATCGAAGAAGAAATGGACTTCTAACACAAGTTAGTTATAGATATATGTAAACAATTTCCTATGTAAGTGTTTTGCTGTATTTGTTTAATTATATGTTTATGTTCTATTAATGTCTTATTACAGTCCGTAAATTGACCCCGAGATGGGAAGTTAGGCGAATTCGTTCCGAAATCGATTTTAGTTGGCCTGAAGCGTACGGTGTCAATTTTCTTGGCAAGGGGATGTGTGATGAGGTAAAAAGACTGGACCATGTTATCAGACTTAAACAGATTGTAGAAAGATAAGGAACGTCCGTCCTGCCGAGGAGTGGGGGGACGCGGGCGAATCCCAGCCCACTCTCTCGCTGCAGACTTATTGGGGTTAACCGGTCACGGAGGGTGTCTAAGGCAAATTGGAGCATTAGAAATTCAGGAGGACTGGGTCGTGGGGAAGAATCCGTGTAGGCGAATCCGTATATTATCGTCGTGATAACATAATTAGTGTGTAGCTTCACGGAATTATTTGTTTAAAGTGAGATTGAAATAATCGAACCTGACTTGTTCAAAACGTGTCGCGACCACGACGAATCCAGTCCGCCGAGTCTAAACCAAGTTCTCGCGCTTTGAATTCATTTCCTTGGCTTTTGAATTTCGTCGAAAAAAGTAAAATCGGGGCACCCTCGACCGATATGTAGGTAAAATTCGTCGATAAACGGAGTAAATTTGCGAGAGTTAGGTGTTTTATGTTTGTTGTAACCTGTTGTGTATCGTGTCTTGGTAAGTGTTTGAATTGTATATCTTATATTTAATATGTTTGTACTGTATCGTGCCATCCCAATCAATTGCAAGTTGACAATGTACCTGATGTAAAATATATATTTAAAATAATTAGTTTCATAATCAGAACTTTGCTATTGCTTCTGGTGAGTGATACCACGTGGCAATAAAAATTCAATATTAAGTAACAAATTGTTTGATACAGTAAATCTGTGCATTTTGTATAGTATTTTGTAAATTTATATAAAATTGTACATCTAGTTAGATTTAGTATTGCTAAATGTCTTTATGTCCGAAATGAAATGATGAACTAAGTTCGTACGACTGTCAGTATATTTTTAGAAGGATTTGTTGCCATACGCTCATAATCTGGGCATAATATTTGGAGAATTTAATTAGAATTTTGTGCAGCGCAGTCTTGCTCCCATTAAATTCAGCAATCATAAATAGACATATTTTGGGCTCTGCGATAGGAAATCAGCTAAAGTTTAATAACAAAATAAACTGCCTTGGTGGTGATAAATTAAGTGAATAATTTCAATTATGTTGCAATTCATATAGGCTCATAAAAGATGAGAATGTTTGGTCGAGCCAGGTGTTAACGTCTGTCCCCAATTAAATAAATTGAAATAAATATACTGATCCCCATTTGATACATAGGACAGAGTGCTAATTAACGCACAACAATTGGTACATAGCCTCTGAGGATTAGCATAGTGGGTTTTTGGACAACATAGTTCTGGCCAGAGCTAAGTACAGCGCCGACCATGAGCCTCAACTAATACTATTTTGATTAGGGCAAATTACCACTAAGGTTTAGGAACTTTTTCTGATTTTTATTTATCGCAGTAGAGCCGGTCAGTTGTTAACAATTAAATAAACAAGAGAGGGTCAAGACTGAAAAATAAAATTAAATCGAAAAGATATTAAATTGTAATATCGGATTGTGGGGATTTTATTAAACAAATGTTAAAAGGACTCATTCACTAGTTTATAGGTATAGCAATGTAAAGGTTGTAGGGCAAATATACTAAACTTTGTTAATCAAACGTAGTGTTGTCAATTGAACTCCTGTGTACAGGTAAAACCCCGAATTTAGAATAATTATTGTTTAATATCCAGTGTCACTGATACATGATCCACTCTTGAGCCTCTGGGTAATTAATCTGATCATTTATTAATTGTGTTTTCATAACCAAAGAGCAATTCCACTGCGCTTAGAAACTCTTGCTGAAACTAAATTATATTAGTAGGGGGAAACTATATTTATTTATGTGATATAATTATAAGGTTTATAGAACTGAGATACGTTTTTTCTCACAATTGTTATTTGCTAAATATTACGGATTTTTGTCTTTAAAAAGTAAAAATGGTCGCCATTTTGAAACGGTGTAAGGTAGAAACTTCAACTTAAATACCACAATATCATCAAGCATAGGCAAAACGTACCAAGATTTAAATCAATGCTTTTAACGGTTTTAAATATGGACTTAATTTATTAAAATACACAAACAGACTGGCTGAAACTAAATGGAGCGGAATTTAAATAATTTAAATCTAAATTTGTCGTTTCTTCATGGGTGCACAATCTGAAAATATACAGCTACTGCACCTTTTTTGTTGCACCCCGCACATTAAAACAATATGACCCTGCTAACGTTTTTGTTTATTTATTTTTACAATACAATTCAATATAATCTTTAACGTGTATTGTTATTTCCCCCGGAATGTCTCTGGGTCAATTCAATTAAAGCCCATTCTCGTCACTTAAGCCGATCTAATCATTTCCGATGTTCCTACTTCTCTCTAAGTATCTCCCTATCATTGATATCTCTCGCACAATCAACCATATCCTTTAACTGAATTATTATGATGGATCAAATATATGTAATATAATAATTTTAAGTAATAGGTTACACTCCTGTTTTATTTGTAACCTATAAACCTGTAAAGTAATATTTGTCCGTATTACAGTTTATTATTTAGTTTAATTCTTTATGGGTTAGATATTTGTATAGTAATACTTTTACACTTATACAATATTTTGAGCGTTATGCACTCTTCAAGAAAATAACGTTAGGAAGTAGTATTCGTTAAATTATTAAAGATAGTCCGTTTAACTGCTGACTGGTGCTGCATAAAAACCGTAGATTTAGTGTTCATCCACGGCCTTGTACGCGATGAGTAAGCCTAGTCTCGTAAATAAATCAAAAAACAGCAGTCCGGTGAGTCACTGGCGTAGTGGTCAAGGCGAGGGTCTCCGGAACAATGGCAGCGGCCCTGTCGTGGGTTCAAATCCCTATCCTGGTAAGTAAGTTTTATCAGTACTGTAAAACTTGTACTGTAACGACTCACCCCTTCCTTTGAAGGATTCGTTCCATGCTCAGATATACAGTCGATGTGGACGGGCAAAGTAAGGCTAAAAGAGACAGCCAACCTCTTAAAAATAACATTATTAAAATCGGTTGAACAATTCCAAATATCATGTTTTATTGAGCCATTTATAATAGTTCTTAAATTAACGATAATAGGGGGACGATTCATAACGTCAAGGTGCATAAAGTAAAGTAGCTATTTTTTACAGTTTTGTTATGTAGCGATTTCAAATCGTAAAGTTTCAAAACGTCCAGTTCATAATTATAAAGTGTTAAATCTATAGTGTTTCACAAAGTAAAGTTCCATAACGTAAAGTTATCAATTAATATGGTTTAATTTAAAATGCGTTTCAAAACGTAAAGTTTCATAAGGTAAAGTAGCTATTATAATTTAAATAAAATATGTGAGTGTTTCACAAAGTAAAGTACCATAACGTCCAGTATTTAAATTTTAGTTCTATTCGGAGATAGAGTTTCATAAGGTAAAGTTTCAAAACATAAAGTTTGTATTTTTAAAAACCACCTGTTTCAAAACGTAAAGTTTCATAACGTCCAGTTAACAAACTCACTCCAGTTCGATCCAATTTCAGTACACGGGAATGTTCCAAAAAGTCGAGTTTTAAAACATTGAATTTAATTTAGTAGACTATTTCATAACGTAAAGTGACACAAGGTAAAGTACAGTCCGCTCCAGACATTGTACTGCGTGTTGCCTTCCACAAGTTGCAGGCGGTCCTGAGCACGTGTAAATTGTTGTGTGTTGCCTTCCACAAGTTGCAGGCGGCTCCGAGCACGTGGAGATCTGTCGACAGCGCTCAGCGCCAGCGCGGCGACCGCGGCGTTTGTAGCCCAGTCACAATAAATGTTTTGTGTCTGAACTCTTTTTGGTAAAGCTGATCTTTTCTCAGTTGATAGACCATATTGAAAGACGTGTTTTCTCAAAAGTCCCCTAAAATCCGCATTGTATTTCCCCTCCTATCCCCCCCTCAAAGCTCGAAATCGTAGACTTTAATGTTATCGAGTATAACTTTTTAACAAAACGTTGTTTAGGATTAACTCTTTTTAGTTCTTTTTGTCGATAAATGTGCTATCATTTTTATACAGATAGGATTACGATAAATTAACTAAATAAATAAAAAAAAGTTATTTTTGTTGTTTCAAATTTAGCTTTTTGATGTTTATTTTGGTTATACGTATAATAAATGAAAAACACTTCCTCTAAAACCGTTTGCACACACATTTCTGAACACATTTATATATGAATATTAATGTTTTTAAGAAGTGAGGAACATGAGTAACTGTTAACTACGGTATGTTTGGAGCGCGAGGGCGGCATAGCCTGGGCTAGCGCGAAAGATACATTATCTACTTATCTGCTAGTTTTAAATCCCTTATGTTTAATCATTTCTACACTTACAAAATGTAGTGGTGTTTTATAGTTTATTATTGTTATACCGGCCTATAATAATATGATAAAGTAGATTTACTTTATTATTAATGTGTAATGTAATAAAACTCCAAATACGATATTTTCAATGATTTGAATGCGATATTATTTAATCGATCCACTTCAACTTTAAACATTGTATAGTTAATATAAAATTTTTTATTACCAGTTTTACTTGGTGGTATAAATCAGCCCTTGGGCCTTTTCATTATCCACCAACTATTGACCCACCGTGTCCCGGACTGGCTGAACCGGCAGCTGTCGTAAATTCGTAAATTATAAGTTTCATATTTGTTTTCTGCAACTCTTATTTAAAAAAGCTTCAAGGAACTCCCATCCACCACAGACATTATGAACATTGATGACATAATATGTGAATATATATATATATATATATATATACATATGTATTATATTATTATAATAATATTATAATATTATAAATGTATTATATTATGTACATAATATTATATATGTGAAAAATGCCAGTGTTTAATCGAAATAAGCATAATACAGTTCGGGTAACAATGCTCGGCATCTGGTTACCGTCTGCTCTGGAATGACTTTTCGCCTCTATTTGGCTTGGTACCGTTAGTGTTTCAGTCTACTTTTCTCAGTAGAAAGCAAAAATCACTTATTTCATTTTAAAACATTTTTTGGTTTTTTTTATGTATACTTTTATTAACGAGAAATTTCAGTAGTTTATCGCCTTTCCCAGGTGCCAAGCACCGTGAACAGAGCTTTACTTGACATTCAACGATTGCCAAGTTAAACCCTCTTTCCCTGTAGACTGTAATCGCTACCATTAGTTGCTGGTACTCTTTTGCTTAGTTTCGGCGGAAAACTGTGTTAGCTTTCGACTATATTTGCTGAAGTGTCAAAATTAACGCGGGCCAGCGCCCGAACAGTTATACCCTAACCCTATCCATTAGTATATTCTGGGATAAGGTTGCATGAGCTAGACGTTTCCTAAGCTCCAGATACATAACGCCAGTTCCAGTATTGTTTAGGCTACCGGTATAATGTTTGTAATAAAGTGTGATCAAGTCTATGTAGTTTATAATACCTAAGAATAAAGTCGGCAGGTGTCAAACACCATCCTTTTTTTATAAAATGTCATCACGTCAATGAAGGATGAAATACGTAAGAAAGAATTAAGCCGACAAGTGTCAAGACGTATAGCTTAATAAAATCCATAATGTCCTAGGTCAATAACTTCCTTTGTTCCTGCCCAAACTCAAACTCATTTATTTGTCTAAAAACTGATACAGTACTGAACACGTCAAACTAGTTATATTTACAAATTAATGTTAAATACTATAATTTTGGTGTTTATTCTACGTCCAACCATTGCAGAGATATTCAAAGGGCTAAACTATGGAGAATAAATAAAATGTTATATACAGTATCACTTATTTATGAATTGTTTGTATGAAACTTAGTAAGTGGCTTTATCTATTAGTGAAACACATATATGTATATGCATTGGCAATTCGCTGAGTACATAGGTTTACTGCGAAGGGAATATTTTAATTTTGTTTTCGACAATCTCAGCTGTAATATCAATGTATCATAGTGTAATTGTGGCAGTGGCGCGCGCTTGGAACCCGCCTAAAGTTATGTCGTGGCGCCTGAAGAGGTGGGGGAGCTGCGTTCGCATCCTCCACGCCTGAGCCCCAGTGTTGCCTGAAACCGGGTAATTACCCGGTTGTCGGGTATTTTGCGGGGATTAATAAAAAGAACGGGTAATATCGGGGATTTTGGACTCGAGTTGCGGGGATTTACGCGACAAATCAGGTATTTAAGATTATCGTATTAATTTGATATAAACGACAGCGGTAAACAATCAAGCAATTTAACACAAATTGGAACATAATACATATATACTCAACAGTATCTTTGACATAAATGTTGTGTTACATTTTTTGTTGTCAAAGGATATATGTATTTTTTAGTATATTACTTTTTCATCGGTAAATAAACAATTGTAATGTTATTATTATTGCACTTAAGTTAGATTATGATGTTATGTTACAAATATTGACCTTAGGCGTTCGCCTATGTAGCCTCTGCTTATATCCGGTCCTTCAATGTGATACAGTGTATTGCTTGTGAATAGTCGGAAAAAGGCGGCTCCCTTAGCCTATAGGCTTAACTAGGCCTATTACTTGGTAAATTGACATGTGTTGCGTACGCTCTATATTACGATCATTGTTCATAGAGCATTAAAGGCTCGTTCTAACGGGAACATTGCTGGACTATAGAGAGGTTAGGGAATGTAGTCTATAGTTATGGGGACATCTCAGATGACCCTAACGAGGTTAATATATCTAAGGAGTCTCGTCTCGTGTAAAAAAGTGTAGCCTACGTGGTGTAGCCATAAGTGATATATAACATTTCATTTATTCTCCATAACAATAACATTATAAATGAGTACACAGGTTTGCTGCAACAAGGAAGATAAGATATGTTTTTTTTTTTGCAATTAACTCAACCAGGTGAAGCTACATACCAAGTTTTATTAATTTAGGTTCATAACTAAGGGATATATACAACTTTACTTATTCTCCCTATGAATAACATGGGGGCCGAGTATGCAGGTTTGCTGCTACCGGGAAAAATCAACAAAATTTTTTTGCTATTATCAATATACCACAACTAGTTGAAGCCACATCCCAAGTTTCATCAATATACGTACATAAATATCAAAATATAACATTTTATTTATTCTCCATAAGGATAACATTGGACAACGTACTGTGTTTAGCACTTTGAATGTCACTGCAACGGTTGAACGTAAAACAAAAATTAAAACGCCAAAATGATTGTTTTGTAGAGCTAAACTGATTGGTAGAAAGAAATGTGGAGTTTTTGGTGAAATTATCTGAGGAAAATCTAAAAACCGTATTTCCATAAGATTAACATGGGGAATTTTATGGACACATTTTTTGACTTTTCTCCACGACCACTAAACCTAGCTTAATTATTCAAAATACTAATTTTTTTTAAGCTCTACAAAACGGCTATAACCAAAATCTAGTGTTTTAAAAACTTTTGGGTAAAAAGTCCAAAAAATTGAGTTTTGGAAAATTTTAAACCCCCATAAAACCCCCTTCCCACAAATCGATCGATCTGGTTTTCGAACTTAAAGTCATAAATGTTACTCTCCACATTTGTGCCAAATTTCATAAAATTCGGGTGCTTCTTTCAAAAGTTATCACGGTAACGGACACACACACACACATATATATACCGGGTGTCCAAAAAGTCCCGGGTCGGTTAAATATTTGCCGAAATATTTAAAATAGAGCTACAAAACTTTGCACAAAGTTACTGGACATAAAAATCTATTTTAACACATAGTCAGTGATCCGCTACTTCCTCAGGGGGACGGCCCGCTCGGAGTCAGAAGAAAATCTTAAATGTAAGCATAGGTTGATATGCATATCAAATAAAAGGTGTAAATAAAAGGAATACTTAGTAGAGTACAGAGCCGCAAACCCGACCTCAAACGGAGAAACGAGTCAAAAATGACAGCCGTTCAAAGATGGCTTGAGTTTGCAACTTAGGTTAATGTAGAAAATAAACTGACGAGCTTTTTGATTTTAACATTACTAACCCAAAACTGTTTACAATTAATACTGTTGTAGAATAATAAGTTTCATTATTCCTGAGAGGGATCGAAAATAAAACAAACAAGGAAAATGAATGAGCCATGATAAACCTAAAAGAGAAAGTTATTTGTGACTGATAGTGTGTTCCATGAACTTGATTACATTTACCTAAGTTGCAAACTCAAGTCATCTTTGAAGGGCTGTCATTTTTTACTCGGTTATCCGTTTGAGGTCGGGTTTGCGGCTCTGTATTCTACTAATAAAGACCTTTTATTTGATATGCATATCAACCTATGCTTACATTTAAGATTTTCTTCTGACTCCTAGCGGGCCGTCCCCCTGAGGAAGTAGCGGATCACTGAATATGCGTTAAAATAGATTTTTATGTCCAGTAACTTTGTGCAAAGTTTTGAAGCTCTATTTTAAATATTTCGAAAAATATTTAACCGACCCGGGACTTTTTGGACACCCTGTATATATATATATATATATATATATATATATATATATATATAGAGAGAGAGAGAGAGAGAGAGATAATAAACAAAAAGTAAATAAACTTGAGTACCCTGGTAAAATCATTTTAATTACACTTACTTATTTTAATTAAACAGTAGGCCCCCTAAGTCAAAACTACTTTAAATTTAACTCAAAGTTTTTTAAACAAAAATACCCCCGTCGCCGAAAACCTGCGTACTCAGCAAATTTCCAATGCATATATATGTGACTCACTACTACATAGAGCTATTTACCAAGTTTCACAAAAATACATTCATAAATAAGTGATATATAGCATTTTATTTATTCTCTATAAGAATAACATTAGGGTTGAGGACGCAGGTTTGCTGCAACGAGGAAGATAACTAATGTGTTTTTTTGCAATTATCAAAACAACTGAACCAGGTGAAGCTACATACCAAGTTCTCTTAATGTAGGTTTATAATTAAGGGAGATATACAACTTTACTTATTCTACATTTGAATAACATGGGGGCCGAGTATACAGGTTTGCAGCTACAGGGACTATCAACAAAAAACTTGTTTTTTGTGCTAATATCAATATACCACAACTAGTTGAAGCCACATACCAAGTTTCGTCATTATACATTCATAAATAATCGAGATATAGAATTTTATTTATTCTCCATAAGGATAACATTGGACAATGTACTGTGTTTAGCACTTTGAATATCTCTTCAACGGTTAGACGTAGAACAATGATTAAAACACCAAAATGTTTGTTTTGTTAAGCTAAACACATTAATAAACAGAAATGTGAAGTTTTTAGTAAAACTATCTGAGAAAAATCTAAAAACCTTTTTCCCATAAGATTAACATGTGACATGTACTAAATGTACTAAATGTGACATGTAACATGTATATTTATTTGGATTTTATCCGCAACCACTTAACCTAGGTTAATGATTCAAAATACTAAATTATTTGTTTTTTAAGCTCTATAAAATGGCTATAACCAAAATTCAGTGTTTTTAACATTTTGGGGTCAAATTTGCAAAAAACCGATTTTTGGAAAATTGTAAACCCCCATAAAACCCCCTTCCCATAGTGCGATTGACCTGGTTTCCGAACTTAAAGTCATAAATGCTACTCTCCACATTTGTGCCAAATTTCATCAAAATCGGGTGTTTCTTTCAAAAGTTATCGCGGTAACGGACACACACATATATATATTATATATTTGTATATATATATATATATATATAAATTTGAACGAATAGTGTTTTTGGCATCTGGGAACCTCAAAACAAAAAGTTATCATGGTCTCGGGCTTAAGTCTTACCATGCCACCTACGGTAATAGCTTCTTCCCTATAGGGGAAATTCGCTAAAATACGTAAATTTGTAAGCCTCCTAGAATTGTTTATGTGATGTTACAAAAAATAAATTTAGAAAAGATAGCACGTTGTCTTAGGGGAATGTTTCTTTGTAAAACACATTTTCTAATTTAGAGTTGTTTCATTAGTAATGCCATGGTCTAATTATAATTGTTACAATTCCTACTATAAAACATTACTTCCGTATGATTGGCTAGTAAATGTATATGGGACTATCTGAATAGCTACAATGTTAAATGTACTACAACTTGAAAATGCATTACCCACACTTCAGTGTGCTGCAAAAACTAAACTAACTGTCGTTACAAAATAGTATATTCGCTCAGACCAAAAAATGATATTTACATCTTGAGTCCAATAATAAGGAATGTAGTTAGTATAGCTTTTATTATTCAAATATATTTATTTCAGATATTATATAGTAATTTAATTATAAATTTAAGCAACCGTTATGTGCACAACGGGAAGGAGGAAATGCTATATTTACTTAAAAAGCATTTTAATTTTGGTTTGCTTATACATTTGTATATATTACTTAATAATTAAAGCTATTATTAATAGAATGTTATTTATTAATCGTATCAGTAACTATAGAAACTATAAACTGTAACTGTGATCAAGACAATACTGGTACAGTATCCATGTAACTACTTTGTAGAGCTGAAGTTAGCCGCACCTTTTATGCCTTCATAATGTGAGAAACAGCAAGCGTTACATCAATGTATTGTTTGCTGCAGCCAGCCCTACGAAATTCTGAGTTCGACTGTACTTGACTTTTTGAAACTTTACGTTATGAAACAGTATATTTTTAAAATGTTTCCAAATATTTTATTACTGAATTCGATTCAACAACGGACTGGAATGAACTATCTTTGGCGTTTACGGTTATAGCTTTACAATATGAAACTTTACTCTGTGAAACAACCATTTATTAAATTTGTTTTAAATGAAAGCTTTACGTTTTGAAACTTTACGTTATTACAACTGCCTTAGATTAAATTCAACAAAATAACACCTTTACTTTATGCCACTTTACTTTGTGCAACACTACATATTTACTAAATTATAATTCTTTCACTTTACGTTATGACACTTTACGTTTTGAAACACTAATAAATTTAATCTGTATTAAATCAGTCACTTTACCTTTTGAAACTTTACGTTTTGACAACAGCTTTTATTTCATTGTATTAAATGACAACTTTACTTTATGAAACTTTACGTTGTGAAATGCTGCTTTTAAACAAATAGAACTTTACGTTATAAACCTTGACGTTGTGCAACGGACCCGATAATAGATTATGTGAGGCGGAGAAGTTATTAATTCACTGCATATAAAAGGTTGGGTTTTTGTTTACAAAAATACAACTCGAATACCAAAGCACATTTCATAAATAAAAAACATCAAATATATCAATCTCTAGATAAAGAGGAAACTTCTAAAACTTCAGTCAAAATCTCTGGTGTACGCCATTAGTTTTCTGGTAGCCAAATGTTTTAAATCTGATCGGACATGCATATACACAGATAATTGTTAGGCACCAAGCTGGAGCAAATTTGTTACTTAGTTAATCCACTCCAGTCTTAAGGTAATCAATTAACATTGGATTAAAATTGATCAAAAGCAAATGCACCGTCCTAAATTTTGGTTCACACAACTTATTGCAGCCTCCCAATGACTGTTCAGGTCACTGATGTCCTGTATCTTACTGTCAAGGTCAGATTACTGAGCTGAATTGTGGACAGTGAACCATCCTTTACAGATTATATAACATTTGCCCTCAAAGAACTATTGGAAGATTGGGAGATTTACAGATTTTCTGGCGGCTAAACTTGAGATTGTGTAGATATTGTTTATCAATATTTTGTACTGCTACCATTTATTTTACATTCTATGGAAGATGGAGATGTAGATGGATTTCAATTAATTTTAAGAATTTATAATCAATTATGCTACCCTGCATATGGTAACAGCATTTCAAATTAAAATATGGAGAGTATACAAAGTGTACGAAACAGTGTCATTAGGTTTGCATTTTGCCTTGGCACGACTATGAGTCCGCCATGTGTACTATCCATTTGTTATCTATTAAACAGTTTATTTGCTTTTTAAATAGTTTCAAAATGCTAAATCATTGTAACTGAATTATATACATAAGTTAATAGATTTAAAAAAATCGAATCAATTATGTTTTTATAAATACCTTTTTGTAGTAAAATGTTCAAATTTCCTTAATTTAATTATATTTTTTTTCTTAATAGCTCTTTGGATTAAGTTTGTTTAAGGTTTTCAAGTTGTTATAAGATATTGTAACCACATTTTACAAATATCGCTGTTACAAAATATTATGTTTAGCAGATCCAGTATTTATTATTAAAGAAAATCCTTAATAACACGCATATAAGTGGCAGGCATCCACATGTTTATTTGCATCTTCGTGTCTTTAATATATACTGAGTATTAACCTCAATTGGATTGTTTCGAGACAAATCTACATTAGCAGTTTTGTCTCCTAAATATTGTTTGCATGTTTTATTGGATTTTCAATAAGCTCAGAGCTATTAGACAGCACGATGTATTGAAAGACATCTCAAGTAATCCACATGCGCATCCACATGTTGTTCTGTCGCTCAGCAGATTGATGGGGAACGTCGGAGGCCCGAGGTCCAGCAAGAGGCGACCATCGAGGTAAAACTACTGGAGAGATCGGTAAGTGAGCTAAAAGCGGTCCGCGTAGGTCTGTGCGGAACAGAAATGGTGGGCCACTCTGTGCTCAGAGCTGTTTCTGGCGTTGAACGCGCTGTAGTTTACACGCTCCTGGACTTCACTGCCATGTTTGAATTGTAATGAAATTTATATATCCTTCGTGTACGTGAACTACGGAATCCGAAAGTATAAATATTGTTTTATTTTACCGTTTTTTAATATTTTTTATAATTAAAAACTCTTACGTGTTATTAAAGAGGGACATGAAAAAGTTACTCAGCGAGGAAGTTTTTTATTTTTAGGTTAGAAACAAACTTCCAGCGGGAAAGTTGTAGATAATTAGTTTCTCTAGAACTTTTATTTCAAACATTTTTCGGTAAAGTTGTTGGTTTGCCTACAATTCGTTTGGAAAGATGCTGAAACTTTTCGCCGCGCTCTATCCAAGACGTGCCACGCGCCGCGCCGCGCCGTGCCGCGCTGTTAAATTCAACTCAGTGATGCTGTGTTACAACATGACCTAGTTTTTTGATAAAATACATAGTTATACGACTTTTGTTTTAGTCGTATTTTGCTAAGTAATCTTACAACATTCTACAATTCAACTGTAATGTGTAATGTAACAGTTAATCAATAAATAAAAATTAATTTTGAGAAAAATCATTTCATTTAATCCTATGTTTTCCAAAATACTCTTAACCCCATTACTATTATACTGTACTTGTATCGTCTCTTAAATAAATCATAATCAATTGTTATCATACACTGAAGATAATTTTTTGTTATTCAATAGCGAAATGTTGTATTAATGCAACATTATGTAATCGTTCCTAATACTATACGTGGACGGGTGAACGAACCATGTTGGTAATTAATGTTTATTAAGAATACATTTGCTATTAAAAAGTATTTGTCTTGGTATTCATTCATCAACAAAATTTTATGATATAGGCCAATTAACTTTCATACAATCTACAACTTTTGGCGAACGTCGAAGTTTATATGCTAAAATTCAAAGTTTCACTAGTCCAAAGAACGATATTACTGCTCATAAAAAATTCATTCCAGTACCAAAATCTTCAAAACATCATTATTGAACAACACCTAAAGCCTAGTGGATCGTACATCAATTTATATGACTGGAAATATGAAAGAATCAGCCATCAAGGAGATTATTTTACAAAACTCCCAACTTTCTGTTATTTTTACGCAACTAACCCTGGTCGAATATATTTACTTTCGGTATTAAAAATTCGAGGAACTATTCAGGAATACGGATCAGAAGGCCATTCAACCATAAAAAATTTTCCCTGGCTGCAAATTCAATTCAAGTGAGCGCGCGTCATGTTTTTCCCTATATCCCCCATGCTAAGCGCTGCCGCGGTAGCCCACCATTTGCGGCGCGACCTCGAACGCGGCCGGACCGAAATTTGGTTCGCTTCACCACGGGCGCGAGCGGTCCAGTAGTTTTAAGTCTTTGGAGGCGACTTCTCATGTCCACCGTCAACGCCACTCTCCTGTACGGTGCAGAAGTGTGGGCGGGTGCCATGAGAGTCAAAAAACACAGCAAGAGAATTCTCTCCGTTCAGCGCAGGGCGGCTCTTAGGGTTGCCTGTGCGTATCGCACTGTGTCTGGACTGGCTGTAATGGTTGTGGCTGGAGTGTTTCCCCTTGATCTGCTCGCCGCTGAGAGGCAGAACATCTTTCGCCGTGCCCCTGATCTCGGAAGAGACCAAGCTGCTGTAGAAGCCAGACTCGAAACTCTGCGAGTTTGGCAAGAGCGGTGGAACGGTGGACTGGAAGGGCGATGGACGTTTCGTCTCATCAGAGACATAAGCCCGTGGTTGAGCTGTGCATTTGGGGAAATTGAATTTTTCTTGTGTCAATTCCTGACGGGCCACGGGTACTTCAGTGAATACCTTTTCCGCATGGGGAAGGTGAGGTCACCTCAGTGTAGTTACTGCCCGGAGGAGGTGGATGATGCTCATCATACTTTCTTCCGGTGCAGTCGTTTCGCTGAAGACAGGAGGAGGCTCGTCCCTGCTGTCGGCGATCTGTCCCCGGACGTCGTGGTGGGGGCGATGCTTCGAAATGAAGACTACTGGAGAGCGGTTGCGCTCTTCGTGCAATCCTTTCTTCGGAGAAAGCGAGACGAGGGATGCTTAGGTGACCTCTACGTTTCCCGAAACGGTGACGTGACCCGTCTGGGCGCAAGACACGCGGGCCAGTGCCGAAGTTTTCCGATAAGGGTTCCGGCCTGGTTTTTCCCCGCGGCTCCGTAGGAGGTTTAGTGGGTATACCTCGTAAGAGGGAGTCCCACACTGTTCCTTTGGGTTCGCGTAAAGCGTTCCTCCTACGTAAAAAAAATCCACATGCGCATTCTTTTTTCCTTTCCACTGGCTTGCTTTTGTGTAATAAGCAATATTTCTCATAAAGAACCAGTTTAGTACCAATATAAACAAAAAATCAAGACATAAACAAAGTACGTAAGATGTAATGCAAAACGTAAACAAAGTATATACATTCAACATAATGCTAACAGCATGTTTTATTCCTAAAAAACGCTACAATTTATTGATAGGTAACGGATTTTTTTGTGATGACAGTCCAGCTGTACCAGAAATCGGAAATGACAGTTGTTTGTGCTGATCCTAAAAATGAATATACAGTATATAGGTTTTACTGTCAACAATAATGATTTTATGATCGGAGGTTTTATTTGTCATAAACGGCCATGACAGTGGAAGGGACGGGGTAGGTTTAATGACAGCTGTAAAACCTAACATGTTCCATGTATGCTGCTACCCTACAAACTAGATACAATATTCATTTTGTGTAGCTCTTCTTACTAATTTAGAATGTAAAATTTAAAAATGCATGAACAAAATATAAAAATTAATTAATTAATTGAAGTATTTAATTTTAATTTTAGTCCCGATATATTGTTAATTATATTTGTTATGAAAAAATATTTAGATTTAATCACACCTGTCACATACAATTGGGTTTCTTGTTTTAATATGTTTGTTTGTGTTAATTATAAAATTTCATACAAAATAAAGAGAATCACCACGCTAGCTCACAATAAGTATATTAGAAGTAGGGATTTCACTACATTCTTTTATTTTATTGTCATTTCTGTGGCAAAAAATATATTTTACGAGTTAGTAAGAGAAGTGAATTCCTCCATTAAAAACTTAGAAAAAGTAAAATACGGTGATAAAACAAACATTAATTCATTTTTTTAATGGGGAACCTTATATGTTACGGCTGTTCTGATGTCTATGGTTCGCTTTATCTGCAAAGTTGAAAAAATGGTATTCATTATATGGTTAGGAGGAGGTCCAGTCAAGAGTTAAGTAAGTATGGGGATGGTGGGGATGATAACTTTACGTCAAGTTAAGAAAAACATCATATTCCAATTTAAAGTAACTTACTTAATTTTTTGTTGTAATTTTACATTTTCGCATTTTATAACTGGGTAGTAAAACATATGATTGGTGTGTTAGAATGTTCAGGGAGGGCATAAAATATTTGGATTTTTATGTTCTACTGTAGAATATTTTAACGGGGCTTTTGACCCTTTATGGGCCCAAAAACCCAAAGTTTGAAACTTATAAATAACACGCAAAATAATTAATGATAATATTAATTTATTAGCATTGTGATTCTAAAAGGTAATATGAAATTCTAATGTTCCTATAAATTATGATTTCTGTTAGTACCCTTCATAACTCATGCTCTTTTACGTAGATTCTCTCATCTACATTTCCGTGATGTCGATTACTGCTTTATCAAATATTTGTATTGATGGGTAGTCTATGTTAGTTAAAGCTTTTCTAACATTTCATTTCTTTATGTTTTTCAGTGCTATGTTTAAAAAATGTACCAGGAACAGTAACTCATTTGCCCTGACACTCAAGACAATTTGAACTGAAATCAATAATGTTTATTTTATCGGTCATAAACGACGATAACATTAGAAGGGGCGGTATAAGTTTAGTGTCTGCTGTAAAACAGGGCATTATTATTGTACGCTATCAGTGTAAAATCATGTACTAATGTGCAATAGTAATGATTAACTAACGTATCAGGGATTTATTTAAATTAAAAGTGTCCCTTGTGTGTACATAGTATCGGTTTTCTATGGTGTACTTCAGTGTAGACGTTTTTAAGGCTAAGTGTATTATACGAATAACTGCTATATCTAAAAGTTATGTGAATAAGAGGGACTATTTTTTAATTTTTAGTACGAATCCGATATTGCTGAGAGGTTCCATTAGCAATTTTTTGTGTTAAAATAACATATACAGTAACATTTTCTGTTTTGTTTACGAACTGGTATACTATCTAAAATGTAAGCCTTTATTACCACTGATATACAGTATATGAGTTGATTAATTCTGTATCCAACGAAACATATTTAATATATTTTTAAATATCTTGGTCTTTTTCAGTTAGTTTTGAAATTAAAAAGCCATTACTAAAGCTAATACGCCATTAACTATTTCCAAACCTCTTACAAATATCAATTTACGTAATAATCACTCCTCAATGTAACTCGAGCGACTGTTCTCGTGCTTTTGAATGTACAACGCCCTTCGTTGTGTATCATACGCAATACACAGTCATCCCCGTAGCCATTTCATCGATGTAAAGTCTGCAACAACTATTCTGCTGCTGTGAGGTGTTTTGCTAATGTATGAACAGCTATTAAATATATCATTCGATTGATTTATATTATTCCACAAACTTTATATTGAAGCTTTAAAGGCCTGAGGGACGGAGCCTCAAAGATGAAAGTAAACTTTAAGATTTCTTAAAATCCACAACTCGAGCTCTTTAATAAAATTTATACAGCAGTTCCTTAGATCTCGCCCTTCTTAAAAGTCGAACTTTTTATGAAATATGAATATTTACAGGTCTTTTTGTGATTCGTAAAATTACTAAACAAACTTACAAGTGATTTTTTTTAAATACATGGATAACAGTTCTAGATTAAAATACATAAAGAACTCTTGACTATGTTAATTAATACTCGTATTATTATTTTAAAACCCCAAAACATTATTCCATGTGATCTATAAAAGCTTCACTAGAATAAATACAGTAATTACATGTTTAAAATATTAGCTTTTCCTTGACATCGGCACTGTTATTTTTAAAAGAACAGGTACGAGAGTAAATTAAAGTTCCTTCTACAAAGAGAGTAATTACAGACTTCTCTTACCCTTTAGCTACTGTTGACTACAAAAGACGCGTTTTTGTGCATTGTTTAATTACAAAGAACAAAAATTACAATGTTAAATGTGAAAGTTAATATGAAAACTTTAAATTTGAAAATTATAATTACGATTCCAATTCATGATTCATGACGTGATGTATTAAAATTAATTACAAACCAAAATGTGGGTTTTAAAGTTTGTCAAAATATGAAAAGAGGTATGCTAAAAAGGCATAATCCAGTGTATATTTAAAATTGGTTATACATATTTCAAAGCGTGTTTCCATTTTTAGCACAGTTTTTAAATCTGGGCACTACTAGAAAGATGTTTTGAAGACATGGGCATTCCTACCCCCTAAAACCTTTCCACATATTTTGAAGGAACATAAAATGGAAATCAGCGTTTGAAATTCAATACCACTAACAACGAATATGGAAGAAATAAAAAACAAACAAAAATGTTGGATTAAAAAAGATCAAGCAGGTAAATTTTAATCAAAGTTATTAATTCAAATGAATGGGCTATATAGGTAATTTTCCCACTCGCCACATGAAAAACCTGAATAGGCTAAGCAAAATTGTCTTCTTCAAGGAATAAGAAGAATTAAGGCACGAGAGAAATGAATATGGGAACAGCGAAAAAGGATCTTGGTTCAAATATAATTATGAGATTACGCCCTACAAGTAGTAATATACCTCATTCAATTTAAACAAACTACTTATATAATAAAGCTTCAAAATGACGTTATCTATACATTATTGAGTGTGGGATCATTTAAATGCACAATGAAAGGTCGTACCGCTTGTCCGTAGAAATATATAAATCAGTGTAATTCTCAATAATTAGAGATACTCACTTTTAATTTTTCCAAATTATTTTTCAAATATCAGCCAATATTTTAATGCAAAGCTAAATTTATTAGCTAACCTGATAACATGACTTTATTAAATTTATAAATTTCTCGGTTTTTCCCGTCTGTAAAATCTAAATGCAGATGTTACATAGTCATTGCTAGATGGAAACAAATTAATTTGGGTACAAGTTTTAACCAAAAAAGTGCAGCGTTTTAGAATTTATTTTGTATTTAAGAACAAATGTTGAAGACTTTTGTGTATCAAAATGCTAAATGAAAGACTTAAACCAAAATTGGAATTAAAATTGTATAAATTTATAAGACTATAAATGATTTTTAGCAAATTTCCCTACAGGGAAGAAGCTATTACCGTAAGTCTCATAGTAAGACTTAAGCCCGAGACCATGATAACTTTTCGTTTTGAGGCCTCCAGATGCCGAAAACACCATTCGTTCAAATTCATATATATATATATATATATAGGTGTCCGTAGGCACGATAACTTTCGTAACAATGATCCGATCTTGATTGAATTTGGTACAAACGTGTAAGGCAGGATCTATTTTCATGAGCTCGAGAATCAGACAAGTCGCTTTATTTTAAAGGAGGTTTTGGGGGGGTTTTGTACTCCAAAAATTCGTTTTTTGAACTTTTTACATGTAATTCTTTTTAAATCCAATTTTTTGTTTAGACCATTAAATATAGCTAAAAATTTGTTTTTTTGATAATCGCTCTACGTCAATTGGTAACCGAGATATTAAAAGTGCTAAACAAAGTACGTTGTCCAATGTTAATCTTATGGAGGTTAAGTAAACTTTTATATCTCGCTTATTAATGAACAAATATCAATGAAACTTGGTATGTGGTGGCTTCATCTGGTTTTGCACAAAAAAAATTTTATCGATACTTCCTGTAACCCCCAATTTTAATTTTATTGCCCCCCCGATTTTATATTTGTGCTCCCCCCGATTTTTATTTTGCCCCACCCACGATTTTATATTTTGCTCCCCCCCTCTTCGATTTTTTATTTTTAGTTTATGTCCCCCCTTTTTATATTTTTGCCCCTCCGATTATATTTTGCTCCACCCCGATTTTATCTTTTTGCCCCCTCCTCTTCGATTTTATATTTTTATTATATATCCCCCCATTTTATATTTTTGCCCCCCCCGATTTTATATTTCCCCCCCACCGATTTAATATTTTTGCTCCCTCCGATTTTTATTTTTGCCCCACCCCCAATTTTATATTTTGCTCCCCCCTCTTCGATTTTTAATTTTTATTTCATGTCCCACCATTTTAGATTTTTTCTCCCCCCCTTCAATATTATATTTTTATTTTATGTCCCCCCCCATTTTATATTTTTGCCCCACCCCCAATTTTATATTTTGCTCCCCCCCTCTTCGAATTTTTATTTTTATTTTATGTCCCCCATCCGTTTTATATTTTTGCCCCCCCCTCCACCTCCCGATTTTACATTTTTTCTCCCCCCTCTGATTATTTTTTTGTACTTGAGTTCTTTTATTTTTAAAAGCGAATCCAAAGTGTTAGATACGTGAACCGATTTGGAGTCGCAAACCACACGCCATTTACTACCCGACAGAGTTCCTCGACTTAGCAAGAGTACCCAAACTATCTGCCAGTATATTTCTTTAACTTTGATTTAATTGTACATTAAAGTGTAAAATGTAATTTTAATATTGTAAACTAATTTACCACTTATATACAACCCTTACGAAGAACGGTACACAGCTAGTGGAGAATAAGTCAAATCTTATGTCTCCCTTAATTATGACATAAATTAATAAAATTGTGTATGTAGTTCCACCTCTTGTTGAGTTGTACTTGCATAAAAACCTATTTGTTGTGCTCCTTGTTGAAGAAAACCTGCGTACTCATCCTCCAATGTTATTCTTATGGAGAATAATTAAAATATGGTATACACCGCTTATTTATTTAAATTGATGAAACTTGGTATGTGGCTTCACCTAGTTGAGTTATATTGATATTTGAATGAAAACCCATACTTTGCGTTCATTTTGCAGCAAACCTGATTACTCAGCCCCCATGTTATTCTTATTGAGAATGATTCAAATGTTATATATCGCTTATTCATGAATGAATATTGATAAAACTTGGTATGTGGCTTCACCTAGTTGAATTGTATTGATATTTGCATTAAAATTGTGTCAGAAAACCTACATACTCATCCCCAATGTTATTCTTATGTAGAATAATTAAAATATCGCTTATTTGTCACTACATTTGTATGAAACTTGGTAAGCGGCTTTATTTAGTATTAAGACAAAAATGTGCATCGTAAATTCGCGGAGTACGCAGGTTTGCTGCGAAGGGGGTATTTTAATTTGCATTCAACAGTTGGATGTCATTCCCTGAGTGATGTGCCGTCGACACACAATATAAAATGTCACAGTATAAAATTCCAGACTCAATTAACTGCAACCTACATTTTGCCTCAATAAAAATAAAAGCATTAGTATTTTATAGAAAATTGGTAATATACTATTATTTAAGTCTAAACAGTTTTTAAATTTACCCTTACAAAGTACAAAGTAGTTAACTAAACACTTAAATCAACTTGATTTGATTTAACAATTTAAAAGGGATAACATAGAATACACATGAATTCAAGAATTACATTAATTCCCGATACATTAACCAGTCTCACTTGCACAAAGGTCAAAATAGTTTTAGAGTTGCATTTAAATTATGTTTCATCTTACACATCTAGCAACCGTGAGGTCAAAATAATTGATACTAAGTATTTGAAACTTATTTGTAATCTCTAGTGAAAATTAACAGTTTAGTCCATCTCTAACACAGAATGGTGAATAACGCTGAACGCTGAGCACTGTATAAATTATTCAGCGTCGGTTGTTGTGCGGACTGGCTGGAGATTTGAGGGTGTCCGCCTACATGTCAGAGGGTTAGGGAATGCATGGCAAATAATGTTCTGCCCGTTTCTACGGGTTTTTACGGTTTTCATTTGGAAATAATAAAAACAAACTCCTTTAATTAAAGAAATAACTTTGATGGAAAGTCATTATTTAGTGAAAATAGCTATAATAGGAAAATTTTAAATTCAGATATACTATTAACTGCAACCTCTAATCAAAACAAAACTTTAAAAAACGTTTAATTATTGAAAATTGATTACCAGATTAATTGAAAGCTGCAGAGTGGATACAAGAAGGAGAGTTACAATGATAAGTGACGTTACATCGGTAACATGTGGGGAGATAAGACGGTACAAGAATGGAAACCGCCAAGGTCTTATAGCTAATCATTTGTTACCTTTTTTTACAGGTTGTCACTTCACATTTCCCTACCAAATTCAAACTGAAACCCACATTATAGAAACATCATAGGTATATTTTGTATGTTTATTAGAAAAATTAATACACATTAAATGTATTTATCTATAAACACGTATAACTGTATGGTAATGGTTGGATTATATTAATGACCTTTACTTGATAAGGAATAATGATCTCATTTACGTATGTGTTTCCTGCTCGGAAATATGGTTTAAGTCACGTATAAGCCGGAGTCACGTATATGTTCTATGGTGTACATGGAGTTTTTATATTTATAGTCTGCTTCTTCAGTATCCTGAATCAAGGTCATGTCAATGGGGCGTTATTGAGTTAAAATTGCTACTTTATACTTAAAGTTAATTAGTTTTTATGATTTACATTAATATTCACTACTGTTACTTAAAAATAGTGAGATGTGGATACGGAAATATATTCACAACCTTAATTTGAAACTGGTTATTTAGCCAGTGGTGCGTGGCTTCCGAGTTTTCACGGTATGAGAAGATAATATAAACGTAAATTAATATTATTGTAAATTATCTGGCAAGAACACACTTCAGAGTTGAGCGTTAATAAATATGTTTTAATTAAAGAAAGAAAATGCTTCTTATGACAGTAGAGTGCTACTGAGTCATGATAATAATGAAGGAGATTAAAATAGCATTTATTAAATTCTACTCAATTTAACGAAATACAAAACTAAAAATATTTAATCATATACGAAGAAAAATACGGACTGTTTGACAATTTATTTACCGATTAACAAAGTAATTGTAATCTATCACAATTAACCAACAATTATTAACTGATAAGTATTTAAATAACATCTTATTTTGTGTTCTATATTGCATACATAGCATACATTGCATACAACTTATTGATTTCCATAAGCCTAAAAGTAGGTTCTTGAGATCGTAGCATTATTTATGGTTTGAGCTAAGTGTAGATTCTCACACTGTAATATTCATAGACTTTTTTGATTTGTACTCATTATTAATAAAATACAATATTTTCTGATTGAACGTCATGGTCAACTAACTTGGTGTGTAAGAATCGGAGATCACTTAACTCAAGATACATTTTGATCCCAACGTTAATGGAACTTTTTTTATAAAAAACATCTTGCCAAGTTTAATTAAATACATTTTATACCAAACAAGTGGAAGGGTACGTATACTATCACATATATCTTTCTATGTACCCTCTGAATCGGGCTTTGTGAATTATATCAAATACTGTTTAAGGGAGTGGTGTGAAAGCTGTAATCATTCGATTTCCGGTTGCGTTTGGTTTCCGCCCAACGATAACCATTTGTTCTCCTGAATTTATGGCAGCTCTTATCCTTCTACAATGCTGTACTGAGTTCCATCTACTAAGCCTAAAACAATGATTATACTTTGGTTTGTTAACGGAACACTTTGAAATACTTCGAACACTTTGTAGTGACATGTATAATATATAAACAGTGTTTAGAAAGTTAATGAAAAAATATTTTATGATTATAATAACGTTGCTAACTAAAAACACTAATACATCATCAAGCAAAATAATACGTAAAATGTATCATAATACTAGTTTTTGGTCTGACTTCCTATTTTAAAATCCTTTCGACAAAGCTAACAGTTAAACGCATAGAATATTATTATTCGATGCATAGATTTGATAATGGGACAGCAGTCCCAAAACTAGTCATCTGTTACCCTATCAAAATACGTTCAAACGCAATTCTTCTTTATTAAGATATGTTACAGTGGGAATTGGCTTCATATTTCACGCAAATATATAAGTAAGCAGATAGAAGTAGATTTTTAAATAGGAGTCCAAACGCGAATAAACATATAAATAATTGTTTTTTAACTGAAGGGGTTACAGATTCAATTCTTATGTAGTTTAGAACAAACTAAGAATCCCTCTTAAAATTAAAATAACGGTATAAATCACAAAATGCTCCTGATCCTAAAACAAACAACATATATTTAATTAGATAAAAAGTTATTTTTAGTTTTCGTAAAAAGCAATATATCAATCCAGTGTTAAAAAAATTGCTATAGTTGAAAAACCTATTTATTAGAGATTTATATTATTTATCACTTCTAAAAGATTTATATTATTTCTATTATTATTAATATGTTTTAGTTTATTTTAAATTAAAGAAGGCTACGATGTATTGTGAATAACGTTCAGGGACTTTAGGAAGCTTATATCATGAAGTAAACTATACTTTTCGACAAGTCTAAAAAAGCAAAGACGATTTTGAATTTTGTTTAGGGCTTCACATTTTCGTGTCCCACTCATGAATTTCTAAAGACTACAAATTTGATTATGTCATATCAATTTATGTCGAAAAATTTCCAGCAAGTGTATTTCAGGTTAGTAGGATTGCAGAAAAGTATAATTATAGCTAAATAGGTTTAAAACTAAACATTAAAAATGCAAATTGTTACATCTATTTATTAATTCACTAGGGGTGTTTTCTTCACAGTCATAACTCGATAACGGCTAGCCGGATTTTAACGTTTGAGTTGCCAAATTATAGGTATTTTTACGTATATTTTCGAATACGTCTCAGAATTTTTAGAAAGAGCATCTCTTAAACACAGTAAAGGGATGAATTTTCGGAACAGTGGCGCTATCCGACGGAGTCTAAACTAACTGTTCATTGAAAGTTCGTTGTTATCATCCGTTTTAATATTAGATGTTTTTTATGTTTGTTTACAACTGAAGAAACCTTTCGTTGGGTACAAACTTACTCAGATCCGAGCAACAGGACAAATATATTAAAATGTTAAGTTAAATTTCGTTATTTTTATTGATAAAAGATTTTCTTCCTTAGTTTCTCCCTTTGTTGCAGTATGTTGATATAATAGACGTTGTTAAAAAAGTTTAGGGAAAATTACACCAGTATTCATGTAGTAAATAAACATGTTAGACAAAAGTTATTTAAAACGCTTTGATTTCAAATTGTTTAGGACAAAGTGATGGCAAACAAAGCTAAATGCACTGTTAAATATGTCTACATAAACTCCGGTTCGTATTTAGACAAACCGGGTCGTCACTCAACAACAGTGGATGACGAAGAGGAATGACTCGTAGACTGTTTGATAAATACAAATATGAAGCTTACGTCTACGTACCTTAGCTCTTAGAACTAATTTGTTTCAACAACTGTAAGCAATTATTAATACTAAACTGAACACATTAATGTTCCATACATTTCAAAAGTAGTCCGTATTTTAGTTTATGTATTTTGTTATTTGTATAATTTATTTTTTGTATTTATTTTTATCCCAAACAATTATACTTACAGATACAGATACAGAAACAACAACCAAATAAATAACATTGTATGTAGAATTTAGATAAAAAATAAAAGTTAAAGCAATCAGTAAAAATAAACTCATTCCACCCTTTAATATTAAACATTTTTAGCTATATAAAATAATTTAAAGCACCTACAAACAATTTTTTATACTTTCTACCATTAACTCAGAACTATATTGTTTGCATCGATCGTTCGATTTGTGTTTGTTGTAATTTATAGCTTTACGTTTCATTTATTTTATTGTTAATTTTTAAAGTTTAGAGTATGCGCCTCACCGAATGATTCGCAGTCATTTAAACAAACCCCAACAAATTCAACTATCCATACCAATAATTTCAATAGTTTAATTATTGTGTAATATCACACTGATATTAAACGATTACAATAGCTACTTATGATTAATTAATTGATGTTTTATGTCGTGAACAAATATTTGACATTCACGGAACCAAACACCATAAAAAAGAAAAAATAAACTCAGACCTCCATAAGCCCCTTTAGCGAATTTGGTATTACTTTCGTTCTAATACGGAAATGGCATCGGATGGAAGGTGGGATGGTAACAGAATTATGTTTTTAGCCTACTTCTACGAACTAAACTAACCATACTAATCCATACTAAACTAACAAATTTCTTAAGAGGAAAATACTTAGATTTAATTTCATCCCGGTTAATTTAAGTTTTATCATAGCTCCTAAGTAACTCACACATTAAGATATTGTTATAATTGTTAATGTAGACTGCAAAAACATTTTGTGGAGCTTTAAACCAGTTTAATGTACAGAATATCAATAGTATTTCCAACACTACCTATTATTATTACTATACATATAATTGTTAAATATAAATACCAATACATTATTTGTAATCGTGTTCTGACAAAACGTGTGATAAACACTCTTCCCTTTAATCTTGGCACCTTAAAGATCATTGCATTCCAACGTTCTATTTCCAAGTATCATTTAAATGTCTGAAATGCTATCGTTAGAACTATGCAGATAGGTCTAATTAAGTAATAAGAAAGAGCTTACAACTGTAAAACGTGAGCTACATGAATGATTATTGCCATTAATGTATCTACTTCTTGGTTGTAAATTGTACACTGCATACTTATTATTAGATCAAAATAACAATCAATAGTATTAACACAATACTGACGTTTTCTGCCATTTTACACAATTACTGTCCAATATGTCAGTTTTTGTCAGAGGAAAGCCCTGTCTCTTGATGACTTGCCTCTAGCACAACTGAGGGCGTACAGTCTCTCCAGGAAATCTAATAATGGAAAACAAACATTCAACATCAGCGCAGAGGTACTTATTTGAGATAAGTACTCATATGTACTTTGAAAACATCAGCAATTTTCAATTAGATCTTGGAACTAATAAAAAATAATAAAACCTAAATTTAATAACATATTATTTATATTTTAATTGAAGCAAGCATTATTTGCTGATAGTTCGCTAAGCATGTGAAAAATAGTTAAAACTTAAATCAACAATTGGATTCTTGCTCTATGTCTAAACATTTAAAATACGTATTAATAATAACTTAATTGCATTGAACAATTGTTCAATTGCATAAGTAAATAAACAAATGTATACTAAATTAATTTTATAGAATGAATATTTATTTTCATCATGCAATAATCAACATTTTTTTTTTTACTTAGCTATTCCTTCCTGTTATCTTTGTTAAGGAATTTTTCTATTTTACGACAACTTTCGTTTAGCAATATATTGTTAATTTTGTTCCAGTACTGTTTTATTTGACTTTTTTTCATTCAACTTTTCGTAAAATTTTGTTGATTAAGGGTGTTATATATTTTTCTTAGTTTATTTAATTCTTTAGAATTTTAAGTGTTATATTTACTTATTTAATTTTTTTTTTAAATCTCACAAAATGTATACAAATGTATTTTTTAAATATACTTCAGGATGACTCCAATTTTAAAGACTTGTTAATAATTATCAGACTTGGGTACTTATAGCCCAGTCAATAAGGATACAAAAATAGCCAATGTCGGACCAAATTAGTAACAAGCAAAACTATATACTACTGTATAGTACACGTCAATATGTACATTTTTCAAAATGTCCCCTAAAAACCCCCTGGTGATTTCCCCCCCAACCCCCCTCAAAGTCAGGAATTGCAATGTTTTACTAAAACGCATCCATATACAATACGGTTTACTCTATTAAAATTATCTATAACTTGTCACATTCCTTATTAGGTTGTCTAAAATAAAGGTGCTCTACACCTTTGAGGTTAATCCAGTACTTTCTTCACGCTTTAAGTATCAATTATAATGTTTTGCAAATGTTTACACCGACATTTTAGTTTTTACGGTAGTATTTTGTGCGCGAAGATAATTAAAAATATATCCTCTGAATGTTGTAGGGCATTTTTTCTTGAACACTGTCATATACATAAGTATGGGTTTATGAGATAACCGTGGGCAGGACATCTGCCCAATGCGACAGGAGTCTGAGCGCTCGGTGGCAACTCCGCGCCGCGTGACGGCCACGCGTGCAGCGATCGACCTCAGAGTAAAGGTACGGAATGAGGTTTCTATGCAATACAAATTATCTATCTAAGTTGTTTAAACTAATATTGTCAGAAATGAATTAGGTAGTATACTTTGGTATTGCATTTATTATTTATTGAAGTTATTTTATTATGAAATTTACAATATTGCATGCGTTTTAATTGCTTACAAATGCCAGTATGCCTGATGTCAGTATGTGCTGATTTACACATTTGCTGTTAATCCAGTGCTTTCTTCACTATTTAAGAATAAATTATAAATTAGTACACCGATATTTTCGTTTTTCTACCGTAGTATTTTTATGCACGAAGAAAATTAAAAATACTTCCTTTAAAGGTTGCAGGGCATGACTTCAACCAGTACGTATGCCTATGTTTTATTTATTTACACTCTAATAATAATTATTAGAGGTAATAGGCAGAAAAGATTGTTCCAAGTATCAAACGTTACCAGGTTCCGGGCTTATAGTTACTTCGTGAGGATGAGGAGCTCTTAACACTTCCCGCATTTATATTGTGTCAATCTAGCTGGATGGCGCACTTTTAGCATCTCAAAAATATATACATTTTCAGTTTCTCGTCAGTCTTGATGCGAGTTTTGTTTTGTCTGCTGAGATTGTGAGTTGTAGACAGAGTTTTTAACGATATTGTGCGGTTTTAAGAAGTATTTTTTGAGTCCTGTGATGTACAATTTTATGGTATCTCTCTATGTGACTGTGATTGAAAAGTATTTTAGGGTTTGTGGATATTCTAATTAGAAGGTTAGTTACTATAACTTACTATTGAATACCTATACATGTCTATTGAAATCAGTCTCTATCTAGTTTTTTAGTTACAGCAATTTTAAATTCTTATATTTATGGCATCATGATTAGCAATTTTTGGGGGAAAAACAAATTAAAGACAATGTCAAACGATGTCCTATGTTGTTAATGGAGTATTCTTGGTCCATTATGTAAAATTGCCCAAACATTCTACTTTTGGATACATTGTAAATAATTACTATGCCCCCCTGCTAAGAAACTTATATTTTTGCACACCCAAAGATGGACAGAATAACCCTATCATATAATAAGGAAAGACTTGTACAGCATCTAAATGAAATCTGAGTCGGCTTACTATTTGCACGCTCAATAACTGAATGCGACACCACGTCATCTTTTTATGGTTTGGAGAGAAGGTTTTTATATGGTTTGGTATATGGTTTTTATGGTTAAAGGAGATAGAAATGTTAAATGCATCCTTTGAGGCTTAGAGTCAGGCCCTGGTTTTTAGTAACAGTAATTTTTCCAAAGAACAGATGGTAATTAACAGAGAGACATTTGTTCTTGGATTTTTTGAGATGGTTACACGAGCTAAACGAATCTTAATACTTTAAATTAACTCTGATGACTAAGAAAGCGGCCTTAAGATCAATTTTTGATCTGGCCGGTCTACCCTCAACATCAGAAGCATGCCAGCAACGTATCGTTAGAGTGTACCTCCAAGTACAAAGATGGAAGAGTAATAATTTGTTGCCAATTGAATGGGGCTGGAAACTGGAATATGTCAATGAAAATTGAGGAGAAACAAAATTATCAACCCATTAACCAGTCTTAAGCCACTTGCACCAAACGATAACTTACAATTCATGTAAGCGAGTATGTGGAATCTACTGTGGATACTGTAAGCTCGGCTTGGCCTGCTCATCAACATGCGAGCGTTATAATGAACTCAGGTACAATAATATAGCAAATTTTGAAGAAAAGGGCAAAGATGAGCAATAGTTTGTAAAGTCATTAACCTGAACAAAAAATGTATATAAAACGAAAAACAAGACGAATTACCAAGAAGAAGATTACTTCAATAGAACCCATTAACAGGAATTGTTGAATAGGGGGCTATTTAAGTAAGTTTAAACATTCCTTGGGAATCAGATAAACGACGACAGAAAGTTCATAAACAGTGGTAAATATCATGTAATTGAAATAATGTGGATATTACTTAGGTTTATAAATTTATTAGTTAGGGTGAATGGGAGGTCCGTGATGCTATGAATTCAACAACTCTTAATGAATACATTTTGTCTTAATTAAGAATAATTATAAATGCATAGCTAACAGTTTCTGCCAGACCGGAACACGGTGGGTCCATAGGTTATGGATCATGTAACACCATTTAAACTTTTAAAAGGGTTAGGAGCAAGACTCCCCCGAACTAAAACTGGAAAAAATAATGTATTTATTGATTGTTCAGTATTACTTAAAAATTCAATATTAATTTTATAGTAAGTATTTTATCCTCATTTATAATTCCGTAAGCAAAGTTTTAAATCAAAATTGTGGGAGTTTGGAAAATTGCAGGACGATTTAAGACGGCTCAAATTAAAGGTCTCGATCCTAGGAACTCGGGAAAATTGCAGTATTTCAAAAAAAGTTACAAAATAACGAGAATTAACGTAAAACATTCCATAATAAATGCATGAAAATTAAAAAAGTCTGCTTTGTTTACATTAAAACGTGTAATTAAGTAACTACTTTGTGAACTGACTTATGGTAAACAATATCAGAAGAGACAGTGTATTGGAGCAAGGTTAGGGGCTATGGCCCCTTTCAGCTACTATTGTAATATTAAATACCCCCGTCGCAGCAAACCTGCATACTCAGCGAATTTCCAATGGAGATATAAATTTCTTAATGCTACATAAAGCCACTTGCCAAGTTTCATAAAAATATATTAATAAATAAGCAATATATACAATTTTAATTATTCCCCATAAGAATAACATTGGGGCTGAGTACGAAGGTTTGCTGCATCAAGGAACACAAAATATGGATTTTTATGCTAATATCAATATAACTCAACTAGGTGAAGTCATATACCAGTTTTCATTCATTTATGTTCATAATTAAGGGAGACAGCATTTAATTGTAATCCATAAGAATAACATGGAGCTGAGTACGCAAGTTTGCTGCTACCTTTGACAACAAATTGTTTTTTGAGCAAATATCAATGCACCACAACCAGATGAAGCCGAATACCAAATTTCGTAAGTTTACGTTCATAAATAAGCAAGATATACATTTTGTTTTCCTACATAAGAATAACATTGGACAGCGTACTGTGTTTAGCACTTTCAATATCTCGGTAACCAATTGACGTAGAGGAATAATCAAAATACCAAAATTTGTGTTTTTTAAAACTAAATCCAATGGTAAAAATTAAAATTTGAAAATTTCCAAAATAATATGTAACAAATTCAAAAAACCCATTTTCAGGGTACGAAACCCCCCAAAAATACCCCTTCGGATAGAGCGATCTGGCTGGTTTTCGAACTTAAAGTCATAAATGTTGTTTTATACGTTTATACCAAATTTCATTAAAATCGGATAATTTTTACGAGAGTTATCGTGCTCACGGACACACACATATACAACGATATATGTATATCGAATGGTGTTTTTGGGGTCTGGGGACCTCAAAACGTAAAGTTATCATGGTCCCGGGCTTAGGTCTTACCATGCCGACTACGTAATAACTTCTTCCCTATAGGGGAAATTCGCTAAAATATAACCTGGTAACGTTTGATACTTGGAATAATATTTTCTGCCTATTACCTCTCAAAATTGTTAATAGAGTGCAAATAAATCAAACACAGGAATACCGGCATTTGTAACCAATTAAAAAGCATGCAATACTGTAAATTCATAAAAAATAACTTTAATAAATAAGAATTACAATACTAAAGTCTAATATCAAATTGACCTCTGAAAATATTAGTTTACAATTTAAATATATAATTTGTGTTGTATAAAAACCTCATTTCGTACCTTTACTCTGGGGTCGATCGCTACACGCGCGGCCGTCACGCGGCGCGGAGTTGCCACCGAGCGCCCAGACTCCCGTCCCGTTGGGCCGGTTTCCTGCCCACGGTTATCTCATAATCCCATACCTATGTATATGAAAGTGTTCAGGAAGACATGCCCCACAACCTTTAAAGGAAGTATTTTTAATTATCTTCGTGCATAAAGATACTACGGTAGAATAACTAATATGCCGGTGTAAACATTTGAAAAACTGTATAATTGATCCTTAAATTGTGAAGAAAGTACTGGATTGACCACAAAGGTGTAGAGTACCTTTGTTTTATACAACCTAATTATGAATGTGACCAGTTATAGATAATTTTAATAGAGTAAACCTATTGGATATGGACGCATTTTAGTAAAACACTGCAATTCCTGACTCTGAGGGGTGGTTGGGGAAAGCAACGGGGGGATTTTAGGGGACTTTTGTGAAAATGTACACCTTGGCGTATAATATACAATAGTATATACTTTTGCTTGTCACTAATTTGTTGGTACACGAAACCTTTACTGACTGGGTATTTAAATACAAACAAAGAAAATAATATGCAAGACTTGTTGAAAAGCCTTACACATATAAGAGAACGTGTAAAGCCCAAAATCCTAGCGTGTGCTCCCAAATACAAGTTAAAGGTTTTAAACAAGTAATACTCCGAGTAATTATCTCCTAGTTATGTTGAAAACATGGTAAAATCTATAACCCACATCTTATTGAAAAAACAAGACTTCACTGGTTCCGAATATAACATCTGGTGAGATTCACAGGAGTTTTTTTCTTCAATCTGTTTAAGTCCTAAAATTTTTACTTCCCCTTTTCTTACATGAATAATGTTATTATATCATGGAACTGGAAAATTTCGATCTCAGATAGTAGTCAGCTTTTACTCACTTAATTTATGTTGTTGCTAATGAATTATTTTTAATTTATCGTAGAGAAAGATGTATGCAAAAAACCAATATAAATAGAGAGTGCATAACCAACCAACCTCTTGTATCACTTGTCAGCGATACACGATACCGCCGCGCCGGCCGCCGCGCCGGATTGATGGAAGCTTTGTTGGGTTTAGTTTTTTAGCTCCCTTTTACAGCGAAGTGAAATGGAAAAATAAGTGTTTTGTGATACTGCTTGTACAAAAGACATATTAAATTTTAAAATTTACAAATGATAAATTTAACTTTTTGCTTACCGGTTAACGGTTTGCTTCCCAAATTATTAAAAATACATGATTGTACAGTAAGATGATGCTGTTGGTATATGAATGATAACACCTGAAATAGTTTGAATAGAACTGTACATACTATCATTATGAATACAATGACGGAATATCTAGTTTATGCTTGGCTATCAGTCAACCGTTGTTGGTCTGATAAACTGTGGTATGCATGGTTCTGAACACTTTGTGTTTCAATACATCTGGAATTAACTGTTCACAATAACTGATCCAATTGTATATGGTCAAATAATTGTGACTCAATACTGTATTGATAATTTAGCGTGTTATCTAATATTTATTTTCTGAAATTAATTTATTAAGTATTTTCAGAAATATGAAAGGTGAAACCATCTTTCATGAACTATGCAAATAGCATAACTATGTAAATTAGCATTTAATATAATAATTGCATTTGTAAATGGCGTTTGAGAGTCATAAAATATTTCTAAAAACGGTATTTATGGTTCGCAAAGTTTTTTCAATAACTAGATAGGATAAATAACTTCATTTAAAAGGGTTAACCTGACACATATCTCTTATTTTTAAAAAAATTATTATTTTTATTATTTACTTATTAGTAGCGTCTATTCATATGCGATCTAAATAACTCTAGTCAAAATTTTTTTAAGCTCTGCAGTTCTTTGAAGGTTGTATTACGTGTTTATTCAGCTCATGGAAAAAGTGAATTATGTAGGATATAAGATATCGTAAGGAGAGAGACCGTCCCAGCTGCCGCCGTCAGCTCCTGATCTTTTATCTGATACGTGATGTCGTCTGCCAACTGTGGTGAAATAATATACTTACTGACCTTGCCTTTCTATGCCATTTGATAGTATAATAAACCTTGTCGAATTGCGACTATAGACAAAGACTTACTTAATAGAAAATTAGAAATATTCATAAACATTCATTTGATTTCTTGGAGTGAAATACGTTATACGTTGGAGTGGGACGACTATGATAATGCTATAGGAGCTCTCTGTCGCAGTTCATATATCCAACTAACAAGCTATTTATAACTGATTTATAATTTATCAAAGCTGCCATCCTGTTTGATTACCACTATAAGTATTTATGTCTGTTATGTATTTTTTACAATTTATATTTTTCATAAGACTTAGGCCTATATATGTTACATCTTAGTAAATAAAAACTATCTGCTGGAGGCTTTTTTGAACTCCATGATGATTCAAGAATAGCATTCTAACGAGCTAGTAAAAGCTCAACGAAAAAATATATTCATAATGTACAACAGTCGATGCTTTACAAAGATATAACGATTTTTAAAGGCCGTCTTTGGGCGGAACAACGAAGCATTAGGTGAAACTTTTTAAGAGTACCGGGTATTGACCTTATATTATTATTTATCTGCACTAAAGCTTCTGGTGATTGGGTTATGCATGTAAACATAGCAATTAAAATTCTCCCCTATCGCCAAGCTTCATGCCACTGACCCCATGCAAAGTCCACTCTTTTGTTTTGTCGGCGAAAATCGAATTTACTGGTCTGGAACGTGGACTGAAATGTGCACAGAAGTCCTTGTGTCCTATAAAACCCGCAGTAGGTCTAACACACTTACGAAACATTAAGGGCAACTCTATGAAGAAATGGATACTTGAAACTCCATTTTTTCCCAAAGTACACGAAACAGGGGATGGTTTTCTTAGTACAATTACAATTAAAATACAATACAATTAACAGCAAGTTGAGGTACGAGCTCCTAGAAAAGGTAGAAACCGTGATGACTTACATAAGGCTGCGGCCTACCCCTTCCGCGCGATACTAGATAAGGGTTTGCAGGATTACTCTTTACAGCTGCTACATTTTCCTATCTTAACAATGTATTTTTAAGTGGTGGCACAGATTATTCTCTAGGATAGACCGCAGCCTCATGTTTACCACGTGTCTATCTGATCACCTAAATCTCAGGAGTGCCGTCAGAATGTGGATTCCTGTGTGATTCGGCCAACTATGACCAAGTACAAGATTCAAAAAGAGAACATTTTAAACAGCCCAAGCCTCACAGGAAGTGCATGAAAACCCAAGCACAAAGAAAATTAGTTAAAGTAAAGATAAAAATAAGTTTACATTGCATGATTAAAAATAATGAATAATACAATAAATATTAAAAGTCTCCTAAACTGTTGTGCGTTAGCCTGGGAAGTTAAGAACCTTCTTATATATAATGTGTAATGTTCTTTTTGGCTTAGGGTGTCGCCTATTTTTGCTGAGAGTTTTATATTTAAACTAGCTGATAGCCGCAGGCTTCGCCCCACGAATAATTTATAAAAGCTATTACAGTTATGTGTGTTGCATTCTGTGGTTAGCCCATGGAACTACTATGGATCAAGATCAGCTGTTTGTATTTTCATCAGCTCAAGCAAAATTGGATGTCCATAAGGAATACATGGGATCTTTTTTGGGGTCTCTAGCGGAGCTCTAAGGTCAGATCAGGATGAAAACCATTTAGTTTTCCTATTTTATGCCTAAAGAATCAGTGTACAACATTTCAGTTCTCTACATACATGGTAAGGTGGAGAATTAGTGATGAGTGAGTGAGTCAGTCAGTCAGTCAGCCAGGGCTTTGCCTTTTAAAGATATAAGATTATATTCAAAATTGTCTTATATTATGTAAGATTTTGGCAACTCAAATGTATTATTTTATTTAAACAAAGTAGAACATTGTACTAGTTGGATTGTGTTATAATTGATAAACAATATTATAAATTTATGAAATTAACCGTTATTAATGAATTAACTTAAGAATTGTTTATAATGTGGGTAATTGTTGAAAATAGAAACAAACAAGAACTAGAAGAGAAATCCTAAATTATGCAACAGACTGATGTGGTATAAAACAAACAGGCAGAACTATTTCATTTAATATTCAAGCTGAGGGAGAAATTAACGTTTGTTTGTGAAGGGCGGTCCTGTAGTTCTAATCGTGTTATAACTGCCGTATAGCCTCTCTACGACAATTAGTTGTGTCCAAATAATATGCATAAAGTATACACTGACCGTCACTTTAAACAAATTGTTCTCACATGAATAAGCCTAACCTAATGTAACGAAATGTATAGGTTGACATACTAATGTGAAATATATGAGATTTTTCGTCAGTGTGGACTGTTAACAATTCCGTCCATATATATTTTTTAAACGTTAATGTTTTTTATGAATACCCGTGGCCTTCATAAACCTAGAATATCCACAGATAAATCGCTTCATCAACGTTTGTATCTCCCAATTATGAAGACTAAACCACATTCTTTGAAAACAAGTTTTTTTGACTGTTCTGTTAAACTCTTAATGCGTTGCCTGATTGTCTCAGGATGGAAATGCCACATAATAAACTTGGGAAGGCCCTCAAGGCCTATTTGCTGAGAGGAGTATTTTACAGTGTAATTAATTCCCTAAGTAAATAATAGTTTAGAAGTCAGTGTTTACAATTTGGTCGTTTTATCATCAACGTCAAGTCATTTTTACATCGATTAAATGATTAATGCAAGCGCTTTTGAAAGCTTTACTGCAATAAAGGGAATATTGTTTAATTTGTTGATTGGTATAATGAATCGACCTGATGTACAATAAAAATCTATATTAAAACAATTTGTTAAAAAATACAACTTTAGCAGAGCTTTGATTTATATACTACATAAGTAATATTTACCAAACAGTTGAAGTACAAAGTGTAAGCCAGGACGTGTAACTAGTATTTATTCTTTTTAATTCAGTTTCTTAAGGTCCATTCTCTATTTTCTGAATAATATTATATTATTATTATGTTATATTTATATAATATTATATTTATTATTATATTATTATTGTATTATATAATACAATAAACTACATTTTACGAGGTTCCCATGATTGCTTTAGGTAAGTGTAAAGATAAATAAAGATTAATAATTGATCAATTGATTTATATTTATTCATATTATTGAATTATACCCTGCATTCTCATCATCTATGTATTTTACTTATATATTACTTCATCTCTTTGATTATTATGGGAAGAAATTTATTGTATTTCTTTCAAACTACAAGATAAATAATAATCTTAAAGATATCATTAATATTACGGAAATATATTCAGTATAAACGTCATAAACAAATACATTTCATCAGTATTGCAATATTATTGTTTTTCTCAACTTAAATTGTGATTTACAGAATAATTACTGTAAGTTCCTGTAAGTTATTAATTTTAGTTTAAAATTATAATTCACAAATTAAAGTTCCTAAAACTTGATCCTTACATCGGATATTAGAAAAATTTAAAGCTCCCTTTTTAAACAAATTTGTTCAACATACTACAGTTAAACCTAATTAAAAACTCCAAATAAAATCAATAACATTTTTGTAATAAATAACTGATGCAGCTTACCGTTGTAATTTCAGTTTCGTAAATTTACCACTTTGAAATTTAACCAGTGTTGGGAAATTGAAAGTGTATGATTTGCACAAAATCTGAAGTAGATAGAATGATAAAAGATACACAGAAAAACGGTTCAGAAAAGGCTGTAAAAATCCAAATTATATCAGTATCGTTCTTTTATTTCCGACAGCGCTGATCAATGAATCCGCCCTCGCCGCGACCTATATTGTATTGTTGTTTAATGAAAACGGATAATTTTGTTTTCAACGTTGTCGATTTCAAGAGCTTTATCAAACATATCATTTTGTTAAATCATGTTGCGTACAGGGAAAAATATGTCAATATTTATTGATTATAATATTTGTCTCGTACTTACTTCTTATAACTACTTAAACTTCAAAGACATTTTATATAATATACCTTGTTGTACATTATTTTCCTTTAATACGAAGCAATTCTTACTAACCTAATTACACATTATAAACCAAGTAATGCTGGAAGCACTAAAGAAGTTACAACCATAATAATTACTCTTGAATAACCAATGTTAGACTTATTGGTTTATTCATGTTGCATATTTTTGTTGCCTTTTCGATAAATGAATTATGTTATAACAAATGTACAATGAAGTCAAATACCCCCGTCACAGCAAATCTGCGTACTCAGCGAATTTCCATTGCGTATTATATGTCTTAATATCACACAAAGCCGCTAAGTTTCGTTAAAGTTTTTCACAAATAAGCGATATATACAATTTGAATTATTCTCCATAAGAACAACATTGGGGATGAGTACGTAGGTTTGCTGAAACAAGGAATGCAAACAGTTGGTGTTTATGCAAATATAAATATAATTCCACTAGGTGAAGCTACTTACCAAGTATCATCAATATTCATTCATAAATAACCGATCTATAACATTTTAATTATTTTACATAAGAATAACATTGGAGCTAAGTAAGCAGGTTCGCTGCAACAAGGAACACAAAATATGGGCATATATATATATATATATATATATATATATATATATATATATACAGTTTCGAACGAATGGTGTTTTTTGGGGTCTAGGGACCTCAAAACGAAAATGTATCATGGTCCCGGGCCTTGGCCTTACCATGCTGACTACCGCTAATAGCTTCTTCCCTATGGGGGAAATTCGCTAATAGTTTCCATGCAAATCTATTTACTAATGGAAATGCCCTATTCTTAAGCATAAAATATATGGTTTTGCGTTAACATGTTCTCCTACTCTAAGCAATGTTCTCTTTCCTGTTAACATAAAAAGGAGGGCAATTTTAAATTTTTATTTTCTATTATTGTTTATTATGATTGAAGAGGGGGCTTATTTTTATTGTTTTACATGCACAATATATTTTCTCAGGGAATTAATGACTAGTATAATCAATTATCTTATGCATGTTTGTTTACCGTGTATTTAAAATGAAACTACAGAAATAATTTTACGCTGACATATAATGACAGAGTCTAGCAAGACTTTAATAGAACTTTTAACTTTTCCGTGGACCAGTCTGCCACAAGTTCAGCAAATTATCGCTTAACTTCGAGCATTATGGAGTTAGCCTTATTGTCCAATAGACCGAGAAAAGTTAACTAAACCTATCTTCCCTCTTTCATTGATTCTTAACTATATTTTTTCGCAAACAAATATAATACGTGATGAACTAATACATATACAAATAATAATTCACATACAAATATAATACGTGTTTATCGAATAAACTTCATTTAACTTTCGACTACAAATTTTAACAAATATACAGACTACTTGTTTTCCACAGACTTACAGGAATTTAATTTTTTTTTAGACAACTTTTATTTTTTTACACAATTTTGCTATTATTTTCCACTTTTATTCATTTCACACATAGTATAATGATTTATATTGTTTATGAATCAACTCCGTTCACCAATATATTTATTTTCATTTATTTAAAATTATCTGGTCACTAGAAATACTTAAGAAACAAATATTTTAACTAGTGAATAAAAAAATCAACCATAAACTGACAACTTAATATGAAACATCAACCTGTACAATTTTGCACTGATTTACTGTTAGTTTTAATCTTTAAAAGTACTAACGACCCAAGGCCGAATTTTAGGAATACAAAAATTATAAAAACACAAGTAGAAATATCGTCTGGCTAGTCAATCCTACTTACTATCTTTAGGATACAGAGAGTTACAAATTAACAAGAATGTGCTATGCGGAAATCGATGTTGGTTAGAACTGTGAGAATTTGTGCAAAGGGACGGGTTGCTTATATTTAAAAACATATATAAATTGCATTATAATGAAAATTTGTAAGAGGAAATAATGTGTTAAACGTATAGAAGTATTGGGAGACAAAGTCTGTCTTGTTCCGTCTAACTTTTATTCATTTATATTCTGCAAAGTTTCCAAGTATCTTTCCGTGTAAAAGTAACATTAGTGGATTGCGGTTCAGTTTTTAACAAGACAACTTGTTAACTAAGGTTGTTTGTTTGATGGTTGCAAGGTCGCTCGAAATAGAATTGTGTTTCTTTGTACATGATTATTATATGATGTACATGATGTAAATGATTATTATATTACTTAAAATCATCTCAGTATTTATTGTTTGTTATGGATAACCGACTTATACAGCACAATGCAGTGGTTAGGTTAGGTTACGTTATTATGAACCTAACCTAACCTAACCACCGCAGCGTATTTTTACGGGTTAGGGGTCGAATAATGTATTAGTTGTTCTTAGATTTATTTCTTATTTATTACCTTTTTAATTTGTTCTTTGGATTATATTTGTTAAAAATACGTTGTATATCAACAAATACATAATTTCTGTAACGTATCAACCAAAATAATCGGTACACCTTTTAAATTCAAAAACGTAACAGTAGTGATAAAACTGACTTACTAACACTAGGATTGAGCTCATCTCAGAGCCTCAGACCGGTTGCAGTCAACAGATCGGTGTACCAGTCATTCGTTAATGTAAACAATTTGGCTGTATTAGTTTACATTTGGTAAATATTGTCGAATTATATATGGAGAACTAATCTTATAGGTACATGTTCGGAAGTTATTATTTTAACATAATACACACAGGTCAAACCAAAATAACAAATATGGTAAATATTTTTTAATTGATAAAAGACCTGAACAAAATTATGTTGGTTATTTTAAAATACCATAAGCTAATATTCACATTTAATCTCCAAGAAAAGCAAAAACGAACGTAATTTGACTATAACTTCAAACTTAAAAGCGTGTTGCAGTTTTAAAGATACAAATGGAATATTTTTAATCATCATAAGTAAAATAGCTTAATGTAACTCAATAAAGATTTTTTATATTATTATTAATATTATTAATTTGTTTAAGTAATATTTGTAATTAATTTAAAGTTATTAAATACGCAACTATTTTGCAATAATATCACTCTTGTGTGTTTAAACGTATTTGATCTAAATATTATTTATTTTTAATTTTGGTTAAAAAAAGACTATGATGATTTATAGGTTTTGACTCTTGAGCGCCGTCCCAATATCAACAGTTAGTTACAACAACGTTGACTCAGCTGTTAAAGGGCGGTTTATTTATGATTAGCCAGCTCTCAAGTCTTTGTTAAACAACCCTTACTTGTTCGACCTTTCGATTAGCCGTAATATGCATTTTACCTTAAACAAATTATTACTGAAAGACACGTTTTTCTGTTTATTGTATGTATTAATATGTGTATATATATATATATATATATATATATATATATATATATATCTTAATTGTATTTATTTATTTGTATATTTTTTAATTAAAAAATAACAATATCCTACTTGGATTTTTTTAATACTGATACTTATTAATGGCATATAGTTAGGAATTAGCAAATACA